>CM036535.1:952500-1552500 GCA_020745685.1 Tautogolabrus adspersus | reverse complement strand
TCATGGCAGCTTTGATGGACTCGTGTTGGAGGCTTAAATATATCTTGCATTAATAACGGTGACAGTGTAAAAGAATAATTCACAACAGGAAAAAAAAAATCTCCTTTATCAAGCAGAACAGGAGAATTATGCAGGTACATTTAGAATGCAATGAGGTGTTGCAGAGTCACAAACCAAGAGAAATTGATGTCGCCAATTAGCAAGAATAAACCCTCCAGCCCGCATGAAAGCTCAGCCATGATCTGAGCACAAAGAGACAAGAAAAAAAAAAAACATAACCCTCAGCAATGATTTGGTAAGCGTCACAATGTGCTGACTATATCCAGTCTGTGAATTACAGCATGCATGTCAGCTCTTACGTAAGTTCACCCTGTGGATTAGCTCCGGGAAGATTTGGGACAGGCTGTATTCACAGCCAATATTTATCAAAGGTGCCTGACATTTTTCTCTTTGTAGCGCGCTAGCTGATGTAGAGCACAATCTATTGTGGCTGTTTGCAATGCATCACGCTGCAGGACAGGGGGAGATTTGTCACCAATTCAAACACTCCCCGCTGAAGCAGAGCTGCTAAGGACTATGCAGGAATGACAGATTGACTTTGCAACATCTTGTCTTCAGGGCTTCCTCCACACGGACGCTATGGATGTACATCTCCAGGCAGTTTCCCTTTCTGTTGACACTCTCTGCTGGTGCTGCAAATTAACTTATTAATTTTTCACCACATGCTCTGATGGTAATTACATTTCCTCCCCTGTGCAGCCTATTGTCTCTGGAAATGTCATAAAATAGCTCAAACTGCTTCTCTGATTAGAGAGTAAACTGATTGACAGGGAAATTACCAGCCGTCAAGTAACATTCTCTGCATTCAAAGATGAGTTTCCCATTTTAGAGGAACTGTAATTAACCACAATGCAAATTCTGCAGAGCCTTTGTCCTGCTGCTGTCTCAAACAATAGCCACTCTACAGCTTTGTGGACTTGCATAACTTCACGTGTTTTTCCTTTAGTGCTATAGGCACAACATATAACTCTCGATTTAGAACAACGCACTGACTTACACATTTGTGAAAAGGCCTGTTCCCTCAGCTGCTGCATAGCTTGTAGCTACTAGCTGCTATGTTCGTGGGAGCTCACATAGATCGTTACTAGTTTGATTTTTTGAAGATTGCTCCTTACTTCTTACTTGGATGTCTTCCTACATGCACTACATACATCAAACCCCTGCAGATGATCCAAAATGCAGCACCGACTGGTCGTCAACCTCCCCAAAACAGCCCCGTTCACTCCGCTGTTCTTCTCCTTCCACTGGCTCCCAGTTGTAACACTCAACCTTTTATAATCGGCGTTAAACACACAAGGGATTCTTTTGGAAGATCAACCTATATCGTTTAAATCATCATGAATGAACCAAACCCAAAATGAATACATTAACACATACTTTTCATCTCTTTCTTATAGTTATCATTAACAAAACTCAAAGATTATCACAGAAAATCTTTTAATCATTGGTTAACTCCCCGAAGTCATTTAAACGGTGCGTTGCATGAAATAAAAGTTTGAATAACAACTAAAATATCTCTTTAATTTACCCCTTTATGAATCTAAAATAAACTAAAGTCCCAACCAAACCAAATATGCCTCATGATCCACGGAAGTTCAGTTTAAATTGTCTTTTTAGTCTTTTTTTAATCCACAGAAAAATAAGGAAGCAATCCGCCGACGCGGACGTTCGCTTATCAACAAAAACTCAGTTCTTCCAAAAAAGTAACCAAAGTAATCCAACAAGAAATCAATCGATCGATCGCTGGTGTACCAGAAGAAAAAAGAAGCAGAAAAAAGAAGCAGAAGGGAGTCTTTGGTCTTTCTTTTAGACACTTTCACAGGCGTTCATTAAACACTTTTAAATCACACACAGACTATGAAATACACACAGCTACACTTTTCCTTTCTTTTCCCCAGCGGCCCTCTGATTCTCCTTCCTTTCCCCTGTGCCACATCCTGCATTTATAACCTCAACCATATTCATCCTCATACCGGTTGATACCCCCACATAAGCTTTTTTGCAACAGTGGAATATTTTCGTTCACCTTCTGAACGGATGCAAATGTTTCAATAACAATAGACCTACTCTTTGTTTTTCCTGTGAAACAGTCGAGCCATAACTCATCATTTTTTATGGACTCTCAAATATCATGTGGCACTGCTCACATCAAATTTTAAACTCTGCTGCTCTCTGTCGCCCCCCGGTGGTGGAACAAACTACCTAACTCATTCGATCTGCAGAGTCCCTTTGCACCTTTAAGAAAAAGCTAAAGACCCAGCTCTTATCAACACCTACGACCTTAATGATGATGATGATATTCAGGATGGTTTTGTTGCTGATTAGAGCTCTCAAGAACAGCTGTCGATGTTGGGCTCTGCCTCTGGCCACTTCCTGTCAGCACCTCTGGTCACTTCCTGTCAGCACCTGTGTGTCCGATTAGACTTAAAGCAGTTTGTTTGCACTTCCTGACGTTGTTTCCTCGTCTCTAGAGCCTTGCTTGTGTTGTTCTTACTCTCTGATGTTCGTCGCTTTGAAAAAAAGCGTCTGATAAATGAATTGTAGAATTGTAGAAGAGGGGTTGTATAAGGTAGTTAATTACTAATAGTGAGTGTATTACTTGCATTCGTTGGTGGTCAATTTGAAGAAGCCATCTGACCATAAACCCCTGTGTCCCACCTTTAATAGCTGTTGCTTTTGGCACTGTTTTTTCACTGCACAACTTCTAGGGCTATGTTTATATATTTCTCTACGTCCTTGATTTATGGCCGAAATCTGTTTAATCCACAAATAAAGGCTCATGTTTAGTCTATTCAACCATCAACCTCAATGAGGTACATCTAGCCTGCTTCTTCAAACAGCGGCCGTGCACAAGGCCATCTACTGTAGCCAATAAGCTTTCTTACTCGTTCATGCAGCCCCACTTCAGGAGACTCAAACTATCTGTTTCACTTTAATTATTAGAAGCAAATTAGGAAATTAGCAGTTCATATCCCCCCAAAGGTGTGCAGGGGAATAGAGGCGGCTGGCCTATGAGTCTGAGTAACAGTAACACGTTTAACTGGGATATCTGGTATGAATGGGTTACGAAGGCTAAGCCCTCCCTTTCTTATACAATAAAGATGAGAACATTTTTCTTCAAATAACTTCCAACAGTTTGTTTTGAGTTTTGGTGGAACCTAAAGAGTAACAACCCAACCTAACAGATACAGTAAATACACAGGACATCTCTAAAGAGGCTTTTTACAGCCAGAGCACTGGGGCATCCTCCTCCTTGAGTTTAGGAGTGGATACAATTCAGCGATTGGACGCCATTCAAACCAGCGACTGTGTCTGACGTGGACGTAGCAGCAAAGAAGAGAAAATATAATCACAGTGAGGTGAAACACCAAGCGGATAAAGCTCGTTCTAAAACGAGGGTGAACTTTGTGTTGTCTTTTACCCGTGGACGTGGAGTTGTTCTGCTTCCTGTTGGACAGGCAGGTGATAAACACCGACGGTTAGCTTGTGCATTTTCCACAGCTAATATTTTACAATGAAGGATATGTGTTACTGTAAAAAAGCAGGACAAGATGTTTAGTCAGAAAAACTATACCTCCCGGACATAGACTGTATAAAACATGGATGTAGTCTCAGTCACATCACCCACTGATTTGTAAAACAGAGTTTTAAAACCCAAAAGCTGGTGAACAACCACAACACACCCACCTATCTTTGCGTTGATGTAATCAAAAGGGATGAATTATAAATAACATATCCTGTCCTCAAAACAGTTTTTTTAACCAGGCTTTTAAAATGTTTATTTGGGAATTTTGGACAGTCAAGGAACTGCAGAGTTTGTTTTTTGCACATCTGCATTAGCTTCATTTTTCTTTTTTGGAGCTTGCCTCTTGCTACAAGACACAATCAGCAAAGAGATAATAAGTACATCTTTGTCCAGAGGGTGCCGACTGACTGTTCCTTATAGGAGCTGCAAAACCTTGGAGTCCATGTTTTGACTCTAATCTGGAGAAGTATCTCTGTGCTGCTTCTTCCAGGTTCAAATCTTCATCACAGTATCGTTCAGCCCTGAGGGAATATGTAGGGAGGTCTGTCCTGTGTTGCTCTCCTTGTCACCGGCAGCCATGATGTCCTATCTGTAGTCTGAGGCTACAGCATGGCATTTCTAATGAGCCACCAGTGTTACCACTAGATAACATAGCACAACTAGCCTTGTATTCTCTCTGATCAAAGCCGTGTAGTTATCAAAGCTTGTCATCTGTATGAGCTCCACGAGGACACCGTGTTGTTACGGACCAGTATGGAGCGCTGTACTGATTTGTATTGTATTGACTGAGACTGGGCTGACAGCCACGCTGACGGGAAAATGGATCGGCCCCTAACTGTCCATCAACGGGAGAATTTTGTTTCTTGCTCTCTCTCTCTTTTCCTCTCCCTCTGTCTCCAGGCTGAGCAGCTTTTCACCGCCTTCCCTTCATGCCCGTCGTCCTCCCTCCTCTCCGATTCTTTCTCTCTCATCTTTATCTTTTCTCTTTCTTCCTGCACTCAAATTCACAGCTCTGCTCACTCCCCCACACCAACACGTTCAAACACACACACACACACGCCTTAGCCTTTAGTTCAATTGAATGACTTTATTGTCACTATTGTCTAGCAGGAACAATATCACCAAGGCAATTTGTGAAACGACAGCTTTCAAACACTAATAAATGATTTTTTTTCCGTGTCTGTCCTGGATGATTATTTGGTTTAAAACAGAAGCATCCACTCTGCAGCTTCAGACACAGTTATGATAACCACTGCTGAAATCGACAGCTACTTTTATTCCGATTTCATTTGACTGTCATTTATAAATGAATCAACACAGTGTTTTAGAGGAAAGTGCAGAGCTGACAATAAAATTAACGAATAAAGTTCGGGTCATATGACATCATGTCCAACTAAAAGTCACTCAAATTGGTGTTACAATTTTTTGATTAGGGGTGCTAGCCTAGTGGTTAGTGTGCGCAGACTTAATGTACGGAGGCTGTAGTCCTCCAAGCGGGCCGTCTGGGTTAGAATCCGGTAACAGACAAATGAATGGTGCCTTACGAGTGTGTGTGTGCGTGGAGGCGCTCTTTTACTGATACTATGAATACATCCAATTACACGTATAAAAATGCAAACACTGTCGCCCGTGTCTCAGACTCTGTTGCTTCACCCTCCATCTTGGATAAGTTGATAACATAACACTGTGACATTTGCAGCTTAATCTTTACGTCATGTCTTCCCACCAGAGACTCCCCAGCCCTTCTGTCCATGGGTGAAAATCTCCCACTTTAAAGAAACGTGTGTGATAGAGCAACTCAGGAAGATGTCAGGGTCGGGCTGACCTGTCATTTTCAGGCGTGCATGTGTGAAAACAGCTTTCATTGATTAACGTGTTGCACAAAACAGCATCTGTGTGGCTGCAGGATTCTCTTAATGACATCACATGTGCAAACATTATCTCGCCATATTAGCAGATTGCTCACTCATGCCTATAGAAACGGTATTCATTGAGACCCAGCATCAGACAAATCAATGGTGTGTGTGTGTGTGTGTGTGTGTGTGCGTGTGCGTGTGCGTGTGCGTGTGTGTGGAGGCGGCTGGGTAGGTTTGGCGAGGGGGCGGCTGGTATGTAGAACAGACAGAGAGAGAGACTGCCAGGTATTACCGTCTGCCAAATATTTCCTTTTTGATGATGTAGCTGCAACAGTGACTCATTGCAAAGACAAATCAGGGGATGAATTGTTCATGAAACGTATCTGATGGTATTAAAGTGATAAATTGCTTCTCAGCTTGGCGGCGTTGTGGATTTAGAGGTGTGTTTCTGTATGTCAGAAAGAGATTCTCTGTGCTCGTTCACGCAGACAAGATTTCTGTCTTTCTCGAGCCAGAGGAATCCCTCTCTCTGTGAACTCTCCTAACCCTCCCACTTTTTACTGCAATATATACCACACAGTGAGGAGCTCATTTTCACTCCCAGGGAACAAACCTGCCTCCTTACTGTCATGTCTCCTGGAACAAGACTAAAGTTGATAACTTAAAGGTCACATATTCTCCTCCTCTGTGTAAATAAGTGTAAATAAGTCTCAGAGCTCCTCAAAACACGTGTGTGAAGTGTCTTGTTCTAAATCCACTCTGATCCTGTATTTGATCATGCCTATAAACCCCTCTATTTCAGCCCTGCTCAGAACAGGCTGTTTCTGTGTCTGTAGCTTTAAATGTAAATGAGCTGTGTCTGACCACGCCCCTCTCTGGAAGGGCTTGGCTGGCTTGTGCTTTCTCGCTCCATGTCCTATTGTTTACGGTGAGAAGGCAGACTCAGAGGGCAGAACAAACACTTAGCTGTGGGAGTGTCACCCACCTGGGGGAGGGGTTACTGCCCTTTGTGATGTCATGAAGGGAAAATCTCCAAACGGCCTGTTTGAGCACACATTTTCTGAAAAGTGGAGCAGGTAAAAGACGGAGAGGATGGACTTTTCTCACCATTAGGGGGTTTGTAGACAAACTAGGAAGTGGATTTTGCATAATATATGACCTTAAAATGAAGCATACTTACTGCTTTTAAATACATTCTCACATTTGTTTTTATAAGCTCTGTATGACTCCATATACGTCAGTGCTTGAGCTACATCAGGCCACATACAGTATGAGAAAATACTTTAACAGAAGAAACCGATATTCAGATCTATTGTGAAGTAATGATGACAACGTCCATCTTTAAATCTAAATTCACTCATTCACACGAGGTCGGTTTTTATTTTTACCAGCTTCACTTCCTGCGTTGTCGCTGCAGCTGTGTTGATTATAGTCTGCAATGTTTTAACTTCTTCATATGTTTCATCGACATAGTTTGCTTTGAGTTTGTATTAAATGTGACGTTCTGCTGAGGGCAGACTTTTTGTGGTTGTGTTTATGCAAGCTAACACCGCCTCTTTCATGAAAACGCGCTGATAGAAACTCTGAGTTTACTCATCAGGTTGATAAGCAGCTTTGTGTAATCGTTCAGCGTGACCTGTTTTGTCAGTTTTAGTCAAGCCAGATAACCAAAAGATACCCTGTTACAGTAACACTCATTTTGTAGTGTAGGTCCCAACTCATCCTCAAACAATCTGTGAGTGAAGTAACATGTTTTTATTTCTCCTTCTTCCCTGCAGTTCCTCCTGTCATTCTGAGACTGGCTGAGCCCGAGCAGCGCCACGACACCTGCATCGAGTTCACGGTTCGCGGTTACCCTCACCCTAAGCTGCGTTGGTTCCACAAGAACAAGGAGATTCTCCAGAACGAGTACATCCGCACTGAGATGGACTTCTACCAGGACTACCTGGAGGGCTGTCTAACTTTCCAGAACCCAACGCACATCAACAACGGAAACTACACTCTGGAGGCCAGCAACCCTCTGGGAACGGTTACAAAAACGGTGTACGGTCACTTCCTCATGGCTCCGGGCCTCGATGACGAAGGTGAGTGGATGATTCCTGACAGGTTGCTATTCTTTGCAGGGCTTGTGGTTGCAGCTGGCAGCAGCGATGTCCCCACAATCACAATCAAGAGTATACTCAGGGGTGAAATGGCAGTTATACGAAGGGTATTAACACACTTTTTACTGCCTGAACATCCCTTTTATTCTTCTGGATTTTAATAAGCATAAGAGAAGAAAAGAAATCCTGCCAAGTTACTCCCCAATTCCCAAAAGAGCTATATGGCCCACTTCTTGGGGAAGAGTCTTAGGATTGGAACAAGTCTCCAACTAGTTGAATATCTTGTTTAAACTACCTGTTGGGAGAATTACAGGTTTCATTCCAGGTGGAAAACTATTGGGAGCTTTTAGTTTTTATTAAAATCTCCCTACAGCCGATCCCCGCTGGCTGGATCACAGCCAGGGTTCGTCCACAGTTCAATCAGGTAGATGTTTCACTTACAGTTCATACTGAGTTCACAGGAAGGGGGGAAAGAAACCCACAAAGACCAGCAAATTTCTCCCCATGGTCAATATTCCAAGGTTAATACCGTGTGTCAATTTATTGACATAGCGTGACTTTCTCTGTCTTCTCTTTTTGCAGATATATTGGAACTAGGTGAGTGTTTCTAAGTTCAGATGTAACCCTGCTGTTCTCTCCTTTTTTATGTTGTGTCTTTTTTTTACTATTCGTTTGTTTGTTTGGCGTCTTTATGCACACACACATGCACAGATTTATCGTTGGAATATCAATCTTAAGGTTGTTACCATGGAGAAATTTGTTTGCTTTGTGTTGTAGTTCGTCAAAAGCTCGAAGCAATGCTGATCAGTTATCTGGTCCCTGATAGAACGATTAATCCTGGGAGCCTTTGGGAAACATAGCGCTCATTCATAAAGCTGCGGTGATGCCATATGCCTTGCTAAAGGGCTTCACAAGAGAGAGAGAGAGAGAGAGGGCCAGCATTATGTCCTTACCTGTCCCTGTTTGCAACACCTCAGCCAGCAAAGTGGTTTAAACCAACATCCTGTTTTTTTGTCGGGGTTCATTCCGTTTCTTTAGCTTTAATATCTTATCCTTTACACACAAGCTTGATTTAAGTCTCTAAGCACAGCTGCTCCACTCCACAGCCTCATTTTTTTCAACACTCACAGGAAAATGTCTCTGCTCATTTTTTTTTATTCTTGTGGAGATTTGATGCCTCTGATGATGCACGTGTGATGCAACAGTCTATTTATGCTGGTTGGTAAGCAGCTGTACTTTAGCAGCTGGGCTCTGACGCCTTGGTCGACCATTCAGTAAGCCCTCTTCCTTGACGTACTGCTGCTACACCTGTTGATAGCGGTTGCATGTTTAAAAACCCACGTCTTATTGAGGCGAAATGAACAAATTAGAAAAGGTTTTAAATAGAGCCTTGATCACTAGCCCTGATAATATACCAATAATACCAATACTGCGGACCACGTGGATGAGGCTTTTTTTAGACACAGGTAGTGGATAGAGTCAGAAATCAGGGTGAGAGAGAGAGTGGAGAATGACGTGTGGGAAAGGAGCCAAAGGGGTTAAGTGTCTTGCCTAAGGACACATCAGACATGTGGCTGCAGGAGCTGGGGATCGAACCCCCGACCTTCCAGTTGAGAGACAACCGACTCTACCACTGAGCCACAGCTGCCCAAAAAAGAAGCCCTAGCTCCACATCAGTGCCTGTCATTAGGTTGACTGACAAGATGGACATGGATGGACACCAATTGGGTGACGTCACTCAGGCTTTGTCCACTATTATTTACAGTCTATGGTTAAATCTGCTTGTTATGCTAACGTAGGTGATAACATGCTGTAGTACGAGTATATAATGATGGTAATGTGGTAAGCAGAATGAAACATCCAATCATTTTTCACATCATCAAGCCTGTTTGGCTTTAAAGTTTCGAGTGCGTAAGGAGCATAACCGATCTGACTAACAGACATTATGAATCCCATAATGTTGGAACAAACAGAAATAGTAGAGACTGACCCAACGTTAGCGAAAAATCCTGTAATTTAGAGTATCAACACTCAGTTCCCTCTACACCTAGTTTAGACTGTATAAAACATGGATGTAGTCTAAGTGACGTCACCCATTGGTTTCTGAAGCTGACTTCTGAAGCCCAACAATGGTGGTCTCCATATTGGAAAGGCTGTACCAAACTGACTTTGGGTCAACGTAGTGACATGCTTAGAGGGTGGAGTTGAGGCGGGCCTTAAGCCCTCCTGACAAACAGCTTCAAAGCGGCCGCCTGCAAGTCAGATCAGCCACACCCGCAATAATGCAGAACTCTTGGCCATCATTTAATCCAAACAATGAGTATAGAAGTATATACTGTAGGTGCTTAAGGGACTTCTGGACCTTTAGAGCCAGCCTCAAGTGGACACTCAAGGAACTGCAGTTTTCCACTTCCCATTGGCTTTGTTTTTTAAAGGCGGAGGTGACTGCTGGGTTTACACTTGATCAGACCTCTATTGTCAAAAAACACTGAAGAAGGTTCTTCTCATTGGCCTATGAGCTATCTCTGGCATTCTTCTACGGGTAGTGAGAAAGTTAGATCTGCATGCCAACAGTTCCTGTTTTTATTTAGAAGATAAACACACACTGTTGAAACTCTCAAGATTTCTGGTTACTTTTTTGTCAAGGCAACAAATTCCTTTAAAACACCTCCCTCCAAATTCTACCATTGGGTGTTGCTCTCGATATCGCCCCAACGGTGACCATCCAATGCACATTTATAGAAACGCAAAGGCAGACAGAAATCTCACAGTGGCCCCAGTAAGCCATCGGACAACTGAGCTAAAAGCATCTTGTACACTTCATGTTCAAGTAATTTATTTAATGGAAATAGTGTCTGAAATTCAGTGTGCTTAATGTAAATTCTTATGTAACCCTCTAACTAATGAGCCACGGTGTAAACAAACAAGTTTCCCACCCCTTTAGCTGGTGCGTGTGCGTGAAGCGGTGAGTGCAGTCAGACTGCCGGAACGATGCTTTGGCTGCCTCACTCAATCTCCTGTGTGTGATGTGTGGTTTGGCCTCAGGCTGTTGTGGCAGCCTCACATCTGACGGCTTAAACAAAGTAGGCCGGTCTGATCTCTGACCTTCATCAGAGTCTTCTTCCATCTCCATATTCGGCCATCCTTTCTAATCAGCCATGGATTATAAAGCTGTGGCGCGGCCAGGGGCGGAGATGGATGGAAGCGGGTGGTGTGGCGAGCTGCATTAGGCAGGCAGCAGCACGCACACGCACACTCACACAGCTGCTTGGAGCGAGGCAGGTGAGGTGAGGTGTTTAGGTGAATGTGAGTGTGAAACATTACGGCGGCTGTGTGTGAGGGAGTTCAGGCGGAGAAGGCAGAGTGACAGGCTGACTGATACTAATGCTGCTGAGGAGAGAGGAGGGCAGAGGGAGGAGAGGAGAGAGAGAGATGGTAGTTAGGGCACACACACACTCACACACAGAGCAAATCACTGCAGTATACTGTGTGTGCCTGAGCCAGTGGCAGCCAGTCTACCATGTGGCCATTAATTTGCCCACAATTACTCTGTGATGTCCTGGCTGGAGGCCTCAGACTGGAGTTTCCCTGACACCAGCTCATTTCATTGTAAGACTGAGTCTCTGTCCTCATCCTTTCATGATGCTCAGATTTTTGCTGTTAGCTAAAAATTGTACCTGTGGCGTTATTGCATGTAGAATTTAATTAAATATAAATGGTGTTTTCATATATGCAAACATTTGTCACCCTGGCTTTACCTGGACTTCTTCGTTCCAGCCCCCTTGTCGAATTTCCGCCTGAAGTCAGGGTAACCAGATGTGTGAAAGCAGCAGGATAGCGCCTGGAAGATTCACATAATAGGGTGATATTGTTTACAACATGAGACCAGTGAACGACCAGCGCAAATTAAGCGTCAGATTTTGCTTCGTCTGCCATGTTGGAATCTTGTAAACCATGGCTGTATACACGTGTATAAATCTATGATGGAATTATTACGACAGGAGCGTCCTTTTGACCGCGTGTCCTACCTCCTGAGCATGTACGCTTAAAGCAACTATATGTAACGTTTCCCCTTAAGATAGTAGTTATAGTCGATTTAATATTACAATATCTTTTATCAGAGAGATGGCGTCTACTCTCTCATGTCCACATTCGGCTCCTTTCAGCACGATGTAACTTTGGCAGCGTGCAGCTGTTCTCTCGTGAGAAGTGCGTACGTCTTTACGGCACTAGTTCACACAGCAGCCTTCACCTACAAAGCAGCCAGTTAGCCCGTCTCTGTGCTGTTTGATACAACGGCTGAGGCTAAGAGGAAGAGGACGTTGATGGATGAAGCTAAGAGGAGAATATACCAAGTCGAAAAATGCTACCAAGGCGTGAAACAAAAGCAGAGGCTATCCGTGTCCACTATCAAATAATGTTCCCAGTACAAAATCACTTTAAAACTACACTACTCGCTGCATTTGCTCTGAAGGAAACAGGAAGTATGTTTCTCTACAACCAAACCTTTCTTTAAGACTTCAGAGGAAGCATTTCTGGATAGATGACAAGCCCCTCTTCACCATCCTTTGCTGGTCAACGAATGCACGTTGAGAGGGAAGCGTAACAGCACTATGTGTTTGATGACAATGCAGTTACACACAGAGACCTTCACCGGGTGCTAAAGCGCACCAAACTGAATTCCTACTTAAAGTTGCTTTGAGACATTAAGGGCCTGTGTGTATAAAACTCGGCTCTCTTTTAGAGAACTCTGCCTTCTTCAAGTGGTTGCTTTGAGCGCTTTAAATGAAAAATGTTCTGTTCTCTTGGAGGCACTGGTGTCCTCTCTGACGCTTTCTCAGGCAACCAATCATATAACCGATCATACTGAGTGGGAGTTGTCCACCTGGTTACCAAGCAAAAGAGGAGAAGCTTGTTCTGGACGCATGTTTCTATCCTGAGCTGGACAGTATGTCCGACAGAATCAGAAAATAGAAAAAGACAGAAACCGCTCCGTCTGAAAGCAGCGTTTTGATGAGGTGATGATTCTCCTCTTTTTGTACACACATCCCATAACAACGCATCAAGGTCACCATGACGCTCATTCACAAAGAACATGCTGTGGCACGCTCCTGTTCATGCTCATAGTGACAAAAGAATCTCAGAGAAGTATTATAATAGTTATTTAAAGGGTGCAGTACTAGTTTATCATAAAGAGGTAGTTGCCCGGCCTGTTTCCTGTTGAAAAGAGAAAGAACGAGAGCGAGGACATAAGTCCTGATTTAACCGTTGTAGACTTGAGAGATCTGTCGGAGACCAGCAGGCTCCGCTTCTGTCTGAAAAGATGGGTCCAATTAGTTTGTTTTTCTGAATAAAGACGTCAACTTTGAGTTGTCTGGATGCATCTTCCAGCTGATTTGGTTTAATCTTCTTTAACATTTGGTGCTCTTGGCTTTTTATGCTTCTTTTCAGTGTTCCTTCACTTTGTTATGTTTAGTTTTCAAACAGCCGTTTCAAGTCTTTGTCTTTTCTATGTACAAGCTTGAGCATGCATTGGTGTAACTTTTATAAAATACAGCTCTTTGTTTCTTTCACTGGGGTTTGAATCCAATTTTAAAGCAGATTTAAAGGTCACATATTATTTATTAAATCCACTTCACCACTATAACACTACTATGGGTCCCTAGTCTGTCTACAAACCCCCCAATGATGAGAAAAGTCCATCCTCTCCGTCTTTTGCCTGCTCCACTTTTCAGAAAATGTGTGCTCAAACAGGCCGTTTGGAGATTTTCCCTTCATGACATCACAAAGGGCAGTAACCCCTCCCCCAGGTGGGTGACACTCCCACAGCTAGGTGTTTGTTCTGCCCTCTGAGTCTGCCTTCTCACCGTAAACAATAGGACATGGAGCGAGAAAGCCCGAGCCACCTGAGCCCTTCCAGAGAGGGGCGTGGTCAGACACAGCTCATTTACATTAAAGCTACAGACACAGAAACAGCCTGTTCTGAGCAGGGCTGAAATAGAGGGGTTTATAGGCATGATCAAATACAGGATCAGAGTGGATTTAGAACAAGACACTTCACACACATGTTTAGAGGAGCTCTGAGACTTATTTAAACTAGTTGAAGAGGAGGATAATGTGTGACCTTTAAAGTTTCTGTTTAATCCTTGAGACAGGTGATAAGCAGCAGTGTGCGTTCCAGGCTGTGCAGGCCTCTAACTTTAGACATTAAATATGAATCATGCATCAACACTGTCTCAACCTTTAAGGCGAGACAAGGTTCCTCCTTTTCACATCAATGCACTTCCTTCCTAGAAGGAGGAGAATTTCAGTCCATGTCGGGAGAGATTTCAACTTTTATTTATTCCTCAAAAAATGAAGGAGCACTCTCGTCTTCAAGAGTCTTTTTAAAAGGATAAAAATAAAAATAAGTATGCCCAAGATAATATTTCCAACTGAAAGCTATCTCATAATAATGAGACTGTTTGGCTTTGTAAAGATATTGACAGTAAATAAATGTTGGAGTAAACCACAGCCATTAAAGATTTATTCTCACTACAGCTTCTCATGCACGCTCTGTGTTTTTTTTTTCTGTTGCAGTTCCTTCGACGCCGTCAGACGGAGATTTAGGCCGACCAGATGAAGACACATTTGGGGTGAGTTCTCTCCTTAATGATGTTGATGAAACAGCTGCTAAAGACGTCGCCTGTGGACTCAACACAGAGCTGCTGCGTGTTGCAACACAAGTCTAATCTGTCAGAGGACCCTTGTAGCCGTTTGCATTGTGTGTAGACTTTTAGCACTAAGAAGAGAAGAAAACACGTTTAAGTCATTGTTATAAGTTGTATGTTTGTACGTTAATGATGTTGACCGTGGAAGTACTTTGCTGCAGTGTTGTTACGTAACAAGAGATCTTGTGATTTTTCCACACTTGTAAGGTCTTCCACTGTAGTTGTGTTTATAGAAAGACATTTTGGCAGACATTTTAAACGCTCTAGCAGGACACTGAGGTAATATTTCACAGTGTGTTCTGACTCCTGGTTGGATTCATACTGCGTCAGCTCCATACAGTGATGCATTAATCCAACCTGTGAGCTGCTATGACCACAAACAGTGTACAGGAAGTGGCCGAGCCACCTTGACGTCAACCGTTGGTTTCTTAAATATCTTTTTGTAGTCTTTGGTAATTGGCTGTCCCATTTTAATATTTTAAAGGGACGCAAATACAGGTTGACTTGACTTGACTTTGCTGTGCTCTGCCTGCATTAATACAGACAAGTTGCTGAGGTAGACTTGCTATTCACAGGTAGCCACCAAGCGGCAACCTCCGCTGTTGAAACGTTAAGCAGAATGTGGAAGTGCAAGAGACTGCAGTTCCTTGAGTGTCCACTCGAGGCTGGCTGCAAAGGCCAAAGAATCCCCTTTAGCCCCCCGTGTTAAAATGCCTTGTTTTGACAGCAGAAATAAACGTGTTTGCAGCCTGGTAGAAACTATTTCTTTATTGGTACAAAACATACAGGGGGTGAATTTTTTGTTTTGATCTTATTAAGCCTTAGAGTTACTCATACATTTGCATAATTAGGGACGTGGTTGCATTGACTGACAGGTGGACACCTTGTAGCTGTTTTCCCAGGAGGCTTAAGGCCCACCTGAACTCTACCTCTCAGCCACTTACTAGTTGTCAAAAGTAGAGTCAGTATTTCCAATATGGTGGCCACCATCACTGGGCTTCATAACGCTTCTTTAGGGCGCGATCACACTGGCAATCCGTACCGTGCCGTACTCAAGCACCATTGGCCCCCCGCTGCGCCATTCCCCCGCTGGCCGGCACGATTACCTCTTGTACATAATGTCGTAATACAGCACATACATATAGCGTTATGTTATTATGAAGCGTGCTCGGTTTACAAGACAGGCGGACTTGAGAAAAAAATTAATAAAAGAGAGCGGTCAAGTCCGCGTCACGGAGAACATGACAGCTACTTTGAGGCTTAATTTGAGTCAGGTTTAGTCAGATAACACCATAAAACTCTGGATGTCTCCATAATGAAGGCTGTCAGCGTTGTGTACCCGCGTGCTTGTGCTTGTGCATGAAGTGTACCGTGCATGAAGTGTACCGTGCATGAAGTGTACCGTGCCGAAGCACACCTCTCCAAAGTGTGCCAAAGCCAAGGAAGTGTACCGTGCCTGAGCACGGAGCGGAGCGGTCACACTGGCCAAGCAAACTGGACTTTAGGGTTGAAGCGTGCTTGGGCAAAGTACGTATTGCCAGTGTGACCGCTCCCTTAGAAACCAATGGGGGACGTCACTGAGACTAAGCCCATGTTCTCTACAATCTTTGGTGGACACACCCCTAAGTACAACCCTGCTATATCATCTTTAGCAGTGGGGATTGAGACATTGATCTTGTTTTCTGAGGTATTGATTGAAGTCGAAGTAGAACCATTTTCACATCGACTAAACAGAATTCTTTCTGCATTAGCTGAACTGTTTTACTCTTGAACGTTACCTGCACTTCTTCTTATATGCAGTCTTAGGGTGCATTCACACCTGGGCCGTTTGGTCTGTTTGAAACAAACTCTGGTGCTCTTTGTCGGATAGTCCGTGTGCTTTGGGGTGGTGTGAATGCTCAAACGAACTCTGGTCGGCTTAAAAGCTGGGGTCTCAGTTCGCTTCCAACTGCACCAGAGGTCGGTTTGCCGTAGGTTAGAACGCATACCAGACCGAACAAGGGAAGTTAACCAAAAAGCAGTGCATTGTGGGTTGAATTTGGCCGTCTGTAAACAATGTCAAATAGGTTTTTCCAATATGGCTAACGTTAGCATTGCTAACAACACCAGCCTTCAGTCCTCCTTGCAGCTTAATGTGCACAGCCTGTGCTGAATGTGGTTACACATCGCTCTGGTAGATATACCAGTTTAACCTGACACAGCAGACAAATAACTTTAACACCATTTTATAGATCAAAATACTGCCAAACCGCGCCGTGCTACAGGACGCCATTCTTCCACTGTCCTGTTGTTTACTGCAGGTCATAGTGCAGCATTAGGCTACAGCCCCAACTAGTGACGAGTGGCTACGCTACACAACATTTGACAGGCTTTGGTGGGCTATGACAAGCCCACATTTCTGCTGCGTGAAAGTGGGCAGAGCTACAAGTGGAAAATAATTATCTAAAGATTGGTTTAGTTAACAGTCAGAGCAGGCATGAAAACAGCTGCTCATTGGATGCTTTCCATTGCATTTAAGATTAGAGCATTAAATCCTGATGATGGTGTTAACAAGTAAATTGTGCTGTGGAAACTAAAAAAGCAGCAGTCTTCACTAAATTGCATCAACTACAGTGCTCAGTAAGTTGCAGCATTTAACTAATATGTCCACATGTTGCCAGTTGCACTGTTCATGACAGGCTTGTAACTTTAATGTTGCAGCTTCATATTTTTTCCTCAAACTGAACCGGCTGTAAATGTGGCTTTTACTCCAGCGTCATATTTAAATGATGTCCTGTCAACTTGAATACATCGCAGCCAAGGCAGCTGCTGTAATCTATGAAAAAAAAACAGTTATCACAATCTAGCAGGGTTAAAAACATGATGTTCAGTATTTGAGGGGATCAGAAATCTTGATTACGATGTGAACACAGTACTCTTATTTCTGCTTGAATCTAACAGGACTCTCTTATTTCTCTCAGGTTTCCATCGCTGTGGGTTTGGCGGGCTTCGCTTGCGTCCTCCTCCTCGTCCTATTTGTTCTCATCAACAAATACGGCCGGCGCTCCAAATTCGGTATGAAAGGTAAGTCTGCACAGATAGTCAGATGAGCAGACAAGGCGGGCAGACAGATAGCTTTGTTTTTATGTTGCCTTTCTGCACGTTGCATCACTGCGCCATTGAGTCCATCCCCGCAGCTAATCTTCTCTTCAAAAGACAGTTGTTCACCAGAAAATGTACATATGCAGATACTGTAGAAGTCCAGACGCTTTACTAGGCTTATGTTGCATCCCAAAGAGGACTTCATTTGGAAAAGAAAAGATTTTTTTCCCCCTGTGGAATGGATGATGTAAGACAGTAATATTCAGAGAATCTGCAGTTTAATCCTGCAAAAAGCCTTACATTTGCAATTACCCGTACATGCACACATGCACACATACAGTTGGATCAATACTAAAGGGCAGTGTGCATGCAGATGAGGTCTCTGCACCGTGCTTTCACTGTGTCTGCTGTGTAGAATGATCCTGAATTAATTAGTGGACTCGGTGCTGTCGATCATGCTGAAGAGCTCAATAGGATTAATATGGCTTTTTGTGCATGCTGAGCTTTCATTTTGTGTCAGCTCCAGGTTTTTTTTCTTGGCTCTGTCCGACGTTGGCGTTGTGGAAGAGGCGAAAGCAGTCGTCGCTCTGATCTAGAAACAGACAGCCGAGCAGATAGAGGGGAGGAAGGTATAGATGCTCAGGTCCCGGGGTTTAGGTGCTAACGTTTGCCCACCGAAATGCAGCTGTTATCAGTTGGCAGGGTTCGCTGGTTTGATGTGGGTGAGCTTGTGTTTCACTCACAAAACACACAGCTCTGTGTGCCTTGAAGACAAGCTACAAGGATCGACGCTAACATTCTGACTTTCTGCCTGTTTTTTGGTTTTCATTTAATCCAGTCTGCTCGTGTCTGTTCATTTCCAGCATTTATCAGTCCTTCTCTCAAACAAAAATTAAAAGAGCAGGCACCATGCACGCCCTTCATTTCAATACCAGAAGCAAGGCTAGTAGCATTAGCAGCTGCCAACCTTTAATTAGCTACTTTACAGGATTAAAGTCTGTTACTTACCCCTGTAAAGTACTCTGCGCTGTAATTATTTAGGGGGCGGCAATTATTACATTGACCCACAGCTGGCTCTGGGTTTTATAGTTAATGAAGCTCCACAGGCGTGTTTGTTGTGTCATGGCAAGTCTTAAGAAGCTAAGCTATGCTAACAAAGTGTTTCCACACAAGCACCACAAAGTAACACATCCTGTTAAGGGAAAAAAGAGGTTATAATAAAAGCATCACAAAGTCAGTTTGCCCTTTGTGTTTGTATGTATGAGATAAGATTTAATAGCTGCCCGGCGGCTTGCTAATGATGTGTCTACCGCGCCGCCGCATTCTTATTCCCTTTGATCCACAGCACCTTTCCACGCTGGGTGATGATGCACTGAATATTTATAATATCAACCCGAGATAAAGTAAACAATAGAAATTTTAGTCTGCCAGGAATCTATTTTACATCATCGCCTTATTTCTTACGTGGACTACCAAATGACAACAGACCTGCTTCATGTATTAGGGAGCTCTTTTGAGCGTAGCATCTTTTAATGCATGCAGCAGTTTCTGCAGGACTTATTACAACTGTTAGCAAAAGGGTGCATTACTGTAGATGCAATGTCATCGTCTGCATGCAGGAGCGATGAACAGTTTACCGCCTGGATGTTTGGTCCAAACTGCTCTTGCACACTGTTGGGATTTGTCTTTTAAAGAAGTGCATTGAAAGGCTATCTGACTGTGTACCACACGCTCCTCGGGCAACACTCAGTGATTCATTCAATATGTTTAGATAGCAGGTTCCGGTCATTGCTGCAGTTTCTGTTTCGAGGCCGAACAGAATGTTGTGGGTGGTTTGAGCACTGTACATACAAATGATCATGTCACATACACAAACAGCCTCTTCTGACTGTTTCAGTCATACTACTGCTAATATTGGTTGTTTGCATTCACAGAAACTGTACCTGATAACATGTAAAAGCTGAGAATGTTTTTCCGCCTTCTGCATTTGGAAATGTTTATCTCGATCCACATGTTGTGTACAGGATATCAGCAGGTCAGCAGCTGTTTTAATGGCCTATAATGTCTCCTCTTTAGAGTTGTTTACAGTGTGCAATTTCAGTGATGCTACTGGTGGTATTTGATGTTTGCAACCAGAGAAAATCAAAATACATCATTCATAGCCATGCACTGAAGGATATCACCAGGATGCAGATTTGTAAAAAGTAAAAATGAACGCTCTGTTGGATCTGTCCTCAAGAAGAGATTGTTGAATGGAGGTTGGATCGATCATTTGTGATGCGTTTTAGGTAGTCGGGAAATCCAAACTTCGATTTGCTTCTGCGACACAGCATCAAGGAGCAATTTGCAGCTCAGGTAGGAATGTTTGATCTGTATTTGATTTTTAGATGCACTTCTATGCTGATGTTTATAGAGACAAATTTATCATCGTCAGAATATCGCTGATGGGGCGTGTTACGAGCAGATTACGTTCCCCTGCTTCTTGGTTTCCATATGGACTGTTTTCCTGTACACAACAAAGCCTGTTAATACGTAATAGGTCAGTACAGCTTGGACTAGAAATGTTCTCCAAACAGGAACCAGAACTCTTCCCATGCGTAAAAGCCAGACCCGACCGTACAGAATCTATATGTTTTTATGTAAATCGGAAAATGGAGATTACCTTAGCCATAATGTCCCATGACTTCATGTAAATCTCATCAAACGTGACACATCTGTGCTGTTACTGCTCTCTGTTGGTGGTTGTGTGTCAGCAGACTGTAGGTTCTGCACAGTGATTTTAGTTCAGTTTAAATAGAGATGCTGCTCACCGTCACTGAGAGTGATTGAAGCTTTGAAACGGTTAAAGAGAGGTGGTGTCAGTGTGTGATCTTCCAGGACCTCACGCTGTTCTCTACAAAGGCCTGATTTGTTCAATGTGTGTGTGTGTGTGTGTGTGTCTGTGTGTTATTCCCTCCCATTCGTGTTCTGGAGAATCAGCTGGAAGGCCTGGAGAAGTCATTACCTTTGGATGGAGCCATAATGGATTTTCGCTCCACTAAATCACTGTGGCTCTTTTGGCTGTTGGAGTTTGATCACCGACCGTTTCTAGGCGTCCAATAAAAACTCTGTTTTTATTTTTTTCTTCTTTTATGTGGAAGGAGTGCGTATACGTGTGTGTGTGTGTGTGTGTATACGTGTTTATGTGAGCTGCATTCAATTGATTTGCTAGCATTTCAAGGCCCACTGCCAAGTCTGTCCACTGGCTGCCTCGTATTTACAGCTCCGACTGATATACTCCAGCTTCTCTTTATGTGCATGTAATTGTGCTTTTATTTAAGACACTGTGCCAGTCTGCATGCACACACGCATGTGTGTGTGCACAGGAAAGTGGACTCTTACTGTAATAAAACTGTTGTTCTGATCAACATGTTGCCGACTGACCTCCAGGACAAAACATCCTGCAGTCTAAGCAGCCGGTCCATCCCTCACATCGTGAATCTCTCCTGCCGGTTTTGAAGCGTCTTTCACACAGAGTTTTGTCAGCAGGGAATCAATAATGCTTCTTTAGAAACAGACACTCAGCATGTCAGTAATAAGTATTACACTCCCCCGTTATCTTTTCTTACGTTGGGGATAAATTTACTCCACCCCTGCTGCTGTAAGTAAAGCCGATACACAACAGCATGTATATCATTTTGTCACCTCTCTTATCTTACAGGCCAGACGTGTTGTATAAAGACTTATTGGCCGCACCATCTATTTTCTGCAAGAACAGTGCGATAGATCTGCCTTTTAAAACTGTGACTGACTATAAAAACAGAAAACAATGCAAAGATAACACGGACCAAAGGGATTCTTTAGCTTCTCTGTGGGCAAACACAACCTAACAAAAACTCTCCCTTCAATTCAACAGAATATAAATGTTTTAAATGTAAAGCAACACAAACACAGACAGTTTCCTGTTTTTAGTCCACATCTCCTCTAACCTTAAAGGTCCAATCAGTGAGATGTGTAGAGAGTGAAATGATAAAGTGAGCTTACTCTATGATCAGACATTAAGGAAACATGCTATGTTGAAGTGCTGGCTTCTCTGACAACAATGCAGCAGCCAGTATGTCCTCCTTCTAACTTTAGATTCTGGTCCTGAATGGTCTGGATTTGTTTGGACCAGAGAAGGTAGGCGCTTTTAAGGCACCCCCACACGGCCGTTTTGGACGCCCCTCGGTTTGCCAGATATGAGAGCAGTTATCAGGTCAAACCAACAGGTGTTGCAGCGATGGAAGCGGGCAAGAGAACTGGTTCAGATAGAAGTGATTGTACCCGACCTAAAAAGCCTCTGCATGTTTCTAATAAGCTCCACGAGCAGAAACGTGCTCAAACTAGGATCAATATTGGAGATGCTTTTGAAAAATGGAGAGAGGTTAGAACGCAGAAAGGTTTACAGACCGATGCAGAGCTGGATAAACACTGAAGCTTCAGTGTTCACCACATGGTGACCTGCGTGAGCATCCACTCTAGAGAGGAGGGGGGGGGAGACAGCTCTCTGATGTTTTGAATTTGGACAGGCAGAGAGAATCACTCCCATGATTCCCCGCAAGCCTCGCCGTCATCATTTGTTTTTGTATTGATTGAGAGCCCCCTTGCGGCGGATTTTAAATAGTCTGCGTTTAAGTATAGACCTTAACTGTATTTTAGGTGTTCAGGTGTGCTTCTTCTGGGTTCTAAACTCAAGACCCGTTACGTGGATCCCTGAAACATCTTTGGACGTTTCCCGGACGTGGATGATTTCTTGCTTTAAACATAATTTGTGCAGTTTGAAGCTCGACTAGATCTGAACGTTTAAGTCATTTTGACTGTAGGAAGTGTGATCCTGATATGTAACCTGATGAAGTGTCCTTATTGCGCTTTTTCGCTAAATGAATTCGCTGTGATTTTTGTCAGTAACTCACCCAGACCTGAGTTTGGAAATGAAACCATCCTGAACTCATTCAGAGGGTCCCGATAGGGCTCGGGGAATCAATGCCACATTGTGCTGCATGCTGGGTATTTCTGGGGCTCCTCCACAGTGACTGCTGGCAGCTGCTGTGTGTTTATATAAGGAGCAGATGATACAGGCACTATTTTTGGCTCCGTTTCAGAGCTGAGGCTGAAAAACATACCGGGACAAACAAAAGCAGAGGTAAATGTCAGGAAGAAGTGACAAAAACAGTATTGATTGACATTAAATTCACGATGGTGAGACACCATAAGTTATTCATCTGAGGTTCGTAGATGGATGACAGAATCTTGATGTATTTTATGATCGTTCTATAATTATTTTTAGTTTGATTTAGAAAAGTCAACTCTTCTTCTCCTATTTTGAGATACGATACCGTCTTAAATTGGAGTATATCTCACTTCATTATTACCCGATCGACTTCTGAGGGAGCAGCCTAAATGCCGATTTCCACAGAGTTTTGCTCCGTTGGACGACGCACGCCCTGCCCCACTGGGTCTGTTTTTGGAGCGAGAGCACAGCCATGAGCAGCCGTACACACGGGTTCACAAGATCACAGGAGATCTACAAGATCACGCGGGAATAAAGAGAACAACGTGCAGACACCTGTTTTGACGTAATGTTGATAAATTGATGGAAATTACGATCAGGAGTTTGTATATTGTGTTTTATTTTGAAATTGACCGGATGCTCTGTGCGTTTCCTTGTCTGACTTCCTGTCCTGGTCGATCTATTCTGTCCAGCTTGATGAGTGCTTGCGTAAAAAAATAGAATGGATCAGAGCGGGGTGACGCTGCTGGCACGCTCCAGAGACTTACCACGGGGCGTGATAAGATGACAAAACTTCTGAATTAGGAAGCTTTTAGGGAATTTGTTGGCAGTCTTTTTCTAAACTTTTGGAAAGAATCAGTCCTGCAGTTTCTCCCTTTCTCGAGTCTTTTTGCTAAGCTAATCCATCACATTGCTGGCCGTAGCCTATACGACTTGCTGCACAGGCGTGAGTAGAAATTCTTAAAGTACTAGTTTGCAAGATCTCAGTGTAATTTCCTGTGAAAGCATGGGGAGGACAGTTAGAGTCCACTAATGATTTTGATTTTGCATTGGTAGCTGCCGCAACCTAGCAACCTCAGCCTCTCACAGGTGGGTACAGTTGCTAGGTTACAATTGCTGCCTCGTGGCACCTCCACTTCCCTCAGTAGTGACCGTTAAATCTGTCGTTATCGGCTCTGTATGCTTAAGATTTGCTCATAATTGCGGTAATATTTCCCTGGCAGTAGCTTCAGCTCGTCACCTAGGAGTCTTTACCTTGAAGTCTGTCTACTTGTTGCTGACAAAGTTGATATCGGGAGTCCTGTACCGTCTTGAATTTGATTGGTCGACATTCAAGAAAGCATGCAGTATTCCAAAAGTTTAATTATTTTTAACTGAGAGAGGGAGGTTTCCCCGAGCTGGATGGTTGATGGAGATTTTTGAAGATGGTACTCCTCCACCCCACCGTTTCCTCTCTGTGTGTTACACATTGCCGGAGGCGCTGCTTGTCAACAGACAAGGCAGGCAACTGCTTGGGGCCCCAGACCAGTAGGGGGCCCCAAAGCAGCGGCCAAATTTTGCAGTGATGGTAAACCTCCTTAAGCGGGCCCCATCTGACCGCACTCACTCTCGTTGCCCTGCCTAACACTGGCTGGAGGGCACGGGTTGGAGGGACCCCCCAATGCACATTGCAGGTGAGGCGTAACGGGGGTGTACACATCCCTCATTACTCTGGCAATCTGTAGAGCCATGAGATTGTGTCTACATCAGAGAATTTCCTTATGTGTGCTACACGTACAAAAGAGCAGGTCTGAACATTTGTCCTCATTAGTAAATAAAACAACGCTAGACCTGTGGGCCCGTTCACAGGCTGTCTGTGAGTAAAGAAAGAAACTTGGCCCTTGGTCTTTAACCCTTTTAATACTTTGAGACTAAAAGTGCTGACAGGTTCAAATGACTGATGCTGAGACAGCAGGAAGTCAGGGTCAGGTGACGCTAAGTGAGGCAGGAGGTAACCTGCGAGTCAAGGTGAGCAGTCACTTGTAATCAACTTTTGTCCATCTTGTTATTTACTAAGAAGTGTTGCTCAGTGTACACACGGTGGCTGATTCTCACCAGACGATAAAAAAACATTTCTAATAAAGTTGTTGCATTTTTAAGACGGTAGCAAGTAATTTTTTTTTAATTATGACAAAATCCACACGGACAGTTTTTGTGTTCTTAGACATACAGACAGACATGTAGGTAAATCAGAAATGTCCTTCAACACACTGATACATGCTGACACACACACACACACGCACACACACACACACACACACACACACAAACACACACACACACTCGCATACAAACAATGCCCTGCGGCTGCCTGCTATAGCCTCTGTGATCCAGGGGTGTGTGTCAGGGCAGCTTACCCTCCTCTCCGCTACATTACCTGAACCAGGCCTGGGGATGATCAGCCCACACACACACACACACACACACACACACACACACACAAACACACACAGCAGCATTTACTGCATCACTGCTTCGCCCAGCCTCCAGTGGCTGAAGAGCCCTGCTGCCAAAGCAGAGAGACATGTCCGTCCATGTCTGTACACAGACGGACAGACACTCTGCTGTGTGTCACTCCGAACTTCAGGAACATTTTACAGGAACAATCTTAAAAATATATTTGATGTTCATACAGCGCTACATTTAGAACTGCAGTTCAAGAAGATACAAAATCCATCTGAGTCCGCAGTCAACAGGAAGTGGTTTCTATTCATTTGAGCCAGTCTAATTTATTTAAACTCGTACATGCGGTGCAATGGTTGGTACCAAGTTGGGAATGGTACCAGAATAACTGACCATACCGTCCTACTTTTTTTGCTACCATTCTGTTGGGATGCCAAGCGTACCGATCCGACCCTAAAGGGTAGTTGTTACACGCCGCAGTCTGTTGACTGATCAGAAGAATCGTCACTTCCCATGCAACGGCAGCATTAAAGGACAAACGTGATATGTTTAAATGAGAAGCTCTTTTTCCTCGCGGCCTGCAGCCTTCTATTTATTAAAGCTCGTCTTTTTGTTGTGATAAACAGCCACATGCCAAAAAATAAAAAACAAACAAACACAAAATGCTGGACGTCATCCATTGTCGCTCTTCGTTTACTGTGTCACATTCTTCAGGAGCTGACGCGGCTATCCTCATCTGGCTTGAACCTCACTTACCAATTAAGGGTACGGTTGGCTGCAGAAACGCAAGCAAGGTCAGGGTTCATTAAATTAAATGAACCTTTTTCTTTATTTTTCTCAAACATGGATTCTGTTGTGATGGCTACATATTATCACTTTTTTATTCGTTATTTGATGCTATAAAAAGGTCTAAACTGCCCCAGAGAGTTCCTCTTCAAAAAGTCCCCGGAACTATTTGGTCCAAAAACACCCATTGACAGGTCTGTTGACGAATGCAGCTCCTGTGTCGCTGTGTGCACGGGATTATCATAGTAGAGGAACGAGGAGAGTAAACTTAACAAACACCAACACCAGAGTCATTGAACTTCTCGTACCGTGAACAACGCTGCTCACTGTGTTCAGACGTTTGGCGTCCCTCGATGTCTACAGGAGCTTTGAGGATAAAAGTGAGACAGGTTCACTCATTGTGCTGCTTCATCATAATTAATAAGATATATATTGTAAAGGTTGTAAATCATTTCCATTCAGGTTTCCAGTTCAAACTTGAAAGCAAATAAAAAATTCTGTGCGTCACACACAGTCACAGATTTACAGAACACAAACCTCTCCTCTTCTCAGCACAAATGGTGTTTACCCTTTGCTCAGTTGCTCCAGCAGCAGCCGTCTAAATTGGCTGTAATTCATTGTTCTGAGCGCAGGCGACAGATGGGGACTTCTGAGAAAACAGCAACAGGCGGACCGGGAAGTGCTTCTTTCGCTCTCCTTTAAAAAAAAAGAAAGAAGAAGAGTGTTTCACGTTATATATATGTATGCGTTCCCAGAAAAAACAAGGCAGTTCATAGGAAGAGAGATTCACCTTCCATCATCTCTTCATCATCACGTTGTGTTGTTTTTCAGACCCATCGCTTTTAGCGAACTCTAAAAGGATTTGGATGACGCCTGTAAACTCTCAGCCATGCACAGAAGGATCTCACATATCTTCCCTTAGTTCTTGTCGCACCTTGCATGGAAAATGAATATAAAAAAGGCATTTTTACTTATTCATCCTACTTGAAACATGCATGAGCGCTTCCTCTGTGAGTGTGGCTGCGGCACCGTCTGTCCCTGGATGGAGATGGAGTGCGGGGTGGCCTGTGGTTGTTGCTATGGACTCGGTGTTCCTGATACAAATAGGATTTCTATTTTTTGTTGTATTTTATTTGGAGTTTGGGGCTGTCAGCACAAGACTGCTGATAGCAAAGTGCATTCTTGTCTTTGTGCAGAGCTGTCCATGCATTGTAAAGGAAGTCAAAGTGAAGGGCCAGGCCTGCAGAGTGCTCTTGTTGAATGCACTTTGACGTGGTGTTTGGAAGCTTCTTCCCTTTTTAGTCTTTGCTATCAATAGTTCAGAAGGCGAGCCTCTGCCTTTCACGTTTAATAATAGCTTTATAAAGCTTCTTTAAAGTTTCAGAATAAGGCAGAACACAGATGAAGGCGAAGGAGAAAGAAGCAGCACTTTTTTTTTTCTATAACAAGCTTTCCGTTCTGCAGCAGCAATTTGGCCTTGGTCCCCCCGGGGGGATTGTTCAGAAAAGATCATGTTTGCTCCCTCTTCCAGCCATGGGAAGCTGCAGGAGCTCGCCGTGTGAGAGACATGAGCTTTTTGTTTTATAATGAATACAAATGTCGTTTACACAGTAAACCATTTACAAGGCAGAACTGTTTTCAGTGCGGCTGAACAATGGGTCCATGAAAATGCATCAGGGACAACTTCTTCGTTTCCATGTTTCAATTAGTATTGATCTGGAAAAGCCCTCGACGGCTGCTCCATTCTTCCATTGTTGCACCGTGGAGTGAAGCTAAACGTCTCCGTGCTTTTATTCCGATGCCAGTCCAATCAAGTGTGTTGGTTATTGTTTAGGTGAGCACAATGCATAATCATTTTTTTTTTAATTTCACACATTTAAAACCTTTAATTAGCTCATGGTAGCAGCACTTGTCTTCATTTTTATCCTGCACTGCACACCCTCAGTCTGCTTCTGATTCACAGCTGCCTTAGAAGGAGATACAGATTGTTTGTACTTTGTAAAGTCAGTCACACAATGATTGGATAATTAGTTTAACTATTTCCATCACTATGTCATTATAATAACTGAGGTACCGTCAAGCTGCTGCCAACGTAGTTGAACGACTAGTTTAGTTAAAAGTAGTTCATGATTACGCTCCCACAATCCTGACCCCACACGCAGATCAGAGATGCATTCATGCAGTTTTCACTTTTTTTTAATTGGCGAGTGGCGAGAGGATCTCCATCAGTTCTGTAAGTAATTATGAACTCTTTATTCTGCCTTGAACTTTCATTCAACCTCCCAACCATACAGTAGATTCCCGATCCTGGAGGACTTTGCTAATGATTATTGAGCTCATATTTTCTGCAATTTACATGAGGCCTTGAAATGGACTCTTGCGGTATAGTGCTGATTAGTTTCTTCCAAGTTAATGAACATTGAGAGACCGAGTCTCTGCAGACCCTCTCCGAGTTCACTGCATTCAGCTTGGACAGCACTCCTCACACTGTAATACACGACTGACGGCTCCCAGCTGGCTGCACGCTGTCAGCAGGACGTATTGAAAAGTGCTGCCCTCGTTGTTATTTTCAAAGACCCCGTGTTAAAGCCTGGTTACGGCCGAATCAAAAAAACATACGTGACAATCTGGCTACAAGGGGAGAAGCAGAGAAACTTCACCTCCGTTGATGCAGGCGATAACAACAACTACTCGGCTAGCGGCTAACTGAGTGGACAGACCGTAACCATCCTCAAACATGTCCGCCCTTTTGTTCTCCTCAGGGAACCTTTGGCCTTACTCCGGTTTGGATTCTGTACTCATGAAAGACGATGCTCTGCGTATAGATCTCCCACTCACAGGTGGGAAGGTGACGTCAGGGTCTGACCTGATATTTCTGCCTGATGTCTGTTTTTTTTCTTTATCCCTGGACTGAATAAGAGTAGCCTGCTGAGAAGGTTTTTTAGCCTTCACTCTAACCGCTAGTTAATTCAGTGTGAATTTTAGCCACCGGCCCGGCAAACAGCTCATGTTATGTAACAGCCGAATGTAGGGTGCCGCATGCTCACTCCCACGCTGGAGAGGACTGAGCTCCCTTTATACGCACAGATACAAAGTACAAGCTGCTGCAGTGAGATGAGCTTTCTCTGCTGAATCTATGATGATGTGATAGTTTGTCTTAGCTGACATACATTACATGTCGATCTATAATCTATCGTGATTATTGCCCTGTAGGTGAATAGAGACAAGACGCTTTGATCTTCTATAGTTCAGGATCCTCACAGCAGCACTTCATATTAAAGGCTGACGTTGACTTCTTCTATCAGACACCAGCCAAACTGTCCCTCTACACTTACACAAGGAGGACTATAGTAAACAATACAACTGGAATAATGACCGTCATATACTATCATTTCATGTGAAGGATATCTACTTAAAGTTACAATATGTAGAAATGTTATGACATTTAAAAAAATGCTCTAAACACATGTTGTTTATCTTTGTTACTTACTTTACCTCAAATATTTCCAACAGTGATCAAAGCCAGAGAAATCCTTCATTTTAGAGTTGTAACGGGACGTGTCTTGTCGTGGTGGCCACCATCACAGAGCCGCCATGACAGACACGACATGTTTATCGTTGCCGTGGAAACACTGGATGTTACATCAAAGACCGCTGCATGAGGAAGCGTGAGCTGCTACTGAAAGCTGCTGTAATGTTGCTGTATGTGCTGCTGTGATAAAAATGTCATGTAAATTATACTCAGATACATTAGCTCGTCTGTAAACATATTCTCTTCCTCAGGTCGTCATGACTACAGTCAACACGGAGTACGTATTTCCAATCACTATATCAACATTACGTTAAAACATGTTGTTTGCACGTTGTTCTCTTTATTCCCGCGTGATCTTGTGAACCCATGTGTGCAGCTTCTCATTTCTTCACTCCTCTGCGTTCATGCTCCAGCGTTCACACGTTCACGCTTGTGCACCCTGTCGACACCCAGTGGGACAGGGTGCATAACATCGGACGGAGCAAAACTGTGGCGCTGACAGAACGCAGCGTGCACGGACTATATGGAAATAAGCAGGGACAAACTGCATGTTGTTGATCTTTCTCAGTGATGGTGTCAGACTCCCACACTGCCGACATTTCCTCTCACATTTGACCGTGAGAACAAATCAGTTTGTCCTTCTCCTGCCCGAAACAAACCTCCTCTCTGAATCAGCAGTTAGGTGCACTAACTTCCTTTTATCAAAATGATGCAACACAACAGAAACACATCAGAGTCTGACATCTGTGCATGCCACCTTATTGGCCGATTGACTGATGTTTGTAAACAGGGCAAGAAACTGCCTGTAAAGATTTTCAACCGATACATCCGTGCATCCCTAACTATGCATTACGTAACTGCAGTATTTCCACTATTCTGTATTTATAAGACTAGAGATGGCGTGTCGTGTCCGCAGACAGGATGTTTGTTTAGTTGTAGTTGAATAGTCGTCTCCAAGCTGTGAGTGAGGACCCGAACACAGCCCCTAAAATAATCCATGACTGTATTAAAGTAAAAACATTTGTCTAATAAAACCCTGTTACTCAACGTGGTGTGAAATAAGCTGTTATAATGCACAGATTGCAGTGAACTGTATGGAGAGTATGCATCTACCTCCAGTCCACATCTGGTCCAGCAGCCTGACCTCGTCCTGATCAGGCCGCCTCTCTTCTGTTAAATACGAAGCTGGACTCCCATCAGCAGCACTCCCTCACATATTCCCATCGGCTCATGTTCCCATCAGCCTCTCGCCAGTTTGCATTAAGACACCTCTGGGAGCGTCAGACCGCAGCCTCGGTGTTATAGAGAGAGAACAAGCCTTCATCTTTCACAGGGATGGTTAAAGTTTTACCTCTAGAGAGTAATTGTTGTGTAATCACAACTAGGGGATTAATTATTCATGGATGCATGCACACACACACACACACACACACACACACACACACACACACACACACACACACACACAAAGTGATCTCCTCGAATCTCTGTCTGCATATCTCTTACTCTGAGTCTCTCTGCTCTCTCTCTGCTCACTAATGGAGTTAGTGAGCACCGAGGATAAAACAATTAAAACAAAATTCATTTGAATGAATTAAAGAGTGGGGAGCTGCAGAAGCTGACACGTCTGAGGCAAGACAAATTATCCTGCATGGCTGGTTTAGTAGCATTTTACAGTGGCCTTGTCCCACCTCATTAACCTGTTTATTAACCCAGGGGAAAGCATTGTTTTGTTCACAATAATGCACAATAGATGGAGGGTAAATGTTGGGGGAGGGAAACTGTAACCGCTCTGTCTAAACACAAACCCTTTGGATGGACTTGGTACCTGCGAGCCTTCAAAGACTGTGATAAATAAAAATCCGCCTTCCAATCATCTCTGTGCACTCTGCAATATTTCCCAGGGAGATGCAGAAGATTTGCAGCCTGGCTTTACGAATGACTTCAGCGGCCGTTAAGGAAATGCCAAGGCCATCTGTGCTGCTCTAAGAGGGTGTGAAATGAAGATGGAGAGTGTGTCACACTGAGATGAGAGGTCATTACTGGCTCCTCAAAGGCAGCAGATTATGTCAATTTTACAGGTCACAGTCTTGTGGGTCACTACATTTTTTATCCTTTTGGTCTCTGTGACACCCGAACACTGGGTAATGAGTCCAAAAGCGTCTTGGGTTCAAATGTGCATTAAGAGCTGTGTTGCTCGGGAACAGCAGCTGAACGGGTGTCTCTGGCGATGATCAGACGCAGCCAGATGGCGTCAGGACGTTGCTTCTCCAGCGAGGAGTCACGGCAACAATCACTCTCTTTCTCCTGGCAGACTGTCACTCTGTGTGTTTATGTGGGGCTTAATGGCTCAATATTCGCTGCAGGTTGTATATCTTGCTGGCTCAACAGCAACATTTTCACTCCACTGGATTGTCTGTGAAGCAGAGAAATGCACGATGATGACGAAGTCTACCTTGTGTCGCCCTCCTTCAAAAGACACTTAAGCTGTTCTCAGCTCATTTCCACCCTGACCTCTGACTTCACTGAGCAGAGGAGGATGACAAAACAGGATTTCCCTGCTTAAACCCCATAGTGTCATAGTCAGTGACCTGTCATAGAGATGCAGGCTTTCTTCATGTCTATTGTCTTTCAACCTTGTTAAGTCAAAAGGCCATTGGTGCTTTTTGTGTCACTCTTCCATCCTGACCAATCAAAATGAAGAAAGGGCCACCTTGAAACCGGCTTCATTCACATGCCTCTCTTGTACCAGTCAGTGATATTCTCCAAGCCTTTTCCTTGAACGTTCGTCTCGTGCACCCTTACTCGTTTTTTGATGGTAATATTTCCAAATGCTCATAGATGGACTTGCATGTACCTTTTAGCTTGTTAGCTTGATGCTTACACATACTGGAAAATGCCATTCACTGGCTAACAGAATTAGCATCACATTGCAGTATTATTACCATATGCACTCGTACTTACAGGCAGATATTTCCTAAACTCTGTGGAGACAATCTTTAGAAACTGCTGACTCATGCTAGTCTGGTCTGCTGCTGCTGATCCATCTTCACAAACAGTCAATGCTCTGATCCAGTGACGCTGCATGAACTGTCTTTAGGTCTACGATCACGGGACATGTACCTCTGCTGCCTCCTTTCGGTTGGTGGTGTGTATTTTGTTAATGTTCATTTTTCCTGCAGCCGTCGAAGCTCCTTTCTCTTGTTTTGAAGAGGAGCAAAGGAGCATGTGCAACTAGTAACAAGTGTCAACAGAAACACGTCACCGATCAGTTTTGATTGATCATTTTACTCATATTGAGCTTTTGTAACTACATTACACTGACCGTGCCTGTTTAAAACTGTACTTGTATTTAAACTAAAAACAACATATTGATTGAAGGTCTGTCATTCTTTTGTGGGGAGTCCTTGTTGGATGGTGTCCTCGTGCCCTCTTACCAGCCGCTACTGAGTTGAAGTGTTGCTTCACCAGCTGAAAACAATAAAAAATACTCCTTTTTCAGGGCACAGATAGTCTAGCAGTCAGGTCAGGTTTCAAGTACGGAGGTATAGTCCTCTGAGCAGGAGTCCTAGGTTCAAGTCGGACCTGCGGCTCCTTTCCTGCAAGTCATTCCCCACTCTCCCGATTTCCTACTTCAGCCAATCTCCTTTCAAATCAAGGCAAAAAGAGCAAAATTAATCAACAAACAAAAAAGGATTTGTAAGCCAGTGATCAGACAAAGAGAGCTCAAAGAGCTCCGATCAGCTGTGGGGATTCTGTAACAGAAAGAGGCTTGTTGTGACTGATCGTTGACTCATTTAAATCACTAATAAAGGTACCAGATGGTCTGTAATTGCTGTGATGTGTTCGACCACGCCGCCTGCTGTTTAGGATCAACGTTATCCTGAAGGAAGCAACATGGGGTCTGTCTCATTTGTGATAGACACCTGATAAATAAGTCATCAAGTGACTGAGCCTCACCTCTGCAGCTTTAACTTCTACTCTTACTGTAAAGTTTGGGTTACTTTGGGTCCCTTGCTGGTACAGAGACATCCTCTGAAGGCCTGTGCTGATGCAGAGTTGTGGGTTAGATGAAGGGGAAGAAGGTACAGGCTGTCTGCCTGTGTGCATCGCTCACACATTTATATCCATACATTAATATTTGAGAATGGCATCCCAAGGACATGACGTAGGTTGGCTCCCAAGTAGTCTCGATCCAGTGATGTTTGGATGAACCCCAAAAGGTTTAAAGAAGTCTACACAGTTCCAAAAGGTATAAATCCCATAGATGAGGCTCAGCTGTGTTTAGGGGTCAAGGTGTTTGCCTAAAGGACATTGGAACAGGGCCTGAAATGAAGACATGTTGTGATGGACAGGTGCTCAGTTTCTACAAAAGCAGGCAAAAGCCTTTCTCTGAATCTCAGATCCACTTCTCTTTTGCAGGATGTCAAAAGGCCCAGCATGGATAATAATCCTCCCATTACTTTGATGTGCAGAGCGGATAACTGGCAACAGCCCTCTTAGCTCCCTGACAGATGTGTCAGCCATAGTTAGACTCTTTGTCATTCTTGCATGTTCTTTTACAGAGACTCAAATCGGAAAAGTGTCTGAGTTATAAGGTTTGGAGTTAGCAACGTTCCTCTGGCTCAAAGCCTAGAAGTGGTTTAGTGGTTCTTTCTTTGGTTTGATTGTGGTCTAAATAAAAGAGTCAGTGGGTTGAACTTGTTTGCAATGACAGTTGCACTGGTGGACTGAGCGTCGGTGTTTGATTTCTTGCTGGATTTGCTTCTGCATACGTCAGCCCGAGTCCTGGCTGGTGTTGATGCTTTCAGTGTAGCATCTGTGCAGTACCATTAGGAGACGTCATTAGGGAGAGCTGGTTTCAGAGCCTCTGCATCTGATCAAGTGGCGGGAGGATACCTCCTGGGAAACTCGTCTGCCAAGTCCATGCCAGGAAAAAAATCTGCCTGAAAAAATGTGCTGTTTGGCACCTTCTACAGAAGCTACAGAGTCGATCAAATTGCTCACTCTCGGAAATTTGATGCAGCGCTTCAGTTTTCTTTCGAGGTGCGTTATCCTCTCGATCAGTTTGCTCACACTCTGTTCAGCTTACAATCTCACTGGTGGGTGTTGCTTTCAATGAGCGTCAGTCTCCTCAGTGATAACACCTGAGGCCATCATATTTCAGTTTCAAAGGTAAAGTGACTTCTTAGTGGAAAAACGTGTAGATTGTTATTAAATGCAAATGAGAGCCGTAGTAAAATTCATTTTCTAATGCAATCAAGGCTTGTTCTTAAAGAGGGGTTTATTCTTACCTGTACTGGTACACACAACTGTTTCTACGTGGTGCAGCGGTTAGCACTGTGGCCTCACAGTGAGAAGGTTCCTGGTTCGAATCCTTTCTGAGTGGAGTTCCATGTTCTCCCTGTGCATGTGTGAGTCTTCAGTACTACCTCCCACAGTCATGCTCGTTAGGTTAACTAGTGTGAATGTGAGTGTGGCTGGTTGTTGTTCTCTAGGTATTTTCACGAGTGCATATGTGAAAACGGCTCATGGTAGGATTCTCCTTGCTTCATGTCTCTGTTCTATCTCTATTTGTAACTATTTAAAGGGCTACTCCGCAGACTTATATATTTTTTATAAAACTTCATGAGAGTCACTTTTGACTATCGGTGGTTTCTTTCTTGCTTTTTGCTCTGATCTTTAGTTATCTTACAATTTCCAAGCAATCTTCACCTGAAGACGATTTATTCAAGGAGATCTCAGATTTCAATGAGACACCAAGATTTCTTTTTACCTCTGGTCACCAAAGTCTGACCGAAATACCCCCCCCTCCCCCACCCCCAGGTAAACAGAGACATGCTTGTGACTCACGTTTTGCCCTTCTTTGTTCTTGTAGTTGCATCCGTTTTCATGAAAATGGAGCCCACTGTGATTTGTAGAACAGAAACCTTGACCTCTCTTCCATAAGAACATCTTTTCCCTCCATTAAAGTCGAGCCTGCTCAGCAGTCGTTCTTTATTAAAAAGCATCCTCGGAGGAATTCAGTCTTTCTATCCCATTTACAGGGCTTTTGAGAGCCTTCTGAAAATCCAATAGGTGCTGTAATATTGTATTGGAGCTGCTATATTGCATTTCAGCTGCCTGGCAAAGTGGCTTTATTCCTGTGTTTGGACTTCATGACAGCTAACTGGCAGGGAGATAAACTCCATGTAGCCCAAGGGAGCTCGGTGATGATGAGCTAAACAAACAAGCTAACTGTGCTACAGCTGCAGCACAACAGAGTCTGCTGAACACTGCATGCTTGTTATGTATGGACAGGAATGAGTGGGGAGGAGACGGGAGGAAGGAAAGGAGAAGAGGAATGATGGAGGAGGAGAGGAGTGCGAGGGGAGCAGGAGGAGCTCTGTTAGGGGAGCTCTGAAAGGCTGGCTCAGCTGTGTTTTTAGCTAATGGGTGAACTGGGTGCTCTGCTGACTCTACCTTGTAATGGTTTGGACTTCCAAAGATGAAATGTAGGCCATAGGTTTAAAGATTTTAATAATTATTACAGCAAAAATGCATTAAAACTGTGGTGGAAATGATCACACAGCATCGAGCATTGAACTCAAATGCTCGAGCATGGATTACACAAGAGATACCAAAGGGTGAATATTACATCATACCATATACATGATGTGCAAACCTGCACTTGTATTCACATCATGTCTTCAGATTGGTACATATGTAAGCTCTAGAGATGTGTTATGGTGCATATGTGTGTGGGGGTGGACGGGAGGCTCACTTGATTTAATACCACCTCCAGGGACTGAGCTCTGATTTAAGAGCATCTTCATGATGACCACAGCGAGGCAAGAGGCACTTTCTGGGTCACATGAGAGCTGGCATCACTTAGATTTATTTATCAAAACCTCCCACCCCCCTCACGCACACACGAGCACTCACAGGCACACACATATATGCACTCATATATGTGGACAAGTACAGTATGTATGCACACAAAGAGAGAAGTAGAGTAAAACAGACATGCTGTGGTTTGTACGTGTGATTGTGCGTGTGCGTGTGGAGTACCTTTGCTCTGTCAACAGTAAAACACAGTTGAAGCCTATTTCCACTGAGAGAGGGGCAGCAATATGTTTTGGACCAATGCTGCAGGTGAGATAAGATCCACGCTTCTGCAGCCAACAATCTGATTCTGCTGCTGTGCCAGAGGGCAAAATCCAATTTCCTCCTCGCTGCGAAGAAAAAATGCAAAACAAGAAAAGCAAAACACTTTTTTAATCAATGATTAATGCTTCGCAGGAGATGACTATTTATCTTTTGCATATTCCAAGAGGACAGAGTTCAGCAGCTAATATATTGTTTGTTCTCTCGGTAGGTTTCTGGCAGAATAATTGCACGATAAGCCCTGGCACGTCTTTAACCTGAGCTTTTGTCTCTCTCTGGCCTTCTTCCACCAGGCCATGTTTGCCTTCTCGCAACATGACATTTGGAGCGCAAATTGTCTGGCCTTTCAGAAGGCTGGTCTGTCTAGCTCATACTGACAAGACAGACAAAACAGTCTCACTGATAACTGCTCCATCCTCAATTATTCGACTGCTTTGAACTGAGTGTTCCCTGTGCTGTTCGTGTTTGTCATCTGTGGGAGATAAGCAGAGGACTCACAGCGCGGCTACAACTCTGCTGTTTGTTTGTCTGTGGACTTGGTCACTGTGTCTCTGTGCAGAGAGAAACACTTGCTCACTGGTCAGCATGAGAACATTGAAGCATCACATCAGGACAAACTGACGGGCAGTTTTTTCTACACCTCATTCTTTAACGCTCATTCTCCAATCATAAAGCAGCTTAGCAACTGTTACTAGCTGCCACGTCAAGCTGGAGACTGAAGAGTCCGGGTACACATTCTCTATTGAAGTCACACTTCGGATTCTCTCATCAAAACGTTGTACTGTACGTTGCACTGAAGTGTTTTAAGTCATTTAAAAGACAAGAAGTTATTAACTAGAGATTAGACAAAAACACGTGTTTGGATTTCATGTTTTGCAGTATAACTAATCATCCTCATTTAATTACTTCCTGATTTTGTTGTATTGTTTGTTAAAAAAAAACATGATAGCATGATGATAGCATTCAAGCTAACAATAGGTACAGAGGTTACAGGTGGAAAGGCCAGCCTGGGTTCAAGTCTGACCTGCGGCTCCTTTCCAGTTTGTCATTCTGAGTGTTGGGACTAACGGGTTACTAACGCCACTACTATCTGCGGAAACTAATAAAGAATAACTACTATCCAGATTCAATAATGCTGTTACAATTACTGACATTTAAAAGCACTCGTTAGCCGTTATTTTATGTGAAACAGCCGACAACAGGCGGGCAGGGTGACGCTAACGCCAGCACAGCAGCCGGGTGATCATTGAGCCGTGAGCTTTCTGTCTCAGAAATACAGACGTCATTTTTCCCTACTCGAGTTAAAAACAACAAGAATAACGCGGTGAGTTGAAGTTTTGTGTGCAGGAAGGAAAACTTTTCTCAGAAAGAAGCACCGAACGAAACAACAACACGCTTCTAGAGAGCGTGGCGCTGCAGACACCGGAGACCCAGGATCAGCTCAGGTTAGCTCAGCAGGCCAAGGAGGAGACTCTCCTCACAAACAGCCGGCTTGTGCCTGCTCCATGATGTGTTACCCGGACTGTCGACTGATGGACGGGAATGTTGACGGCGACGTGCTTCATATCAACTGTTGAGTCTGTTGTCTTCAAAGATCTTATCGGTAAAATACCTACAAACGAAAAATGGCGACAGCGTTATTTGAAATGTGCGAGTTGTCACAGCTCAATTCTGCCAAAGCAGCACTAAATAATGTGAAAATTAAAACGAGGATTGAAGCAGAAAAAGAAACGCTCAAGTTACTTTAACAAGTGTCTAGTTACTTTTATAAAGCAGTGACTCTGTTAGTAACTCAGTCACTTCTTGATAGCTCCAGTAGCATGCTGGTCATTCCTCACTCTCCTATCTACAAAAAGAAAAACAGAAAAAGTGTATTCGCTCCATGAGCACTTGGGATATGCCTTTCATTTTAGGGCTGCCAGCATTCACTAGTTAATTGTGATTAATAAAGGTCTGAAATGAATGCATTAATTATTTTTTGTAATTAATTTTGTCCCTTTAGGCTCACTGTAGATAGAACCTCCTCAGTGTCTCACAGTGATGGAAAAGAAGGACACTGCTGCTTCTTTGACTGTCTCGTACTTTGGGCTGAATATCTGAATGAAGATCATTCACAGACGGCTGCACTCGTTTGCATCACAAAGTTACGGTTAGGATGTATTAGGTGACGTAGTGTACCTTTAAGTTCTGTGTGTTTGTGATGAGGGGGTTAGCATTCTGTGGTTAGAGTTTAAACCTTTTTAGGTTAGCTCCACTGAGTATTGAGACTTTCCCTTCTGAGTGTAGTTGCTTTAAATGTGTTGGATGTGTTAACTAGCCTCTCAGCAAATATTTTCATGAATTCACAAAAGATGGAAAAACAAACTTGAATATAACTCAACCTATCTCTCATGAGGAAGCAGCCAAAGTGCAGAGCCACTTCATCAAGCATATGCAGCCGGGAGAGGCAGTGCTACATGACACCATCTGAATGTAATCCTCTCTTGATTAGCATATAGCTCTACTGTATTTCTCAGCTAGCCAGCTCCTCTTGGTGCCCCCCCCCGGTCTTAATCCTTCCTCCGCCTGTTGTGTTTCTGCTCCACTGGGGACCAATCGCACCAATTCCACTCATCGAGCTTGATAATTAGTGACAATTGTAAAAGTAATTTACAAACTCAAGCGATGCCATTGAGCAAATGGTGCCAATTAACTAGAGATGCTAATGTGGGCAGAAATGCGGAAAAAGCAGCATCCGACCTCCATTACAGTGAGAGGAGGAGGAGGGCCTGGAAGCTGTCCTCTGAGTGTCAGGGAGAATTGTCCAGGGAGGAGAAGGGGGGGAGGCGATGCACAATGTCAGCCGGGCTTGTCACCATGCTGCAGATTAATCCCACAATACAAGAACAAGTATCGTGACCAGGGCAGCAACATTTTAATTTACATTGAAGGCAATTAGCTGATGCCATTATTCAGACTCACTGGCGTTTCCACCAGTAGAGGATAGCTAAACTCCTGCTGCATGAGCATAGCAGAGAATTTAAGTCAGGCCTTTTTGAACCCACTCCACCTTACTAGCTGAAATGAAATGGCTTTGTGCACCAGAAAAAGGCATCACTACTGCAGATGACTGAGATGCTGGACCACCAATTTTCATTAGAACTGGTTGAAAGTCTTCGCCACGCTCAGGAGCTTATCGTCTAAAATGTAGGATCAAGAAACCACAGCAGGCCTTTCCTAGAGAGTGTCTGGTTCCCTCAGATGATTTATAATGTGAAAATGTGCTTTTTTTATCCTGAAATAATTAATATCTGACGGCTGCCTGCAGGTTCGGTCTTTTAATTAATCAAGTAAAATAGCCTGGGGACCAAAAATAAGATGAACCTATGCCCATGTTAAAGGTGCACAGACGACCGCTGGACGTGTTTAAAGTGTCCAGCAAAAGGTCGTGAACTCAAGGTAAACATTTTCAAACCACTTCTGTGCAATAGTTAAACAAGCTGGACGGTCTGTGTGGAAGTTTAAATGAGAGTAAGCATCTTTCTGTGTTACAGCATTTACCTTCCTCTTGCTCTGCTGTTGTCTCTGATGGAGGGGTTTCATGGTCCCCAGAGGAGGTTTCTCGACTTTGCTGATCCCCTTTCTTTTCTTTTAGCACCAGCATGAGGATAGCTTTGAGCGAAACCCCTGAACAACTGTTGAATAGGTTGCAATAAAAGTTGGCACAGAGGAATACAGGTGATTCATATTTAAAGGCGGAGTCAGTAGAAATCTTTGTAAACCCAACATTCAAACGTGGCCCCTCCTCCTGGGCTCATCGCCCCCAGAAGCTCACACTCACTGCAGGACGTAGTGTGTACGTTTACTGCTTGTAGCTACACTGCAAGCTAGCGCACGCTAGCACAAGCTAACCGCCGGTGTTTTATCACCTGCCTGTCCAACAGGAAGCAGACCAACTCCACGTCCTCGGGTAAAAGCCAACACAAGGTTCACCCTCGTTTTAGAACGAGCTTTATCCGCTTGGTGTTTCTCCTCACTGTGATTATATTTTCTCTTCTTTGCTGCTACGTCCACGTCCGTCATATTCACCGCTTTGAATGCCGTCCAATCTCTGAATTGTATCCACTCCTAAACTCACCTGCTGTGCCGTCATTGGCTGGAGGAAACACACCAGCTCCGCCCAGAAACGTCCTGAGTAAACCAAAACAAACCAGAACAGTAAAATCCAGTCACAGTCACCAGCACACATGTACGGAGGCCCAGAAGGGAGGACTCCCCTGCAGGAACAGATGGGTGACGTCACTCAGGCTTCGTCCGTTCATATTTACAGTCTTTGGTTGAATCCAACATCAAAAGTTTGCTGAAGGGCCTCGAATGTTACTTTAGTGTTTGAAAAGATTAGTCAAATGTTTGAATCTTTTGTAATGTCTTCAATCTATCAATCAAAATCTCGCCTTAGCTTTCTGTCAGAACTGAGAGACTCAAAGACTTGTAACAGACTTGATAATGAAATATTGTTTGATTGAAGCTTGTGATAAATCCACGTAGAATTCAGACCTGTGATGCATTGTGTTCCTCAGATTGTGTTGAGTAAATATGAAAGGAAGAGAACATGATGAACTTGCAATGCAACAAATACAATTTCATAGTCAGATTTGTGTCGTGTTGGGGAAAACTGGGACATGTTAGTGTTTTATGGATATGACTAGGGACACCCTGCTCGAAGCGGGGAAAAAAATCCAGAACAAACTGGGACATCTGGTCACCGTAGGCATTGACAACAACAGGAAGTTACTGTAACTGCCTTACAGGCTGGGAGACAAATCCTCTATTTCTGTAAGAGTCCTCCACCCTGGTCGTCCGCTTTCTGTCTGCAGATTATATAACCCTTCAGTCATAAGTGTAAGAGATCTGTGAGACTCAAGGCGGGTCAGAAAATATACACTCTATGATGTGGACATGTTAAATTTGGGTCTATTAGTGTTTGAGCAAAGAAGAGGCTCGTTATTTGAAGTCAAGGCCACGCTGTCTCATTATGATTGCTGTAATTGTTTCTCGGTTCGATGCTTCCAGCTTCCTGAAAAAGAATCCGTAATAAAGTCTAATCCGGTGTAAGCAGCAGGGAGCCTCCTGGTTAGTGGTACACTTTGCCCTTTGTAGAAACCCACCCTCTACCCTCCTGATCTCTCCTTCCCTCCTTGCCTTCATCTCCTCCCTTTCTGCGGGATTAAAAACAGGAGGTGTAGTCTCATTCTGTCAGTCACTGCCGCTCTGCCTCGCAGGCCTCAGCCTCTATCAGTGTAAACAGAAGAGGGGGAAGCAGTGTTTGGTGTTTTCTCCTGTCTAAAAAAACCTTCTTTTGGTGTCTCTTTGATCCCGGGTGCTGGAAAAGTAATTGCTATCACTTATGAAACAAAATGACAAGCACTGCCAACAGCTTAGCAGAGCAAATACAAAAGAAGAGAGAAGAGTGAGCACTCAGGATGGAGGTCTGTGAAGAGGAGCTGATGCAGGGAGCCTGCGCTGTGCGGAGGTCCTAAGCTTGCAGCTGTGGAGCTTTTGATTCATTGTGGAAGGGCCACGGGATTATTCATGTGAGAGGGAAATGTTTTAGAGTTTATATTAATATTCTTTTAAAGTGTTAATCCAATAGACCTCGTGCTTTTTGCGTCTTGTTTTGCAGAGTGGCTGTTGCTGGTTTTCTCTTTCTGCACAATTTCAAAGTACAGCTCTGAAGCTTCGGGTCAAAGATTGTGTACAAATTAAGGAAAACAAATTGCCTACGTACGTTTGTATCTCAATTTTCTAGATCAAAAAACTTCAAATGCCAGGACGCCAGATAAACTACAGCCGCTATGTTGCGCACCCAATTACAGAGGCGATAATCCTCATCGCAGCGCCCGTGGGTTCAAATCTGAACTCGACCCTTTGCTGCATGTCGTCCCCCCGCTCTCTCCTCCCAACACTTCCTGTTTTCCTTCAGCTGTCTAATGAAGGCAAAAAGGTCCCAAAAATTCTTCTAATCCCACACTGCTTCTACGAGATGCTTGTTTACATCCTGGTAGTAGAGCGGGGAGAGCAGGACCATCAACCTGAGCTACAGCCAGTCTATGTCAACAGCCCCAGCTAGTGGCGGGTGGCTGCACTGCATGATTTATTTAACAGACAAGTAACTCTGGTGCTGATTGGCGAGGTTAAGGACGTTTAAGTCGACTCAATGCGCACATCCTTACCTTACTGAGCGTCTGCAGTTTTGGTCATAAACCCCGCCTCCGCCATCAAAACAAACGGGACATGATTCTGTCATGATGGCTAGATATTATCTCGCTGATTTGTGCTCAATTTTCTTTTTAATGATTTATTTGATGCTATAAAAAGTTAGCCATGATTGACGGCTCTGTTGACGACTACGGCTCCTGCGGCGCTGTGTGCATCAGATTACCAGCGTAAAGGAGGAACGAACACAACCGTGAGTTTCTGCTTCAAACCGACCCCTGTTGGTTCTGCTGAGGACGCAGCCGACCTGAGGGATTTGTTTCGTTTGAAGTTAAATGTGGGTTTTTGTTATCGTAAGAGGCGTCACGCAACATGTCAGCACCAATCACGGGGTTATTTTGGCCTCATCTTTGTACAGCAGGAGGAGGTTCAGGCGCGTCTCCATCTTTAGACAGTCTTAAGTTGTAGCTTTTTATATGCTGCATTTAAGTGCATATATTTAGACCCTGCTTCTCTAGTGTGTCTATTTTATTTAATTACAATTGACAAAGCGTCAGGCGTGGCTCTGATCCTGCGACTGAACATTAAAATAAATGTCTGTAGTATAAGACAGCATTCCAGGAGAGCGAAGAGCCGGTCCTGCTGGGAGCCGAAGTCTGGCCCAACATAAAGTGGACGCAGCCACAGCAGAGATGGCTGGATGCTTGTTATTCAAAGAGCATACAGAAAGAGAGAAACGAGGAGACTGGAAGGCCCTCTTTAAAGCTGTGGGAGTGGATAAGCCTCTGGTGTTATTCACAGACTTCTTCTGACATTTTCTGTTGATGTTTATTTAAATGGTGCTCAGATCGGTGTGGAAATCCGTCCCGTTGCGAATGCCCAGCAGGACACAAAACAGCTGGGCTCTGGAAGGGAGACAGAGAGAGAGAGAGAGAGAGAGAGAGAGGGAGGGATTTCTGAAAGAAGAGAGAGCGAAGGAATAAATAAGAAAGAGAGAAATCTTGAGGGTTTTATGTAAAGGAAGGGATTTCTGTGAAATGTATTTTGTGTAATGAGACGCCCCAAATTCTGCTCTTTGAAATAGTGTTACCTGGAGCTGCAAAATAAAAATCTCTCCTTTTCTTCCTGTCCCCCACGGAGCCGGCTGTTCTCAGCTTACACAGGGCCTATCCTCAATTCCACAAAAACACTCCAGCTCTGTATTTTCTCAGATTTAGACTTCAGTGGGGCCGGCCGTCAGGAGAGGGTGTCATTTCGGAGCTCCCGCTGTGAGATTGCTCTTTCTTCTAGGACATTGTGACACAGAGCGTTAATAATGTAGCTCTCTTTTCATAGCTCTGGCAAACACAGTCATTGACCCCAATGGCCATCAACACAAATGTCCATCCACCGAATAAGCTGCTGCTGCTGTATTTGTGTGCCTTTCTCTGTGTGGACGGTGTCAGGCAGCCATTTTCCAGGAACAACATAGGACGTCTGATTTCTCCGTATGATGAGCATCATTTGACAGTCCCCCTGCCTCAGCATCCTCAGCATCTAAGCCCATTTACAGCCAGCTCATTCACTTTACTGCCATTCGCTGATGGCAGCACTTTGAAGTGTTTGCTGAAGGAGGGTGGGGGGGGGCTGGTGAGGGGGCAGGGGAACTTTAATTGGCTGCATTAGTCGGGTTTGCTTCTCTTTTTCTTTGTTGGTGCCCCCCGGTCACAGTGAGACGGATTAGGCGACCTACATTTTAGTTTTAGCTTTTTTCGCTCTTCACCATCTTGATTCAGAGCTCCCAGTCTTCTTCCTCACATCGTGTTTTTGGGTTCTTTGAAGGATCCCCGGTCTTCTCCAGCAGCCGCTCAGAAAATGGTGGCTGTTTGTTTTGTTTAAAAAAACTAAACAATTCATCTCCGAGCTGAAGTCCACGGTCCTGTGTGTTTACACGGACGTGGCGGTGTTCACACAAACTACAGGCAAAGTTAAATTTAGCAACTTTCTCCCCATGCACGACACTGATTGACAGCCCGCTGTGGGTAATGATGTGTTCTGTTCACATCGTGTCGCCCACAGCAGTCGCCCTCGGAAAACTTTTGATGTTTGTTTTGCTTGAAATGCCTATACGCTCTTGTACATCCAGCGTGACATCTCCTGCAGTATGTTTGGGCTCCACGAGGCTTCCGTGTGGAGACACACAGTCAAATCAATCATTTTAAGAGCTCCAGCTTTTCACTTCCAAACTGTGGGTCTAAGAACTGATTCATGTTGTTTTACACTTTGATTTCTGGACTGACGCCTGCAGTGGAATATGCTCTGTCAATGCAATAACTCATAAAAACTATTTGTGGTACCATGAAGAGGAACTTTTAGAAGGATCTTAAACTACGCAATGGTGCTTAAGCACGGTACGGGACAACGTTGCATAGTGTGAGTGCGCCCTTAAAGAGCTGCACAGAAACTGCACGTTGTGGACTTTGCTGAACTGGATGGAAATCGTCACACAGGAAGACAGTTTATGCTGTTAAACCTTTTCCCTAAAAAACAGACTGCGTGTTATTATATTCTGGATTTCAGAATCCAGATTCCACACATGCTAAAGCACCATGCTGACCATGGGGACTCTATATGTTGGTGTAAATTAGAAGATAGCTGAAACAACACAAGGTAGTTCATCCTATTTAACTGCTCTGTACGTCATTAGAGGCATCGTGTAAACCTGAACCAGGGGAACTCTGTGGCTGTAGAGCTAAGTGTTCAGGTTCAAATGAATGCAGGTTGATGTTACACCTAACCTTGGCTGTGCACCCTGCATGGCTGCTCCTGTAAGCCATCAGTCTGCTGGGAGGCTGACTGAAATATTAAAGAGCCCGTCTGCTCGCCCGCTGCACCACCTCGACACATCCCGTATACTCTGAGTGTACGGTGCAGCGTGTGTCATCGCTACAATAGATATGTAATAGATGGACAGCAAAGTGAAATGAGAATGGGCTATTATTCTCTCTTCATCACCATCAATCCTTTGATTTACAGTATTTATTGACCTATGCACACATTCTTGAGCGACGTTTGTCAGTGCTTCACTTGATTGTTTCGTATAGAGGATTGAAATATGAAACTCTGATAGTATGAAGTCATGTTGTTATAAAGCGGTGTCCTTGCAGAGGTTAAAAACTGGATGAAAGTCACCTCACTACGCTCTGGATCGACTGCAATGGACCAGACTGCAGTGCAAGCTTTGATTATTTCAACACAGTTCAGGAACACCAACGTATGCCCAGGATTTACCCTCATATTGGACTCTTTTTTTAACCTCAGGATGAGGTTGAATGCAAACATTCAGCTCGGTGTCCTTTCCTTGTGATGTGAAAAGTAAGGATGGTGAACGGCATGAAGCAGATCAAACTAGTATGAAGATAACCAGCGTTCAGACGTGAAATAATGGCAGAGATATTTACCAAATTAAAACCCCAAACAAAGTTGTCCCATGACTTAGTAGAGATACAACTAGTCCTTAATCTTACCCAAACCAGAGTTGAAAAAGTCACTGAAAAAGCACAGTGAGTTGATATTTGTTTTTGAGGCAGCTAAATGTGTGCAGTAGTTCAAGACAACTTTCCTGAAGGCCAGAATAAGAGAATCGTATCATATCGTTTTAAATCGTGTCGTATCGTATTAGAATTGCACTATACGTAACAATAGATTGATTGATAAAAAAAGGTGTAAATCAACTCTATTGACTCGGGACAGAGTCGTTTATTGACACAAAATATACTCCCGTATACACGCCTCATGGTCCCTGCACTACATTTGATCATGAAGGGACACTGTCGGTGTGAACGCAGCCTCACACAGGACACTGACGTTCATGGCTGAGATTATCTAAAGCATTCTGGTCCAATGAGAGAATCGTGTTGTTTTGGTTCAATGTTAATAAAGTCAACACAATGTGTGTCTGTGATCTGTCCAGCCAGAGCCCTCAACATCCCCGTCTTTATACTCTAGGCTTGGTTATGATTTCTCTCAGTCAGTGATGAATTCTTAGACTCTATTTTCACCTTACGCTCAGGTTTCAAAGGCCTCACACAGCTGCAGCACGCTCCTGTCCCTTCATGCTCTCTCAGTAACAGCAGAGATGATGCCCTGTAAGTATGCAATAAATGGCATCAGGCAGGGGAGTGTGAAGGTTGATTTGCATTCATATGTCATGGTTAGATGTGTAATTACAATGACCCCACATGCACACACACATACACACCCTTCACTGCCTCCTCCTCCTCCTCCTCCTCCTCCTCCTCCTCCTCCTCCTCCTCCTCCCTCTCTCCTCCTCCCTCTCTCCTCCTCCTCCTCCCACTCTCCTCCTCCCCCTCCTCCCTCTTCTTCCTTCACCTCCCAGGCTAACAAATCTGTTTGGTAGGGAACCAGCGGAGGGAGGCATTTGTGAAGGAACTGAGGCAAGAAATCAAGACCCCTGAGGCTGGAAACAAGAAAGAGGAAGTGAAAAAAGGGCTGGGACAGAGAGAGACTACAGAGAGAGAGATGAAATAAATGATGGGAGTCTTTTTAAAAACGGCTTTTAAGTTATGATGAAACAGCAGCTGATGGCGTACAGCGTGCTGATTGATGAATTGAGGGTTTGATCAGTTGCGGTGGCTGTGATTTTGGAGGCACGTTATTTTCTAATCATTATTTGTATGGTGGCAAGTTTTTTGACACCTTGACAACAAAGGCCATTTTAAGGGAAATAAAGGGAATAAAGAAGTCGGGTGCTTTAGAGAGAGAGGGGAAACAGAGCTACAAGAGGAAGAAAAAGGGACACCTGATTGATTGATTGATTGATTGATTGATTGATATCCCACTGTGGGACTTTTAATCGTGTGTGTGTGCGTGTTACTGAGACTGAAGGAACACTTAGGAAATGGGACTTGAATGCTCCTAAGTGCGGGAAACGTGCTTAACAATGACCTTAATGTGCTGCCTCTAATTCATTCTAAGCCCACATAGAGTGCTCGCTGCTGTTACCCTAACCAGCAGGGAAAACCTCTGATTAAAAATGAATCCGCTTTCTCACCGGTGTATTCTAAAACTGTCGTTGCATCGCTCACTTCCGCATTACAGCAGTCTAATGCCCGTCTGCTGGGGCCGTGGCTTTTAAGTCACGCTAGCTGGGCTCCTTTGTCGGTCTGGCGGCAGCATTAATCCGGACGGAAATATCTCAACCACTATCTGATGGAACGCCGAGCAATTTTCTACTTATAATCATGGTCCCCCGACGGATGAATCCTCGTGGTGCTGCTGATGTTTCCTCTTTCCCTCTAATATGTCGATGAGGTTGTTTTGGGGGCAAATGTGTCATTAAGCACTGAGTGGATTTTCATGATATTTAGGTTCACCTTTTCATGGTCCCTGGACGTACTCAAGAATCCTGAAGATCAATCATAACAAAGTTTTACCTCATCGGGGTTTGCCTAAAGCCCGTCGCACACTTTACGATACTACAGAATTAGTGGTTGAATGTCAGCTCACACTGTACCACCAGATTGTTAAAGACACACGACCTGAGAGCTCACACTGTACAAGTTCAATCTTGGCGGAGCATTCACATCTGTCAATAGATGTGTATTTCAATTGTCTCATGCACGTCTCATATACACACACGGGCAAAAAACGCTCTCTCTCTCTCACACACACACTCGGCATGACCAACAAACACAAGCTAACTAGCAGCTTATCATCATAACAAATATTCTCTGGCAGGAGGTCTGCAGACTGCGGAGGGAAAAGACGGATTAAACAGTCATGCATGCTGTTGCCGTGGTGATTTTGCACATTGTCTGTCAGTTTGTGCAGGCACAAATCCCGGAGTCAGGGAATCGACTCGTGGCTCTGCTCTCAGTTTGCAGTCGTACAACCAAAATTTCGAACACACAGGGGAAATCACCCAACCAGTCGGCAGAAGCTGATACAGGATACAAACGTATATGTCCTGTTATCGCAGGAAGAATGAGTCAAATAATCTGAATGGATGCATGTCCTCTTAGGGCTTCCATACATACACTGAAGACAGATCAAATGAGTTAGTTTACTTTCATTCATGACTCCAAAAATGATGCACAGAACCAACTTTGTTCATATCTGACTTTTCCATCAGTGCTAGCCTGACAATCACAGTTATGTCTTAACAATTAATAAATAAAATAAGAAGGCATTACAAACAGATATTCCTCTTCCACTCAGGATCAATGTAGCATCCCGATATTTCTGTCTGCCTCCTGTTAGCGTACAGATTTCAAACCATGCTGTCACGACCCGGCTCTAATGACCATTTACAAAGAGGGTGAGGTGTGTTGGTCGGTGAATCAGTGTGTCGGCTGTCGTGTGAGTGTGATTGTGTTTCGTGTGCAGCATGTGGTACGGTGCTGTGGTGATGATGCGAGGCTGGGAGCAAATGAGAGAGTGAGAGCTTTACGTTAGATCTTAAATAGCCCACAACTGGGAGACTGGCCAGGTCTGCCCAGGTGTGGTGGAACTCCTCCCACCAGCGACCTGCAGGGACTCAAAACACACACACAGGCAAAACACAACAGCAGGCCCTGCTAGTGGAGGATCGGTAACAATGTTCACCAGGATTTTAACCAACAATTCTCTGTGTTTTGTAGAAACAAAATGGCTGCAGCAGTCCAGGAACTCAGAGCTCTGCTTTACCAAATACTTTAACGTTATCCCAGATATAGTTTCATAAATTGGCCTACTGAAGCTTCCACTCGCATATAAGGCGGTTTCCATCCTACAGAAAATGTGGATGCATGCATCAATCGACAGCTTTAAATACTTCCTGGTTTAAACACGATGATAGTGACGCCGTCCTTAACCAAAACGTACAGCAGAGAGGGAACAAAGATGAATAAATCAGAACAAACTAGAAGATAGAAGATAAAAAACAGACTGATGACATGAACCACACATCTATGAGGTAGATACTAACTTAGCAATGTGTAGATGCTTCCTCACAGCCAATCAAAATTCTGCAGGTAAGCTGCTCAGGGTCTCTTGGTTTTCAGCTACATTTCGAGGTGTGCAGCTTCACACTGCGTTCAGTTCAATGTGCAGACTGTGAAACATTTTTTTTCCCTCTTGGGAGCACAATGAAGTAGCTGTCTGTGTAGCTATCGAGGCCTGTGATAAATATTTATAAAGAGGGAATGATTCAGGTTCAATGCTGCATTTTGAGCTGATTCACTTTGGTGATGTATGTCTGTTAAGTTAACCTCGCCAACTAACATTTTCACCACATTCTTACCTTTATTTGTCTCCGTGAAAACCACTTGTTGCATCCCCAGTAGGATTGTGGGACACATTAGCATGCAGAGGCTTCAGCGGCGGCGCTGATGTGCACAATCATGAAGCTGTTTGGTGGGCTGCAGCGGCTGAATGTGGCCCTCCTTGTGATTTACATGCAAACGGTGCCAGATGCTCGACGTCGGGAAAATCGTTTCATATTCTAATGCTGTGACAAGAAATATAGCCATCGAGTGTGTGGCTGCCGCCGTGCATACGTTTGTTCAGTTTGTGTGTATGTTGCCTTGACTGCCGAGTTTATGATGCAAACTAGTTCCCGTAACAATGCCACCACAAGCTTTTCATTCGGCTTTCCTGATTACATTGCCTTGGGAGAAGACTGAAACCCCAAACACAGCAGAGACTTGTGCGGCTCTGAATAAATTCTCAGATGTTATGTTTTCAATTTGTGTTTGTGCGCATAACAGGAAATAAAATGTAGGCCCCAGTTTTGGTAAAGATCCCGACTCTGTTGTAGTCATAAATCAAGGAACAGACTGGAGACAGCTCGGCTGCTGAATGATGTCATGTCCCATCACTTTTCAGACTTGTGTAAAATTGCTCTGTCTGTCTTCAGGGAGCTTACAGGGTAATGTGTTGTCACAGATACAAGAGCTGATAGGACACTGTGGGAGCAGAGTCAGAATAACAATCTCAGTGTTTAGTTTTATTATCATTTTCGGCATCAGGACCACCGACACACAGCAGCACCAGCTGTAATTGGTTGGGTCCTGTGTCATTGTAGATAATGTCCTGTGTGGTGTAGGAGCTGGAGTTTTTAGAGGACGCACAAGTGACTTCTGATGCAATGACTGATAGCTTCACAGCAGCTTTCAAATGTGTGTTTATTTCTGTCTAGTATCGTCCGTCCTTCCCTTCAGTGTCCGTCATTGTTTATAAGACAATAAACAGGGAGCACATTGAGCTGAGCGGGACGACTCTAAATCCTCCGTGGCCTATATTGCAGCGCGCCGTAAACATCGGCTGTCATAACCCCTGATGTGTGCCCCAGTGGGTCACCGTGGAGGGTGCTGGTTGGACACCGTGAGAAACAAAGTAGGCGTGGGTTTTGTTTCTGTGCGACTTTCACATGTTGCCGTGCTCGTCTGTGAGTGGGAGGTTGAGCGAGCAGGCTGAAGCCGTTTGTCAGAAGAGCTACTTACATGTCGTCTTCAGTGCAGAGAGGGGAATTGTCATCTGAGCTTTGCACATAACCTCGAGGCTTCTTCACACAGATGAAGCACTTGGTAATTAGCTGGTCTTTTTATAGCACTAATGCTACACTCGCTGTGTGGGTTTTTTTACATTAAAGCTAGCAGTCACACTGTCCTAATGGCGTTCAATAACCAAGTGAGGTGGCTAAAGGTCTCTGTTAGAGGTTTGGGTTTAAAAGGCTGGAGTTAAGCTGGTTTCAATTATAGCAGCATCAATTACCTTGAAGTTTGTTGTTCTAAATCCACTCTGACCCTGTATTTGATCATGCCTATAAACCCCTCTATTTCAGCCCTGCTCAGAACAGGCTGTTTCTGTGTCTGTAGCTTTAAATGTAAATGAGCTGTGTCTGACCACGCCCCTCTCTGGAAGGGCTTGGGTGGCTCGGGCTTTCTCGCTCCATGCCCTATTGTTTACGGTGAGAAGACAGACTCAGAGGGCAGAACAAACACCTAGCTGTGGGAGTGTCACCCACCTGGGGGAGGGGTTACTGCCCTTTGTGATGTCATGAAGGGAAAATCTCCAAACGGCCTGTTTGAGCACACATTTTCTGAAAAGTGGAGCAGGCAAAAGACGGAGAGGATGGACTTTTCTCATCATTAGGGGGTTTGTAGACAGACTAGAGACACATATTAGAGTTAGAGAAACATGGTGAAGTGGATCTATAATAATATTCGACCTTTAAAGCTGTAATGAGGAGTTTTAAATGTATGTAACAGACTGAAAATAATACTGATGTCTCTTTATTACCTACTAAAGAAGCCAGAAGATTATTATTTTTAAATCACAACTCAGACTAAGTGACACTTCACTGTCTGCCTGTTTTACATTTTCTACAGCAAAGATTCTTGATGAGTGATATGTTTGAACGTTAAAAGAAAGCATGATAAGCTCCCCTAAAGCCCGTCTCAGAGTTTGATTCGGCCACAGCGCTGTAATGAAGCTCCACCGTCATCACGTCTTTGTACAATGATATGGATTCCGTGACAGCGTAATATCTGCGTCCCAGTCTATGAACTCACATTGCACTCTCCTTTGAAGAAGTCATTAAAATGGTTATTTATTGTACGTTTAGCCGGATTATAGTAATCTGTCAAGACTTACAGTTTAAAAGTGAACTTCTAAATACAGATCACGGGACACCAAAACGACATCTTTGATCGATCGATAGAAAACGCTTCAAGCAGTTCCACATTCGGTTCATATTTGTGTCTTACAGACCCGTTCTCTCTTCATCACACGCGTCCCATGTTCGCCTTCACGTCCCTGTTTTTCCACCTTCACACTTTTGAATGCAACTGGTTTGAAATCCGTCATTAACTAGAAGAGGGGCCTCGCCGCAGTAAGATATCCTTCCTGTGTTCTCTTGTTCATTTTACATGTCCTCAAGTTAATTCCAGTCCTAATTAACTACCTTTGAAAGGAATCTGTGTGATAATTACCACAAGGAGGTGGAACGGAAGCAATCACACTCTGCACAATTTATTCGGCACCACAGGGAAAACCCGACAGAGTCACCCGCTGGCTTTTTCTTTTTTTCCATTTTTTTTTTACTTGTCCTGAGAATCACCTTCAGCACACATCTTGGAAGCACAAACACACAAAAAATAAGGTTGTTCCACGGACTAACACCCCTGCTGTTTTTTAAATCTGCAGTTGTATATTTGCAGAAAAAATACTTTAATAAAACACTGTGAAAAGGGAGGAAGTAGCTGGAATGAAAACATGTGCAGGTGAGACAAAAAACAAACAGACTCCAGAAACAGAAGAGGAAACATTTGCGATTAAAACACTTCTTATATCTGTGGTAAGCAGGAGGAGAATACTGCATTACTATGAGCCGCGTTCACACGTGACCTTTGACATTTTCTGGATCGTTGTCTGACATCCATCGCCTGATATTTTCTAGAATTGCCTTCGTCAAACTCAAAGCGGGAGATCAGTGTCTGTGTTGGAAGAGCTCGAACATCACGACACACAGTTTGCTGTAGATGAGGAGGGTGATGCACCTGCAAGAGGAGGAGGAGACTGCAGTCATTGGGGCTGTATCTGTGGTAGTGCTGCTACAACATGTTTAAAGACATCACTGCAGTGCAAACACAAAAGGTAATTTAAGCAAATGTACAAAGCCCCGCCCACTCACTCACAGTTAATGTTACAGACTATAACCTCCTGCATTCCCACATGAACACACTCCAACATCACTCAGACTACAAACTACATAATGTCAGGGTGAACAGATGAAGCTGTTTGCATTCACACATGCAGACATGTTCAGGAGAGCAGTGCAACTTTTAAAGAGGCTACGAATCCATAATTTCATTGTTGCAAAGCAACCAAAAAAACCTGCTCTGTTTTACTGAGGTCAACTTCCAGGGTCATAGCAACAACTTAAAGGCTCTTCATCTCCAACGTTTGCAGCCTAAAAAGTAACAACAACTGTTACAGCAGTTGGATTATGTAGCTGTCTGTGTTCTGGATTGATTCCTTTTGAAAAGCACCAACAGTATGTTTGTCCTTTTTAGTATTTTTTTAGTTCCCCCACCTTTCCTTGAATCTTAACCCTGACTGGGCATCATCCTCTGTAGGTGTTCATCTTGTAAATGGGTCTCTTTTGTAGTTTGAAATCTTAGATATAGACTTGTAAATGATTGGGTATTATTCAAGCAGCAACCTCCTGTGTTGCAGAAGTGCATTTATCTGCAGTACCTGGAGTGTCCACTTGGGGAGTCTACAAAAGCCCTGGAAACTTCATATTAAAATGTCCCCATTTTGACAGCAGAAATGAACATGTGTACAACCTACTACAGGAACCAATCTTGGTGTGAATAGTTCTTTTCTTTATCGGCACAAATTGCACGAGGCGTAATTTTTCAATAACTAATGCGTTTAGATTTTATGAAAGATATGAGTTATGCATAATTAGGAGCGTGACTGTGCTGACTTCAAACGTGTGCGTGGAATCTGTTTTTCAAGAAGCCCCGCCTCAGCTCCACCTTCCCTTCTGGTACTTGGTGGTCTGAGAGTTAGGTTGAGACAGCATTTTCACTATGGCGACCGCGGAAGTTGGGCTTCAAAATCTCGCTTCAGTAGCAATGGGGCGACGTCCATGTTTTATACAGTCTATGGATTATTTTCAGAAGCAGATTAATTCACATTTCTTAAGCACGAGGGAGCATTTACAGCAGCACGACTGTGTGGGACTGACTCAAAATAACCTGCATTGTGTGTGTGTGTGTGTGTGTGTGTGTGTGTGTGTGTGTGTGTGTGTGTGTGTGTGTGTGTGTGTGTGTGTGTGTGTGTGTGTGTGTGTGTGTGTGTGTGTGTTTGTGTGTGAAGTCGTGCAGCAGCTGATGTGTTTGTTAATCGTTATTTAGATCAGCGGAGGTCTATAATAAAGACATAAGCTATATACGGTTACTACATCTAGATGTTCCTATAATAGAGAATAGCACATGTTCAGTATTATTTTCATCTTTCACATCAGTTTCTTTCCTTCTGCTTCTCCAATCAGCTGATCACAGGCCAATCATCCGGCTGCTGTCAAACTCTAAGTCTGTTTTCTCTTTGCTGCTGTCAGTGTTCATTTTAGTGTGGATTCATTGCGACCCTCCTCCACCCTGTCCTCCTCCAAAACATCTCATCCAGTGTCCGGGCTCAGCTCCATAGAAGACTCATCACATCTTGCGTCCCTCCACCTCCACCTCCATCAACCACATCAGGGTCTAAAACCCATCAGGGGGTTCTCCTAAAACCCATCAGGGGGTTCTCCTGTCCCCCTCTCACATGAGCTACCTCTTTAGCTTCATGAAGCCACCTTCATGGCGTGTAAGCGTCAAAGATTTTGCACATTTCTCAACCTTCTTATGCACTTGTTCAAATCGAATATGATCTCTTAGAATAAAGTCTCAGAATGAAAATCAATGTTGGCTTTTGTCTTTTTTGAATAAGAAGAAAAAAAGGGATATTGCAAATCTTTGAATGCTAAAGTGGTGACGTGTGTATTTCACACAAGCAAAGGAAGAAACAGCGTGTTTGATTTTTCACATGTTTGCCACCTGCAGACTGTGTTATGCCCTTGAGAGGAGCTGCTGTTTGAGGAGAATGTGTGTTTAAGGTTTTGGATTTACATTAAAACCTGTCAGATGTGAAACTTCTGTCGAGTCAGGCATATTTTCTGCTGAACGCTCTGAGGCGTACAGAGAGCACACAACTGTGAGCGGGAGGAAATGTCTGGTATGAGCTGTGGAAAAGACAAATACTAAAATAGAAAAAATGTAAATTTGACAGTACCTTATACCAATTACAAAGTACCTGCAGGTATTCTTTTTCAAGCTACCCTTAACCAAAACCACCTTCATCAATAAATAACTTATTGTAAGTGGAGCACATTGAGCTCTTCAAGTCTTCTGACCATGCAGAGCTGCTTTTATACTACATGTCACATTCACCCATCCACACTACTTTCATACCTTTACATGCAGTTGGAGAAAGTAGAGTTAAAGGTCACATATCCTCCTCCTCTTCAGTGTAAATAAGTCTCAGAGCTCCTCAAAACATGTGTGTGAAGTGTCTTGTTCTAAATCCACTCTGATCCTGTATTTGATCATGCCTATAAACCCCTCTATTTCAGCCCTGCTCAGAACAGGCTGTTTCTGTGTCTGTAGCTTTAAATGTAAATGAGCTGTGTCTGACCACGCCCCTCTCTGGAAGGGCTTGGGTGGCTCGGGCTTTCTCGCTCCATGTCCTATTGTTTACGGTGAGAAGGCAGACTCAGAGGGCAGAACAAACACCTAGCTGTGGGAGTGTCACCCACCTGGGGGAGGGGTTACTGCCCTTTGTGATGTCATGAAGGGAAAATCTCCAAACGGCCTGTTTGAGCACACATTTTCTGAAAAGTGGAGCAGGCAAAAGACGGAGAGGATGGACTTTTCTCATCATTCCTGCTCTCATGCTTCCTGCTTGAACTTACACTGAGCTACATAACAATCATATGTGTAAACATTTCTAAATTTGGCTGACTCAATAAAAGCCAAAATGGTTCCAAATAAAGAGCCGTTAGGTAGTCGAAAGAGCCAGGCCAAATGATCCGGACCACTAAAAAGAGACAGAGTTCCCATCACTAGTTGAATGTGACCTTAATGTGCCTCTAACTCGTCACCAGCAACAGTGTAAATATCCATAATCCTAGTTAAATAAATGGTATAGTCATGAGTTCAGGTTGTGTGTGTGTGTTCAAGGTTTATTGATTATTCTTACAAGGTGGTGAAGCCTTTAAATTAAAGTAGTCTTCTGTCTGAAAGGTGCCCGGTCCAGAGGTTTTTCTCGCTCTTTTAATTCATCACCGAGTCCTGGTCCCAGATGGACCCGCTGGCCCAGCACTTGGACGACACCTTAATGAACGAGTCCATTTTAAGAGGCGGCGGTGCCTCTGCTCCCGCTGAGTAAATTAGATTGACTTCTAAACTCAAAGAAACAGATGATGCAAATGTCACACTTGATCAATGGATTTGGCTGAATTAACTAATGCACCTGCGAACTGCACCTCACAAGCACATAAAACACTTTCAGCACCGAGGTTTCCAGCACGCCTTGCGGAGGAACTCTGAGTAATACCCGACTGTCTGACGTGTTTCTTAAAAAATAAGGAGGGAGGGATCTCTGCTGCAGTGACATATTTCTACAGAAAAGGAAAAGGATGTTTGCTGGAGAAACATATCGGCTGGCAAAGCATAGAAGGATTTGAGCAATGAGATTTAACTAATCTTCAAATGACGACACGCCACACTGATCTCAGACTTTTCCAGAAGGAAGGCGTGGTGTCTGGGACTCTCAACATGTTACATGAAGGAGTGATTTATTTGTTCTGCAGTTGGTGGTTTGTTCTTTGAAGTTAAGTGAGATTGAGATGAGTAAAGGAAACGAATGGAGTATGAAAAATAACACATTGATTTATTAAGACTATTTGATTATCAGCAGGTGTTCTACACGTGCTCACTGTTTGACCTTTTGCTGAGTGCACTGTTGGAAGCAGTGGTGTATGGTGCCTAAAGAAGTTGGGTTGGATGAAATCACATAATGAACTTTATGTCATCAGAGACTGTGAGTTGGCTGCTTTTTTTCCCAGTGATGATTGACCGGTCTAGTGTCTCGCCCCCCTTAGTTACTGTTGCTAAGTCATGGTATCCATTGTCACTGGTTCAGGTCAGCCAGCGATAGTCAGGCTTTGTACTAAACGTGACATCACATTGAGCAGCCCAACGTCACTCGCCAGAGTGACCACGCCCCCTTTTGGGTGAAAACAAACGTAGCCTACAGTTACAGGGCACTAGCTCATTAGCGTACTTGTTTCCATTATTGACACAAACTTAATTAAGACTCTTAGCGACAGAAAAGGTAAGGGATGTCAATAATGTATTACCTGGAGATTCAATAAGGTCATGGTAAATGTCGCCGTATGAAACCTCCGGCCACAAGGTGGGGTCGTTGGTCCATTTATGGGAAAGGATGATGAACGGACACTCTTGGAGGCCTATGTCGTTTATTTTTTCTACGTAACGAAGCCAATCGTACCGGCAACCCGATAATATTATTGTCCGATAGACTGGCCATAGCAATCGAGCTGTTTTTACTCCGACGCCCTGTTTCTATTTTCCTCTCTGTCGCTCGCGTCAACGGACAGAGAACGCGGGAGGAGGGGGCTCTACATGGCACTGACACTCGCTTTTCTCTCAACAGAGATTGGAAGCTCATCTTACCAAGGGGAGATAACGGTGCATTCATAATGTCCACATCCGTGATTGAAATGTTTGTCAACACCAAAAAATACACTTTTTTTTGGCTCACAGCGAGCTGTTAACCGACGTACCTCTGTGTCAGCTGCTCGTTAAAAGAAAGCACCGCGCATCCGTTTGTCCGCCTTCAATACAAAAGCACTCGATGTTATTCTCTTTGCAAGGGTGCAAGGATACGGACATTTACAGAGCAGAGAATTCAATATTTAACGGATGCAGTGTGGACAGTGAGCGTCCGTTTCTGCGCTGCAGAACGTGACATATAACGCTTGCGTGCTGTTAGGACACGGAGTTATGCAGCGGTCTTTGACGTAACATCCGGTGTTTCCACGGCAACGATAAACATTCTGTCTGTCATGGCGGCCTCCTCGACAAGACACGTCCCGTTACAACTCTAAAATGAAGGATTTCTGTGGCTTTGATAACTGTTGGAGATATTTGAGGTGATGTAAGAACTCAACAAAAACATGTAACTTAGGTTTAGAGTTTTATTTCATTTAGATATTTGAATAGTCATCAAATTCTACATATTGTACGTTTAAGGCTCAACATGTATGAGCTTTCAAAGTGTTGTCCACAGTCTTTCTGAAAATGGGATTTTTGCGGTAACCTTCGATCGACCTGTTACACAACGGACGCCGGACATAATGGAAGTCGGATGGAAACGGACAAATGGACTTCTGATGCAAGAATCAATCTGTGATAAGTTCCTTTGGAGGATGATTTGGATGTTGACATCAATGATCCCCTCAAGTCTTAGAGTTATGACTGAAACAGCGTTCAGTGTCCTTAGTAACGCTCTGAATTTACCTTCTGTATGAAACATATTACTACTAAAAACAAAAGTTCTGAAAAGGACGAGACATGAAAAGAGTTTAGCCAAAAGTTGTCTCGTTTCATTTTCCAGTCCTCCTGAATAAATCAACGCAGGTTTAATAGAGAGGAACTTTACCGTCCGGTCCTGAATCCCTTTCAGTGCAGAGGCAACGACTCGGATGATAAAAAACCTTCTCGGAGGCCGACGGGCCTTTTCATCACTCAGGTAACACAAATGCAATTTTTTAGGATGTACTGAAGTTAAGAAGAGCAATTTCCCCTTCTCTTCTCTGCTCACAAAAAAACCTTCATCTCCCAAAGAATCGGGGGGGGGGGGGGGTTCTGGAGCGGGTCCAGGCCTTTCCCCAAGGCCTCATCGATCGGACGCTGGAGTCTGATCTGATGGGGTTTCTTTCCATCCCATATAATGTTAAAGTAAAACACAACACGAGGATCTTGGTGAGGTGGCTTTGGTCATTTGAAAGAGTTTTTATCTCAAGTGTAGTGATGCTGGAAGAAGCAAACTGCACATGTATACCACATTTATTCAACTGCTTTTACTGACCATATTTGGAAAGGTGGGCATTTCCCTCTAGGAATACAAACACTTGTTGTGTCATAATGTTCCAGGTTGTAAATGGTGTAAAAGTTTTATCCTCAATAATCAGCATCAAACAGACGATTGTTGAGTTTAATGGTGAACAAAAACACATTGATGGCCAACTACCATTTCACCGAAGCTTGTTAGCAATCCACAACTTCCTAGCCATGACCATGGACGTGACAGCATGCTAACATGATGGTAGATTGTTCTGTATAATATGACAAACATTCTAGCTATTGGTTATGTTTGCTCTGAAGTAGTAACCATAACCAGAGGAAGCTAATGAGTCGGCAAATGTGTTCTCAACAATACACCCTGATGGTAGAGGCTATAAAGTGACCTCTAGAATTAACCAGGCCCATTCACACACATTCATACACCGCTGACGAAGCAGCGGGAGCAACTTGGGGTTAAGTGTCTTACCCGAGGACACATCGGACATGTGGCTGCAGGAGCTGAAGCCGCTCCTGAAATTCATGCTATTATTTAATATTGATCCCTGACCGGCGCAGAGCTGCTCGTTTTTATTTTGCAACAGCAATGACGTCATTATCAGCGTCCAGCGAGACCCTGAGTATATCTGACAGTGTTTTTGTATTGATGTGCTGCTGAGCTCTCTATATATTCCTCTAAAGGGAACACCCGGGGCAGGGAGTAGGGAATGAGCCGTAGATTTTATGGTACTTCCTGTCCCGAGTGTTTGGGAGTGCGGTGACCTGGTGGAGGCGCGTGCTCAGGTATGAACGCCCTGCAGAAGAGCGAACGTTGTCAATAAGATGCTTCTCACATGTGTCACTTCATCACACCTCACAGCCTCTACATCTCAGGGTCTATAATTTGCCAAGACTGGGCCTTGATTACTATTTACAGTGTTGTCAGAGTGAGCGAGGGACTCGACTGCGCGGGTAAACAGATTCACTGTCACTGCTGCACTGAATCAGCGACTGTTGGCTGTTGACTTTGTGTGCACTTTGTGTTTGTCTGCTCTCCTCTTTCCTGTCGGAAGATTGCACCTGTCAGAGACGTGTGTTGCTTTTGACACAGCCGTGATGGAACAGGAAACTGGATCACACCGGCTGACAGGGAGTCATGTCGGAGGTTTTATGAATTTTTATGAAGGAGGGGAAATAATTGTTGGAATGTGAAAACCGTGAATCCTACCAGCGGAGATTCACCAGATAAGGCTAAATGGAGGGATGAATGTTTTAAATGATGCATTACTGAATCAATAAAAATACTGAGGCTGCAGTTAATCATTGATTTCATTCCTGATTAATCTTCGAGTCCCTTATTTTAATCAATCAAGTTTGTTTTTCTTCTAGAAATGTCAATAAATGGTGAAACACTGGACTATAATTCCCCTCAACCTTAGGTCACCAGTTTCCTGTTTTCATCCTGAATGAAAGTCAGAGCTAGGTTGTAATAATCAGGATCATTCTTGATGTTGAGACCGGTCTCCAGACCGCTCTTTGAAGGTGTTTGTCTCGTCTCGGACTCTAAAGCATGTTTAACTCGGTCTTGTCTCGGTCTCAGACTCTGGATTTTAAATCAAGACCGTTCAAGACCACCACGGATAGATTATGTTTTCACATCTTTCACTGTGATAAGAAGGAAAATGCATTTATAAAACGACAAATATCTTCACTTATTTGTAGTTTGATTTTTTTCCCGGTTACGGCCGTAACCGTAGTTACGGTCTAAGTGAGTGACACGCCCCCTGCCCACAAGCGGGGTGGATGAAGACGACAGGCTCTTTACATTTATTATAATCCACATTCTCCTGACACATCCAGAGCAACATCTTACTTTAAGATGAATAAAAACATTGAATAAGTATAACGACATATTTATGACAAGAAGTTAAACGAACAAACTCGATAAGATTCGAGAGATTTTTTGCATCGTGGTGCTTTCAAAAGGAAAGTGCAGAGACTTTGTTTGTGGCTGTCACATTTATTTAAAAGCAAACTGAAACTAAAAACATGATTCAGAGGTATTTATGGTCTCGGTCTTGACCCCTAACTGTCTTGTCTTGGAGCTCTCTGGTCTCGGTTAGTTTGGTCTTGACTACAGCACAGACAGTCAGAGCCCTACGACACAGTCGCACATGGAAAAAAAAAATACTTGTTGACACACGCTTCTGCAGAAAGTCAGTGAAATAAATATTTTAGATTTTCTCGCAGGAACACAAGTGTAAAAACTCCACGCCTCTTCCACTTCTCTCATTCTCTTTTTTCTGTGGTGGAAAACTTAAAGTAAAGATGACCTTACAGGCATATTAACGACATGTTAAATACCCTGCTGAGTAAAGGGGGGGTAAGGGTTTTTCACAACTTGATCTGGCGTACATTGGACTAAACTAATAAGCTTGATTTTAGACTGAAGGTAACCACAGAAAAACTTTTCTCTACACATTCAACCTAATGAGTGAAGCTACGACATCCAAGTCGAGTCACAATAAGTCAAACACAGTCTCACATAAAGGGGGACTCTTTGACCTCTTCATGTTGCTTTCAGTCAATAAGATGAGCTTCACGTTATGTCTGTGATGAATTAACCTTTCCTCTGTCTCTTTTTTTCAGGTCCGGTAGCTGTGATCAGTGGCGAGGAAGACTCTGCCAGCCCTCTGCATCACGTCAACCATGGGATTATTACCCCCTGCACTCTGGACGCGGGTCCTGATGCGGTTGTCATAGGGATGACTCGTATTCCTGTGGTGGAGAATCCGCAGTACTTCAGACACGGACACAACTGCAACAAACCAGCAACCCGTAAGTCCCTGAGAAGATTGTCCCTCGTCACCACCGGTGACCGTTGTGAATCATTTTTTAACCTTCATTTATGGGAACACAAAGAGGCCCTCGACAGGTTGTTGTTCACACACGAGGCTAAGTGTTCTTTGACGTAGACACTGTGTGATCATATGGTGTTAGCATCTGGAGGCTCTGCTCCAGCTTCTTCATAGACGATCTGCAAAGACAGAAAGCAGCTTTGTGTACAGTATATCAGCTCCTGGTGTTCAGACAGCAGCCCCCCCCCCCTCTCTCTCTAAGGCTCCCTCAGGACTCATGTTCCAGGTTGGGGAGAGACAAGACCACTTTAAGGCCTAATTACTCACAATTACATCAACTGCTCAAGAGAGTCAGCAGAAAACAACTGTGCCGGCAGCCAGCCGCAGCCTGGCGCCTGCTGCTTCCCCTTCCAGGCGACACCAGTCGGATTTATTCAGAGGAAAGACCCTCCCCCTGTGTGAGTGGCAGCACATGAGATCTGCTGTGTTTACCTCTTGGCTCGCTCTCAAAATGGCCGCTGGTCAGACTAACGGAAGTTGACTCTGGGAGTGTGAGCCAATGAGAAGGCAGGAAATCCCATTTAGAGGTGATAAATAAATAAATGACGGCTCTTATGAATTATGAATTGCATGAATTTTGAATGACCAGCCATTGACTGATTTATAGCGGCTCATGCTCTGCACAGGAGATCTGATCGGGAGCTAATGAATAAATGACAGCGGGTAAGAATGAAACTTTCTCCCATGCACCTGGAACTGAACATCAGTCCATGGACCTGCATGATGGTGGATGTTAGGCAGGCTTCGCAGGATGTTCTCCCTCTCTTATCTGCAGTCTTTTTTTAGATTTAACTTGTGGATGAAAAAGGAAAGTGCAGGAAATGAACCCTGAATTCATCACAAGGTCATAATTGCCGCTGCTTTCCACTGTCGGCTGGGAAAACAAAATGGCTCCTGCCTCGGCCGCTGAATACAAATGTGTTTTTACCCCCAGGATACACACGGAGAAAAGGAAATAACTATGTGTATCATGTGTGTATTAACAGTCTGTGTGTAGGTGTATGACAGGGAGGATGAATCTCGCATGTTTGTTGACGCAGGTGTACCGATTTGTAGGTGGGATGAATTCCGCCAATATTGCACTGCTCTTTCCTCCGCCTCCTCTGCAGTTTGACAAATGTCTTCAGTCAGGGTTCCCTTGGGTGCACAGGGGCTCGTTAGGTCCCCTGTTCTCCTGCTGGCCTCGCTCAGGCTGATTGTCCTGCAGCTTCTCGTGTCGCCTGAAGAGCGTCACCTCGCTATAGCACGACCGCTTTATTGATGCCCGGCCACCAATCCATAATGTATTCATTCATTTAGTTGAAAGCTTCTTATCCAGGGGAATAGCTTGCTGCCAGGGTGTCTCACACACACACACACACACACACACACACACACACACACACGCACGCACACACACACACACACACACCTCCTCAGTTTAGCAGTCCAGCAGCAGTCTCACATAAATTTAAACACACCCACACTTCTCCTTACCTGTGCCCATCAGGAGTTCACTTGTGCGCTGGTCAGTCCCAGTCTGCTCCCACCTCCTGTCCTCTGGGTAATTTATAGTGTTCCCGGTTGTCCAGTTCTGCACATTTTAAAATCACCTCCAACAATAACAGTAAGGAGGAGGAGCAGGAGGAGGAGGAGGAGTGTGTTACTGGCTTCAGTTAAAACAGCTGCATGTGATGGGAACTCGCCTGCTGCAGAGCTTCCACCAGTGATTCCCGGGTGCCTTACAAGATGTTTTATTCATAAATATTTGATCTTCAATTTAATCCTGGCAATATTTATGTATTGAGCCATCAGTTTAATAGTTATAGAGGAGAGACAGAGCACTCAGTGTCATTGCTCTCAGGCTGTGGCACCTAAAAACCCAGTAAAAGTGCTGCAGTCATGCCCTCGCTGCTGCTAAAAAAATCATGAACAAATAACATCAATATCATCCTAATGCAGTTGGCCTTTAGTTGAACCTGCACACATGCAGCTGTAAACAAGCTGCAGAGATCGGGGACATTATGAGGGAAGTGCTCGCACAGCGGACGCTCTGATGCCAATTTAAAAACATGAAGTGCCGTCATGCAGTTGGTCCGTATTCCTCATGAACTGTTGGGGTCAACTTTGGTCGCAGTAAACAGGCGAGGCGTGACTGATTAGGACGTTCATAGGATCAGCTTATTTTTTTTCCATCACTGAGCTGAAAAGGGCCAATCCTGGGGAAATGTATCCGCATTAGGGAGATAAAGGCATAAAAGGCAAAGGACAATTCTTTAGCCTAATGACAGATCTGTATCTGGCTCGATCCGCTGTCTCCCGGCAAGTGGCTTTGTTTTATCACTCTGCTTGCTATTTTAATTACGGCTTTGTCACATCCCGCTAGCCAAACTTAGACAATAGCTTTTGATGTTGGAGTGTAGCGTGTAGCCTTTCATTATATCCGTGTTATTAGGGTTATGACACGTGGGCTCGGCCGACACGTTCTGGGACACACCCTGTCTCTCCCTCCCTCCCTCTCTGCGTTTGGTGAAAGAGAGACGTAATTACGCTGAAGGTGACGTTTTTGAAGATTAAAATGTTGCGAGCGGAGACAAGGCATGAGTAATTTGGTAGCCTGAAAGCTCGGCAAATGAACGGAAAATGTAGAGCAGATTGATTGAAAGGCAGTCATCGTGTTCCAGGGCTATGATTCCTTGAATTATGATTTGAAATGGAAAAGGCCCACAGGCCAGCCAGTTGTGAATTCAGACAACCTTCTCTAATTTGACAGAGAGTCCAAGATGGGCTGCTGTCAGCTCAGCGCAGAAACCCAAAAGATGCTTATTGATGCCAGGTGTAATCTTATGAAAACTGGACCCCCACAGACCACATCAAAATCCACTTAAGATCCCATCAGACGCATCTCCAGACGTGTTGAGAGACACCATAAAATAGTGCACATACAGGACGAGTACACATACGAAGCAGTAAGCAAACAAAGCTGCATACTTGAAGTGCAAACAGGTTTAATTAGTGTTCAGATTAGAGCGGTGTGGAGAAGCTAAATGCTGGACGGAGCAATGAAAAGCTAAAACATTTCTTCACTTCTCGTGTCTCCTGCCGCTGTGAGGTAACGTGACCCCTCTTTATATTATAAATGAAGAATACAGGCAGCATGTGGTGCATGCAGAAACACACGACTGATTCCAGATCAGCATCAACACGGGTGCTGCTCATTAAAGTTGCATGAAGAAATGTCACATTTACGGTTATTGAAGCTGCAGAATAAACCAAACGTTGAATATTCTGCAGAATAAATCGACTTTTTTTTCTGCATCTGTTGGGACTCGGAGCTCAGGGTGGATTGCATGCCTCTCCTCCAAGATGTCAAATAGAACTATTTTGTGTTAGTAGACTTTTTTTAAGCACCTCCCCTGAGCAGCAAGTGTAAAGTACTTAATGCTTAAGTGTACTTAATGCTGAAACTTTAATCCAGCAATAACACTGAAGGGCCGGCTTAGGGAGAAGTCATTGTCAAAAGAAATCAATCTCACTTTCATCCCTGCAAAATGTTGCAATGTGGATACACTGTGTGTGAGAAAATTAAATGATGAGTATTTAATTGTGTGCAAAGGAGAGTAAAAGCATGAATCCTTTAATAATTAAGAAATCACTGCTTTGCACTCTTGTTGTATTTTCATTCACTAGCAAGGACCACGCCACAACCATAGACGTTTTAGATACAGTATTTAATGATAGATCATAGGAATGATGAGACAGATGAATATATGCTAAGGTAATGATTATGATGGAGGAGGATGTTGTGGGTCGGCTGGTCTGGAAGGATGAACTGACTGCAGGGCAGAGGGAGACTCAGAGTGGGGGAACCGTCTCAAGCGTAGTTCTGCCCGAGCTGATCACGGCCCAGACTGTACCTAGAATTATACAAACAAGATGGAGGGATGAGGAAGGAGGTTGAGTGGATGAGAGGAAGGGAAGGGAGGGTGGGTCGTCGAAGAACTGAGACAAACGGTGTGGAGTTTTGATCTGACAGTGAAAAACAGAAGTGAAGCTGATGCCTCAATATGACGTACAAAAGAAAAAAGACAGCCCGTGAGAAGTGATATGTTCAGGGTATAAACAGAACGCTTTGGGTCTATGCCTCTTGGTTGACGGTGTTTTGGAGAGCGTTAGAGACAAAGGTGCACAACCACACGCGTCTGGGGTTTCCCCAATCCTCGTCGTTTATTACAAGCTACACACCAACTTAACGAGTCCCGGTCGTACGGATAATATTTTATCATACCTGAGGAACATAGTCTCCAATCGAACCCTCACGTCATGTTGAGAGGCAAAAGGAAAGTAGGAGCTCAGTTAAAGACATCCGTCCGTCACAAACACTGCTCAACAAACAAGGATAAAAAAAAAGACGCCGTCAAGTGACCTAGCTCTGCTTGTTACCTAGCAACACAGTATGTCTTAAAGGGACATTCCACTATTTCAACTGCTACACTGGCGACAAGAAAACACGATGAAGCAGTCGCATGAAATGCACGGAGATTGCACCGGTTGCATGCTGGTTGCAGGATATTATCGTCATCTAGAAATATTTCACTGTATATTTCCCGATGCATTCATGCACGCGGCTCACCAAGAACATCTGTGAAATGATCAGGAGTTTCGTGTAAGGTGACCCTCTCAGGTAAACAATCTTTTTGGATGTAGCTGCTGGCTTATTCTGGTTCTGTCTTGTCTTTGTTTCTAGAAATTGCAGAACCCTGAAAAACATGTAAAATAGATATTTTTACGTGTTTTTATTTCCTTGTTATAGCTCGGCGAGACGTATGTGGTTATTCACACAGGCCCAGTGTTCACAGACACCGTGCAGCAGCTCTGAAACACGGGGCGGCAGTGAGCCAGCAGCAGCAGGTTAGGAGGAGATCCCCACTGAGAGTCAACAGTAAATGCTGGTGTTCATGTCGCTGTTACCCAACGATGCCAGCAGACTCCTGGTCCCTGTGCAACAGTGAATTTAACGGCAAAGAGGTTTTTGTGTGCTATTAGCTGCTGGATGAGTGACTCCCAGCTAACTGCTCACATCCTGTGGTGTTCCTGTTTTAAGACAAGCTGACATTACAGCGATCACATCCAAAGGTTTGTCTTTGTGAGGCACATTAGCAAACAAGGCCTTAAAATCTCAAACTGTAATTTCAGTGAAAAGCTCTTTGTCTTTGAGTTTGCAGCGTTAATCAGAAAGTGTTTGATGGATGAAGAGTCACAAACAGATTCTTCAAGTCTTGTCCAGTTTGGCTTTAGACTTATAGCGGTAACATGTTGCCCCACTTTGACAGTGTCTGATTCTGTTTTATTTAGTCTGAACTGTCAGAGTGAATTAGAATTCTTGACGAGTAACTTCAGGATAAAGTAGGCGAGTGTTGATCCGCTGCAGGAGGGGAGAGTTTCAGGAGGATGTCCTCAGTGTTTTGATTGAGCCGCTTCTCAATGTCAAAGCAACCAACCTGCAAAAGACAAGTTGTCAATGACCAGGAGACACATTGATTGACCCACCGCACGCACTCAGGGAAGCTGTCAGGCAGAAAAATACTCTCTCTCACACACACACACACACACACACACACACACACACACACACACACACACACACACACACACACACACACACACACACACACATAAATGCACAAAGTTGGCAAGTAACTGAAGAATACAGGGACTTAAACATTCACACAAAGAGAGATGCACACATTGCAAACTAGGGAAAGTTGCCAAGAAGTTGTGATGAAATGCACGCGCACACACACACACACACACACACACACACACACACACACGAACACAAACACGCACACACACACACAGACACACACACACACACACACACACACACACACACACACACACACACAGGTACAGAACAAAGACTCCCAAACAGCTGTGCTCCCCCAGCAGCCTGACCTGACGAGCTGAGTAAATCTCGGTGCTGCGTCGTCTCTCGGCCCCTGGGGGGAATGATTGCTGGCGTCGAGGCCTCAGGTGAGGAGGGACAAATGAACAATGCTGAGCTGCGGGATGGAGATTTAATCTCGGGGCTTTTCAGCGTGCCACTCAGCGTAAATAGGCTGCAGGATGCAGACCGAGTCCGCCTGCAGAGGAAACTGAAGGTTAAAGTAACTCGTCCTCGCCACTGTCGATACACACACCCCATTATAGCTGCTCCATTCCCATCAGAGGGGAGCGATGAGGTGGCCAGAGAGTAATAAGCAGCTGAATACAACAAACAGAGATAAAATATTTACATCCAGGAAATACAGACGACGGGGCGAACCGGGACAAAAGACAGTAAAATAGTTTATTAATGCTGTGGCTTTAGGAGCGGACAGAGTTTAATCCTCGGGGGAACCCATTTTACATTTCCCTTCATAAAGACGCAGCAGCTGTGCAGCTGTTATTCAAATGTCATATCAGGAATCTCTGGAACTACTCATCCAGCTGTGATGAGGATAAAAAGCTTACATTTAGGTAGAATTATTGTCGTCTAGAGTTTTTACTTTTGTACGTCATATTGAGTCTAGAATTAAAAACAATAACTGATGATTAAGAACAGAGTACTGCAGAAGTGCCCTTGAGCAAGGCACCAAAACCCCCCATCAGCTCTGGCTCCTCTCCCTGTGTAGAAGACATCTCTCCGTTAATGCATGTCCACACTGTGGAGACACGTGCACAAACAGATGTGTGTATAATTGGGGATATGTGTGTGAGAAGCATGAGAGACATGCCATTGATCAATCACAGAGTGTAAAACCAGAATTTACCCTCATGGATTAATAAGGTATGTAAAAAAAAAACTTATGGAGGAATTCAGTTTGGTGACTTTGGCGCCCACTTAGCGCTGCGCTGTCCTAAAACACAGACAGGGCTGCTATTTTTTTATTTTTTTTTAACAAGACTCCCAGTTTTGTGTTGTTGTATGCACTCACAGAGTGACTGTCTGCCACTGTCATCCTCTTTTCATATATATGTTTTTTTTTATTAAAAATAATACGCTTGGCGCCAGATAGGCTGGCGGGGGTTATGTTCCGCGCCCCGTGTACCACCGTAGTCCTCGTTGCGGTGGCCTTGTCGTCCCCAGCTCTCTCCTGCCTGCATTTCCTGTCTCTCTTCAGCTGTCCAATCTAATGAAACAAAAACCACCAAAATAAAGAGAAAAAGAAACAAATCAACACCTACCACCTGAATAGAACAAACACAGAAATCAACACAATCAATAAACATGAAATACTCAAAAGATCTCGGGGTGAGGGACTTTTATTTTTCAGGACAAACAATGTTTTTAGAAACAGATTCCCTCTGTTTTGGATCTGGTTGGTGCAGGGAAAGAGAGTGGAGAATGACGTGCGGGAAAGGAGCCGCAGGTTGGATTCAAACCTGGGCCACATGTTTGGGGCGCGCACACTACGAGTCGTTTTGCATTGCATTCAGTGTTTTTCACAACTCAGCACCTGAAGCATTCATGTGTGTGTGTTTGCTGACTCGTCATATAAGTGAAGTGGCATAGACTTGAATCGACTGCTTCCCTGACAGAGAGAGAAGATTTGATGAGCCAATTCAAACACGGACTTTCTTCATTCCCGCAGGCACTGAAAAAGAAAATGGTATTTCTGTCCAATCTCCCCAGTCTCAGGCCAGCATTACTCACACATTTATAATTAAAAACCAACATCCCTGCAGTCTGTCATTTATTGCATTTTAATCAGATAAAAAAACAAAAACTCTGCAGAAGTTTAAAACACATGAAAGTGTTAGTGAGAATGTTTGACAGGAAACAAGGAGGAGAAGCTGGGAAGTAATGAAGGAAAAGTTCCCATGTTTTTATTGGAGCCTTTATTTCACAGGACAGCTGAAGAGAGACAGGAAATGTTGGGATCATGCAGAAAATGACCGAGCTCAGATTCGAGCCCTACAGCCTCTGTACATAGGGCGCTCAACATATCCACTAGGCTACCAGCATCCCTCCTGTGATTATTTCCTGATGACACTGCAAATATGTAAAACCTCCCAGGGTATAGTGTCGCAGGATCCAAAGTCAGATGTCACAAAAGTGCAAAAAGAAAGTAAACCCAGCACGGTTAGCCTGATTAGCATGGTTGGTATGACGACGAGTAGCAAAGGAAAAGGTGTCAGACCGAGACGTGAATTAGTGAGTCAGTGGCCCTTTTCAGACTGCTTGTTTTTTTCACAAAAGTGCCGTCACTAAGCTAAGCTGTTACAAAGTCTTTGAAAGATCATATTGAATCCACGACGGCGTAGTATCGGTGACCCAGTCTGTGAATACACATTGGGCTCCAGCGTTGCAGAAGCACGGCACAGCGGGAGCTCCACATACACGCACAGTCAGACATGCACACACACACAGCTCTGCGCTCCCTGCAGGCTAGCTCCAATGAAACCATCTCACCACTGTCACAGGGGCGTCAATATCGCGGCTTGATCGCAGCAGTCTGAAGAGGGCTGAGGTCTAGATAACATACATCATGACAAAGATGGAAGGAGAGATGTTCTGAAAAAATGACACAATATGAATAAACAGATACAAACTTCCCATTTTTACTGATGAGATAAGAAATCAGGCACACCCAGTGTTGCGCTCCCCCGCTGGCTGTGTAGCATCTGTTACTACCTCCGAAGACGGTACAGAGGTGGGATCACTTCCTCCTCCCATGACCCCCGTAAGAAATCTATCCATGAAATATCAGGAATATTAGTCAAAATGAGGCTCAAACACCAGCTTGTGATGAAAAGTTAGTCAAATAAATACATTAGACTCCTGCATTGTGTTTAAAGCAGCTTTGAGCCTCGACCTGCTGATAGATGACAACCTTCACTTTTTACATTTTTGGCATTTTCCCAACCATCTCATCCAGAGAAGCTTAATGACGGGTGCGACAAAAGAATAAGCTCCAGTAGCTGGAGGTTCAGCTTGACAGGCGATAGTAAGGCCAATGCTGAGGCTCTATTGATCATGAATGATGGAGGAGTGCATGGAACAGAATAAATATAAAAGATAAGGATGGAGACCATTCATATTCTTTAAAAGAAAAAGCACAATAGAGAAGTAGAGATGATGGGATTCAGCGGGGAATAGATGTTAAGTATGGAAATGTTTCAGACTTGAGAAAGTGTCAGAGACATTTGGCCTGTGAAATCCAGTCGAATCACTTTTGAATGAAAATGCATGGGTGTAGACTTAAGGATGTTTTTCTCAACTTTTGGAGAACAGAGATTTGGAGGATGAAGCTCTGACAGCAGCGATGTGTCAGCGTCCCTGGTGGGCCTCTCACCCGGCAAACTGGCTGCCAGTTCCTGCAGACACTTCTGTTCTGATCTACTTTCAAACTGGGACATTTCTTCATATTTAACACTGATTTCTGAAATGGCGGTTAGGATGCTCGCTAACGAAAAACACCAGAGGAGCAGGTGACGGTTATTATGAATCACCTCCTCAACATGTTCATGGCCAGATGGTCGGCTGATTCGGAGGAAATTACAGACTCTAGAAAAAGGACCGTTTAGACTGAAGTAGTAATCTGTGTCAATGAATGAGGGAACGATTCAGTGACCACAAACACTGAAGAAATAAGAGGAGATGCTGCCTTCCGTATATTCATCTCTGCATCCAAACATTTACAAGAATCAGATGACACAAACAAATGAACCTTAGGAGGAGGTGAAGTTACATTTTGGTGCAATAACTAATACTAATCACACCCTTACATGCAGAAGTATTACGGCAGAACGGTGGTTGTCCGGTTATTGCTAAGCAACCCCAGCCTGATAGTGCAGCCTGTGGAGCTTTTCTCAGCATGTTGAAGTGGCGTTAATGGAGCTGTAGTAAGAGAGATACTCGATATGTGGAGTTTGAATAATGGCAGCTTATTTTTAAACCTTCTGTGAAGCAAAATTGCTTTAAAGTGAACTGCACGTGTTGGCATGACTATTTTACTAGTTTCCTGGAAATAAAGAAACCAGAACAAAGCTCACTTCAAAGGCAAGCTGCATGTCAGACGATATTTTGTTGGATTGCAGGAAACATTGCAGGCATCCTCAGTGAATGGTCAATTGGAAAAATAGCTGAAATGTTTTGTTTCATCCACACACAGACGTTAAAGGTCCAATCAGTGAGCTCTGTAGTGAGTGAAATGATAAAGTGAGCTTACTCTATGATCAGACATTAAGGAAACATGCTATGTTGAAGTGCTGGCTTCTCTGACAACAATGCAGCAGCCAGTATGTCCTCCTTCTAACTTTAGATTCTGGTCCTGAATGGTCTGGATTTGTTTGGACCAGAGAAGGTAGGCGGTTTTAAGGCACCCCCACACGGCCGTTTTGGACGCCCCTCGGTTTGCCAGATATGAGAGCAGTTATCAGGTCAAACCAACAGGTGTTGCAGCGATGGAAGCGGGCAAGAGAACTGGTTCAGATAGAAGTGATTGTACCCGACCTAAAAAGCCTCTGCATGTTTCTAATAAGCTCCACGAGCAGAAACGTGCTCAAACTAGGATCAATATTGGAGATGCTTTTGAAAAATGGAGAGAGGTTAGAACGCAGAAAGGTTTACAGACCGATGCAGAGCTGGATAAACACTGAAGCTTCAGTGTCCACCACATGGCGACCTGCGTGAGCATCCACTCTAGAGAGGAGGGGGGGGGGGGAGACAGCTCTCTGTAATGTTTAGATTTTGGACTGCAGTACCCATTTTAAACACTAGGTGTCAGAGATACATATCGCTCCTTTTAATTCACCAATTATTATTGTATATTGTTTATATTGTTGTAATGTTGGACTGGTTTATTTGTAAAACTAATCAAAAGAATCATCATCAACCCTTCTTGATAACCCGTTAGCTTTCAGATAACTTTTTATATTATAACAAAATACAATGCTTCATATGAACTGTTGAGTTTGTCGCTTTCAGAGATCTCATTAGTTAAATACCTACATATTGAAAATGTCGATAGTGTTTTAAAATGTTACAAGTCCCTACGTTATCCGGTTTGCACACCCCGAACACGGCTGTGTGACATTGAAGCAGGTTTAAATAGCTGCAGCATCAATCTGACGAATAGTTCTCGTTCTTTGGGGAAGTCTCAGCGTTACGATTGCCTCTCTGTTCTGTTTGCTGATGACAGAAGCTCGTGAGCTTTTGCTGCAGACACATCTCTGTCTTCACAGTATAAATATATATATATAGTCTTGTGTACCCTTGAGTCCTCAGTGACATATTTTATGATATTTACCCAGCACCCAGTGTGATTTTAAGACGCCAAAGAACACACAGATGGAGGATGGATAGAGAGTTTATGTGTCTACTAGGGATGCATTCGTGACTTCGTGACTTGACTGACAAGAATGATCAGGAAGCCTGAAGATGAGTCACGAGACTGTTGAGTGAAGTCTCTGCAGCATCACAATCTATTGTCTACTGGAACACTAATAAACTCCTGTAGGTCACTGTATCTCAATGTTCAAGGGCAGTTAAGGAATAACATTGGGGGTTTTTAAGTTATATTTTTGGGCCATTTTTGCCTTTATTGGATAGGACAGCTGAGGGAGACAGGACATGTTTGGAGGAGGGAGTGGGGGATGACGTGCTGCAAAGTGCCGAGGTCGGATTCAAACCCACAGTCGCTGCAATGAGGACTGCAGCCTCTGTACACGGGCCGCACAACATAACCACTAGGTTATCTGTCCAGTAGACAAGTCTTCAAACAGGAAGGTAAAAGTTGTTTTTTATTGATTTAATGGTATGGCCTGATTAAAAATTAGATGTATATATTTCCACTGAGTATTCTGATTGGATAGGGGCGGATGTGGCTTAGTGGAAGACTCTGTCGTCTCTCAACCAAAAGGTCAGAGGTTTGATCCCCAGTTCCTGCAGCTACATGTCCGATGTGTCCCTGAGCAAGACAATTAACTCCAAGTTACTCCCGCTACTTCGTCTGTGGCGTGTGAATGTGTATGAATGGATGAGTTAATACTGATGGTCTCTTTACTCAGCAGCCTCTACCATCAGTGTGTGAATGTGTATGAATGGATGAGTTAATACTGATGGACTCTTTACTCAGCAGCCTCTACCATCAGTGAGTGAATGTGTATGAATGGATGAGTTAATACTGATGGACTCTTTACTCAGCAGCCTCTACCATCAGTGTGTGAATGTGTATGAATGGTTGAGTTAATACTGACGGACTCTTTACTCAGCAGCCTCTACCATCAGTGAGTGAATGTGTATGAATGGATGAGTTAATACTGATGGACTCTTTACTCAGCAGCCTCTACCATCAGTGAGTGACTGTGTATGAATGGATGAGTTAATACTGATGGACTCTTTACTCAGCAGCCTCTACCATCAGTGTGTGAATGTGAAGGTGTGACCTGCGGAGTAAAAGTGCTTTGAGTCGTCAGAAGACTAAAGCTTCACAGTCCGTCAGTGGCGTATTTCCACAGCACACATCTCTGGAGCGTACCTGCGAGTCTATTTTGGACAGACTAGATCGACCTGGACAGGAAGTCAGACAAGGAAGCGCACAGAGCATCCGGTCAATTTCAAAATAAAGATAAATAAATATTTTCCATGACTTCATCAACATAACGTCAAAACAGGCACCGAATGAACAACAAATATTTGTTTTCATGATGTGCAACACAGATTTCAAACTCATGTATTTCAATAAGAACAGTTCCACGTCCCTCTCGTGTAATATTGCTAAATGAACTTCTCTTTTTGTCTATAACTAAATCATGTCTCTTCTATAGAGGAGCTGCTGACACAGTTCACCTAGGCTTCTCTTTGTGCTGTTAAAGTCTTTGGTTCAGAGGTTGACCTTCACTTTGATTTCTTATTTATGATGTGATTTCATATTGAGTCACTTTGTTTTGGCCCCTCTCTCACTCTGCGAAGCGATAAACATGCTCATTCATATTTCACAGCAGACTGAGCTAAACTGTGGTGTGAAGCACTCTCATAGTGCCCTCGTCCTTACCCAAATGTGTCGTTGTTGGAGCTGACGTATAAATACACAAGTGGGTGTATGTGTGCACATTTATAGAAACCTGGAGTTTTTAGTGGTAAACCTACAAGCTGTCATGTTTTATTCAGAGTGAGGCATGACGAGTGATTCTGTCGACGAGCCAACAACTCCTACACCTGCCTGACTCCTTCATCCCGAGCCTGGCAAGTAGAGAGAGGGTACACATTTACCAACGGATACCGCCGTGGCTCCATGTTTCGTGGTTCACTCTATTTTACCTTTATCCCTAACCATCGAGTGGTTTCAACCTGCACCGCTCATTACTTTTGTTAAGCTAAACAATAGAAGAACAAGCAGCAGTTCTGTGATCGCAAACACTAAAACAGGAGGTTAAAAAAAGTCGAAGGGCACATTTTCTAAAGTAGATCAAATGTCTTGCAGCTCTTGAACGTTCCTGTTGAAGGGAGCTATTAACACAAAATAGAATAAGAAGCTCAGAGAGAGACAATGAGACCGCTGTCTCACCTCGATAAGTGTTTTATTTTATCCACTCACAGAGACTTTTGTGAAATAGACATTTTAAATTTCAGTTCTCATTAGTAATCTCACATTGTGTCTCAAATTGTAAACATCAAAGCAAAGAATCAAGACATGTGCAGCACGGCAGGTTTAAAAGGATCGACTCTGAGGAAGATGCAGTACACGATACCATATACTGTAAATATTAATGAACGAAACCTGAGTGACGTCACCCGTCTGTTCCTGCAGGGGGCGCTGGAGTCCCACCTCAGGCTGAGAGCTGGAGCTGAGGCAGGTTTTAAGCCTCCTGACAAACCGTTACACCGCGCCCACCTGTCAATCAGGTCAGCTACACGCCTTATTGTGAATAACTCTTATTCTTCATCAAATCAAAACTGATGAGTCATCAAAACATTCACCCCCCCGTACAGTGTGTGCTGATCGAGACATGAGCTAATCAGACCTATTTGGTTTTTTGAACCAGGCTGTAAACATGTTAATGTCTGCTGTAAAAACAGGCTTTTTGAATGGGTGTGTATGTGACTTCCTGTGCTTCTGCAGCCAGCCTCTAGTGGACACTCAAGGAACTGCAGGATTTTACTCTTCAGCATCAGCTTCATTTTTCAACAGCGGAGGTTGCTTCTTGTTCGAAACATGAGCCCTTCGCACCTCAATAAATGTGTCTTAGTGATTTGTGTGCTCCTGTACTTTCTTTGGATTCTGAGAGAAGGAGTCCATTGACTTATATTCTGAACGTCTACGGTCCTTCTCTGAGAGCGCTGATCCTCCATTTGTGGAGCGGCTGAAGTGCAAGAGCTTCCTTCTACTTTGCTTAGATTTTTAAGTATTCAAAAGGGTTTCAGATGTCTTCTGCATCAGTTAGTGTTCACACACTTCTTTGTGATTGAGCTTGACATATTTAGTACTCTTTCTGCACTAAGTAGCCGCACTAACAGAGCAGCACATACAGTTTCTACTGTCTCTCTCTCTTTGTCTTCATTCCTGCACCATCAGGGTTTCTCTCCTTTGTATTCCCTCTCTCAATCCTTTTTCAAGAGATAATGACACATTTTTTTATTTAGGGCTGAAAATCTACATCTGCATCTATTTTTTCTGCAAACACCGCCTGGTTTTCTGTCCTATTAAAGTGAACGTATGCTTACTACTGTCTGAGAAAAGGTGTTAAATAATGACTCTTCTTCTTCTCTCTCTCCCTTCTTCCTCTGCCTGTCGGCGATGTAGTTGTCCAGCACATAAAGCGGAGAGACATCATCCTGAAGAGGGAGTTGGGTGAAGGAGCGTTTGGGAAAGTCTTCCTGGCAGAGTGTTACAACCTCTGTCCCACCAAGGACAAGATGCTGGTGGCTGTCAAGGTACATCTTCATTGGGCTGCTGTGTTTGTGTGTTTTATGTATTTCTCTGGATAGGATGACCAAACGTCTCGATTTGACCGTCCCATTTTAAAGCTCCCTGTACCAAGTCTCCACAAATATCTATAAACCACTGATATGTCCCAGTTTAACCAACCAAAACAACACACCATGCTAACAACACTGATTGGTCTGTACATGTGTCAATCAATCTCAGGGTTGTGGCTGTTGCTTAGCTAGCCTAGCTTATCACGCTAACACTTGCTGCGTAACGACAGGTAGGCGAGCCGTCATACTGAACAGGAAGTCAGCGTTTTCCAAAGAGCTCCCAGAGAGTTAAGCGCCCTTCGAAAAGTATCAGCCAATGAACATGCTGCGTTCTACGCACACTGCAAGTGTCCATTTTCAGTCGCCCACAGTGGAAATGTCGACCTACAAAGCCGTATTAAAACGAGCGAACACAAACGGAGGGTACAGGCCGGTGACAAACTGTAAAGGGCTGCTCAGGAATGTTTTGGGAAAAGCACTTTGTAAAATAAGTTGTAAAAGGTTTGATATTGGTATTTTTTTATATAAGTTTGTACATTTATCAACATTCAAATTTGAATTGGTGTTGTGCAGTTAATTGTGAGTACACTGAAATGTGGCTGAGCTCTGAAGCTGCAGGAGATATCGAGCTGTGCCCTCATAAATCTACTGAGCCCCCTCTGACGGGCGACGCCAGGCTCCAGCTCTGACCTAACCTGACTTTAAGCTGCTTTAAATTCTTATATCAGCCAAACAAAGGACTGATACTCTGAGGCCTGACCCGGCCTGATATTCACATCATTACTGATACCATGCTGGGGCAGCCGGGATAATGTAGCCAACGGCACCGTCACCGCTTAACAAGCACATTGACACAGCCTCCCCTTCCCTCTGAGACCTTGAGTTTGGTTATCTGCTGATTACGTCTTGTTTGTGGAACAAGAAGCGATCATATATGGATGACAACGTGGCTGAGCCCTTGTTTGGCCCAGTGAATGAACCCTCCCATAATATAAACATGAGCTAGCCCTCTGGCTAACATTTGCCTCCTCTTTCTTTTCTGGCATCCCGCCATTTGTGCAGGTCCTGGCATGGCTATACACAGTCCAGCATGACGGGCCGAACAGTTAAGTTCAATGGGCCCGACCACAACAGTCCAATAGTCATACCATTTTAAGAAGAGGCGTGTTACATTTTGAAACAAGCTGCATTTTACTGGAGCAGCATTAAATATATGTGTTGTTGCTTTAATATGTAAAGCACACATTTAAATATGTTCAAGATAAAATTACTTGAATTTTGGTTGAACCATGTTTTTGCCAACCTCCATGGGCCCCCATGAGGCTGGGCCCTGGAAAGCGTTCCCCTCTTGTTGGCGGCCTTGGATGACATTGGAGATATGCCTTGTTACGTCTCTATTCGGGTTGACTGGTCGCCGTGCTAGCTAATTCTCAAAAACAGGCAGCCACACCTGAAAGCATGCTGTTCTATTCAAGGCTTTCACATGACGTGACCGGCGAGGAGGCCTGGAGAGCAAAAAGAGTTTAGGGAAATAGAGTCCACCATTGATCACTCTGTGGAGCTGCAGCACGGGCTCTTTAATTTACCATCTCTACAAGACGGCGCATATTTACATCACCTCACACCTGAAGGGAAAAAGAGATATTAAGATAAGACACTATTTCAATCTCACCTCACCAAGACTTCACTTTGCTGATGTTTACTTATATTAAGTGGAGAATCCTTCACCTTACACTGCTGCAGGATGAAAGTCTACATACGTAGAACTGAGACAAACTGGCAACTGAGACCGATAACTTCTCTGTAGCGTGCAGCGGTATGAAGCCTTTCTTGTCTGCCAGATGGGCGATTCCACAAGTGTGTGACTTCACGTGAAAGCCACGGATATCAAATCATAATTTACACGATGCTGAATTCAAAAAGGTCTTGAAACTAGGGGTTGGGACCATCCACCACTTCTTGGGTAAATGTTTTTTCAGAGGTGATAAATCAACTGAGAAGTAGAGAATCACTTTTAAAACCTGAAGTTCCACAAACTTCTTACAAACACTCAATCATCTAGCACCAGTTACAGAAAAAACTACATGTTATAGCTGAAAAAATCCCCACACTGTTTACTTGACTGATGCAGCTTTCAGTTGACTTTGATTTATATTCAAACTGAAGCTAAGAGCAGCCACCGTTCAGCTGGACGCAGCCTCACATCTCCAGGACGTTAAAACTGCTTGAGCTTCACTGCAGCAAATTGTCAAACTTCCTTGATTGGCAATTTTGTTTTATTGCAATGGCCGACTCATCATTACAGCCCACACCGCAGTATATCTGGTTCTATTAGTCATAGCAATAGCCCCTTGTTAGCAACCCATCTGGGACCAACAATGCTTCAACACTGCTCATGTCCCTGTCACTAAGTACGTGTCAGAAAACTTATTTCACTGCTCATTATGGAGTACTGAGTGAGAAACACCAAAGGGGAGAAGTGACAGACAGAAGCGATTCAAAGGGGATCCGTACACAGCAGGAGTAGTCTTAGCTAGGTTAAGCCAACTGGCCTCTGATTGTAGTTTTTTGGTAATATAAGAGTGGAAACAATCTTTACATCCCATCACCTGCAAGAAAGAGATTTGTTATACATCTAAATTTTACACATCAATAAATCAGAAATCCAGTCTATCCTGTGTAAATGTGTCTCTGAGTCATGACTGTCTACAATGAGTGAGAAGCGTAAGTCTCGCCAGCTTTGTTGTTGTCAGAGCCGTGTTTACATGGACGGGATGGCCATCCACTCCACACACAATTGCATCTCGAGCAAAGGACAATTTTGTCCACTGCTTGCACTTAATGGTGCTTAATTACGGTGCGTTCTAATTGATAACTCCTTCGTGTGAACGCGAGTGGAGAGGGGTTGGAGGTGTGTCTCTGGAGGAGAGCGGAGGCTTCAGATTAGCGGAGGTGTGGCCAAACAGCTTTGTTTTGGTTTCATGCTGGTTCTCAAGACATCGCGACATCTACTGGATCAAAAAGTCACACATTCTTTCTTTATTTCAGTCAGGAACACTTTGTCAAAATGGATACTTTGACGCAATTATTTATATTTGGCGGTATGGCTCTGCGAGGGATCTCCCTGCCCTTCCACGTGCTTACGTGGAAAGCATTAGGCAGGGAGATCCACATTCCTGCCCTTCCCGTGCATGCAAGGAAAGCTATAAGGCAGGAAGATAAGCAGCAAACCCCCCCAGAGCAAGCATCAATGACAAGCATGACATTGATTAAGTCAGAATAGCATTAAAGAGGAGCAGGGGAGGAGGAGGGTTGCAAATGCGCTTGCAAATGCGGCATGCAGAGGGAGCAGAGAAGCACAGGCAGGCTAGAGCAGTTTAAATAAGGCGGCATGAGAACTATTTGGCCAATAGGATGCTTTCAGCAGATCAGCTGATGAGGCTTGCGTGAGATCAGCTGACGCAAACTCTGGCACAATAAAAGAGCGTGACTCCGTGGCCTGCTGAACTAACGCGAGGCTCCATTAGATGAAATACCGCCCAGGTATTACTCTTAAGGACAGTGTTTTGCTTTAAGATCCATTAACTTGTTTCCTGTTGAATCCCTTTTGTGTTCAGGATTTCCACTGATGGACATGAGGAAAATGGACATATACTAAATAAAAACATGGAGCGGGAATACTGTCAATCAAGGGAGCTTTAAGCTCTTTAAGATGAGACACAATGCAGATAAAAATAGTTTAAAGTGTTCTGATTGGGAGCTGAGGGGTTTCCCACCTGCCGCCCAGCTTCCCAACCTCTACCTGTCTTTGTACATTCAGAACCTGTCCAAGTATCAGCCATGGGACCAGGAAAAGTTGAAACCCCAGTGAACCTGATGCTTTGTTTTAAAGAGCTTAAAGGATTTGGAGTCATTGCCCCTGTGTGGTGGCTCTCAGTGCTCAATATGAAGTCGTGCTTGGCAGCTCTCAGCGTGAATACGAGGAAGCGTTAGAATGTGAATCAGGGTGATGCAGAATAGGAGGCTGCAGGCTCAGCACACCTGAAAAACAGACACAAAATCATCCTGACCTTGACAATGGGTGAAGTTCTTAGAAGAATTGAAATGAAGACGATGGAGTGTCTGGCTGTCACTTCTTTTTGCGTAACAGGATTATCAAAAACGAAGGTTAATCGGTTCCACAATAAGACCATTCTGCAATGTCATCTTTATTTTCGATGTGAGTTTCCATCTGAACATATTCCTGTGTGCCATAAAGCAGAAAGAGACTCTGAATTCACTTAAAGGTCAACAAAGGGAAAATTCATAGCGGCGTTTTCCCCCAATTTATTGTGGCCGAGCACTTGGAGGTATTGTTTTGGAGGGACGCCCAGACAAGAAACATTTCCTTAAGAGTGCAGTTTGATTTGGTAATAGAATTTTATGGCCATTTAACCTACTCCACCGTACATCTCGACCACCTCGACCGCTCTCCTGCAGGAACAGCAGATATGAGTAAATGCATTTCCATCTCAAGGTCTTTCCACCTTTATGTCAGCGGCGGGCTGGGACAGCAGAACTCACGGCCAAAGACATCAAGAGAATCAGCTTCCTGTTTTTTCTTGTTGTTGTTGCTGAACAGTCGAGAGTCTTTCGCCTCTAATGGAAGATGCAACACGGCACAATATTGCTGTTATTGGATTTCTTTTCTTCTGATACTGTCGGCTTCAGATGACATCCCATCCAGATTTAATATTTCATGTGTGCTCCTCTTCAAAGGTGTGCAAGCCCCCTCCTGCTTGATCCTTTCACCAATCTCATCAATTTGTTTTGTGTTCAGTCGTTCCAGCAAAAGCACCTCTATACTCTGAACTGTAGTAGCAGTGATTATGGCTCTAAGAACTATGTACAGGAGTACTGAGTGGGTCTAATTCATCGTGAAATATGTTGAATGGTAAATAGACTGCACTGCTATAAGGCTCTTATGCAAACTTCCCATCAGTACTTTTGACATAGATTGCATTTACATAGACTTTAGTACCGCAGTTACGAGTCTTATCATGGTTTTGATCATATTCGTGATATGGCGTTTACATGCACACAGAGAAAGCTGGTAATTCATGTCTGTATACATGATAAATACTCGAATCCTGGTTTCTGATAACAACATTTAACAAAGTTACAGGGGCAAGAAATTACGTCCTTTAAGAGACAGAAATCTTGGAATGATGAACAGCCATCTGCAGACCCTGTGCTGGGCTTGAAAAATGGGTTAGAGAAAGATGCAGGAAGAAGGAAGGGGACAAACAGCGGCAGCAGGCCGTCCCCACCAACCAACAACGATTACTGCATCTTATTTGTTCAGGTGCCTGACTTTCTCCAACATGCATGCCCTGTAGCCTCCACTTATTTATCACCCCTTGCTAACAGAGAAAAGATTTTTCCAAGGCTTCCATGGACAATCACTGGAATCAACAATCAGATGATTGGCTGACATGGGCTGTGAGATACTCAGGGCTTCAGATGATCCATCGATTGATTCATTTCTCAAGAGAATATGGGGAGAGGGGTTGGATTCTCTGAGCCTTTGGACTAAGACAAGCCTTTTCAAGTGGTGAATGTTCACCTTTTTCATGTGTAAACCTTTCTATATCTTTTTCCCTTTCAGACACTGAAAGATCCCAATCTCTCTGCCAGGAAGGATTTCCAGAGGGAGGCAGAGCTGCTGACCAATCTGCAGCACGACCACATCGTTAAATTCTATGGAGTGTGTGTAGACGGAGACCCTCTCATCATGGTCTTTGAATACATGAAGCATGGAGACCTCAACAAATTCCTCAGGTCAGTTCTTCAATGAAGGTTAAGCCAATTGAACCTTAATTTACCGGGCTGGTGCTGGGGGAGCCAATTAGAGATTCATCATGTGAACAGACAGCAGCAAGCTAAAGTGAGTGTGCATAGCAGGAGGGAAGAGCATTTCATTTAGGTCACTGGTTGGACTTCTAGATTGAAGTGTCAGCCAATGTTTTGACAGTATGTAAATACAAACACTTCAGTAAGAGACGAAGAAAACTTTCGTTTGTGTGATTCCTGCAGCAGATACGTTACCCAGCCAACTTCACAGTTTCTGGGTTAGCAAACATGAGAGCTACAGTGCTTCTGTTCCGTAATGTCAGACCGTACCGAGGGAAGTGACCTGTGATAAGCCTCAACAAAAGCGACAAGACGGCGGTACAGAGAGCGCTTTGGTAATGGGAAGCGTCACTGTGGTGGATGTCAACGTGCACAGGAGGAGTCTGTGATAGAAGTGTGTCGTTTCATGTCGCTTGACAGCAGTGTGTGTGTGTGTGTGTGTGTGTGTGTGTGTGTGTGTGTGTGTGTGTGTGTGTGTGTGTGTGTGTGTGTGTGTGTGTGTGTGTGTGTGTGTGTGTGTGTGTGTGTTAGGTCTTTCTTATGTCTGAAGTTTGAGAAAGAGTTGAAAAGATGACATGTTATGATTGAGTGTGTGTGTGTGTGTGTGTGTGTGCGTGCTTGTATGTGTGTGTGTGTGTGTGTGTGTGTGTGTGTGCGTGCTTGTGTATGTGTGTATATGTGTGTGTGTGTGTGTGTATATATGTGTGTGTGGAGTCAAGAGTGCGTGAAGACTTTCTGTTGGGAAATCGTTCCTGAAATGAAAGGCAATGTCGCGAATGATGAAATCCTTTCATGCAAGGTGCAAGACAAGGCTGAGTGTTGGTCTATCGGTCCTGTTGGTCACATTTAACAAATGAGATGTGTGGAGAATCAGAAGAATGAACACAGTATCTGATGTGCAAGTCCAGTTCAACCTTCAGATAAACGCCGGGTTACGTGCACTTATTCAGTCACTACAAGATGTCTGTGAAGTCAAACAAAGGTGGAGAGACAAAAGATGAAAATCAAAGCAGCGCTCTACAGAAAAGATGAACTATAACTCACGATTCTACATCGAATCAAATTGAGCAACTTGAAAAGAAAAAGCACAGAACGTGTTCTTATTGTAATAACCGTAGTTTAAAGTTTGAGGTTGTAATGAAAATGTTGCACAAAAAAGGTGCACGCTTCTTAACCTTTGAATTCGTACATTTCACCAAGTTGACTTAAAGTCATCGTGACATTAATTTGTGGTCATTTAGTCATCAAACTTTTTAACTACAGGAGCCCTTTACACACATCCACGACGTTGTAATATTGGCATCCCAGTGTGTGGTTTCACATTGTGTGACGGCGTTGCAAAAGCGTGAGAGGCACTGAGTGAAAACACACAGCAGCCGCACGCACTCCAGAGTTGATCTCTAGTCTAGTGTTTCCACTGCACGCGCACTGTTCTGTCTTCAGCCATTAAGTCTATTCTTGCTGGAGCTAGCTGCAAGCACGCGTTGACCTGAACAGAGCAGATTGACCTGAACAGGAAGTTAGACAAGGGAATGCACAGAGCATCTGCTCAGTTTCAAAATAAAACACGTGGTCATATATTCCATTACTTTATAAACATTACACCAAAACAGGCACCACAACAAATGAAGCGCCCCCACCAGAAAGCACGTTTCTGCTCGTGGAGCTTATTAGAAACATGCAGAGGCTTTTTAGGTCGGGTACAATCACTTCTATCTGAACCAGTTCTCTTGCCCGCTTCCATCGCTGCAACACCTGTTGGTTTGACCTGATAACTGCTCTCATATCTGGCAAACCGAGGGGCGTCCAAAACGGCCGTGTGGGGGGTGCCTTAAAACCGCCTACCTTCTCTGGTCCAAACAAATCCAGACCATTCAGGACCAGAATCTAAAGTTAGAAGGAGGACATACTGGCTGCTGCATTGTTGTCAGAGAAGCCAGCACTTCAACATAGCATGTTTCCTTAATGTCTGATCATAGAGTAAGCTCACTTCATCATTTCACTCACTACACATCTCACTGATTGGACCTTTAAAATAGACGCCATGTCTTCTCATTCAAACCTGATATTGATTGTGCTTTATAATTGATCTGCTCCATGCTCGCTCTTTAGAGCCAGTGAAACCACTATGAAGGTTTGACTACCATCAGTGTTGAATCAAATAATGTTGAATTAAAGTGGATAAATTAAATCCCCCTGCTCTAATTAGTTAAAGCTGAGGCAACGTCCGACTGAAGATGGAAATCGAGTGCAGAAAGTGGACGTCTGTGTTTGATATCATGCAAGCAAAGCCATGAACTCTTACAGCAGCTGCAGAAATATTTAAATGACAGTTTTTTGTTTGTAAATGAATCTTCTTTCAGCCAAACATAAACGTTTTAATTTTTCCAACAGTCCCTTTTTATTCTGCTCATTACTCTGGATGGGCAGCACTAAGGTAACAACACTTCCAGAATAAGAGTTTGAAAGTGCTGCGAGGAGCTTTGGGTCAGTTAATGAAGAGGCAGTGAAGTTACCGTCTACATGTAACTCTAAAAAGATGAATTAGCACTAAAGTCCTCTTATGAATGAGGTTTAATTCATAAGCAATTAGACCTGCCTCTGCTTAACGCCGTACTTGGTGTGTCGCTGCTCTCGCCCTCAGCAAGTAGAAAGATGAATGCTCCTAACTGAAATAACCCAGTCGCTGCGATGACTTTTTCACTCTTTCACAGTTGTATTACTGTCAATAAATCATTATGTTCATTTCTGTTGATGTCTTTTTGTCATCCAGAGCCCACGGCCCTGATGCCATGATCCTGGTAGATGGCCAGCCTCTGCAGTCCAACGGAGAGCTGGGCCTTTCCCAGATGCTGCACATCGCGAGCCAGATTGCCTCGGGCATGGTCTACCTGGCCTCACAGCACTTTGTCCACAGAGATCTGGCAACCCGCAACTGCCTGGTGGGCAATGGTCTGCTAGTCAAGATTGGAGACTTCGGCATGTCCAGGGATATCTACAGCAGTGACTACTACAGGGTGAGTCTTCACCTCGATACATGTTTGTGCCCACCGCTCGTCAGGAACACCGGTTGATGCACAGGTTTCAGAGTTTTCTATTCATCGTGTCTGATGACATTTTACTGCAGCTTGACTGATAAGCAACTACAGACAGGTGATGAGAATTAGTAAATGAGTGCCAGAGGTCAAACTTTGAGTTAAAATACAAATCTGATAACCAATAAATGAGGTAAACTCCTCGCTAATTTAGCTGGGACTCTTTACACATCTCATTTTGTCATCTAACACTACCCATAGCAGAGTAAAATTCAGGATAAGATCTTAATGATGTCTAATTTTTGTCTCCTAGACCAAAATGAGCTCCGTTTAAGACCAAACGAGACTTTTGTCTTTTGTCTCAGAGACAATTCTGAGACGTAAAACTGTTTTTTAAATATTGTAAATTAAGAATCTTTGACTTTTTTTACAGTCGATCACAAAATAATTTGACTTTGTTGCCTTGACCTCTTCCAGAGACAGTCTTTGTAGAAAACCTTGAACCTTTCAGTGGTCCTGCCTTACGCATCTGTCGTGATCTTCTGACTGAAATGACTGAGTATAAGACGCACTTTTAATACCTATTTTTTCATCTTAAAAGTTGGCTGCGTCTTATACACCAATCTTCCAGTATAAAATGCTGACATATGTGCCGTCATTACCATGAGTGCAGCTGATTGGACGCTGTGCTGGGATACACCGTGACACAGAGCAGACTGACTGCGTGACTTTTTAACATCTTTTCTTCCTCTTCATGCATTTAAATCCCAAGGTGGCATATTGTTCAGTAAATAAAACTCATGGAGTGCTGTCTTGATCGAATGACTCCCATATTAACGTTAACGAGTGACCAGCGGAGTCGTGCAGCGCGACTCACGGGCTGTCGGTGCTTCACAACTTTCACTGCAGGCTGAGAGCTCAACTACCGTACCGTAGCGAGTAAGAGTGCAAACGCCACAAAGAGAAAACAGACGGAACTAAAACAGCGACACGGCTGTACTCAACTGCACGTTGTTGACCTCGCTGAACACGTTAGATATCGTCACGCAGGAAGATAGTTTAAAATGTTTTTCTTTCTGGAAAACCGCCTGAAAACAGCCTGCGTCTTATTAACAGTGTGAGACTTCTATTCTGGACTTCATGGTAGGTTTGGAGCCTGTAGCGTAATGGTTAGAAACGCTGCTTCTACATCAGGAGATTCCAGGTTCATCGAGCACCTGCAGCTGGACGAGCCAGAGCAATTAGTAAGACAAAGTTGAGATCCTCCATGAGCATGAAAGGCTTCTTATGTTGTTCTCATTAAATTCTCTTTAGACAAAAATGAGACAAAGACGAGGTCTCTCAATATTTGCTTTGATGATCGTCTCAACAAGTTTGTCTTGTCATTGAATTGTCTCATAGGAGCAAAAATTCAGACACTAAAAGGACAAATGAGACAGATTTTGAGCTTATGGGAAGTCAATGTTTGCTTTAAGCTCTCTTATCAAGTTAGTGGATGAATGCTGATGTTGTCTAACCAAGCTATCAAATGGATTTGTTGTAACTTGAAGAACGGGCCAGCGTCTCCACAGCTTCAGTCTTTTCAGACGCTAATCATTCAAGTAGCGTTAAAATGGTTAGTGTACGTTTATAAGACAGAACTACAAACATTATTAAAGGTAGAATAGAATTTGGTTGCTAATGTTTACATTAAAATATGTAGATTAATTTGACTAAACCCATGTTATTAATATTTTATTGTTGATTACTAACATCACCTCAAATATTTCCAACAGTTAAAACCAGAGAAATCCGTAATTGTATAGTTGTTACAGTCCGTGTCTTGTCAGCGGCCGCCATGATGGGCCGCCATGACAGGCACGACATGTTGATCGTTGCCGTGGAAACACCGGATGTTACATCAAAGACCGCTGCATGAGGAAGCGTGAGCTGCTCCTGAAAGCTGTCGTACTGTTGCTGTATGTGCTGCTGTGATAAAAACGTCATGTAAATTATACTCGGATACATTAGCTCGTCTGTAAACATATTCTCTTCCTCAGGTCGGTTTCACCCGGTCGTCTTGACTACGGTCAACACGGAGTTCGTTTTCATCGGAGGGGGAGGGGCGGGGGAGTAGCAGAGAGAATCTCTCCCATGATTCCCCGCACACTCAACATCATCTTTTGTTATTGTGTTGATTGCGAGCCCCCTGGCGGCGTATTTTACATACGGTGTGTTTAAAAGCACGTGAGCATTCAGCTCTAAGGGGAAAAATGGCCGCTGTATTAAAACAGTATCCTCGCCTTCAAAACTCCTGTCAAACAGAATCTGAGTTTTTTGTAATTCAAAGATCAGTTTGCCATTAATTTGTCTCTTCGCTTGTCTCGTAGTTTTTATGTAGCTCAACAATTAGTGGACAACAAAAGTCTAATGTGGTTGTTGTTCACAACACTTTGTCTTTTCTTGTAATTGGGTCCAAACAGCCTTAAAAAAATCCTCCTGGGCCGATAACTGCGAAGATTATTCTAAGGGGTGAAAAACCGCAGCTTTCTCTTGGGTCATTTTTTGTTCATGTATTTATATTTATGTTTTTGTTTCCATCTTTTCGTGTCTATGGAGAGTTGAGCTGTGCAGCCCCCCCGAGCCCTCACACCAGCCCTCATACATTCATATGAGGATGCAGAGGTTTAGCATTGTGGATGGAGCTGAGCCCGCACAGCCTCCAGCCCGACGCTTCCAGGCTTGTTTATCTAGCTCCTCATTCATGTCTTCTTCTCTGTTTAACACGATTAGAAACGCTGAATGCTGCAAACGAGGCGGCCACCGCTGGCCTGAAGAATTCTGCTTTCTGTTGCATAAATAAATGCATATTACGGAGTGATGGCGGCTAAATATCTGGATCTCTTCGCAGGCCTGGTGGTGCGATATGACTTTAGGTGCACCTGATTGCGTTACTCGGCATGGCAGCTGGGCCAGTTCTGACTTTGCTGGGGGCAGTGCCAGCAGTCATGAAGTGCTCGCCTGCTGGCTGCAGCAGCTCTGCACACATGAAATCTTTTGTAAGGAAATTTGAGGGCGATGTCTTTGGTGTTTGGAACATAGCTCGTCTTTGCACACCATCTGTGAGCAGCATATATTATTAAAATGTGAATATTTTGTTTGTGTTGTCAAAGAAATGTGCCAGGATTGTGTGTGTGTGCGTGTGTGTGTGTGTGTGTGTGTGTGTGTGTGTGTGTGTGTGTGTGTGTGTGTGTGTGTGTGCGTGCGTGCGTGCGTGCGTGCGTGCGTGCGTGCGTGCGTGCGTGTGCGTGTGCGTGCGTGCGTGCGTGTGTGTGTGTGTGGCGTTCAGTGCCTGGTGTTGAGATGTTTGATTATGTGTCTGTAAACCTTCCTCACAGTTTTGGCCCTCAGTGGATCGAGAAATGTCAGGTCGTAAATGAGGACATTTCAGGGCGAGCAGAAAATCGAACACGCAGGACTTTATTAAAATGGTCGTGCATAATTCTGTGCAAAGATCTCTGATCGCAGCAGAAGCAGCTTGTTTCGAGGGGGTTGTAACCGCAGACACAACACTTAACAACAACATGAACATATGTACCATGAATATAAACTCCAGCATTGTCTTCGTCTAACAGCTGTTGTTGTTGTTTCACGTGTTGAACTGTTTGAAATAGCGAATATCAAAGACCTTCCTCACACTCTGAGCTTCAGCTTCATGGCATGTTAATCTTCCAGCCACATTTCTCAGATATAATATTCAGAGTTTACAGTGCATGGCTTCAGCACAAAGGGTTTATAAATACCCTGCTTACAGTCATTACAAGCTCTTTGTATGTTCAGACACTGGCGGCTTCATGGCGGCCAGCTTTATGGTAACCATGGAAGATCTGAGGCCTTTTATCTTGCAAAATAGGCTGTGCAAATGTTGCATCATCAAGAGTTCCTGTTAAAGGAATAGGGATATAAATTCCCCGTCTGTGTAGTCTTCATTTCAAGGCTGCTTTTGATTGTATGTCTGCTCGTTGTAGTAGCTTTAATAGTTCTTTTGATTAGTAATATTTGTATTTCAGACCAGTTCATTCTATTAACGGCTTTGCACTGAAACGGGACACACGCCGAGAAAATCCGAACCATTCGGGGTCTGATTCCCCCCTTTAAAACGACATTAAGGAAGGTCCAGATTTTTAATGGTTATAAAGATGATCTTGCCAAATTGTCCTGTCGGGTGTGCGACATGTTAAAGCAACAATAAGTAACTTTTCTACCATAAAGCAGACGTTTCACAGTCACAGTAATAGAACAGGGAGAATGGCGTGAGAAAGAAAGAGAGTGAGCGAGCAAGAAACTGAACTAGAGAATATGTGTGACCTTGTCAGTCTACATGGCTCTTTGGGCTGTGGTAGCATTGTCCAAAAATGCTACCTTAGCTTGAACGTTAGCAGAGGCTATCTGTATCCCTTATCAAATAATACTTGATATTAATTTACTCCTTAAGTATATCAGAGTATGGGAAGCAAGTTTTGAAAGATTATATTTGAGATTTTATGGGAAGCGTATCTTCATGGACAATCCTTTCAAATAAAGCTCCACGTACAGGGTCACTTTAAAACAACATGTTAGTGTGGGTCAGGCTGTGGCCTATTGGTACAGTCGGTCGTCTTGGTATCGAAAGCATTTTGTCTCGGTCTCGGACTGGGCGGAAACCATATTTTATATCAAGACCGGTCTAGAGCACCACTGATGGGCTTCTTTGTCACCTCATTACTGTGATTAGAAGGGAAAACGCCTCTTTCTAAAACAACAAAATTCATTTTTAGTTCCCCCCCAGTGTTACGGTCAAAGGGAGATGATGATTATTCATTGATATTTATGGACTTGGTCTTGTCTCGGTCTAGTCCTGCCTTGGTCTTGGTCTTGACCTTGCATCGATCCCTAAATGTCTTGTTCTTGTCTCGGGCTTGGAGCACTCTGGTCTTGGGTATGTCTTGGTCTTGGTTAGTGTGGTCTTGACTACAACACTAGTCTCTGAAGTGGACAGTCGGGGTTTTGATCCCCCAGCTCCTGCAGCCAGAAGTCGAAGTGTCCTTCGGCAAGGGACTGAACCCCGAATAGCTCCCAAGTGGCAGAGCCAGAAGTGTGTGAATGCACATACACTTCATGTAGCAGCCTCTGCCATCAGTGTTTCAATGTGACATGTAGTGTAAAAGCAGCTGAGAGTGAACCAGGAGACTAGAAAAGTGCTATATGAGTCCAAATCCATTTAGCGTTTACTGTGTGTGTCCTTGGCAGCTCCCACTAAATATCCGTGTAACAGTGAAAGCTCAGGTGGCCCCCACTGGACACATTCAGGCCCAAACTGTGTGTGTGTGTGTTTCTTCATTAGATCCCAAAGAACAGTTCATATAATCGTCTCTGAAGACCAAGTCACAGCTGGTTTAGCAGGGAGGTACAGCTCGGCCGAAAGATTAAATGGTGCGGCTGATTGTTCTTGTCTGAACAATTATAAGCCTAATTTATAGGAGTTAACTATTCAGCCAAAGGATGGGAGGAGATAAGCTGCAAGTGGCCTCTCCTGATATAAGACCTAACAGGGAAACAAGGAGCTGTTTGTGCCGGGGTCCGTAGATAGAGTATATAAATAATGAAGTGTCAAGAGTGTGGGCTAAAAGCTTTCACCTAACACTGCAGGGGCCCAGCTTCAGCCCAGGACTGCATGCCAAATATTCATAAGTGGGAAGCCAGTGAGGGATCATGTCCTTGACACTACAATAAAGACTCATGCTGGTTGGTCAGGATGTCTGTGCAAACCTGGAGCTAAAAGGTGGTCCTGGGAGCACATTATACTCCTCACTGACAGGCGAAGGGATGCAGCTGGTGACTCCACGCTAACAATGCAGCCAGAAGAGCAAAGGACCACGTCGCCAGGGGAACTAGAAAGTTCAAAACTGGGATGAGGGGGGGAAATGCAGGAAGAAATTAAAATTGGGTTTAAAAATACTTTATTTCATTAAAGGCACAGTTTGTAAATTCCACCACCAGGGGGCTCTCAATCAAAACAATAACAAAAAATGACGTTGAGGCTGGCGGGGAATTATGGGAGTTTTTCTCTCTGCTACCCCCCCACCCCCACCCTCTTTGAGTTGACTGTAGTCAAGACAACCGGGTGAAACCGACCTGAGGAAGATGTTTACAGACGAGCTAATGTATCTGAGTATAATTTACATGACGTGTTTATCACAGCAGCACGTACAGCAACAGTACGACAGCTTTCAGGAGCAGCTCACGCTTCTTTAGGCAGCGGTCTTTGACGTAACATCCGGTGTTTCCACGGCAACGTTAAAACATGTTTCGCCTGTCAGGGCGGTTGCCACGACAAGACACGTCCTGTTACAACTATGAATGAAGGATTGCTCTGGCTTTGATAACTGTTGGAAATATTTTGAGGTAATGTACTCAACAGAAAATATATAACACAGAGGTTTAGTTCATTTAAGTGTAAAACTCTAAAAAGATTCAACATGAATACCTTTAACATTAATGTTTGCATGTTTGTCTTAAAACAAGAACACGTTCTGATTGTTATTGATCTTCGTACAGGAGAACGAAAGAAGCGATTTCCCTGCAGCCACAGAGAGACATTAGTCAGTCGACTTCTTCAGTCCAATGCGAGTCGCTCCTTCCAAACTCACGCAGTGTTGAATTTATTGAGGAAAAGTTTAGATGCTTGAATAATTTATGGAATAATTTATTTGTACAGCACACACACACACACACACACACACACACACACACACACACACACGTGTATGTTTTGTATTCTGCAGAAACCAGAGAAATCGTTTGTTTAAAAAAAAAGACTCGAGTTTGAACTCAGGGTGGCGTGTATGCATGTAGGTTTGTGTGTTTGCAGCGGCTGTTTGGTGCGTTGTGATAGCATCGCTGCACGCCTACACAGAGGAATATTGACAGAGCTGAGAGATAAGGAGCTCCTAACAGTATTGGACACTTTCCCTGTGTTGAGTGATTATAAATAGCTGCTCCCTGCCAAGAACACAATCCTCCCATCGCTGACTAGTCGTATTGACGCTCGTTGCCCTCTGGGACTCCCGAGACACTTTGCAGCAGGAGGGAACAACTTCAAGTAAGAGATGAATATTGTCCTAAATCACATCCATCTGTCACATCCGCCCGCTCCGCCTGCGCTGAATACGCCTTTGTGTTGTTTCAAAAGGGACAACTGCAGAATCTGCACGTCACAGGTGACTCCTATGTAGGTGTTTTATACAGCCGCCTCGCCGTATATCACGGAAGGTTTTGCTGAGTTCAGAGATGGAGCGCTGAATTATGCATGTTTAGGTCTGAATGACAGTGAATGCTGGAAAAGGCGTCTATGCATTCAAGGTGCAAGAGGGAAATGTTTACAGGATCTACAGGACAGATGGAAGAGCTCATGCAAGGCTTCTGTCAATCACCTCAAATGTCATTACGAATGATTGTCTGTTGTTTTTCTACTCCAGAATGACGGAAATTTACATCCATTCTAAAAGTCAATCATTATTAAAAAGTCTTGAATTAAAGGCAGGGTTGGTAATTTCCTCCAGATCCACTTTTTAAGATTTTGGTTGAAATTGTCTTTAGGTCCTGACAGAAATTAATAACTCATGTGCTCTGAAAAAGAAACACGGATAATCCGTCATCTGTAGCAGATGTAAACCTGTAAAAACTTCCACCAATGTCTGCCACGAGGTACCAATCTGATGAACCAATCACGCCTCCCTGTCTCCCTGCTCGTTCTCTACCACTTGCTGCTCTACATGCTACATGCTGCGTGCAGCCCTGTAGTTTTTTGTGCATCTGGAAGCTAATACTTCTGTCTGATGCGATGTCAAGTTTTACATTAATCAAGGATATTTTTACTTTTCAATAATTGTGTCGCAAAGTTTGATGAAAGTTTCTCTATTAAAGCCAGGGTTGGTAATTTTCTAAAACTAGCATGATTTTGAAAGTAGCATTCTCTCCGTGCTCCGTCTTCACCCACCCCCTCCCCTCTGTGCTCCCTCAAAAGCCACGCCCCTCACTTACATGCACTACCCCAACCCCCCAGTGTGACAGATTTCAAGTACATGATGCCTTTAAAGATTCCTAAAACAGTCCATTTCCAACGTTTATCAGTTACTACAGTTTAAATAACTAATGAGCTTTTAACTCAGGTTGTGCAACGTCGAGGGCATTTAAAGATATTCCATGAAATGACAAGTGTGCACCGGCGAACCATTTCTTCTGCAGAACACGAAGGGTTAACTTCCTTCTTGGCAGGTCGACTGCTAAGTTAGACGCTGGTTCTTTGAGACAAGGAGAGAATTGCCTCATAAAGAGCTCATTACAGTGAAATTATGAACAGTGACATATAGGTTCCTGTCAGGGGAAAAAGATTTAAAGACTTCCATTTTCTGCATTTCAGTACGGAATATGAAAAAGCCCTCAGACGCTTCTCCAGAGGTTTTCTCGCAGTGTGAGTGTTGACGTTAAGCAGTGGCAGCTTTTTGTTTCCTGATGAGTGGAATAATGACGGACTGGATGGTGCTGAGAGTGAGAGAGCGTGCATCCAGATGTAAGGACGTGAAAGAAAGAGGAGGAAACTACATTTAGAGAAGGAGAGAAAAATTTAGCACTTTTGAATCAGTGACTAATGACGACCAAACAGTGCAGCAATGTTATAATCTAATGACTCAGTTTTCAAGGACTCGGTGTTCTTTGTGACTCTGCCAGGAAGTCTCTGCTTACCTGCACCGTTGTGCTTTGAAGTAAAGCGGTCCCCGGCTTTCCTCTGTTTCAGGGATCAAACAGACACTCCTCTGCTGCATTATTTATCAAGCACCAGCTCCTCAAAACTGTATGCAGGCTGCTGCTAATGAGTACACAGGCCATATTTATTACTGCTGCATGAGGGGAACAGAAAAAAAAGTCTGTTCTGCGTCTTCCCCTGGGTTTGGTATATTTTTCTGCTCCTCCTGGAGTACGAATCCTGCCTTACATGATACAGAAAGCAGAGGACGAGGAGGCTGTAGAAGGCCTGAGAAATACAGGTTTCTTCATTCTTGAGAGCATGTTACACAACTTGGACCATTTTCTGAATATCTTCACTTCGGGGAGATTGATGATACTCTTCCCCTGACTACCTGAAAGGCATCAAAATATATCGATTCGACCTCCATTTAAGAAACAAATGTTTTAAAAGTTGTTTTCTTCTCCTCTCGAGGACAGACCTGACAAGGCTTGACTTTTTACTTTTTTCAAATCTTCATCACGATCGTGTTACTTCAGCAAATTAAATTTCCTTAAATTGCGAGTAAATCAAACTGAAATTGGTTTCTTTTTCGGGCTCATTCCGCTGAAGTCAGCCAGCCAAAACAGCTTCTCCTTACCTAAACTCTCTGATCCAGGTCTACACTCCCTCCTGCCCACTACGCTCTGCCAATGAAAGCTGTCTGAGGGCGCGGTCACACTGGCAATCCCTACCGTGCCCAAGCACACTTCAACCCTAAAGTCCAGTTTGATTGGCCAGTGTGACCGCTCCGTTCCGTGGCAAGGTACACTTCCTTGGCTTTGGCACACTTCAGAAAGGTGTGCTTGGGCACGGTACACTTCATGCACGAGCACAAGCACGCGAGTACACAACGCTGACAGCCTTCATTGTGGAGAAATCCAGAGTTTTACGGCGTTATCTGACTAAAATGACTCAGAATAAGCCACAAAGTAGCTGTCATGTTCTCCGTGTTGTTCTCCGATGTGCGGACGCTGACTCGACCGTGCGTATCTTTTATTTTTTTAATTAATTTACGGCTGTAGCTGATTAAAGTGACTCAAAATAAGCCTCAAAGTCAGCAAAGTAGCTGTCATGTTCTCTGTGTTGTTCTCCGATGTGCAGACTCGACTGCGCGTCCCTTTTTTATTTTTTTTTCTCCAGTCCGCCTGTTTCTAATCTGAGCATGCTTAATGATAACATAAAACATGCATGTGCTGTATAACGACGTTATGTACAAGAGGTAATCGTGCTCAGGCCCGGTTAGTCCTGATGCAGTGTGACTGTGCTGGCCATTCCCCCAATGGCGCAGCTGGGGGGCAATCGTGCTTGAGTACAGCACGGTACAGATTTCCAGTGTGACCACGCTCTGATTCAACTTTCACAACAGGGCCCTAAGTCTCTACCTAGACTCTTCTCCACTGTCGCCTCCCGGTGGTGGAACGAACTTCCAAACTCCATTCGATCTGCAGAGTCCCTTTGCACCTTTAAGAAAAAGCTAAAGACCCAGCTCTTCCTGAAAACCTACGACCTGAATGATGATGAAGATGTTTAGGATGGTTTTGTTGCTTATTAGAGCTCTCAAGAATAGCTGTTGTTGATGCGCTCTGCCTCTGGTCACTTCCTGTCAGCACCTGTGCTCTGCCTTTGGTCACTTCCTGTTAGCACCTCTGGTCACTTCCTGTCAGCACCTGTGCTCTGCCTTTGGTCACTTCCTGTTAGCACCTCTGGTCACTTCCTGTCAGCACCTCTGGTCACTTCCTGTCAGAACCTGTGTGTCCGATCAGACTTAAAGCAGTTTGTTTGCACTTCCTGACGTTGTCTCCTCCTCTCTAGATCCTTGCTCGTGATGTTCTTACTCTCCGATGTTCGTCACTTTGGATTAAAGCGTCTGATAAATGAATTGTAGCATTGTAGAGTAAAGCCGCTGAGATTCAACAGATGAACGGGCGCTATACTTTCCAGAAGTTAGTTTACTGCTAACCTCTGGCTTCACCGGACGTACAGAGCTAATCATCATTAAAAAGATCGCTCTTAAATTAATTTGTTCATTATAACGCCGTGGAAGTTTGCTCTCCTAAAACCTGAGCCTCACAATCCTGTGTACTTTTTAAGAAGATTTATAATTTAAGAGCATCACAGAGCTGCACTGCTCATAATTTAATATTCAGCGTAGTTACAAAGTCAGCAGTAACACTGAGAAAACACCTATCTGCACATTGTCAGCCCAAGCTGGTGTGGAGAGTTAAATACTGAAGTAGTGAAAGCAAAATTGCATGATAGCAATAGTGCAGCTTGTGTGTGTGTGTGTGTGTGTGTGTGTGTGTGTGTGTGTGTGTGTGTGTGTGTGTGTGTGTGTTTCTGGTATCCTTCTGAAACTTTCACCACCCACCAGCATGCAGCAGCCAGAGCAGATACCACTTTATCTCCTCTTGGCAGCAGCGCAGCAGGTAGAGACCTAATGGACATCATAGCCTCTCAAAGTGAACTTGTGTTAGTGGCTGTTTGAGCCAGGAGAGCAGAGATAGCCGTGCGCTTAAAGCAGGGAGAGAGAATGTATAGATGGTTATCGGGGCCCTTTAAGATGTCTGGGGCCTCTGAGGGCTCCCTGCAGGCCGCCGAGCGCCCATCGAAGAGCCCAACTGGGCCAGTAATCTATCCCCCTGCCATGCTGCTGTGCTCTCCACGCCGTTAATCCAATCACTCCCCTGCCACGGTGGGACAGGCAGAGCACTAATCCAGTTTACACAGCAACAGAAAAAAAAAGCCCCAGACTCATTCCTCACGACCCGCCGAGTATCGCCGGCTTCTCCGTGTGACATTGAGTGAGAACGATGAGGATAATTACAGGGGCAATTATTTTATTTTTATTATGTGTTCACCTTTTCTTTTTTTTTCTTCCCCCTGTGTTCTGAGCTAATTGCCATGGCCTTGTCACAAAGACCCAAGGTGATAGCATGCAATCATTTGGGAAGCAGAGAGTCAGCCACTTTTAATGCCCCTCGCCTCAGCAGCAGCAGCGGCAGCGGTGGAATCATTAGTATGCATCTGATGAGGTTCAGCCTTGCGTGCAATGGGCTGGGTGGACCTCAGATAAGTCATTTAGACTAACGGGAACTTAATTAATTTTGTTTAATCTGTATAAAGCTCCACAGGGGGGGGCAGATTGGTACACACAGCCCCTCACCCACTCCTTCACCTCGCTCAGCCCACCTAGCTTCGCTCGGCTCACAGTTTTTACACAACAGGCTCGACTGGTCTCGGCATCAATATTGGCTTAATGTTGTGTACAATACTAAAAACGTGGCATGTCTAATGAGACCAGGTGGGCTATAAGTCAGTGTTCATTTGGCCATTAATTTGCAAAAAGAAATGAGGCTGAGGGCGCATGCGAGGAAAACCACCGCCAACTCTCCTCGCCGCAACAAAATTCACTCTGTCAATAGATACTGTGTATAAGATGTAGAGGAAGGGCACCTTACTTGAAACACCTTTTTGGATTTATGTCTTACCTTCATTACTTTTTATCAGAAGAAGGCCGACCGCCTCATTGTCTTCCAGGCCGACGCTGGATCACATTTGTTTAGTCTGGGACGAGAGCGAGCCAGCAGGGTGGGGCTCGGGAAATTAGGAGGAAAATGATGTTTCAGTCTCGGGGATCCTGCTAATACCACCAATGCCTTTGGGTAACTTAAGGAAAAGCAGAATTGTGACCGTATAAGAGCAGGGGGGGGGGGGGAGTGCCCAAAGTGTTCTGTACTCACTTTACAGCTCGGCGCTGCGGTGCGGCTGAGCAGAGAACTTAACCCCTGGTGGGATTAGAGGACGACTGTGGTCGGACCGGGCCGCTCTGAGGTGTAAATGTGTGTAAATGTATTAATGTGAATCAGCACCGAGGACGGGTAGGAAATATAAGCATACGCTCAGCTAAGCCTCCGTGGACTCTGAGATAAATGTGAGAAAATAAAAAGTTATTCAAACGTGAGGCGGAGAAGTAGGACAGAAAACACACATATCATAATCACAGTTCACTTATTTTGATACATGTTTTTAAGGATAATTCAGAAGTCACATCTTATCATATTGCTCTTTGTAATAAAGAACATTTCCAGTCTTCTGACCTAAGAACACGCCCGACAAGAGGAGTTGCGGTTTTGGTCTCTAGACCACTTTTTGAAGGTCTCGGTCTTGTCTCGGTCTCAGACTCTGGATTTTAAATCAAGACCACCACTGACAGGCCTTTTTTTCCCCCCAAGTCATTACTGTATTTAGAAGGAAAACGCCTCTTTCTAAAAGAACAAATAACTTACATTTATTTGCAGTTTTATTTTTATCCCCCGGATACGACCACAACATTTTCTAGTGTTGCGGTCTAAGTGAGTGACACGCCTGCTAAACAGCAGATGATTATTTTCCTGTGATATTTCTTGGTCTTGTCTCAGTCTCGCCCTGCCTCGATCATCGTCTTGTCTCAGTCTCGCCCTGCCTCGATCATCGTCTTGTCTCAGTCTCGCCCTGCCTCGATCATCGTCTTGTCTCAGTCTCGCCCTACCTTGGTCTCGACCTTGACTCAGTCTTGATCCCTAATTGTCTTGGTCTTGTCTCTGGACTCAGGTGTGTCTTGCCCTGCCTTGGTCTTGACTCGGTCTCGCCCTGACTTGGTCTTGACTCGGTCTCGATCCCTAATTGTCTCGGTCTTGTCTCGGTCTTGGAGCGCTCTGGACTCAGGTGTGTCTTGGTCTCGGTTAGTGTGGTCTTGACTGCAACACTATCTAGACCTCCAGTATTTCGCTGAGCTGAAGATCTGCTCTACCTCTGAGAGAAAACAGACCCAGTAAAGAAAATCTATGAACTTGTTCAAAGAGAAGAAAGAGGAAAAAGTCACCATTATGTAACGACCAGAGGAGAGGGTAGTGAAATGATGCTGCAGACACTAAGACCAAACACATTCCCAACATTCCCAAGGTTAATGGAGTGTGATTTTCATTCTCAGTCAGCACATCTGCCCTGTCGTATAAAACTGTTTCTAATGGTCTTGTTGACCTACAGGCCATGTGTACAAATATCGATGTGTGTTAAACGTAAGGGAGGCATGCAGCCTTGTGATATCACTGTGCAGGAAATGCTCAGCGGTTATCGACTTCTTCTGCAAACTGAAGAACAGAAGTTATTCTGCGGAGCTCCGAGGGGCCCAAGCTGCAGAAAACGCTTTAGACCACACTGGAGTGTAGATATCCCGAGGTTCTTCTTCTGATGAGACGTTGAGGTTTCTTGAAGAAAGTTTGCATTGAGGAAGTCATAAAAAGTCTTATTAACCATTTATGACTAACTTTTCAAGGTACTGTCTCGGGTTCTTTGAATTTTACATAAAGCCTGACAGTTATTTTAAGCCCCTCTGTTTTCAGAGCAAACGTTACCTTGTGTGACCACTCCTGAAGCCCTCAGGAAGTGATTGCATTCACGTTTCTCAGAGTGAGACTATGCACCTTAATTTGGCTGAACAGCAGCGTCTGTGCTGACGAGTGGGCTTTACGGGATAACATTTTCCAATATTCTCAAGCAAGCTGCTTTAAAGACACCATCATTGAGTGAGCTCAGCAGATAAAAATGTGTAAACGTAGAGCACAGAGAGGAGAGGGGAGACACACTTCACCAAAGCATGTCAGTAACTTTTAGGGCTTTCACACTTGCAGAAAACTCCTGAAAAACTCTGGATATTTCCAGGAGGAGCTGCATGTGTGAACGCAAACCGCTGAATGTTTCGCTCGGATTTCACCTGGTGTTTCTCCTGCCAGCCCCAGAGAATTTTGTCTGCAGAAAGTCAGAGGGAGCTGATGTGAGAACGCAGCAGGATATAATCAGGAGAATTCAGTGGGAGGGGATGGTGACGTTTATTCGCTGTTACTGCTGCTTGGTGCTCAGCTGACGAGTCCAAAGTAATATCAACATTAAAACATCACACATTGATCTTTGTTACTGTTCCTTTGAGCTGTTTGACGTCAGGATCCATAACAACTTCATGTCTCTGGGCTTAACTTCATCTCCTAACCTTCCATCTACCAGGAGGGCCTTACTGTATTTCAAAATAAAAGCACACAGCAAAAAGAACATCCTCTACAAGCCATGTCACATTAGCCTGCGCAACATTAGCTTAGCTTGTTTCTAGTTGCTCTGCTTGTTTTTAGGTTAAAATGAATTCAGTGTACAATGCTGGGCCAGACAACACTGACAGCAATCATCACATCCTCACATGGTTAGTATGTTCAGATGTGTTACAAGGAAGGAAGTTATTGGCCGATACTGGCCTTTTTGCTTTTAGTGTCTGACTGACACTTTGAGTTCCTCACCAGCTTCATTTTTTGTTCATCATTTCACAGTTAACTTGTATTTACTGTGAACTTCAAAAGGACTAATACACACACTTTGTAGATGTACCAACAGATGTTGCTACCTAATCTAGGACTTCAGTGAAGGGTTGGATGAAGGATAATAAAGGTGAACAAACAGAGGCCTCGTGTTCTGCAGCAGAATCTGATGAAGTGTACAAACTAGAGGACGTTCTGAATAACGCCGGCGAAGGAGCAGCCTTCTGGCACACCGACAAATCCCATCTTCCTTTAAAACATCCAGAAGATTCATCAAGCTGACGCGCAGAGATTGTGTTTGACTTTCAAAAGGAAATGTGCGATGAGCGCGCAAGGAACTACAGTAGGAGGTAATTAGTGCGACGTGGGCTGTTTTTTCTTTTTCCTCCCCTCGATACTTAAAATGTGACACAATGCTCACGTCTGAAGGCACACAGATGTCGGAGCTGGTAAATGGAGATTGGAGAAGAGTTTATCATGATTAAATGAATGTGATTGGAAGAGAGGAGCCATATTGATAGAGTAAGTGGTTGTTTTAATGAGGATTTCACATCTTATGGTATGTGTTGTGTTTAAGCTCTGTAGGATAGACGGATGTATTCACAGATGGATGTCTGGATGCGGATCAGTCGGTGCATGTGATGATGGATGTGTGTCTGATACGTTGTAGGACTACATCCACTGACTCACAGATAAAAAACCTCAAAGAAGCTCAAAAATCCATCTCACCGTTATCTTGACGAAAATGTCAAGATAACAATAAGATAGACGGCGAAGGCCAAAAAGTGAAGCAGATAACAAAACTATATGACAGCAGAAATCGCCCAAGACAGGAAGTGAACAAACTCAATATTTACACAACAAGAAGTTGTGGAAATATAATCACAGAGTTATAACGTACAATACAACAAATTTACTGAGCATGTTCCCTACATGCCCACATATATTCGCCCATATTTGTGTATTAAAGGAGCAATATGTGCCTCTGACACCTAGTGTTTAAAATGGGTACTGCAGTCCAAATTCAAAACATCAGAGAGAGCTGTCTCCCCCCGCCCCCTCCTCTCTAGAGTGGATGCTCACGCAGGTCACCATGTGGTGGACACTGAAGCTTCAGTGTTTATCCAGCTCTGCATCGGATTGTAAACCTTTCTGCGTTCTAACCTCTCTCCATTTTTCAAAAGCATCTCCAATATTGATCCTAGTTTGAGCACGTTTCTGCTCGTGGAGCTTATTAGAAACATGCAGAGGCTTTTTAGGTCGGGTACAATCACTTCTATCTGAACCAGTTCTCTTGCCCGCTTCCATCGCTGCAACACCTGTTGGTTTGACCTGATAACTGCTCTCATATCTGGCAACCGAGGGGCGTCCAAAACGGCCGTGTGGGGGTGCCTTAAAACCGCCTACCTTCTCTGGTCCAAACAAATCCAGACCATTCAGGACCAGAATCTAAAGTTAGAAGGAGGACATACTGGCTGCTGCATTGTTGTCAGAGAAGCCAGCACTTCAACATAGCATGTTTCCTTAATGTCTGATCATAGAGTAAGCTCACTTCATCATCTCACTCTCTACACAGCTCACTGATTGGACCTTTAATATTGTTCAGCACTCAGAATGGACTAATATACCAGATATTATTTATTTCATACTGAAGTAGGATCAGCACATGGATACTAAAAATAAATGCAACTCCTGTACTTCAGTGTGTTATAAAATCTAAAAGATTGATTCCGTATGTTGTTAACCTGAACTTTCTTTTCTTTTCTCACCAGACTTCATTATTTCCATTTCATGTTTGTTGTACTGCTTCAAACCTTTTAATATTTCTTATATTGTCGGATGTTTAATTATCTTCCGACTTTGTGCATACTGCCCCCTGCTGCATCAGATTGTGTACATACACACGTGTACTCGGGAGCGGAAAGATGTTACTAATGTGAACGCAGACCAGCGGGGGAGGGGGGAGGTTATTCTGCAATCTGGCATATTTATGTTCATTAATGTGCACCGTCCCTATTTCAAAGAAAGTTAGTTAAACGCTGCGTTAAAAGGTAGAAAGCAGAATTAACGTTTAGATTTTTTCCCCACATGGTTTTGATGTTTTTCAGTTTGACTTTGAAACACGACTCTTAAGATGGAAGCGAATCACAGCAGTCGTTCAGCCGGCTCCACAGCAGATCACAGCAGCGTATTAATAACAGAGTCCGTCAATAGTGTGAGCTCCACAATAATCACTGTAATTAATGTCGGATTCTGAGCTGAAACTCGCAATACTTTGCCTGCCGCTCATTCCCTCATCAGTCGTGTCCAGCTCATCGCCGCCATGATTAAACCCCGGCCAGTGACATGAATGGGAAATAGATTTTAAAACAAGGCCTGGCTAATGGAAACTGAAAGCAAGGATGATTAATGGACGATTGTTTAATCGATTAATATCCAGCCAGGAGGATTTACAGCAAGGGAGACTTCATTTCATGTTCTGCTGGTTTGAAGACATTAAAGAGCTTCCAGCTGATATTCCTCGGACGCCGCCGCTGGTATCCTGCTGCATGTTCTTATGGATGCACGAGGTTCTGTGTTTGTATGTTATGAAAAGAGAAACATGCAAATGGAGTGCTCACATTTACATTACAAAAACCATATGAACTGCTCTACCAGGAGCATCTATAGGAGCATGCATTCTGCACGTTCTTAACTCTGTGTTTGAAAGCGGTTTACTTAAAAAGAGTGATTAGGGCGCGTTCACTTTCATGCTCTGAGACTCTGATCCTCTGCGTAATGCCACATACTGCTGCAGAGAAAGGCTTGCAGATTAAGATTGCTCATCAAGAACAAAGGGATGGTTTAATGCTAAAGAAATTCCCATTCTGTGATTCTATACATACAGACAAGGTGGCAGATAAGTCAGCATTTTCCTGCATTGCATCAGTGTCAATGTGGAGCCGCAGAGCTCCAGTCCATGAGACGTTAAGCCTGTCGTATCACTTACATGCAAGGACAGTTAATCCCCCGACGCCTGGGAGTCCTGTCCATGACTGAAATGTCTAATCTGTGTTTTAAGATTTCTTCTTCTTCATGACTTTTTCTCTCTTCCCTCAGGTTGGAGGACACACCATGCTACCTATCCGCTGGATGCCTCCAGAGAGCATCATGTACAGGAAATTCTCCACAGAGAGCGACGTCTGGAGCTTCGGAGTCATCTTGTGGGAGATCTTTACCTACGGGAAGCAGCCGTGGTTTCAGCTGGGAAACAACGAGGTACAAAGAGCCTGAAGCGTTTAGATAAACCTGCAGAAGAAACTCGTTTATACGCTCGGTGTTGTCAAGTGCATCACCGCAGGCCTTCATGCTCACTTTTGTCTCTTCAACAGCCCAAAACACAGCTTCATGTCTGACCGCTAGAAGCCTCGCAAAAAAAATATCGAATTGTTCTTTTCCAAAACAGTCAAACACACACAGCGACAACACACTGCTGGAAGAAAGACATGTTGCACTTAGAGACCTGCAGAAGAGGAAAAGGGCCAGACATGAGAAATGAATAATAACTATTGGAGGATTTTTTTTTTTTTAACATTTTGCACTTTGAGAAAAAAAAAGTTGAAATATAAATAAAAAATTAGAAATTTCGAGAATAAAATTGAAATACAATTTTTAGAATAAAGTCAAAATTTCAACTTCATTCTTGACATTTTAACTTTTTTATAATCAACATCTCGTCTTTATTCTTCAAGAAAAAAAACAAAATCTTGGGAATTAATTTGAGATTAAAGGAAAAATGTCGAGAAAACATTGCATATAGATTCTATTCTCAACAATTCAAATTTGTTCTCGATATTTAGACTTTTTATCGACATTTGGACGTCATTCTTCAAGGAAAAAGTCAAAATGTCGAGAATAAAGTCGAAGTTTTAGAGAATTATGTTTAACTTATTTCTCGACATTTTGACTTTTGTCTCGAAGTTCAAAATGTAAAGATAATCTTCGTCCTCTCTTGATTTATTTCTCGTGCCCGACCCTTAAAGTCTTTGGAGGAAACAGACTCTGTGAAGTTGGATGATGTGTTTTTAAGGACGGTGACAGCAGGAAGTCTTCTGTCTGACCCCGACAATGCACGCTGGTGTTTTGGTTCTACATATTTGGTTATGGAAATAATTTAAAAATAATCTATCCCTTCAAATCATTGATTCAGGACAGCAAGAGATGACTAGTTTCAGGTGTATAATCACAGGTCAGTGGAAAACAACAGCAGTGCAGTGCTAGCAGAGAAGACATCGATAGCTAGCACAGTCAACAACAATCATTGTTTTTACAGTTTGAGTATTTACCTTCTACACTAAAGTACGAGATTAATAAGACGTAGAAGCACAAATCAAAACAGTCTGTGTTTCTCTGACACTCTGCTGCAGACAGGATGTTAGGACAGGCTGCTTTACCTTCTGCACTCAATTTCTAGAAAATGTTGAGCAGTCTGCCCCTGAAATGTTCCTTATCTTGTCGTTCACACATGCACCTCACAGCAGGAGACTATCCCTGTCAGACGGGGGGGGTCAGTCTAGGATATAAGCGTCACCACCCCCGCCTGCTCGCTCGCTCGCTCGCGGTGACTTTTCCTGAATATTTCCTGCTGCGTCGTTCCACATCAGCTCACCCCTTTTACTGTATGTGATGTACTCGGGGCTGGCAGCAAAATTCAGAGGGACCAATCCAGCGTCCACACACACATGCTGCTCGCCCTGAAAATCTTTCAAGAAGTTTTGAGGAGTTTTGTGCAGGTGTGAAAGCAGCATTAGATGTTGCCTATAATAGGGATATTATCCTTGTGACATGATTGGCTTAGCGGAGTTACAGGATTACATCTATCAAACTTTTAGTGCACGTGTTATATTTATATTGAGAAAAATGATACCACGATAATGATGGTTTTATCATCAGAGTCCGTATCAGCTGGGAAGATGTTGAACATCTCTCGTTACTGAAGAAGAACGAACACATGGACGTTCCCTCTCGAAGCTTTGGGAGCTAAAAGAATCTTCTGATATCAGATTTAAATGAAGCACAGCCATTTAAGATCCTCTTCTTGTTCCTTTTCTGTCTCTGAGACTCACGCTCGCCAAACAAGGAGAAACATTGATGCCACCAGACAAGACGCCGTATTACACCAACACCCGTGATGAGTTTGTTTTTTCATCAGAGGCTCTGCTTTGAATCGATACAATTCAATTAGGATTATTCTCGTGAAACTGGCATATTGAGAAAGTGAAAGTGACTCTGAGAGAATAACGTGTGGCGTGCAGTGCACTTTTAAGTGTTACAGATGAAACATCGATATGTTCTGAGGTTTGACACACGTTTTTATTTCTATATTTCTGTATATCTGGATACTTTCAGACGCTCAGCTGATTAAACTCCATCACTGAAACCTTCTGACGATGTAATCAGATCAGAGCCTCTCTCTAATGTACTTTTGTCTTCAGGTAGTGTTTGATTGAATTATTGCACTTCTTATTCAGTTATTCAGATTAATCTAACACACTAAACAACGATGCTTTACAGCAACAGTTCTAATTGGCTCTCATTGACAATGATAAATTATTCCAGTTCTGTAGGAACTTTGTTTCAAACAGGCCTCGCTCATAACTGCTCGCCATAGGCTCCTCTACTCTCCTCCTCTGCGTTCACACAAACAGACAGCTGCACAGCAAAGAGCCATACATCACAAACTGCAGACAAACAAGGTTCAAAGTCACAAACTTTATTTAAATTCAAGGGGACATTGCAAAGTTTCCAAAGACACCACACGTGTCAGGCTGAATTTAGAATCAAGTAATGCATAAAACATTTGATCCACATTATAAACAGTTGGGGCAGCAGCAGCTCAGCCTGTAGACACTTCCCGAGTACTGCCGATGTGCCCCTGAGCAAGGCACTGAACCGCTAACAGCTCTGGCGCGTCCTGTAAAGCAGCTCCACTCTGACATCTCTTCTTTAATGCATGTTCACAGGTCCTGTTTATGCACGTGTGTGTAATTCAGGCCAATGTGTGTGACAAGCATGCCTCTCAATCACAGAGTGTAAAACCAGAATTCCCCCTCAGGGATTAATAAAGCATATACTTCTTTTCTTTAATGAAATGGGGTCTAAAAGGTTTGTATACTTTTCATAACTCAGTGTCAGTGATGAGTTTGAGGAAGCTGACTGTGACTTAGTGCAGGATACTGCAAGGCGGTAAGAAAGTTATAAAAACTGTGAAGATAAAAGGGAGCTTTAATTCGACGCTCTGCAGCACCACTACACTCTGCTACGTTTAAAATACGCTCTGAGTTTATTTCGTTGGGGCTTGCTGCAAGCACGCGTCATGCTGGACTGAATAGATCGAGCCGGACCCGAAGTCAGCAAGGAAACACACAGAGCGTCCGGTCAATTTCAAAATAAAACACAATATACGGACTCAAGGTCGTATTTTCATCACTTTATCAACAATACACATTTCTTTTTTAATTGACCTGTAACAGACTTCTGTGTGAACTGGCCATGGTCCTGAAACATGGGGCGAACACTCTAACTGCTAGGCTAAACCGGCGCCCTGTGTCTTGGAATGATAGTTTCTGGTTTCAGACACAGCCAAGCTGTAGTATTCTCTTTGTCGGAAGCTGAACACATTTGCAGCTTTAGTAGTAATACATGTCACATCTGCTCGTCCAAACTCTCCCTTTTTCAGGGCGTGTACAAACATCCTCCTGCCGTCACTCTAATTGGTTGTACCTGTCAGGCAGAGACAGCTGACCCTGTAATCAGTCCTCTTTGTTACGTACCGTTCGGTGACATCAGATATTTCCATCGCAGCTCCTCTCAGCTTACACCTGACTGGAGTTGTAATCAGCCGGGGTAATTGAGAACACCTGTGTGGGTGTGCAGGGGCTTTAATTTGCAGAGTAACCGGTAACTACAGCTGCCAGATAAATTAGGTGATGAATAATTTACAATATTTAAATCTGAAATGTAGTGCTGGAGCATCAAATGAATATACCTGTCCATTACATTAAGATTACGGCTGCTGTGCAGTTATTCATTGATTTGTAACTTCAGGTTTTTCTGAACCTCGTCTTTAAAGGATTCATCCAACAGACAGATTCATCTATCTTCTATAACTGCTGCCATATGATGTTTTTATGAACATACACACGACACAGCTGTAGACATTATAGTACCTCAAGTTAATTCACTGAACAGACAAAAAAAACCTGTCCTGCTACGTTTTAAAAAAGGGTTATTATTGTTTACTGAATGCAGGCTGGAACATGAAATGCCCTTTGGGGATAATTGAGATATCGTTGACCCTTTGACCCCCATAAAGGAGATCTCCAAACATTTAACACATCCAAGGCTGTTAGAGCCAAGCAAAGGGGGGAATTGAGGCGCGGTTCAGTCTGTAAGGATTTGGGTTGGGAATCTGAGGGTCGCTGGTTCAAGTCCGAGACCAAAAGTATGGAAGTTGGTCTGGTTGCTGGAGAGGTGCCAGGCCACTTCCTGGGTACTGCCGAGGTGCCCCAAAGCAAGTAGCGTGTAGCAGCCCCACTCTGACATCTCTCCACTAATGCATGTCCACACGTCCTCTTTGTGCATGTTTAACCCTCTGGATGAATAAAACATGTCAATGTAAATGTCTATACAAGACGTGGTCGATCATAAACAGCTCAAACAGCTACACACTGACAGTGACCAGCACTTGTATGACCGGGTTAGTATTCACTTTTGTTTAATGCGTTAGAACAAAATTAATCAACCAATCTTTATTTGTACAACGCCAATTCATAACAAGTGTTATCTGAAGACGCTTTACAATAGAGCAGGAAAAAGACCTTACCCTAAAATGGGATAAGATGCAGGAAGGATTTCTCCTTTGTATTTCTGGCGTTCCTGTTGTCCACACTTCCTTGCAGCTGAGGTGGAGGTCGGAGCAGGATGGCGGTGGTCGTGAGGGCGACACAGTCCGATAGAGGTGGCTGGGCGTCAGGGTCGTCGGGTAGTAGTAGTAGATTAAGTAGTGGGACTTAATCGTGACATCTTCTCTAAATTGGTCTCCAGTCCTCTACAGAGAATCGTCTTTCTAGGGAGTAAGGAGTAGAGAAGAAACGTGTGATTTCAGACACAGACTCAGATGGCAACAATGGAGTTGCATTGTGGATAATGTTGGAGCTATTACCCACATCTCTAGATTGATTCGATTTTAAATGTATGAAAAGTTTTCCATGGGTTACATCCCTCTTATGGATTAGCTTCTGTGTCGTCCATGATCCCCTCCAGGTTCATCACACTCTCTCACATGTTTGGTTTTAGTGCCGTTGCCATGACCACCGCATCCTTTGTTGTTGGTTGTTTGCAGTGTTTGTGTTCTGGGAATTTATGCAAAGAGGCTCCGTATGTCTTTGCAGGAGCTGCTGCTCGATTCCTCTCAGTCTCGGTGGCAGGGTGGTCCGTCTGCCAGGCCTCTCATCCTTTTGGTGGCAACACATGAGAAACAGAATAAAACAATAGACAGAAAGCCGAGCCTCACCTCGGAAAGCAAAAGCAACCGGTGGAAACTCCAGAGCCAGACTTTCACACTTGTTTTTCATCTTTTGTGTTTTTCAGAACCTTGACGATCAAACAGATTTTTGAAACTCTGGTTTGGTTTGTCAGACAATTCTTCCAGATGATTCTGCTTCATAAAGGCTGTACGTTATCAGATGCTACGTCCTGTGTCATGACCAGCTCAAAGGCCACGGCAAATAACCAAAATAACCCTTAATTAAGCTGATTTATTTAGAGAGGTCAAACCCACGGTCGCTGCGACGAAGACTAGCCTCTGTACGATGGGCGAAGTCAGATGTGTCAGTTATTCTCCCTTTAGCTGGTATGGGTGCATATGTTCGAGGCATAAATAAATTGTATGTGGTGATTGTACTAAGAGGAGAATCAAAGATAAAAGCTGCTTTTCTTTTGCAGCTTTTCAGAGCAGCCGCAATAATTAGGCACAAATAGACCCCCTGTCCATCCTCTTAAGCTACAGTGGCCTCGAATTGACACAAATAAAAAAAGCAAATTGTCACAACAGCAGTGAGTCATCCGGCTAATTGGAGCACAAGCCCAACAAAGAAATGATCAATCACCCTTTTAGCAGCATCTCAAACATCCACCCCAACAGACACGGTGTTTTTGTTACTCCGTGCTGAGGGACAGAAAAAAAATGAAATCTTGTTTCCCCTTTATTATTGGACAAATTTAAGAGTGACTGCATGCTGTTTGTTTCTTTCATCTCACTTTCATTAGTTCAAACCTCAAAGGATATCCTGCTCTGTGATTGGTTTCTCATTATGGACAAACCAAAGCAATCAGTCAGAGAAAATCGTCTGTCTCACTCCGCTGCCCTCTCTCCTCTGCAGGTCATTGAGTGCATAACCCAGGGTCGGGTTCTGGAGAGGCCGAGGATCTGTCCTAAAGAGGTGTACGACATCATGCTGGGCTGCTGGCAGAGGGAACCGCAGCAGCGACTGAACATTAAGGACATTCAGAAGGTCCTGTTCGCCATGGGAAAAGCCACGCCGGTCTACCTGGACATCCTGGGCTAGCGGCGGCCCCCGTGATGGCCCGTTCCTCGCCAGACAGATGGATCGACAGAGACATACGGACAGACCGGCCCACACGAAATCCAGGAAAAAACCAAACCAACCTGCTCCACTGTCGAAAAACACCTACTATGTTTGGGAAGGACTTAAGTGCCTGCAACACTTTTGGATATAGTGGATAAAACATATTCAAAAAAACACGCACTTTTACATTTTGTTTACTTGCGTATTAGATGTACAGGTTTGAAGAAGACTTTTTTTTCTCGAAAAACTGCAAAAACACACAAAAAGGGAAGCGAAGCGAACTGGCAATAGGAAAAATGGCCACCGTTTGATTGAGTTCTGGAGAGAAGTTAAAATCTATCCTGGGTTGGTTTTATGAATATATATAGAAATATTACATATATTTTATATTTATTTCTTTTTGTCAGGGTGTTGGAGGGTCTGCCATGCGTGTTGCTAAGGGCTCAGCCCTGCCCGAAGACGTCACCGACAAACTATTGGCAGGGACTCGACGATGGCAGCCCCTTACTTTCACTCTGAGGGTCCGCCACTGAGCTTTTAACAGGAACTCTGCTTCTGTGGAATAACACTGGATGGTTGGAAAAAAAAGGGAAGCGCTCTTTAGAGGACCTACCCAATCAAGACAACCGACAAATCTATTTTAATTTAAAAATAATGTACATATTGTAAAATTCTACGTGTCAAAATTATGTTAACTTATTTTTGCGGTGTTCTTTTGGTTCCTTTTCTGACTGTGATCTGGGTGGCTAAAGTATAAAGCTATGGTATTTGTTCTCATCCTAATCTAGGGGAGCTTTCTCTTGGGAATTACCTGTGTCACTGCTGGTAAATTGTCTCGTGTGGTGAAGGTGAATGGCGGTGAAAGCACTCGGAAAAGTCCGCTGACGCTGATTCACAGAGACTCTTAAAGGATGGGGGACGACTCAGAGCCATCAACGCGACACTTTTCCAAAGAGGTGATGAAACCTCGCAGTCTGTTTCCAGTTCATTTGCTTTTTATGGCGAGAATAATGTGTCGATGAATAATTTCTTGCACCACACTTCCAAACACTCACACACGCTTTGAGATACTGTTCTGTCACTTTCAGCCTTTTTGGTGTGACACTGCTTTACTACACTTAAAAAAAACCTTTTTGTAAGTGAAAGTCTAAATCATTTGTTAGCCGCAGTGCGAGCCCCGCGTACACAGCTAAAGAAAAACCTGGAACAGAAAGGGAGAGTCCCACTCTGCTTTCCTGCCTGGAGTTAGACGAGAAGATTGATATCACTTGTAAAAAATTCAGCTAAAATATGAAGCGCATTAACCATCCTACCTTATTCAGATGACGACAGGTGAACAGAGTGTCGGGAACAGTGGAAAGATGTTGCAGCTCTTATTCATCAATCTTACATTCAGACTTGAAATTGTAAAACTAAACTTTCCGCTGTTTGTTAGATATCCACGTGTTTGGGTTAACTGATTGGTCAAGTAAGCATAGCAACGTCTGCTGTTCCCATGATAGTGAACTGATGGAGAAACTGTTGCTGAAGGGCAGGTAGTGTCTACTCAGACTCTCCAGGACTTACAGTAATTGATATCAAACTGTTTCCTGTGGGAGAAAGGAGATGAAACGATGTTGAAAGATACAAAAACTGCACGCTATGACAGAGAAGTCTACAGAACTGACCATGACACATAAACACGTAACGTAAAATGCTATTGGATAGAGCTCACTTTTAAGTGAATGGAAAAGAAATGGACTATTTGGTGCGGTCCCGTTCACCTCGTCTCACGTCAACATCAGTGGAAATGTTCAGTTAAAGCGAGAAATCACCGCGAACCGTTTCTTGATGAGCCAAAAGCTCTTCAATACAAAGAACCACACATCTGTTTGTCCCCCTTCAAAATAAAAGCACCACATGTTAAAATGATTGCAAGGAGAAATTGAAATTCTCAGAGCAAAACAGTAAATGTTTGATTGATGCGACAAGATATCTAACGCTCGCGTGCTGTTAGGACACGTTGTTATTTGTTCTATAAATAGGAATGTAATTTAAGAAAATAAACATCCTGCTGTGCTCAAAAAGTCTGACTATAAACACATTCAGTAAATTCTTACTGACGTTACAACCTAAAGCTAAGTCTACTTCAGATCTGTCCACTTTGGCTCCTTCACGTCCTGTTTAATTTATACTTTAACCAAATTGTGACAAACGAACACCAGTTAAGCTTTGTCATCCCAGTGAGGTGACCAGCAGAGAAGTTGTCAAATTCGAAGACCCAATAAAACTGTAACTTGTTATTACATAGATTAAACAAATATACAACGTGAATTAGAGAGCTGTAGAGGGTTGTTGCCCTGCTATCTGTTTCCCTCCCTTTTGATGCTAAGCTAAGCTAAGCTAACCATCTGCTGGGTGTAGTTTCTTATTATTACCGCACATTCATCAGAGTGGTATCAGTGTTCCCTTATAAATCTTTGGCAACAAAAAGCAGATTTCATGATCATTTAAAACATTCTTCTACCGTAAAGATTCTGTCACAAATCTTTTGAGGACAACAAAAGCTCTCTTTCTCTTCCTCACACTCGTCTTCTTTGCACGCCAAGCACCTGTGTCGCTTTTAGAAAGACTGTAGCAGCCGGAGAGGAGCCACTGAAATACAGTCTTCACTTTTGTTAAAATATGGACGTTACATCATATTTTATGGATCCGCTGATTGTGTGGTAGTGGATATTCATATCTTTTTTTAAAGCTGCAGAACAAAGTGTGAGTAATGAAGAGTTTTGCTCCGATGTGTGGCGGATAATCACGCCCTCCAACGCCCTCCCCCCCGAAAAGCACGACAGCAAAAAGAAATAGATTCAATAAAGCCAAATGCTTTTACAGATTTTTTCGTAATTAATCGCTCAGTTGACAAAATCAGTTCATTTTTAGAGACGTGGATCTGTTAGATTTCCCAGGCACTGAATGACAAACCTCAGGCAACACTTTCATTTGATGTTGTTTCTGAATATCAAATGTTTCAGAGTGCAGTTCTTCACATCTCCTCCTTTCTTATCCCGTCACGAAGCCTCACAGTTTCACCGTGTTGTCTCGGTTCCCCCTCGGGACGATGTAAATCATTAACGAGCATTCAGTTACTTCAAGTGTTTTATACGAGAGGCAGGATCAAATCCGACGAGTTCCCCAAAGCATCGAGTTTTTGTGTGTATTCTCTTGTGGTTACGATAAACGCTTAAAGACATTCTGACACAGACCGTGAGCATTCGCAGGGTATTGTAATCCTTTTCATGGTGAGTTGAATATTGTTTGAGAAGTTTTTATTTTCTTTATTTTTCTTGGATGAACTAACTGAACACTTTTTTGACGCAAAGTTGGCATATTACCATGTACACATGTTACAGAATATAAAAATGTGGTATAACAAACTGCAGTATATAAAATACTGGTATTCCATGATAGATCTTTGTATTAATGTGACTCTCTTAAGAAAATGTCTTCAAACAATCACACGATCTCCTTTTCCATTTTGTCCTGTCTTATAAAGATGTGTACATTTGACTCAATCTTGTCTTCATCTAAATCTCTGACGAAGCTGAACGGCGTGAGTGTCGGTGTGCTTCCTGTGTCCTCAGCTCTTCTTCTCCGTTACCGTCAGAAGGTTATCTTTTCTCCGAGGGCGGCGGTCAGCGATGGAAACAGATCAGCTGTTGTGACACTCAGTACAAACAGGGTTTTTTGACTTTGTTACAGCACAGGAGACCATCTTCTTTTTGTTTCTGTGAACCAATTTACGGAAGCCCTAAGAGGACATGCAACCATACATTTAATTTTACTCTGTTTAACCATGATGGTGAGTTAAAGGTCACATATTCTCCTCCTCTTCAGTGTAAATAAGTCTCAGAGCTCCACAAAACATGTGTGTGAAGTGTCTTGTTCTAAATCCACTCTGATCCTGTATTTGATCATGCCTATAAACCCCTCTATTTCAGCCCTGCTCAGAACAGGCTGTTTCTGTGTCTGTAGCTTTAAATGTAAATGAGCTGTGTCTGACCACGCCCCTCTCTGGAAGGGCTTGGGTGGCTCGGGCTTTCTCGCTCCATGCCCTATTGTTTACGGTGAGAAGGCAGACTCAGAGGGCAGAACAAACACCTAGCTGTGGGAGTGTCACCCACCTGGGGGAGGGGTTACTGCCCTTTGTGATGTCATGAAGGGAAAATCTCCAAACGGCCTGTTTGAGCACACATTTTCTGAAAAGTGGAGCAGGCAAAAGACGGAGAGGATGGACTTTTCTCATCATTGTGGGGTTTGCAGACAGATGAGAGACACGTGGATTTTGAATAATATGTGACCTTTAATATCAGCCGTTTCTTCAAGATCTGGAGAAATTCAAGAATTATGATGGGAAAACCCGCATTGTTATGTTGAGATGTTGACAAACAAGTCGAGATCTTGTTAAAACAACTATTAATCACAAGAAAATGGTACGAAATAAAATGTATCGGGACATGTCCGCTTAGGGCTTCCGAAAATTAAACATATCATTTTCTCTAAAGATAAATCTGACGGCCGATTTGTGGGTGGCGTCATAACGTCTCGTTCAGAGCAGAAGGAAACAACGTCCGGGGATTACGCCAACAACTGAGCATCTTGTGTTTAAAAAACTTCCCTGAGGTTTAATATGGTCATCCAACATTGAAACTTTATCTGTATGTACTTAAATATGGATCAACACAATAGAACATTTAGAAATTTGGAGACAGAACAGAACCTCACAGGATGTCAACATCACAAACCAAAACAGAAAGAAAACATCCTTCTTTGTTTTTATCCTTTAATGGTGGATTGGCGACAAGCGTCAACGTGCACTAGCGCCACCTACTGTGTTGGAGTGTGAATAAACTTCCCTAAAGACAAGTCGACGTCTGCGAGCTAGTTCAGACGGACAACTCCATCTGCACTGATTTCACACTTGACATGCCTCATTCTCCTCAATCACCTGACAACACCTCCTTCCACTTAGCCGTCTATTCAAGCTGATAGATCCTCCGTCTCTTCCTCTGCTCTCATTGCCATCTCTGACCTGCACCAGTACTGCACTCTCGATCACCACCGCCACACCAGCGTCCACCTGTAGGCTCCGACTGGGAGGGTTACGATATCATCCCATCACTCCTAAGATTCCTGCATGTAAAATAAAACTGTGAGGGGTGATCAGGTCGGAGCCTAGATGACAAACGCAAACTATATTCTGCTGCTGCAATAAATATTTTAAACAAATAGAAACGTGAGTTATCGGACTGAACTGTGAGAGCAGCGTAGACTCTTTGCTTCTAGCTTCACGACCCACCAGCTGAGATCCACTGCGTTGGACGACTGCAGTCCCGAACAACAGAGCATGCTTATTCCAAATAGAAAAGGAAAAGGATCAGGATAGGAGTGACATTTGAACTTGTGTTTTTGCACTTTTTCGTACAAGTTCACAGAACGTCCTGTCTACACTGTTCTTACATTTACACCCCTGTATCACCTGGTGACACACAATGACAAGCAGGAGAAAACAACAACAACTACATTTCTTATTTCCTTCTACAACACGAATCGCCCAAGTGACACAGAGAGGAGAGATGCAAAAAAACTTTGAATTTAACGGAAAACCTTGTACAGTTCTGGGAAGGCTGGTTCTGAGTTATCACAGCAGCACTGATTTGATCCCCTGCCTCACAGCTTGCTGGGTACACAGTAGAATTTGCACAATGCTGCTTTGCACATGTTGCAACAAATCTACCAAGAAGAAAACGTCGTTAAATGTCTTCAGTTTGGTGCATAGCCAGATGAGATGAGAACAAGTGCAGCAAAGGTTGAACTAGGACACGCTCTTCCGCTGTGTGGCCGAGAGTGGTTTTCTGTCTTCCTTTTTCTTTGTTATTGTTGTTTTCAACCAAAGGTCCTTGTTGAGCCGTGTCCGCCTCGCCGCTGCTGGATCCTGATTAAATAACACACTTCCTGCTCTTGAAGATGAAAGGTAAAAAAAAACACACACACACACAGACGGCTTCTCTTCACATCTGATCAGTCAAAGGTTCACTTTCATATATCACCTGTGATAAAAGTGTATCCAGGCCAGAGTGAGTCTCATTAGCGAAAGATGTTTCACACGTTTTTCACACTCCGAAAAAATGTCTGGAATATTTCAGTTCAGACGGCCGCTGAGATTCTCCTGAGTATTCACACATGTCCCTCACAGTTTTCCCAGTCAGTGGTCTCAGGAGGAAACACATGATGTCAAATAGTTGCAGCGGAAATCCATGATGGGGGATGAAGCAACAGTCTGACACTTTAATAATAATAACGTACATTTTATTTAAAGGGTCCTTTCAAAACACTCAAGGTCACCTTACAGGATGGAGAATGGTTGACTGAACATGCCCGTTTAAAAAGATGTGTTTTAAGACGGGATTTAAAAATGGAGAGAGAGCAGACACCAGGATTCATGCTGTTATGAGTTTATCCTCGTAAATAAATGTCCACTGATGGGCTCATGAGTCTGCCTCCTACTTCACCATAAACCCTCTGACCCTCACACTGGACTTATTCACAGTATCAACGAAGGAGTGGAAGAGAACAATTGGCGAGCAGAAGAAAGTATGAAGCCTCCTCGTAACGTGAACAAAGATCGCACCGGTTGTCTCTACCGTCCTCTACCTGTGGCCTGTGGCAGGTTCTGCATGCAGCTCACCCTGAACATTTTCAGGCATATGTGGAAACTGTATAAGCCAGCTAGCTAAGCCAGCCATAGAACCACTGCACATGAGACGCCTTGATGAAGCTGTTCTGTGTCTGACCTGAGGGGGAGGAACATTTGACAAACTAATGTTTTGCCGATATTTGACGCCTGACAAGGTGAAAAAAGAGAGAGACATATGGAATGTAACAAAAGTCCCCGTTGGTGAAATACTACATCATTTAACCATTTGCCGAAACACCCCAGAACAGAGTGACATCATGTTCCATCACGCCATCATGTCAGACGCTCTAATTAAAACTGCGCCTGTAGCTACAAACATATTTTAATGTGTTGTGTTGAGGCTGTAAAAACTGCTTGAGATGGATAATCCATCCCAGAGAAATGTAAACAACTTCACAGTCTGACGGCGTGAGGATAGAGACGTCGGGTCTTTATCTCGGCCGCAGACTTTGAGGCTTCATCGGCGAGTGTCCACATATTAGCTGACAGCCCTCCCATTATTGTTGGAGCTGCCCTCTTACACACGGGAGAACAGAGACACAGGCAGCGCTGGGGGATTTGAGGTCAGTTAGCAGTGTGTTATGACTGTGGTACGCTTAATTGTTTATTGATTTACAATTACAGTGTGTGTGTGTGTGTGTGTGTGTGTGTGTGTGTGAGTGTGTGTGTGTGTGTATGTGTGTGTGTGTGTGTGTGTGTGTAGGAGAGTGTGCCGTTGTGGTTTAGTCTGGAGTGTCCGCTTTCAGTCTCTGTTCAAACTGCAGCTTGTACCGTCACATGAGAAGCGTACACAAGGTAATTTAAGTACACACACACACACACACACACACACACACACACGCACACACACTGCTGTGTTACTGTAGCTGTGTCTGTTCAGCTCAGTTATAGTTGTGTTTCCGTCTCATGAGTTCTTTTAACCATGTCAACATAAAGGCTTCCAGCTAATAACTTCCCGTTCAGGACAGCCTGCCCCTGAAATTTTCAAAAATTATTCTTCTACACACGACCTTACAGAGTGAAGTTTTCGCTGTCATAAAAAAAGTTTGATCATAATGTTTTTCTAGATATCTTTTAGTGCTTTCGCAATTTGCACATGCACAAACCTCCTGAAGTGTTCGTGCTGAGCTGCATGTGTGAACACAAACAGCTGAAAGTTTCTCTCTTCACCCGGAGTTTCTCCTCCAGCCTCCTCGTATTTATTCTGCAGAAAGTCAGAGTGAGCTAATGTGAGAACACAGCAGGATATAATCAGGAGAATTCACCTGGAGCGAGTGGGAGGGGGTGGTGACGTTTATTCCCTGTGATCGCTGCACGACCATAGACTGTCTGCACGCCACCTCTACGATCTCCGTGCTCTAATGAACCTGCTGCATTCTGTTTCCTGTTCTCCAGTATGTTCTTCTCCACTCTTTAGTTCAGATTGAGATTCTGTCGATAGTTTCAATGAAGAAGTGGGAAAAAAAACATTCAGTGGACAGAAAGGAGTCTGAAGCTGCTTAATTATGTGCACGTTTGCACCAGTCACTCACTGGTTGCATGATGTAAACATCAGCATTCCCGCCCGCTCGCCTGGATATCACCTGCTGCGTTCGCACATCGCCTCACTGCGACTTCATGCAGGAACTTAACCAGGGAGCTGTCGGGTAAAGTCCTAATACAGTTGGGGAGAAAAAAATCCTGGCATCTGCACCTAAGGATGCGCCTACTCTTTCGATTTTATTTTGAAAGACTCTCAATGATTAGAATGAGGTTAAACACAACATTGAACCTGTGCAGTCTGCTGTTACTCTCATGTAGTTCCACTCCTGCTCAGTGTGCAGTATGAATTTTTAAGGGGAAAATTCAGCGAGGCAGCAGTTAAATACAGAAGTTTGTACAACACATCTGCACCTGAACATGTGGATGTCACTGATTACAGTCCTATGGGTGAGCGGTGTAATTGCAGTAATCAGCGATGGCTGAATTGTGTATATTATAAACCCACAGTACAAGACAATGCACATATTTGGCTGATCAGAATAGATTCATTTAGACAAGAGATTTTCACACTGTGACGCCTCACGGGGGGGCAGACACGGGGGGAAAAGCTGCCGGGTGAGATGAAAGGTGCAGGTGCATGCTGGTGTTTTGTTGTTTAAGCTTGGCTCACTGATTTGGCCGCTTGTCAACACAGTCAGTAGTCAGAGCCGCAGCAGCGCCTGTGACATGCAGTTTAGGAAAGCAAACAAGGCACTTTAAAATATTGCCACCTGATTGCAGCAATTTGAATCAAAAGCAGAGTCATAGCTGAGTAAAGCTTCATGACACAGACCTGTTATACGTGTTTTTAAAATCCAGTGTGACTCGTACTTTCTGAGGATATCATCGTTTAAGATCTCAGGGCAAATAAACGTCCAGAAATCACTCAGATCTCGTTAAAAAGATTTAGCATTTAACTCCACAACCTTCCAGAGAATCCTCCTATTTTTAGGTTTCGGTCTCAAAGTACTTTAGTGATACAGTTGACTCTACATGCACGAGAACTCTGCAGGCAGGAACTGCTTTAATGGTGCCAATATGCCAGAGTAATCTTTACACCATTACATTGGAAAAAATACAAAATCTATCCGATTGACTCCATGTTTCCATATTCACACAGTGTATGCTGAGAATAACGTAACTTACCTGAAGCTCTCTTTGCAACACTGGCAAGTCAGCTTCTTTTCCCTCGTCACGACCGTGTCCACATTTTTCTGTTCCTCCTCTTTTTTCACTTTGCACATAAACGCTGCTATAGCAAGAGCTCGCTTTTTCTGCTGACCGGCATGGCGAGCTCAGCTGGATAAGGGTTGTTACCATAGACTGTAAATATTAAAGGATGAAGTCTGAGTGACGTCACCCGTCTGTTCCTGCAGGGGGCGCTGGAGTCCCAGCGATGGCGGTCTCCATGCTGGAAATGCTGTCTCAGCCTAACTTTCAGTCAACCTAACGACAGGCTGAGAGCTGGAGCTGAGGCGGGTTTTAAGACTCCTGACAAACCGTTACACCGCGCCCACCTGTCAATCAGGTCAGCTACACGCCTTATTGTGAATAACTCTTATCCTTCATCAAATCAAAACTGATGAGTCATCAAAACATTCACCCCCCGTACAGTGTGTGCCGATCGAGACATGAGCTAATCAGACCTATTTGGTTTTTGAACCAGGCTGTAAACATGTTAATGTCTGCTGTAAAAACAGGCTTTTTAGAATGGGTGTGTATGTGACTTCCTGTGCTTCTACAGCCAGCCTCTAGTGGACACTCGAGGAACTGCAGCGTACGACTCACAGGTACCTCATCACACAGTGAACATGCATGTCGTACGCAACATTATGAGATCTGTGTCGCACTAGAAATATAAATGAATATAATATATGATTATTGTAAAATGGTAAAAGGAAGAGTGCCCAAAAGAATAACAAAAGAAGTCTGAATGACTTCACTTTAAACTTAAGCACGAAAAGTAAAATAGACAACATAAAAAACTTATTTTACATGATTTCCTGCGAGCTCCTGAGTTCTCATGTCTTGTAGGATCCTCGGGATTGTTTGATGGCGACAGCCTGCTGCTATTAGTCAGTGTTTGAAGCCCAGGAGGCAGCAGAAGCCAGGCTCTCGAGTAGACTCCCCCAACCTTCAGCGAGGTGATCTGGCACTACTACCATCCGACGTCCTCATTCATGCACGGCCTGCTCAGACCTCCACCTCAGCAGCAAGGAAGTGTGGACAACAGGAACGTGAGGAATACAAAGAAGAAATCCTTCCTGCATCTTATCCCATCTCCCCCATCCCATTTTTAATTTGTAACATAACGAGGTCTATAACCCGCTCTTTTGTAAAGCGTCTCCAGATAACACTTTTAGAGAATGAACTTAAAGATAACTCCAAATAACAAAAACTGTCCATGGTGATGATGATGATATAACAGCATTGCCTTTTAAAGTAAAGGGTTAAAAAGCACATGGGATTAAAAAGTGTACATGGACCCTCATATTCAGCGTCATATTGCACACAGCAATGAACTCAATGTAGCCTGAAATTGATCATTAAATATGGCACATGAAATAAAAAGTAAGATTATTATCATCATGATAATTAAAAGTCTTGCTCCCCCCCCGCAGGTCGGGGAGCAGTTATGCACTTTGATGGCCACAGGTAGAAAAGATGTCCTGAGGAGTTCTGGCTCAGTGTATGGCTGAATGTCCAGCACAAACTCTGGATCATGTGTTTCACTAATGTTACAAATGAAAACTGTTAATGTGCTGCTTAAACCTCTGCTGATGAGCAGGATTCGTCTGCTGATCTGGAGGTGTGAGTATCTTCCTGCCAGCTGTCTGCTGCAGTGAACGCACTCCAGTGGCCGTGACGTGAAAGCTCCCGCTGAGAGTGTATTTAAAGTGAAGATATTGTTGTGGTTTTCTGGCAGATTGCTTCCTGTTGTTCCAGTATTGCTTGACAGCGTCGAGTGCTGCCACACAGCCAGGCCATTTGAGCAACAATCACACATATACAGAGAAAGGCATCTTTCCCAAATAGCTTTTAAAAGTGCATTCACCTTCAAGTATTCAGACATGACTCATCCTCATCTGGGTCTTTCAAAACGAACAAGAAAATCACTCGCTCCCCTCTCTGAAGATGGTCCGTCTTATGTCGTCAAAATGATCCTGAGCTGTATTCAGCTGCGAGAGCCTGACTTGGATAAAAGCAGGTATTTACCTTCATTCTTAACTGTGTCGGATTCATAGGAAACACAAGGACAGCAAACAGGGGGGGCGGAGAGTTGCTGCATCTGCTCTGTGGTGCAAAGATGAGGAGGCGAGCTCATTTGTGATGAAGAGGTTGTGCAAACAAAAAAAGAAGTCGCTGAAGCTCGTTATATAATCCAGCTACCTTGCTGTTTTCTTACCCGGAGACATGCAGGCGAATGTACTGACCTTGAATGCAAAATTGCTCAGCGCTGTTTGATCAAAAATGGTTCCTTCCGTTTGATTAGTTGAGAAATCATAATCTTCTGTTCTGCCTCAAAGCAGGCTGAGGCGCTATCGTTCTGCATGCACTGTTTTTGTTGAGTACCTGAACCCGCCTCACCACCCAGGGAGAACGCCTCCGACTAATCCCCCAGGCTTTCTTATCGAGTGTGATTGAATAGAGCCTTCAGTCCCCAGAAGACCGGCTAACCTTTATCTTGCCTATTTCCTCTTTCTGCATCTCTTTCCTTCTTCTCCACAACAAGGCCAACAAAAAGCAGACCTGTTAACTGTTTACACTATCCAGTGTGTGCATTGTTTCCCCAAAGGGCGAGCGTTTGAAACATGAAAGGCTCCAAACAAAATGAGGAAATTTCCGCTCCATTAGCCATGCAGCCAATCAGTGCGCAGTGACCCAGATAAGCAGTGTGATATTGATGATGACAGCAATAAAGACGTACTTTCACCACAAGCCTTCCTTCTAATTAGGTTGATCTGCGGAGAAAATAAATGAATTTTGACAAAATGCAAAAAGAGGCGGTGTGCAGGGAGGATTAGACGCCGGAGTGTGACAGGAGGATTCAGAGGGTTGGCGAGGGTTAAGTGACTTCACTGTCGGGGAATGGGTGACAATTACTAGTGAAATGAGATTTTGTGGCTTCAGGTGGCTTCTAAACACGCTGGTTGGTCAAAGTAATTGCTCAGGGTCAATTGGTTGATGCTGCTCTAGCTGTGTTCGCATGCTCTGACAGTGAACACAGAGTTAAAATTGTATCTGCTATCATTTAAGGATGCACCTTGACCTCTTAATTATGTAAAGTAAGAAAAAGAATCAAAGTAGTGGTTGTGGTGTCAGGGGCTCGTGATGACGCTCAGAACCCCAGACTGAAGCAGTTTTCTTCAGTCATCATTTATTACACTATTTACATTAAAAATATGAATGTGCAAAATGAGCACATGGATGCCCTCAAGTAATGCTGAACACATCAAGCTCAATCTTAAGGTATTACATGCTTTAGCTATTAAAGGTCCAATCAGTGAGATGTGTAGAGAGTGAAATGATAAAGTGAGCTTACTCTATGATCAGACATTAAGGAAACATGCTATGTTGAAGTGCTGGCTTCTCTGACAACAATGCAGCAGCCAGTATGTCCTCCTTCTAACTTTAGATTCTGGTCCTGAATGGTCTGGATTTGTTTGGACCAGAGAAGGTAGGCGGTTTTAAGGCACCCCCACACGGCCGTTTTGGACGCCCCTCGGTTTGCCAGATATGAGAGCAGTTATCAGGTCAAACCAACAGGTGTTGCAGCGATGGAAGCGGGCAAGAGAACTGGTTCAGATAGAAGTGATTGTACCCGACCTAAAAAGCCTCTGCATGTTTCTAATAAGCTCCACGAGCAGAAACGTGCTCAAACTAGGATCAATATTGGAGATGCTTTTGAAAAATGGAGAGAGGTTAGAACGCAGAAAGGTTTACAGACCGATGCAGAGCTGGATAAACACTGAAGCTTCAGAGTCCACCACATGGTGACCTGCGTGAGCATCCACTCTAGAGAGGAGGGGGGGGGGGGGAGACAGCTCTCTGCAATGTTTAGAATTTGGACTGCAGTACCCATTTTAAACACTAGGTGTCAGAGTTACATATTGCTCCTTTAAGATTTTAAAACTCAGTCATGTTCAGATGTTTTTCACTTCAACACTAAATCTAAAAAGTGGTTTTATTGTTGTTGGCTGAGTTTACAATTCTTGTTAAAATGTTGTACTGACAGAAAGTCTTCGCTCTTTCACTTTGGCTGCTTCAAACTTTTCACCAAAGAAGCGAGAAAAGTGAGAAAAAAAATGTCTCTAACGAAATGTGTCTGAACATTATTACAACAATAACTCCCAGACGAGAGTCTCTAATATGTTATAGGTTTTTTTATGTGAGGAATAAAAGAAAGAAGACAGGTGGTGATAATGTTTTCTCCTTCAATTTATTCATTTATTCACAGCGTCCTCAAAGATGAACTCTTCACGCACTTTTCAGATTGTCATAATGGAGGTTGGGAGTATGGCCAGAGTGGACGGGAAGCAATCAAGCAAGCAAGGAAGGAGGTCAGCAGCAGAAGTGCCAGAAGGAACAGTCATGCACGGCAGCGCTGGGATACCAACCTCTAGTCTACCTCCTGCAGGGAGGGAGGGGATCCACAGCAGAGGGAAAGATGGGGGCTGTCACCCCACAGCAATCCTCAGCACACTCAGCAGGTGTTGACATCTAGATTAACCTTGGACTGCTGTGAGTCCGACTCCTCTGGTAGGCAGTGTCTTATTAGAATGCACACAGACAGCTTGTATCCAATCCCCGGCTCCTAATGCTCCCAGGTACTGCCCCTCATTCACTGGCCTGTCAGTCAGAGGGTCAGCAGAGCAGTGCTGCAGGGAGCGGGGAAATAGGAAGCTGGGACTTTAACCCAAAACGGAGCGTCTCCTAATTCACATTACCTTCCCTGCTCCTACAGGAGCTTATTTAGTTCATTCATGAGGAGGAAACACCTCAAGGTAAACCCAGTATGCACAACTTAACCCTGAAAAGTACGAGTCCTACTTATCATCAGCCAAATGATTATCCAGCTCAGCTTCAGAAAAGTTATTTAATGTTCCTTCTTTTAAAACTGAAAATGAGTGGATCCTCTCAGCTGTCTTAAAACGTTGTGTTTGTAAGACAGTAGCTGGCTCAGTTTTAAAGTTAGCGTGGCACGTGTGATAACATGTACATCCACAGATTGTTGTGAATCTGTTTATCAGAGACGTAACGTTAGCTTACAGGGACATGTGCTAAATCAATCAATCATTATTTGTACAGCGCCAATTCATAACAAGTGTTATCTGGAGACGCTTTACAAAAGAGCATATGGGATAAGATGCAGGAAGGATTTCTCTTTTGTATTCCTGGCGTTCCTGTTGTCCACACTTCCTCGCTGCTGAGGTGGAGGTCGGAGCAGGCCATGCATGAATGAGGACGGCGGTGGTTGTGGAGACGACACAGTCCGATGGTGGTGGCTGGGCGTCAGGTGGTGGTTGTGAGACAACCCCACAATGTGCTCCAAAGTGTACTGGCTTTACGGCGAGATAATATTTAAAAAAAAAAGAATGTAGTGGGGTACAAACTACAAGATAATCTGGCTGATTTTGGGCCAGATTCTGACCAAAGTCAGCAAAGGCCCGACTATCTGAAGGATACAGAGATGATTTGGATCGAAGATGAGACTGATTTTTACCACCTTGATCTGCTCAGAAGAAGATCAGATCCGCCCCAATTTTCAGCAATCCTGTTGTGTGAGGAGAACACCAGGTACAGCCTGAGCACGGACTCTGTGGATTGTCACGTGGATCCGAACAATAAGGAAGCAGGCTGCAAATGCGAAGCATAAAGTAAGGGGGACGTCAGAAATGGAGGACAGACTTGTTGATTTGTGGCAACACCACAAGTGTTTACACAACGTGTCTGTGAAACAAACCACAGGTAGCTAACAGCTAGCCACATATAGCTCGACCATCATGTTTGTTAACTCTAGGTCACGTTCTGAGAGTGGAGACTCTGGTTGTTGGTGAATGAATCTGTTAGTGTGTGCTGAGTGTTGGACTGAGAAGTAAACCTGTTTTAAGAGTAACCTGTAACGCACCTGTGACACATCTGTGTAAACGCGCTGACTACTATGAGACCGAACCAACACTAAAGCTTCACTCGTGTCTTTTCATGCGATCCTCTTTGTGCTGTTTTCTAACAATCTCAGCACAGAATGATGGAAGCTCTGAAGTCTGATATGTTCTGAACCTAAAACTTTTGAAATGAAGCCTTCGTAACACTTCAAATTATATTCCTTTTTTTGTTCTCTCTGAAAGAATAAAGCTAAGACCACCGTACACGAGGAAACATGTACGCACACAGATGTAATAATTAGGGAATCTACTCGTGACTTGACAATCGGGCCATAATATCATAAGCCTTAATTAACGCATTCACACAGGCAGGAGTTGGCAGCTGCAGCTCGGTTGCTTTCAGCACGGTGAATGTGTTTTATGTCTTCTTATTGTCTTCTCCTGCTGCCAGTAAACTTGTTTATGTCTGTGATTGGTCAGATGCTGCGAGCAGTGCCTCGTATATGTGAACATCACACTCATCACAACTCTGTGTTGGCGTAATGAGTGGAGATCAGATGAACACAGGACATCCTGGAGATGCTACGCAGCACAGTTCTGTTCAGTTCAGACCGAGTTTGTTAATAACATATTTATATAATGAGAGAATCAGTCTGCGTTATTGAGATTGAGCTGAGAGACGTGCACACTTTGCGCCAGATTCACTCGACACAGGATTGCGGTTGCTTATAGCTCCAAAAATGTTGCATCATTTGCGCCCTCTATCTGCTCCGTCTCGAGGTCTAATTCACAAAGCATTTCGCTCTGATGATGTTCAGGCTGCAACACGCCCAAAAAGTCGCCGTGCTCCGAGCAGTTTGCTCTTTCTTTGCGCCTGAATGTTGAGAAAAGCCGCCTGCACCTTCACTCGTTCAGTCCGCATAAAGATGATCAGCCCGGTGGGGGGGTGAAAACTTTTTCAGAACATAAAAACGCCTAAAACCGATCCACTCTGTATTTTTTATTTATGACTTATCTCGTTATTTACGCCTTTAATCTCAAAATCTTACATTTGTTCCCCTTAATGTGGCTCTAATACTCCGTCTGTCCTTCGTTCAGCTGCCACTCAAGGTTCCGTTTGAATTTAAAACAACCTGTTTTTTGAATAATAATGTTCTCATATCTACTGAACATGAGCTGGACGGTTTAGCCCTCCTGATCCATTTAGCTGTCCCTGCTCAGGAGAACATTTGACACCAACACACAGGTCGTCGTAATAATGTTGATGACGAGGATAGTGAAGTTGACAGATAATAATATACTTTCTATGGTTGTTATTATGATAAATAAATGTAAACACACGAGCTGAGGGGAGATTAAACTCTGCAATCACTGTATCACCACGTTTCCTGAGCTGTGTCACCATGTGACCGAGCTGTGCTGACTGAATAAACACCTGGCTGCTGCAGTGCAGCCAGATATGAAGCTCTCTCTCTCTCTCTGTATCTCTCACTCACAAATTGATTGGCTTGTTTAGCAACATGTCAGACATTTCCATGGTGGCTTTGTTTTTCCTCGTAGTGTTACCATATGTTTGTTAATTAGCCTCATACACCATGAACCAAACACCATTTTCCTACAGTTGACATCCTGCATGTTAACTTGCAAAACCGAATTAATATTCTCCGACACTCTCGAGTCCCAGAGTGCAAGTTACACAAGCTGTTGCCATAGCAACTCTGAGAAGATGGCATTTTAGATGAGGATGTTGATCAGTCCTGTTTAATATGGACAACAATGTACGTTCTGTCTCAGCACACGAGGAGGAAATAAACACAGGAGCAGCGATGGGCTTTTAAAAGGCAGGGTTTAATAAAAGAGCGTGTGTTTTAATGAGGCTACAGTCAGCAATAAATGAATACCAACGGAAAAAAAAGGTTCCCTCTCTTAGGATTAAATGCTAACTACACTGCTGTGCAGGTAGCTTCTTCAAACTCTGTGTGCATCACAGGTGAAGGAACAGAGTGAGAATATCTGAGGCGCTACATCGGCCCTGAAAATGTCCAGAGACGAATGAATCCAGGCTCAGATTACAGTTTTATATATCTGTGTCCAAACTATGATACACCTTCAGAGAGGAGGAGAGGTGGTTTGTTAATCAATGATTTAGTGTGAAACGTCACACTGCTGAATTTTGAGTAAGCATCATCATACCCTGAATATGCATTTTGGAAAGTAGTGGTCAACTAATAGTCACAATACAAGCAATATATCCCATCATGCATTGCGGTTCATAGCTTTTTGCAACAGAGAGTGGCGTTTGACTCGACGGCTCTCAGATAGACGAGAGGAGCATGACCAGCTTCAACACAACAAAGTTCATATTTTGGGCGTTTTTGCAGAAATCAATCTTATTTAATAAAGAGTAAATGATTTTCAACAGGTTTTCAAATTCAGTAATTTGGGGGCTCTGGATGTCCTGGCAGTTGTGTAGTCCACTACAGAGAACTCCCTATGTAGGAGTAAGAGTCAAAGGACAAAGGGAAAAAGGTAACGGTGGACGGATGTGGGATGAAGGGATGAGGGTAATAGTCGAGGGACGAGGGATGAAGGTAATAGTCGAGGGACGTGGGATGAAGGTAATAGTTGAGGGATCTAAATATTTTCTGTTGAGTTTGGGCAGATGCAAGAAGGAAGATGGACTGGTCCCCCTTAGACGGCCGGCGCCCCTAGCATTTGCCCATGTCAGCCTGCCCTGTGAGAGATACTGAAAGTTGCAGGGAAGATGAGGGAGATGTTTGGCAGGGGTTTTTGATTTTCTGAATTCAAATCTAAAACATGAGATAAGCATAAATTGAACGCCAATCCCTCGGCATATTCAAATAAAAACACTTTCTCCAAACTCCGTGTGACCCACTTTGCTTTCCTGTTTCTCTTAAAATTTCTGAATCAGTGCTCCTCCACTCGGATTCAAATTTTGCAACAAAGTGGTGAGTTTACTCGGCTGTAAAGCTGCTGACTGGCTGCTCGCTGGCTGTGAATAACATGAAATGCAAACTGAATCCCCCAGCACCACTGAACCCACTTTATGTTGAAAAAAACTCTGAGTTTGACGGAGCATGTGTTTCTCAGTTCTGTGATGGGGGAGCAGGAGATCAAACAGTGTTAATGATTCTCTCCAGCGGTGTCTGAAGAAGAGGGTTCAGTGTGAATATTCGCCTTCAGAGGAGGACGTTCTGTAGATTAGATATCACTCCTGCAGCCACAGACCATACAGTATTGACTTGTAGGGTTATGTCAGGAGACTATTCTCTTTATTTTAAATATACCTGTGCAACACGCTCAAGTTTGGAGTCTAATTACAGGCCTTAAACGCCTGCTCAACTTTATCGCTGTGCAGAAGTCCAGGCCTTCGACCTCTAACGGCATTTTGATCTGGGATTAAAGATGTGTGATGGAAGGATTAGGACCCAATTAACTTGCTGGCGGTGAAAGATGGCGATGTTTGAGGACTTTTCTTCTCTTTCTTTGCCCTCTTTGGAGCTGAGCGGCATTGTGTGCAAATATTTCTTAAGATCTATAGTCCATTAACTGTGGGATTTTCAATACAAATCATTTCACAGACGGCTCCGAGGCGTTGGCTGGATATCCTGCCATGCTGTGCACGTTCGTGTGTGCATGAGAGTGTAATTGTGTGTGTGTGTGTGTGTGTGTGTGTGTGTGTAGGTGTGTGTGTGTGTGTGTGTGTGTGTGTGTGTGTGTGTGCATGGTTGTTCACAGCTAACTGCCCACTCTGTGTGACTGTGAAGGCGCTGGTTCATATTTTGGGTGATACACAGATTAGACATGCTCTACATTCAAATGGCCTCACAGCAAAGTAATTCTAGCGTGTTACCCTCATTCACTTTGTGAGTGTGTGTGTAGTCGTGCATGTCTGCATATGTTTATGTGTCACTATAATAATGAGATTCTGCATTAACTATAAATTTATCTTTGTTTCACGACTCTCCGCCCGGGCTGCGACATTATTGTAAATCCTTCAGTAGTGATACAGTAGCAGTACATCAGACTCAGAGAGCGAACCGCCCTCCCGGGAGCCAAAACACCCCCGCCACTCACACACGCACACACACACGCACACACACACACACACACACACACACACACACACACACACAGACACACACACACACACACAGACACACACACACACACACACACACACACACACACACACACACACACACACAGCAAGTTCTTTATCTTTTATCCTCAACTGCCCTCTTCTCCAGGAGATTGGAATTTGCAATCCAACTTCCCCTTTGTTAGAGAAGAGAATCCTGCTTTCTGCCACTGCCACAGTTAGCTGAATATGAAACTATGCAACAACCTGACAGCACCTCCTGCCACAGAATGGAGCCGCTTTTTCCTTCTTGGATTGAATTATGTATTGAGGCTTAAGAGACACTCCCTGGCAGCGCTGGTGTTACTTTCCCCGTATTACTTATTCAGCATGTGGAACCTAAGGCCCCATTAGCGTTGGAGAAGTAGAGCCATTTCCTGAGCTGCTCATGTTCAAACACAGGACCAACATCGAGGCAGGAGGTGGAAACCCACAGTGAGTCATATGTCCTCCCTCTCCGTGTGCTCTGCCCTCCTTCTGCAAATTAAGGCAGGATTTCTTAGCTATTAGCTACAGATAGCATGCACTGCCACAGGCTCCGAGTTCCAGGGTTCGCCGTATTTATCTACAGGTGACATTGCTGCTCAGCACGTCATTGATCTGCCTTGTCTTTTTATTTTTGGCTTGTCTCGGCGAATCAGCGATGGAGAACAGTGCGTGTTTATGTCTCTGAAATGTGCGTAGCTTCAGCCGTCACCTGGATGAGCTGATTTGTATGTACCACGGCTGCACAGAGCAAGTGTAACGCCTCCAGTGTTCATTTCATATCACGATCCCGAGCGTTGTACAGCAATTGAATTTGGGCATTTTTTTATTCCTTTGTGTCTGTCTGACTTTGACGTGTTGTCAGCGTGCAAATTCACAACGCTCTGCCACTCTTCCTCCAGCAAACTCTCGATGTGCCACAGTGAGAGTCGTGTCATGAATAAACATGCTGATGTACAAAGGGATGAGTGTTGGTTAGAGATGAGATAGACAGTTTACATGTGTTGAAAAGGGAGGGTCTGCTGAAGGGAGTGACAGGGTCATGGACACCAGTTTGAAAAAATGCTGGCCCCACCAACTTTTTTCTTTTTTCATTTGAATTTCCAGCACTGGTTGAGACACACTGGCACGAAACTGTGGCTCCTGCTGTTGCTCTGTGATTACTGAAATCCTGTTTGTAGCACTCCTTTTCTGAAGTCAAAATATTTTTAACTTCGAGGACTTTGCTTTCCAAGCTTTAAAAGACGTGCTGTGCACTCAACATTGTCAGGAACAAGCAACAATAGCCTCTTACGTTTGGCAATAATCTGGGGGAAAAAGCTGGAGCTGGTACTTTAAAATGTAAGACTCATGGAGCTACGGCAGCTGGTGGAGGCTCATGCTGCTCGTCAAACCTTTATTTACCAACAGACTGCAAGGCCAAGACCTGCACCGTCTCCTCTGGGCTTGCAGACCTCCTCAAAACAACGGCAAATTTTGTGGCAAGAACTCAATTTGAGAAATTAAACTCTAAAACCAAGTGTGTGGTTGAGGCTTGAATCTGAGCGTAACACTTTTTAATTCACTATTTTTCTTTAAATGTCCTTATTGGCAAAACAAAAAGAAAGAGCATGTCACAAAAGAACAAACGGCGTTGGTGCAGACTCATTTAAAAGGCAACCTGCTCTCGAGTGTGAAAAATGTAACGTAAAGTGTGGAGTTACAACAAAAAGGACACCACATCAGCTCAAACATCCAGCCAACCATTATCTATGTTACTTTTCATTTCGGGGTCACGGGGCTGGAGCCGAGCATGTCTTTGGACTGTGGAAGGAAGCCGGAGAGAACCCACGCATGCACGGGGAGAACATGCACACTCCACACAGAGAGGCTCCTGATTCGGACCAGGAACCTCCTCGCTGTGAGGCAAAGACAAAAAGCCTAACCGTTTTTATTTTTAAATGATGAGTATCCATCCATCCATTTTCTTCCGCTTATCCGAGGTCGGGTCGCAGTGGCAGCAAGCACAGTAAGTCAACCCAGACCCCCCTCTCCCGATCAATGTTTTACAGCTCCTCCTGCAGATTCTGAGGCGTTCCCATATAATCCCATCAGTGAACTCTGGGTCTACCCTGGGGTCTCCTCCCAGTTGGGCGTGCCCAGAAAAACCTCCAACGGGAAGCGAGTAATGTCTACCGGGAAATAACGCGACTAACTATTGAAATGTAGCGATTAATCACGTTTCAAATCATAGTAAACAAATACACAAAGAAAGAAAAGAGTTGGCTGATGACCTGCGGCTGTGGTTGCAGGAGTGAGAGAGGAGGGGGAGGAGCTTGCATCCACAGGTGCCAGTGGTCAGAGGTTATTGAAGGTATGACAGTCAGGAAGTGCCTCAAAGAAAACAAAACAGAATCAGTGTGCATTAAGTCTGAAATCAAGGATCTAATATGTTTGTAAAGTTAATTTCTCATAATTATCATCATTTATGTTTATTTTCTTGCCGCCACGTGTCGGCTTGGTCGTCCGTCTTCTTTCATTCCAGCTCATATAATGCACTAAGAGTCTTAGTTACTCCTGGTATAATGTCACTACTCATGTCCCATGCTTCACCATTTAGAGCGGATTATCAGACGAGTCTCACATTGAGCTGCTTTCACATGCATGTGGCGCTCTGTCTGTCTCTTATCCTCCGCGGGTTGTGGATGAATAGGACGGAGAGCTGAATAGAAACTCATGAATGCTACGGCGGCTAGCACAGCGGCAGGGAGATGTTATCAGAGAGTGAGAAAAGTCTCTCCTGGTTGATTTGCGAGTCATGTAGTGTGCTTGTCCAACTATGGAGCAGATAGTGTCAGAGGGACATCAGAAGAGGCCGCTGACAGATCAACCAGGTAAACATGTTCTCAACGACATGCTGCCTGAGCATGAGCATGCTGACTGCGTTTCACCACGACATCAAAGCCAGTTTTCAAGACTGATTTTGTAATATTTGAAGCATTAAAGCTGCACCGTGGTCAATTTGTATGTATAGAAGCCCTCCGTCTTAATAGATCAAAAGCAGCAGAGAGAAGTTATCGATACCTCTGACTGAGATCCATCGATTGACTCTGTTTGCCTGAATTAAAATCAGATACAGACACCGATATATACGGCAGGAAATGTGATGCCTGCAGGAAGTGACATTCAGAAATCAGAGTGACTCCTGCACACACGTCATCCCACGGACTGCATGCTTTCTGTGTGAGTGACTGCTGTCAGCCCTGTCTTTCTTTTAAAGGGGACATATTATGAAAAATCCACTTTCACAGTTTTTTTTGGAAATATATTTGGTAACCTGAGTGTCTATCGCCCCACAAAATGTGAAATAAATCCATCCAGTCCTTTGTTTGTGGTCTGCATAAGTCTTACAACACAGAGAAAAATGCTCTGTTTCAAATGTGTTCTCTTTGTGAGGTCACAGTGGGATTCAGGTAAAAAAAAATCCCATCCGCTGGTATCTCCACCCATGGACTCCACCTCCAGCCTAGACCAAAACTTTTGAGCAGGTCCGCCATTTTTATTCTCATTAGCAAAGGAGTGATGTCTACTGGGAAAACTCCCCGTTCATTGCATTTAAAGAGACACACACACCAAAACGGATCGTTCTGAGAGAGCTGGTTTCTACAGGGTAACAAACCTCCTCTGGTGCTTGATTCATGTTATTTTTTGACCAAAGCACAGCACAGATGTTTCATTTAGACCACAGGGGACTGTTTGAAAAGGTGGAAGAGGGATAATATGTCCTCTTTAAAGGCAGGGTTGGTTATTTTCGAAGACTAGCATGATATTGAAAGTAGCATTCCCTCAGTGCTCCATCTACACCCACCCCCTCCCCTCTGTGCTCCCTCAACGCTCACACGTCAATAAATAGCCTACAAATGAATCGCTCACCACTGAACACCTACTGTTTGTCTTACCCTTACAGGGCTGGTTTCAGGGTTGAGCTTTTAGAAAACAATCTTATTCAAATTCAAATGTCTCTATTTTCTTTTCCTCTCTTTGGGTATAAATCATCTTGTACCTATAATAGTCCAGTAAAGTTGTCTTCAGGGAAGATGAACCAGTAAGGGTGTCGAGATTTGCCCACACCCTGAATCTCGACCTCCTGGTTGCCGACAGCTCCTGTTTCCTCGACCTCCACTCGTCCCAACCTTGACCCCTCTCATCCCTCTCTTCCTCGACCCTCTTAAATCTCGCTTTTATTTCCCTGTTTTTACTGTTGTCACTTCATCATGTTTTGTCCCGTGCTGTCGTTTGTGTGTAAAAGGAGGCGAACTCCCTCACTGTAAACCAAATTCAGGTACAAATAAAGCTACCCTACCCTCTTTATTATTGGATATAAACTACCTTTGTCGCGTACAATGCTGTGGTCTTGATAGTGAATGTGCAGCTAACTGCAGTCATGGTATTTTTACACCATCCTATGAGATCAAGTTGACCTTAAGCACCAGGCGGGATATTGATACCTTCATATTAAAGGATTCTACAGAGTCCTAAAGGGCACATGCACGTCCTTCTGCAGTGGCACTTGACGCATAATGTGATATGGGTCAGTATGCAAGTCCCAGGGACACTGTCCTGTTTTTTGTTGTCCTGTCCCAGTTCTGGTCGGCTGATCTACAACATGAGAACACGAGAGGAGGAAATGCTTCAACCAAAGAGAAGAGTCGAGCTGTGAATGATTGCATAACATCACAATGAGTGTGAACAAGAAGGACATTTATTCATGTGTCCTACTTTCTGACGTAATTGGATGTATGATCAGTGCTGAGTTTGTTTCCGAGTGTGGAAACCTGACCTATCCTTGTACGACTACCTGGAGCAGTAATTATCATCTCATTTATTGTATTACCTTTCTTATGAATTCAAACTTTTCTCTATCCCTCTCTTTAAAAAACACTTTTAGTGGACCTCATTGTGCTGAAGCCGCTCTTCCAAAGAGCTTGACCTTCATTATGGCTGTGACTCATGCGTTATGGCTCATCTATATGGCCTATACTGTATGAAGATGAAGAACAGGCAAACAAATAGGCCTGATGTTAAACGGACATGAGCTTGTAAATTTATTTTCTTGTCTTCGGGTTAAGGGCACACTCACACGAGACAATCCGTACCCTGCATTTGCACGCTTCACCCTCAAAGTTCAGTTCGTCTGACTGGTGTGATGGTCCGTGCACTTCCTTGGCCCGTGCACAGTTTGAAGAGGTATGCATCGGCACTGTACAGTTCATGCATGAGCACAAGCACGGGCACACAACGTGGACAGCATTAACGAGATATCCCGGAGTGTTCTGGCTGTATCTGATTAAAGTGATTCCAAATAAGACACCAAGTTAGTAAAGTACTTGTTCTCTGTGTTGTTGTCCGAGGTGCGGACGAGGACTCGACTGCTAGGCCCTTTAAAATGTTTAAAAAAAAATCTGAGTCCGCCTGTCTTGTAAACTAAGCACGCTCCATGATCACGTAAAGCCATGCATGTGTTGTATTACGACATTATGTACAAGAGGTAACCGACGACTAACAACCACTGAGCCACAGCCGCTGATCTGTTATAAATTAGCTCTTTGAGTTATAGTGACCAGTTCAGGTCCTTCAGCATGCTGAATTTTAAAGACATGATAAAGTCCTACCAGGGATAGACCGTCAAGTAAACAGCTAAAAGTCAGTGCAGGCCTGAAGCATTCTGGGTAAACAGGCCTCATTTGTGTAAGATCTCTCATTAAGGAAAGTGACGAGCCGATGGGTAGGACAGATGTCCAGAAGAGAGACACTACTGTCTGAGTCTAATCAAATAGAAGTGATTGAAACGCTCACGACACACGGTACAGGTACAGGTGGCTCCGCCTAACAAACCATATGTGACGCCAGTAAAACCACATTAAAAGATGATCGTGTCTGATAATTCAATCACGCTGCATTAACTCGTACTGTCCTGTATCAGATGATAAAAACATAACACACGCACCAAACTTTCTGTGAAAGTTACCTGAGAAGCACATTGTTGAATCGTGTTGACGTCACAACCTCCTTCATGTGCGGCTTCAAATGAAGGTGTGGTTTGTTACCGTGTCTGTCTGAGATCCTCTGGGACTGAAGCACCTTGTCTCTCCTTCACAGAGGTTTAGAAGACACACTTCACTGCGTGGGAAACCAAACAGTCAGGTCGACATTAAAGAGGGAGAGGAAGATGAGAAGAACTTAGTTGCAGATTCTTAACAGTGCTCCCCACGGAGGGCAGGAAGTACAGCAGCAGCTCTGAATTCACCACCGTCTGCATTTCAATCCCATCTAACGCACTCCATCAGCGTTTTGCCTTTTGTTTGCTCTTTTAGCCGCACGCTTCAGTCAACGTTCATTACAGCAGACAGCCCTGCGTGCTCCATTAAGATCGAGTACACATGGTTATGTGTCTGAAGACGGGTTAACAAAAACCTTTCAGCACGGAACCCGCCCTCCCAGTTTAACCACAACTTGTTGTTTTACATTCTGCTCCGTGTTCAGAGAAAACATGAGATATTAAATGTTAATTAGTGAGCTGACAAGGCGCTAAGTCCATGACGCTAACTTCTTATTTAGGCCAACTGTTTTCATCCTTCATGCTGGACTAAAGGCCCTGAGCATGGAACTGTTTTAAAAGTAAACAACTTTAAACTGAGAGCGCTGTGAGCGCAGCAACAAAAAAACAGATAGAGCCTAGGGCCTTTAGCGCTCAGGACCGACTTCAGAAAGTGTAAAAACATCGTTCAGGCTTCCTTCACTGAAACAAAAAGCTTGTTTCTTTTTTAGCCCAAGCTCAAGCTGAACCTGGTGACAGAATATGACAACCAGGACAGGAAGTCAGACAAGGAAACGCACAGAGCGTTCGGTCAATTTCAAAATAAAACACAATATACGGACTCGCAATCGTATTTTCCATCACCATCATCCTCAGAAAGTCAAAGCAATATGTTGTTTGCACGTTTTTCTCTTTATTCGCATGTGATCTTGTAGTTCTCCTGTGATCTTGTAGTTCTCCTGTGATCTTGTAGTTCTTGCGTGATCTTGTAGTTCTCCCGTGATCTTGTAGTTATCCTGTGATCTTGTAGTTCTTGCGTGATCTTGTAGTTCTCCCGTGATCTTGTAGTTCTCCTGTGATCTTGTAGTTCTCCTGTGATCTTGTAGTTCTCCTGTGATCTTGTAGTTCTCCTGTGATCTTGTAGTTCTTGCGTGATCTTGTAGTTCTCCCGTGATCTTGTAGTTCTCCTGTGATCTTGTAGTTCTTGCATGATCTTGTAGTTCTCCTGTGATCTTGTAGTTCTCCTGTGATCTTGTAGTTCTCCTGTGATCTTGTAGTTCTCCTGTGAACTTGCAGTTCTCCTGTGATCTTGTAGTTCTTGCGTGATCTTGTAGTTCTCCCGTGATCTTGTAGTTCTCCTGTGATCTTGTAGTTCTTGCGTGATCTTGTAGTTCTCCTGTGATCTTGTAGTTCTCCTGTGATCTTGTAGTTCTCCTGTGATTTTGTAGTTCTTGCGTGATCTTGTAGTTCTTGCGTGATCTTGTAGTTTTCCCGTGATCTTGTAGTTCTCCTGTGATCTTGTAGTTCTCCTGTGATCTTGTAGTTCTCCTGTGTAGTTCTCCTGTGATCTTGTAGTTCTCCTGTGATCTTGTAGTTCTTGCGTGATCTTGTAGTTCACCTGTGATCTTGTAGTTCTCCTGTGATCTTGTAGTTCTTGCGTGATCTTGTAGTTCTCCCGTGATCTTGTAGTTCTCCTGTGATCTTGTAGTTCTCCTGTGATCTTGTAGTTCTCCTGTGATCTTGTAGTTCTCCTGTGATCTTGTAGTTCTCCTGTGATCTTGTAGTTCTCCTGTGATCTTGTAGTTCTTGCGTGATCTTGTAGTTCTCCCGTGATCTTGTAGTTCTCCTGTGATCTTGTAGTTCTTGCGTGATCTTGTAGTTCTCCTGTGATCTTGTAGTTCTCCTGTGATCTTGTAGTTCTTGCGTGATCTTGTAGTTCTTGCGTGATCTTGTAGTTTTCCCGGGATCTTGTAGTTCTCCTGTGATCTTGTAGTTCTCCTGTGATCTTGTAGTTCTCCTGTGTAGTTCTCCTGTGATCTTGTAGTTCTCCTGTGATCTTGTAGTTCTTGCGTGATCTTGTAGCCTAGTTCTTCCGTGATCTTGTAGTTCTCCTGTGATCTTGTAGTTCTCCTGTGATCTTGTAGTTCTCCTGTGATCTTGTAGTTCTCCTGTGTAGTTCTCCTGTGATCTTGTAGTTCTCCTGTGATCTTGTAGTTCTTGCGTGATCTTGTAGTTCTCCCGTGATCTTGTAGTTCTCCTGTGATCTTGTAGTTCTTGCGTGATCTTGTAGTTCTCCTGTGATCTTGTAGTTCTCCTGTGATCTTGTAGTTCTTGCGTGATCTTGTAGTTCTCCTGTGATCTTGTAGTTTTCCCGTGATCTTGTAGTTCTCCTGTGATCTTGTAGTTCTCCTGTGGTCTTGTAGTTCTCCTGTGATCTCGTAGTTCTCCTGTGATCTTGTAGTTCTCCTGTGATCTTGTAGTTCTTGCGTGATCTTGTAGTTCTCCCGTCATCTTGTAGTTCTCCTGAGATCTTGTAGTTCTCCTGAGATCTTGTAGCCTAGTTCTTCCGTGATCTTGTAGTTCTCCTGAGATCTTGTAGTTCTCCTGAGATATTGTAGTTCTCCTGAGATCTTGTAGTTCTCCTGTGATGTGTGTGCAGCTGCTCATTGCTGCGCTCTGCTGTGCTCATGTTCTAGAAACAGATCCAGTGGGGCAGGGCGGAGTAGCCTATGTTGAGATTTGGGGTTAACACATCTGTTAGCTTTCTTTAGTGAAGCTCTTCAGTTTAAAGCTACCGACTGACCACATTTACAACAGCTAAGTTATGTTAAACTGACTCCCCAACACCTTGATTAAGGCAGAGAGCCATAACATTGGAGATGCTTCTTCTCTTGGACAAATGAACAGAGACACGGAGAGAATTAGGAACCCCTGAACAAAACATTTAAACATTAAAGCAGTTTTCTCTGAGGCAGCAGAGCACCATCCTCTGAGCTGGCAGATAAAAACATGTTAAAGCACATTTTTATTTCTTTGAGTATAGACATGTCATCTTAAAGCATTTACAGGGGTAAACAAAGCCTTCTAGCCCGGGTGATATTTTATTCTCTTTTTCTCGTCTTAGCTGCTTATTTGTGGTGCTTTTTGTTGGTGTTGAAAAAGTCTTATGATCACCTTGCAGGCTCGTGGTGATGGTTGCAGTCCCTGACGTCCTGCAGAGGCGTGGGAGCTAAAGAGTGTTTGAATGAGACAAACAACAAGACACAAGGGACGCTTTAATATCCTCTGCTTCAGCTGTGTACCGAGATTAACCTCATCCTTTGACAATCAACACAGCAGAGTGCTGCTCACACACAGCACTCCATGTTTAAAGTGTGGAAACACAGGGTTTATGCTAATAAGTAGCATTGCTGGATCAAATAGACAATTTACTGCGTACAGTAGACCAGCTTTTCTGTACGTTTGGTCCACGCTGCCTCTCTGTTTGATTTTTGAAACCACTAATGATAACGCTGAACATGAAGGGAAATGTAAAATGTGACTTTTTCATTTCAGTTATGGTAGATGTTCAGACTTTGCATGCTTTAAAAAATGTAGACTGACACAAATTGAAAGGCAAGATTTCGATAAAGTATGCAAACTTGCAGGAAATGCAATTTTCCCACGAGGGGTAAAACGTGGCTCAGTCTCAGAATCAAATAACACAGACGCCATCCCCGTTTCAATATCCTCCTCGATAAACATCAGAGGCAGAGTCGTCGCCCTGCAGACGGCATCTCATTCAATCAAGCTCCACCTCAGACAAGACGCTGGGCGGTAATTTACTCTCCTCTTACTGTTTATTTTTTCTTAATGTGCATCAGGTAATAAAAGCACGGAAACATTGACTTGTTCATCATGACTCATCTTTGATGTGTCGAGCTAAATGTCTGTGTATCTCTTTATTGCCTGTGCGAGCGAACAGGTGCAGATCGATAAAACAACCTTTATTCCATGACGGTAAGGAAGTCTTGGTTTTTTCAAATGGTGTAAATCTCTGCACCGTACTCGTTACAATAATGATAAAAGAGATGCTTTTTACAGGAAGTCGTGCAGCTCCCATCGATCATCTCAACGCCGGGATGATACATGTGAAGGCTGGCCTGCCTTCATTAACCATGCGTGCCACATCCGTGTCTCGTTTGATGGATAACTTCTTGGCACCTCGGAACATTACAGCGAAGCACTTGACCTTTATTGATACGGCCCACTTCAATATACTGAGCAATGAAGCGCTCCATCACTTTAATACATGATTGGTTTCGTCAAAAAGCCGGCGTTGGTAAAGATCTGTGTAGATGTATAATCGTGGGCTTTGTATGTTGCTCCATGGATTAAATTAAATGAACTCCAAAGATGAATCGGATGATAAACACAGAGTAATGAATAAAAGATTAGTGTTCCCGCCCACAATGAATGCAGGTCAATGATTGTAACCCACATTATTATTTAGATGAATGCTCGTTCCTACTATCGCTAACACTTTGGCTGTTACATCTAAATGAGGATCCAGATCTCTATGAGCAAAGTCAGTGTACACATATAAGACCGTGTGCAGTTTGTTCAGACGCTGTGAGCAAGTGTGGGAATCAAAAAACCTCGGCTACAGCAGCCAGACGTGATGGTGGAGGTACAGTCGTTCAGTGCAGAGCATGAATACAGAGAGGTGTAAGTTCTCTTGTAATTGGTAGGCTTTGATCTCTGAACTCTGCGGGAGGCTGCTCATGATCCGTCCCCAGAGAAAGCTCCTCTGCGGGCCTTTGACGGATCCAAAAAACCTCCTGGTTCTCACCGTTTTGCAGGATGGAAGACAATGCACCCAGCAGCTCGGTCTGATGTAATGCTTTCACTGATATCTCAAGGTCAGCAACCGTGCTTTGGGCCTCTTGCTCATTGGCCTACTTGTTATTTTCTGCAGGTTTATGGTTTCTTTCCTTTCCGGCCTAAAGGTGGGACTTCCCTGTGGAGAAAGTCTCATCGATCTTTTCCCCTTACTGATGTTCACTGAATCTCCACTCTAGGGTCCGAGCAGAGAAAGAACAACAGCAGAAAAGTAGTGAATACAAATCTCTTAAATGGTTGTAGTATTGTAGTATACATCAGTGAGAGCGCCAGGGGGCACTTGGGAATTTGTGGAAGCGAGGAGGGAAGAGGAGATCAAATGTAATGAAAATAAAGATCAACTATTAACATTATTTGTGACATGTTGATACATTTCTTTTAACCCTCTGAGGCCGGTGCTGTCGTATGAGACACACTTTACATCATCAGCTCTAAAAATGTAACGTAGCGTCGTAGCAACTTACTGGGAAGTCCACCCGCTTCGTCATCTCAACGAAGTTCGGTGGTGAACAACCAGGGCTTTTTCTATCCCACTGAGAAGATCAGAGTATATTCAGTGTATATTTCTCCCAAAAATGAATTTAATTTGTGATGATTTATGACATTGCAGTGAAAAATGTAATTTCTGTTAGCTCCCTTGGCTAACGTAGACGCTGCCATCTTGTTTTGGGCTGTCAACCAATCAGGGCCAATGAGAAGCCAGTGCATGAAGTTGTCATGATGGAGTCTAATCCCCAAAGACTTTGCACATTTATTCCTGAATTGTTAATTAAATAAATGTTCTTTCTAAATTACCGTAAAGTCTGGAATACAAGTCGCACTGATATATAAAACACACTCTGTTTGTGAAGGTCTCTCAGAGAGAAAAAAATAGTTTAAACTGTCTGACGATTTCAGGAGTGTTCAGCAAAGTCAACAACGTGCCGTTTCAGTTCAGCTGTGTCGCTCTTTGAGTTCTGTCTGTTTTCTCTTTGTGGAGTTTGCTCTCCTACTCGCTACAGTACGGTAGTTGAGCTCCTAGCCTGCAGTGAAAGTTGTTCAGCACAGACCTCTAGCTTGCGAGCTCTCTGCCTCACTGCGCTGGTCACTCTTTTACTTTTAATATACTCTTTCAATCAAAAGAGCACGCAACAAGCTTTATTTACCGAACAATATCGCAACGTTTTCTGTAAATGCATGATAATGACCTCGTGAGGGAGAAGTTGTGAAAAAGTCCCGTAGTCAGACTTGTCGGTGTCGCTGTCTTTCCCAGCACAGCGTGCACTCAGCTGTAAATACACAATGAATGGGGATGAATTTTTTGAATCGCGTCAGGTCACGTGCGGTGTGTGTTGGTGGCTTCTGCACCCACAGTAATGAAGGCGCATGCGTCAGTGTTTTTATACTGGTATATTGGTCATTGCTGTAAAAGACGCAGCCAACTTTTAAGATGAAAAAATAGGTATTAAAAGTGCGTCTTTTACACTGGATTTTACGGTAAGTCTGTCCTGATTCTTTGTCTTGTATGATTGAGTGAGAGGGAGAAAACGCAGAGCTTTATTTGGAGGATATGAAAAGAAGCAGACCATGAAGTAAACACTCACAAGCCAATCACTTGAGCACAGATCGATATGTGCTGTGCCCCTTTCTCAGAGTAAAGTATCAATTATACAGCAAATAAGGACCCAATCAGACAACATCATACCCCCAGTATTGACCACAGCTGCCACCGATTGGTTAATATCCTTTTTTTTATTCTGTTGACAGGCCACTGGTTGTTGATGTCCCTTCTTCCTGCATGCTTCTTGTTTGTGCTGTGGATTGAGTCCTGCAGGGATGAGTTTGCTGTCTGTTTCCTTCCCCGAGAGAGAATCTGTCATTCATAGCCCGACTGTTTATTTTTTGACCTTTGCATTCGTTGTTTCCGTCTGTCCTTTAGTTGGCTTTGTGAGCGGAGCCGTGTCCTCGGAGGCGAAGCGAGTGAGATGAAAGATTCATACGGACACATGCGGTATGAGAGATCTCCACCAGAGAGAGTTAATTAGGATCTCCCTTTCCTTGGCCATCACTCTGCTCTTGACATTTCATCTCACTTTTTCCTGAACAAATCTCCCTAGGACCGGAGGAGACGGGCAGAGAGAAAGTGGCCGACCTTGGTTAGGTGTTGTGATGCATTGCTGCTTTTAGCCCACATCAGTCTGCCTGCCCATGATAACGTTCAACATGAAACAGAGGAATAATCCCACCGCTCTCCAAGCAAAACTATCTCTGCTCTGCCTCTTTTCACCTGAAAGGAAGAGCCCTTCTCTTTTGTCCTCCCCTGTGAAAATTCATTATTTCCCTAAAGAAGCACACCCACAAATGTTCCGTGCAGCCATTTCAGAGAGCCCCAGCTTTTCCTCCTGTCAAATTAAAAACGGCGAAACAGGGGGAAAAAAACACATTCATACGCAAATCAGCCCCGTCGGTGAGGTTAGAGAGAGTGCAGCGATACAATAAAGAACAAAACAGGCCATCAACACTTCAGGTTTTTTTCTCTCTTGTCATGGCAATAGAAATAGGAAACATAATCATAGCTTGAGTAAATTGAAAACGTTCAGTGTTCAATATGAAAAAGATAGATCTGATGATTAAACCGTAACAAGTGGAAGCCTTGGTGTGAGAGTGAAAGAGAGAGAGAGAGAGTGTGTGTGTGAGAGGAGGTGAAAAGTGTTGATTGTCCCCGTCTCCCTGTCTGTCCTTTGAAATTGGAGAAAGCAGACTGTATAAGCGGACAGCAGAGCCAGACCCGGCCGATGATGTGACTCTGTGATAGATCTGTTTAATGCACACTTTATAGCTGGCAATCCTCGGCCCGGGGTTTTTCAGAAAGCTGACAGAGTGGTTATAGGTAACCTGCTCGCGGAGAAAAGGAGAAAATTATCGTTCTGAAATGACTTCGACTCACAGCTCAAAGCGCCGCCGTGTCTCTCGCTCCACAGAACCTTTTTGACGGGGCCGAAATACTCCACTGAATTTCCTCACCTCTCACAGATTTCATCACGATAGGAACAGAAGGTGAGAATATATGGCAAAGCAGAAAATAAGGTAGAAATGTGACTCACTGCTGCCCCCGGGACTCACTGGGACTCATCCGTACTGTCCTGTAGACTCACGTTCAGTCAGGGTTATATCAATGTTTATATACGTAAACATGCATATGAACTGTACTGTCATGTTGTTTTGAAAATTAAAGGCATGAAAAAGACCCAAAGAAGTTTAAATAAGTCTCAGAGCTCCCCAAAACATGTGTGTGAAGTGTCTTGTTCTAAATCCACTCTGATCCTGTATTTGATCATGCCTATAAACCCCTCTATTTCAGTCCTGCTCAGAACAGGCTGTTTCTGTGTCTGTAGCTTTAAATGTAAATGAGCTGTGTCTGACCACGCCCCTCTCTGGAAGGGCTTGGGTGGCTCGGGCTTTCTCGCTCCATGTCCTATTGTTTACGGTGAGAAGGCAGACTCAGAGGGCAGAACAAACACCTAGCTGTGGGAGTGTCACCCACCTGGGGGAGGGGTTACTGCCCTTTGTGATGTCATGAAGGGCAAATCTCCAAATGGCCTGTTTGAGCACACATTTTCTGAAAAGTGGAGCAGGCAAAAGATGGAGAGGATGGACTTTTCTCATCATTGGGGGGTTTGTAGACAGACTAGAGACACATGTTAGTGTTAGAGAAACATGGTGAAGAGGATTTTGTACTGTGCTGTCATGTTGTTTTGAAAATTAAAGGCATCAAATTAAGCTTCAACCTCCGGTGTGCATGTTTACAGCCTGGTTAAAAAAAACAAATAGGTCTGATTAGCTCATGTCTCGATCAGCACACACTGTACGGGGGGTGAATGTTTTGATGACTCATCCGTTTTGATTTGATGAAGGATAAGAGTTATTCACAATAAGGCGTGTAGCTGACCTGATTGACAGGTTTTAACGGTTTGTCAGGAGGCTTAAAACCCGCCTCAGCTCCAGCTCTAAGCCTGTCGTTAGGTTGACTGAAAGTTAAGGTGAGACAGCATTTCCAGCATGGAGACCGCCATCGATGGGACTCCAGCGCCCCCTGCAGGAACAGACGGGTGATGTTACTCAGACTTCGTCCTTTAATATTTACAGTCTGAACATGAAATGGACCAAAAGATCTTTAATAAGAAAAATACTTGATGGATCTCTTAACTCACCCAACGATGTGACCTAAGCTTATTCTGTGTAGTCTCACCAATGAGGCGGACTGTATGATTCATAAGTAAGGGAACTGTTTGCGTTGTGTTATTATTGGGATCTTATGATGCCTTCGGTGCAGATAAAATATGGACTCCTTTCCTTTGTTCCTTTAATTTTCCGTTCATGGTTCCACAGTAGCTTCAGGCCTCCTCTGCTCTAAGCACAGCCACAACCTGCTGATAGCTGCTGTGAGCCACAGGTCACATGACTTAAGATCTGGGGGGTCATCCAATCAGGGATGGGTGTTCAGCAGCCCTTCAGCAGAGGTTGGCCACATTATGGATTCCCTCATTAAAAACCTTTGTATGGGTGTAGGTCAGGCCAGTTCTGACAGGTGTCAGTGAGATGAATGACTGTGTGGCAAATCACACACACACGCTTCCAGTGTGACCACCCAATGAGGGCAGGCGCTGCCAGTAGGGACAGTAGTCATGGAAATGAAGGTGTCTGACCCCGCCATGCTTAATTCATAAATCTGCTGCAGTGAGCGCTGATGAAGACGCAGACTTTTACAAACCGTTTATTACGTTTTGATAAAAAGCAATAATGATATCACAAACTATTCAGTTCAAATTCTTTCAGCTCTACGTGGTCACTTCTCTGTCGGAGGTGTTCTCATCCAACTTTGTTTTATCTCAGCACGACACAAAGTATACACAAAAAAATCAACATTGCTATTTGTGTCTTTGCTCAGGTTTGACAACCTCTGCTTCCTTAAGCCGGGCTCAGACTGCAGGATCATCAGGCCTATTGGAGGTACGATTCCTTCCCGACAATCTCAGGCATGTTCCCGACTCGAGGCTGCTTGGAAACGATTATCTTCTGAGATTATCTTGTAGTGTGTAATGCCCCGATCTGCTCTGCGATCATCATGGACGCCCCAATTTATATCAAGAATGTTTGATATTTAGGATTTAAAATCTTGATGATTACGTCATGAAAGGGTCTGGAGGAAGTGGTGTGTGACTACAATAACCACGAGTGAAGATAGAGGGCAGTAATATGTGGACAGTAGTGGCGACCGGCAGCAGGATGCTAACTATAATACATCTGACAGTTACAATCTGACTTCCAGCTCTCGCTGAAGAAGCCATGTCGTGCTCGTCTCCACAGACATTTCTTTACCCAAACTGGTTTTTTAGTTGTTGTTTTTTCTACACAAAGCAGCTAATTTAACCGCTGGCTCCATCATTTACATGAGTTCACGTGAGGTGGTGCGTTCCTCCGCAGAGCACAATAATCTAAGTACAATCCTGTGCCTTATGATAGTCCATTATTTTCATATCATGTAGTGTGAGCATGCTTGAGATTATGATGAAGAAGATCTGTTAAGGTTTATGTGTGTGGTGACACCCAAATTCAAAATCGGGAAGGATTTTAAAACTCTGGCAGTGTGAGGCGGGCTTTAGTGCACGTCCATGCAGGCAGACATTACAGGTCAAGTTCTTTTATCAAGTCTTCATAGTTGAGTTCACATTAGGGCTAGTGTTCAGAATAACTCTTTAAATGGTGTGATGAGTGATTTATGTAAAAAAAAAAAAAAACCTACTACCTTACCTAAACTTTCTCATCCAGGTCTACACTCCCTCCCGCCCACTACGCTCTGCGTAGGCATCTGATCCAACCTTCACAACAGGGACCTAAAGGCCCGGACACACCAAGCAGACGGCAAAGAACCAGTGGCGACGAAGGCCGCCTGTAGCGTCGGCGGACAATGCATTTTGTCTTGGCTTAAAAGTTGCACTAGAGCACACCGCAAAGACTACAGCCAACGGCCAACCACCACGTACGTTCTGCGCATGCGTGACAGGCAATAACTCTCCATGCCAGCAGGCGGCGGTAGTCTCTTATCGTCATTCCAAAACGGGTAAACCAAAAGAGGACGAGGAAGAAAGCGGATAAATAAACCGTTGTTGGTGGAACAAGCACAAAAGAGGTTACGTTTTTCTTCTTGTTCACTGGCTCTCCTGTTACGCTTAGCTGAACAGCCAATCAGAGGGATTCCTCTCACCAACCGCGCCAGCGACTGCCGACGTTGATTCAACATGTGGAATCGGCTAAAAAAAGGCCAACTGGGGCCGACTGGTAGCGACGGAGCTGGACACCTCAAAAACTAGGGCGACAACCGCTCACCGACGGACCGACAGCTGACGGTCTCCTTGGTGTGTGAGGGCCTTAAGTCTCTAACTAGACTCTTCTCCTCTGTCGCCCACCGGGGGTGGAACAAACTTACAAACTCCATCCGATCTGCTGAGTCCCTTTGCACCTTTAAGAGAAAGCTGAAGACCCAGCTCTTTCTGAACACCTACGACCTTCATGATGATGATGATGTTTAGGATGGCTGTGATGCCGATTAGAACCTTTAAGAACAGCTGTGGATGTTGTGCTGTGCCTCTGGTCACTCGAAGTCTGAGTGACGTCAGCCATCTGTTCCTGCAGGGGGCTCTGGAGGCTCATCGGCAGCAGCCATGCAAACTTTCAGTCAACCTAACGACAGGCTGAGAGCTGGAGCTGAGGCAGGTTTTAAGCCTCCTGACAAACCATTACATCACCTAACTATGGACACGTATTGTTTATAAAATCAAAACGGAGCCGTTGAAAAAAAAACACCCCTGTACATTGTGTGCCAGTGATGACAATAACAAATCAGACCTGTTTTTTTAACATGTTTATTTCTGCTTTTTTGAATGGGTGTGTATGTGACTTCCTGTGCTTCTGCAGCCAGCCTCTAGTGGACACTCTAGGAACTGTAGGATTTTGCACTTCAGCATCGGCTTCATTTTTCAAGACCTGTCATCACCTGTGCTCTGCCTCTGGTCACTTCCTGTCAGCACCTCTGGTCACTTCCTGTCAGCACCTGTGTGTCCGATCAGACTTCAAGCTTTTTATTTGCACTTCCTGACGTTGTCTCCTCCTCTCTAGATCCTTGCTTGCGTTGTTCTTACTTGTCGCTTTGGGTAAAAGTGTCTGATGAATGAATTGCAGAATGTATATTTATATATTGACTTTCGACATCTCAATATTTTAAATATTTTTTCTCTTTCTCTCAAGTCCACGAAATCTTTCTTTTCCAACTCCAATAAAGAAAGCGAATTGGCGAATCTGTCAGCATGTCTAACTTTTCCTTTTATTCAGTTATTAGTTCATTAGTTTGTTGGTACATTGTGCTCACAGGAAATCAGGAAAATGGGAGTTTTATGAAGTCGGATGTGCTTGAAGTCCTAAAGTTTTCCACTTTCTGTACACAATGCACTTCCTCTGTTTACTTTAGCTCAAGGGCTTTAGAGTCACTGAAACCAAGTGTGCAGTACAGATCCTGCTGAAGCTCCCCTGAGACCGACTTGAGCTGTGTGTGTTTGTGATTCAGGGTCACACACCTGTCCGCCGCCGGCAGGAATACAATGAAATGTGTTCAAGCACAAGGAAACTTTGTCTAAGACTGAAATTCTTACTGTGCCACAACGATTTTAGGAGCACTCTCCTTTTTCTATCCGTTTGTTACGAGTCATTATCAGTTAATCCACATTTCAAACCAGTCATATCAAACACGAATCTTCTGCACAAACGACGTACTCGTCTTTGGTCAACATCCATGTGACTCTTCTCTTAAGTGGTTGAGTGGGAGAGAGGAGTACGCTCCACTCGTACATCAAGAACATTACAGTAATAATAAGGGACTTAATGTCATAACATATTCCATTATTGTAGGGCACAGAGGCCTCGCGACGATCATGCAAGGGGGAAGTTCAAGGAAAATTTAATGACAAAAATAGGAAATTGAACTGCGGAGAAAGGTAAAGTAGTTCTTCTGCCCAGATAAAAGCATATTAGAGCGAGTCCAGGAGGAAGATAAGAGGAGATGACTCAGTGGGAAGAGGACAACGAGGTCAGTGTGGTTTCACAAAACCAAGAGAAGATCGGATGTTCGCAAAGACAAGTTAGCAACACGGTCATTTAAGGTGAGCAAAGGAAGAGTTACAGCAGCGTTGAAACAGAAAGACTATGGTGATTCTGATACTTCAGTTTAAAGTCTTGATCATTTCCCCACACAATTAAAAAAGATTTTAGAAGACAATCCCTCAATTAAAGATCCCATTCTGTGCAATGCCACTTTCTCACCATGCATTTAGTCCCCAGATTTAGCCGCTCTTTCATCGGCACACAATGGATTATTTTCAGCCATAAAGCTGGGATCTTGATAAGGCATCAAACGTTTGTCCAGAGACATTTCAAACAATCCCCATCTTGAAAGAGACAAATTATTTTTATCAGCTCGTCTTCAATTAATTAGGATGTCATTTGTGGCGAAGTGAACTCAAAGAGAAATAAGTGACACGTTATAAAGCGAGCTAATTGTCTCAGATAATTCTGTGCTCGGTGCATGGAGGGTTCTTTCTGTGCTCGCTGCCTTTAATGTCTTTCCCCACGGCTGTTAGCGTGTCCGTCAGAAGCTGTGTCGGCTTGAAGTGCCTTCAAGTCAAACTCTCTACCCGCTATCTTAAGATCTTGCATTACATTTCACTGTTTCTGTTGCTTTTTTTCACTGAATGTTCATGAACTGTCTCGTGCATTGGCAGCTGCCAGCGTTTTTTTTCATTATAACCTGGAAGATTATAGTGCCTTTTCAACCTGAAATACACATCCATCCATCATCGTACGCTCTTCCAGGGCTGGGTCACGGTGGTAGCAGGCTAAACAAGTTGCCCTACACGTCCCTCTGCCCTGCAACGTTTTTCCAGCTCCTCCTTTGGGATCCCAAGGCCAGACGGGAAATATAACCCCTCCGTCGAACTCTGGGTCTACTCCCAGTTGGATGTGCCCGGAAGACCTCCTGAAGGAGTCGATCAGGAGGCATCCTGATCAGATGCCTGAACCACCTTACCTGGCTCCTTTCAATGCGAATGAACAGGGGCTCTGCTCCGAGCTCCCTCCGGGTGTCCAAGCTCCTCACCCTATCTCTGACTCCCAATTTCCACATACTCTGTGCGGTCCGTCAGCGCCACAGTTGTTCTGCCCAACTGGGTCCATTTCTGGAATGTGAGCACAGCCATGAGCAGCTGTACACACATCACAGGAGAACTACAAGATCTCAGAAGAACTACAAGATCACAGAAGAACTACAAGATCACAGAAGAACTACAAGATCACAGAAGAACTACAAGATCAACGTGCAAACAACATGTTGCTTTGTCTTTCTGAGGATGATTTGTTGTTCATTCGGTGCCTGTTTTGACGTTATGTTGATAAAGGGATTAAAAATACGACCGTGAGTGTGTATATTGTGTTTTTATTTTTTTATTGACTTGACGCTCTGTGTGTTTCCTGGTCTGACTTCCTGTACAGGTCGACCTTTTCTGTCCAGCTTGACCTGTGCCTGAAGTGTACTCCATCAAAAATAGTCTCGCAGTGTATTTGAAACGGAGCATAGCAAGGGGGCGCTGCTGGCACGCTCCTGAGATTGGTCGCACAACACAATCATTGATTAGCAGCTAAAAGGCGGCATAGTGCGCGGCGCTGACGGACCGCGGCACACTTAGAGTATGTGGAAATAGGGTGAAAGGCTAAGCCCAGTCACCCTACGGAGGAAACTAATTTCAGCCGCTTGTATCCAGGATCTCATTCTTTCATTCACTCCCCAGAGGCCTTGTCCCAGCAGCAGAAGCCGAGCTCTCGAGTAGACGGAGCTCCCCCAACCTTCAGCAAGGTAATCTGGCACTACTACCACCTGACGTTCCTGACGCCCATCCACCACCATCGGACTGTGTCGTCCCCACAACCACCGCCGTCCTCATTCATGCACGGCCTGCTCCGACCTCCACCTCAGCGGCAAGGAAGTGTGGACAACAGGAACGTGAGGAATACAAAGGAGAAATCCTTCCTGCATCTTTTCCCGTTAAACAGTGTTTAACTTTGGAGCAATGTGTTTGGGAAATATTCCTGACTTGTCTTCCTTGAGCTCTCTTTGTTATTTGTTTGACGCTGTTAACATTTTCTGTCAAAGGGTCTTTGTATGTACCTCGGTGAGCGTGTCAGGGAGAGTAGGAGTACATCGTTGTGTTGACATCCTTTATTTTTAAACTGCTCCCATTCATGATATTATCAACAACACAGAATCCCTGAAAATTCTTCCTCAAATGTCTGGATGGTAATTTAGCAGCACACCACGCCCTTATGATTATTGATGCTTATTATCATTGAATGAAATGTGCTTAGTGTGCCTGAAATTGAAATGGGAGGCGTACATTTGCTCTGACGCCGCGGGGCGAATACCAAGAGTCATTAGACGCGCTTCTTAGATAAAAACGTAAAATCTCTTCCGCTGCATATCCGGCCCCCTCTGGCTGATAGAGAGCCTTATTAAGAAAATATTGTTTGACTTGTTCCTCCGCTCCACGCTACGATTATGTGCTTGAATATGAAAAAAACACACACACACAAAACAATGAACCCTGAGAGTACGCCAAGACTGAGGATTGGAACAGGGTCACTGAAGTCGTCTTAGTTGCCAGCCTTTCATAAAGAGCTTCAAGACTCGGTGAAACAGACACTTTTACATCAATCACCTGTTTTGACATGAATTTAAACGAGGTAAAACAGGTCCCTGGTGGGTTCAGGAATACATTAACATAGTTTGAATATTGCAAAGAGCTTCTATCGTCTAAAAACAGGCTTTTATCACAGGAAACGTCCTCCTGGCTCTGCTGTTTCATATTTATGACAGTCAGAACCCATTAAGGAATGGGAAGAGTGGACAGATATGTTTTTAACCCATTAGTAATTCATGTTGGAGCTATGTTTTGTGTTTCAAGTCATTATACTTAATCCTGCAGACGGTGTTAATGAACAAAATGCATCGACAAGAGAGAAGATCTCGTATATTTCTGTGCACACACTTCATTCGTGTGTTTAATGTGTTTGATTGTTGTGTCTTGAGTATCCTAACCCCCAATCCCCACATACTCTGCCATCCGTTAGAACTACAAGATCACGCGAGAACTACAAGATCACGCGAGAACTACAAGATCACGCGAGAACTACAAGATCACAGGAGAACTACAAGATGATGAGATGAGATTCCACTTTATTGTCATTACACATATACAAGTATAGGAGCAACGAAATGAAGTTTGGCATCTCACCAGAAGTGCAATAAGCAGATAGTGCTGTGCTATGTACAAAAGTAATTACAGAATTTACAGGTAATGTGAGTTAAATAAATGCTATAAATAGAAGTATAAGTATATTCTACAGATTATAATATGCAGATTAAAATGGAGTAAACATGCTATGCTAGGTAAAGATAATATACAGAATATACAGAATGTTTAAAATCCAAAAGTTCCTGTCGGGTGTAGGATGTTAAGGCGAAGCTGTTCCGTACGAACAGACCCGAGATGAACAGAAAAATTACTGCAAAATTGCAAAACTGAGAGAGACGCTGGGCCTCGCGATGCGACATCCGATCACAGGAGAACTACAAGATCCCATGAGAACTACAAGATCTCAGGATAACTACAAGATCACATGAGAACTACAAGATCACATGAGAACTACAAGATCACATGAGAACTACAAGATCTCAGGAGAACTACAAGATCACAGGAGAACTACAAGATTACATGAGAACTACAAGATCACATGAGAACTACAAGATCACATGAGAACTACAAGATCACAGGAGAACTACAAGATCACATGAGAACTACAAGATCACAGAAGAACTACAAGATCACAGGAGAACTACAAGATCACAGAAGAACTACAAGATCACGCAGGAATAAAGAGAAAAATGTGCAAACATGTTACTTCGTCTTCCTGAGGATGATATTTTGTTATTCGGTGCCTGTTTTGACGTCATGTTGATAAACTGATGGAAGTACGACCGTGTGTCTGTATATTGTGTTTTATTTTGAAATTGACCGGACGCTCTGTCCGTTTCTTTGTCTAACTTCCTGTCCGGGTCGATCTATTCTGTCCAGCTTGAAGCGTGCCTGCAGCGAGCTCTATCGTAAAGAGCAGCATATTTGAAACGGTGTGTAGTGACGCCGGTGGCACGCTCCGGGGACGGACCGCGGCGCTCGCTGAGGAAACACAATTATTGACTAGAGTGGCAGCGAACTACGGCGAAGTGTAGGGTAAGTCTTTTAAATTCCATTGTTAAGTTTCACCTCACCTGTTCGTTTCTGGTGTAAGGTCCAGACTCCATAATGTAAAATGTGACCATACTTGGAGCACTTGAGATCCCCCCATTAGAGTCCTCTCCTGCCGTCGCTGTGCAGCAGCCTGCAGCACACGCGCGCACACACACACACACACACACACACACACACACACACACACACACACACACACACACACAATCTCCATCAGCATGCTCCTCGGCTGCTGTGTCTCCAGTTGACCACAGGCGACCTCATCATTTCTCCAATCTCAGGTGAACTCGAGCAGCTGAATCACTCTGAAGCCTGTCAGGCTCGAGACGTTATTGCCCCTAATAAGAAAGTTTGCATGTTAGACACATCACCACGACACATGACCACAACAAAGCTCAGAAACAATGCATTCTTGTATTAAGAAAATGTTGTTTTTTCTAACATTCTCCTCTCACCAAGACGGCAGGACGGCTTTATTAGCTGTACACTAGACGGACAGAAAATCCCCATCTCCACTAACTTTCTGCTTTCTCACAGCCGAGGTCAAGAGTCAGACTTGTGCTGCTTTCTCAAATACAGGAAGGCTACTTTTCCAGCTAAAATCTTTGCCCTCTCCACCTCGCTTTAGTTTACTTGTTCTCTCAGAGTTCACTCTATTATTCACGACATGGAAAGGTTGTAACTGTTTATTTATAGCCGCATGTAGAGCGCCATTTACAGCGCAGAATGTGAAGTTCTTCGAAAAGGTCCAAGAAATGGGTTCAAGACACACAAATAAAAACTCTGAATAAAAAATAAACACACAATGAAATCAGGACTTCTCCTTCAGGGCTTCTTTTATCAACTCTGAAGGAAATATTCTCCATCTCCATTTTTTCCCTCTTATCCGAGGTCGGGTCGCGGTGGCAGCAAGCGCAGTGAGTCAACCCAAACTCCCCAGCAACGTTTTCCAGCTCCTCGTGGGGGATTCCAAGGCGTTCCCAGGCTTGTATTTGTGATCGTATTGTTTCGTTCAGTGCCCAAAGCTCACGACCACAGGTGAGGGTTGGAACAAAAATCTACAGGTAAATCGAGAGCTTTGCCTTCAGGCTCAACCAATCTCACAGTCCATCCTACCCTCACTCGTGAACAAGACCGGAAGTGGGAAGAAGTGAGGGTAGAATGGACGTTGAAGAAAATACTCTAAAAAAGAAAATGTAATTGATCCGAAGAGAGACGGAGAAGATCCGAGCTGTAATCACCAGCTGCAGTAATGACTTTGTTTGAGAGGATTATATAACAATAACGGGGGAACACATTAATATATGAGTTCATGCATTAACATAAAAATACATTCTCCTGTAATAACAGCTTACAGGAAAGTGCCTGACAGTCAATGAAGACGGATACAATCAGCCTCAGTGCAGACAAAGAGTCAGACTCCGCTTTACTGGTCAGGTTTGTGTGCACGTAAATGAAACGTACAATATGAAGAATTTTAAGACAATGTTTTTGTTGAGTACTCACATCACCTCAAATATTTCTAAGAGTTATCAAAGCCTGAGAAATCCTTCATTCTAGAGTTGTTACGGGACGTGTCTTGTCTTGGCAACCACCATGACAGACAGAATCTTTATCGTTGCCGTGGAAACACGGGATGTTACGTCAAAGACTGCTGCATAAGGAAGCGTGAGCGTGATTCCCCGCCAGCCTCGACGTCATCTTTTGTTATTGTAGTATTGATTGAGCCCCCTGGCGGTGGAATCTACATATTGTATCTTTAATATTTAATAGATATATAAAATGTCTCATTCCCCACTCTCTCTCACTCCCAGATTTCTGACTCTATCTTTTTTTTATTCGACATACTTTATGAATCTCTGAGAGACTTTCTGGTTTGCACTGTGTTATTGAGAGACATGCTTCTCAAACACACACACATGCACAAACAGGACCTGTGGACATGCACTAATGGGGAGATGTCAAAGTGAGGGGGCTGCTACAAGGAGCGCGCCAGGGCTTTTGGGGGGCTTGTGAATTGCTCAAGGGCACCTCAGCAGTACCCACGAAGTGACCTGGCACCGCTCCAGCTAGCAGACCAACTTCCACACTTCAACCGGCGACCCTCCAGTTAAAGGTTGCCAACCCAAGTCCCTATAGACTGAGCTACTGCTGCCCCCAAATCCACAAATCTAAAATAAAGGTATAAAAAGCCCAAAATTAAATCATCACCTCATCATCTATCATTACACAAATATGGTAAATGGACTTGAGCATCTAAAGCGTTCTTCTAGTCTTCTGACTCCTCAAAGCTTTCACACCTCAGGTCACACCTACACATTCACACACTGATGGTAGAGGCTGCTGAGTAAAGAGTCCATCAGTATCACACGCCACCGCCGAAGCAGCGGGAGCAATTGGGGGTTAAGTATCTTGCCCAAGGACACATCGCACATGTGGCTGCAGGAGCTGGGGATTGAACCCCCGACCTTCTGACTCTACCACTGAGCCTCAGCCAGCATACATTAAAGTATTTTCATTCACATTAACAGTCATATCAGGACTTGTTTTGTGACATCTTTCAGGATATTTCTCAGAGTTTGTGGTCGCTGCGAAACTCAACAGGAGTGGTACATGCATTCTGTCTGCATGTTGCCGTGTGCTTTCTCAAAGCGTTCTGCGATTGCACGTGACTCCTCCAGTTGTTGTTTTTTGCAGCCTACAACCCAGATTTGAAAAGAGGAAGTCCCTTGTGTGCAGACACAGACAAGCTTGGGTTTGTTCATGCACAAACAGCAAGTTGCAAAAGCACCTGTATTAGTCCGCTCTGGTTTGATTATAGGTTGCCCAGAATAGATCCACACACACACAAAGGATTTTAAGTGCAATGTTTGGCACCAACAGGCAACATGTGTGATACAATCAGCTCAAACAATGATGTTGTAGGTCGAGGAAACAAAGTCCAAGTTGAAGGAAAGTATTTTATAAGCAAAGAAGAAGGAATGTGCTTCAGCCCCTCTTCAGATGGAGGTCGGTGCTCTCAGAGAAGGACGCCAATAGCAATTTAAAGGACTCCTTCACACAAGTAGTGATGTAGGAAGAGTGGACCAGAGGCAGTGTGAGTGACATGTGTGTTGTGTGCAGAACCAGAGTGGTGTCAATCAAATCCACCATGCCTTCATGTGTATTGTTTTTACTACTATTGTTAATATTTGTTTATTGCTCTCTGTTTTGCTGTCTTTATAATTTCAAAGGAGCAGTATGCAACTCTGACACCTAGTGTTTAAAATGGGTACTGCAGTACAGACTTAAAATTCTACAATTCTACAATTCACTTAGCTTAAAACATTGAGAGCTATCTTCCCCCCCCCCCCCCCCGCCCCCCTCCTCTCTAGAGTGGATGCTCACGCAGGTCACCATGTGGTGGACACTGAAGCTTCAGTGTTTATCCAGCTCTGCATCGGTCTGTAAACCTTTCTGCGTTCTAACCTCTCTCCATTTTTTCAAAAGCATCTCCAATATTGATCCTAGTTTGAGCACGTTTCTGCTCGTGGAGCTTATTAGAAACATGCAGAGGCTTTTTAGGTCGGGTACAATCACTTCTATCTGAACCAGTTCTCTTGCCCGCTTCCATCGCTGCAACACCTGTTGGTTTGACCTGATAACTGCTCTCATATCTGGCAAACCGAGGGGCGTCCAAAACGGCCGTGTGGGGGTGCCTTAAAACCGCCTACCTTCTCTGGTCCAAACAAATCCAGACCATTCAGGACCAGAATCTAAAGTTAGAAGGAGGACATACTGGCTGCTGCATTGTTGTCAGAGAAGCCAGCACTTCAACATAGCATGTTTCCTTAATGTCTGATCATAGAGTAAGCTCACTTTATCATTTCACTCACTACACATCTCACTGGTTGGACCTTTAATATCATTATTTCTCATAGTTTCCTGTTCTTTTTTAGTGTACTGCTGTAAAAAGTGAATTGATTGACTTTTATAATCAGCTTTTTTTGGATATGTTGTAAGAAAACATGAATCGCCATCTTCTTCAACTGATCCACTCTGATGAGAGCTTATAATAAAATCTCAGCCTCCGCTGTTATCTGGTGAAATATGTGACGGGTCTGATGAAGCAGGTGAAGAAAAAGACAGCCTGCCAGTCATAACCTTGCTGTTTGATGCACAGCTTCGATGTCAGCTTTTGACTGATTGACTGGTGCTAAACTGTGGAGGAAACACAAAGCACAGTCTGTCTCATAGCCTCACTGTGTGTAAGAGCTGGGAAACCTTTATTTAAGGGGAGGTTTGACGGCTCTGGGTGTCAAACACTTCCTGCTCTAATATGAGGTCACAGGACTTCTTCACTTCTGTCTGCATGTGTCGTGGGTGTCAGACTTCCTGCAGCTCTCCTGTAGGAGGTGCAGTGTCTGTGTGGGCTGCCAGGGTCGCTGTGATAATCCATTTGGTTCCGCTACAGTTAAGAGTGACAGCTGTGTCTGAGCTGTGTCTGCACTCCGGCCTGTTCAAGGTGGGCACACGTCTTTGACAAGGATGTACTTTGTCTCCACTCCTGCTGCGAGATTCACCGTGTGCAGTGTTACAGGCCAACAAGGGCTCGAGAGAAAAGTCTCCAAAGCACCTGCAAAGATGTCATGGAGTTACCTTTCGGTTCATGTCATGTCAGGTTTAAAGTGCTCAATGGGAATTTTACAGCTTTCAGAAGTTATCAGTCGGCAACCTTTAATCTTCCAATGTAACAATCAGGATGTAAAAGGTTAAATACAGCACTCATGCTACAATATACTCAACGGGGAGTTTGCCCTTACACATGCCTATACTTGACCACTGCTGCTCTTTGGTTGTGATGTCACATTCGGTCTTGGCAGAAGTTGCACTGACTTCGAATTTGTTGCCCCTAGCTTTCTGAATTGGCACCAGGACTGGGAGATAAAAAATCTCAGCAGGATGTTGACTCTCTACCAAGCGTCAACCTCTGGAGTTGAATGCAGTGCCACAAGGGTCCACTTGAGGCTGGCCGCAGCCTCTGGGTTATATAACTCATCAGTTTTGATTTTATTAAGGATAAGAGTTGTGCATAATTCTGGGTGTGACTGATCCGACTGCAGGCTGAAACTGTATAGCTGTTGCAAAGAGGCTTAAAGCCCGCCTCAGCTCCAGCTCTGTCTGTTACTAGGTTTACCGAAAGACTGGTTGAGTCGGTATTTCCATTATGGCGACCTCCATCGTTAGGCTTCATAAAGGGGAGACATCACCGAGACTATGTTTGTGTTTCATAAAGTATTTGGTTACTAAATAGTGAACAGACTTGAGCTTGTATATTTCTTTTCTTGTCTTCTGACGACTCAAAGCGCTTTCACACCTCAGGTCACACCTACACATTCACACACTGATGGTAGAGGCTGCTGAGTAAAGAGTCCATCAGTATTAACTCATCCATTCATACACATTCACTCACTGATGGTAGAGGCTGCTGAGTAAAGAGTCCATCAGTATTAACTCATCCATTCATACACATTCACACACTGATGGTAGAGGCTGCTGAGTAAAGAGTCCATCAGTATTAACTCATCCATTCATACACATTCACACACTGATGGTAGAGACTGCTGAGTAAAGAGACCATCAGTATTAACTCATCCATTCATACACATTCACTCACTGATGGTAGAGGCTGCTGAGTAAAGAGACCATCAGTATTAACTCATCCATTCATACACATTCACTCACTGATGGTAGAGGCTGCTGAGTAAAGAGTCCATCAGTATTAACTCATCCATTCATACACATTCACTCACTGATGGTAGAGGCTGCTGAGTAAAGAGTCCATCAGTAATAACTCATCCATTCATACACATTCATATGCCGCTAAGCAGCGGGAGCAACTTGGGGTTAGGTATCTTGCTCAATGAAGCATCGGACATGTGGCTGCAGGAGCTGGGGATGGAACGCTCGACCTTCTTGTTGAGAGACGACCGACTCCGTCACTGAACCACAGCCGCCCCTACTGCACAGATTCTGGCCTCATGTCTTCCCCAGCACATTGTGTCAGCGTAGTCATCAGGGGGGTCATTTGGCTTCACCTTTGAGCAATAGAAGGAGAAGACACGTTTCCATCTTCACATACAGTCATACAGTTTAGTTTAAATGAATAAACTAAGACAAGGAGGAAACTGACAAAGGAAAATAATATCTCTGGTAAGACAATTAATACGAGAAACTCAGACAAAGACGCCACAGATTTACAGCACAGAGTAAACATGGGAAAATAGCATGTACTGTATGTGTAATGATGCTAAGTGTTTGTTTGTGTGCGTGTCTAGCGTTTACTGAACATTAAAGCAATTCAGGCAGGAGAGTCGAGCACATACTGTACAAGGGGACTGCAACAGAAGAGCCCATTACTGACATAAAGCTTTTCAAGTATCCAAGGACAGCAGACAAAGAACGTTAATTGTGGCACAATGAAGCTAGCTGATTCAAGGCTGTGGATTTACAGATCACTAAAGATAATAACTGAAGACTTAAAAAAATAAGGCCTATTGGAGTATTGGAAGTTGCAACAGCACAGAAAGAGAGATGAAAAGAGAGTCATGTTGCGTGTGTGATCTCCATTAGCCGCTCTGCTCTGACTGCCAACCAGGATCATTGTGGCCGTAAAAGCCCACAGGTACCCAAGAAGCCTTTCAATATTTCATCGACTTCAATGCACACATTACCTGCAGACTCGCTGTATTTATTTAACATGCCCATTTAAAGCGAGTATGGTTTTGAGAGTGGAAGTTGTCGTCTGTGAAATGGGCGAGGCGGAGTGCTTTCTGCAAATAGGAACAGATACACGCTCGTGGTTTATTCAGCTACCATGAGAAATTAATGAGGACACAAAGAAAGATTTATTTCCATTTTTCTGTTCTGCACAAATGCTGGAGAAATTTAAACATATCCTCATTCAGACTTACCTTGTCACACCAGTGAGTCAGCGAGTTCTGCTTAAAGATTGTGATTTTAAAGCTCTGCAGATTCAGTATCACCTAAAGTACAGCAGCAGACTTCAAATGACCATCTTATTCCAACGTATGCAGGAACCAGTCTCTGATAACGAGTGTACAAGTCATGACTGAGGCCAGCGGTCACTCGCTGCTACAGTGCCAATGAGATACACGGTGATTGACCACAACAAAGTGGGCTCAAACGTATAGGTCAAGTTTCCCAACAACTGAGGTGGAGTTATGACACCAATTTTAAGGTAATGGTTATAAGTGCAGCATCATTGAACAACTGTCAAGCAGCCAAGAAATATGATGTCAAAGAGTTTAATAAAAAAAAAAAAAAAGCGCTTCCAAGAGATCGACTGGAGAATGTGTGAGTATGTTACTGGGGCGTCTGTCGCTCAGTGGTAGAGTCTGGTGTCTCTCAAGCAGATGTTTCGGAGTTTGAGGCCACATTGAAGAGTCCTTGGGACACTGGGTACGCAACTCCAAGCAGAACAGATGATGGATGAATGGATGCAACAAGTGGAGTCTCCCCCTGCAGGCCATAAGAAAAAGTGCAGGTGTAAGGCATGTCCTCGTTCAGGTCACTGTTAAACCAAAGACTAGGCCTACTTCATATTAACAGTATTTGATACAGACATCCAGTGTTCGTGACTATTCACACATTTGAGAAGAGAGACATCAATCATTTGGAAACGTCCTCAACACTCATGTGCTGCTGACTGTACGAGAGCTCAGAGACCAGCCACACATCCCAGCCCTCCTCACTCCCCGCACTTTGGCTCGTAATAACACAGCCATTTGATCCTGTGGAGAAAAGAGGCTCAGGCATCTGAATGAGACACTAATTAAGAAATTCAGTCATGTGTGAACATGGCCACGCTCACAGCATTCAGATGAAGTCAGCGCTACCTTGACGCCCCCACTCCATCAGATAAAGCTTTGCATCTCCGAGGATGGGGCTGTCACGGTGAAGTGGTGGGCTGCACTTCTCACTATGATACAACAAACAGAGGAGAAGAAAAGAAGAGACGATGTGTTAGATGAAATAAATCTATTAGGCTCAAAAGACTTCAGTTGTTTTTTACAGTCTTATATTTCACACTGTAAGAAAAGAGGAAACAAGGAAGCTAAAGCTGATCCATTTCTGAAAGCAGTGAACAGAACACACAGTGATTTCAGAAACCAGGATAAGCTCTTATCCCGATTTTGAGAAACCAGATTTTGCACCCTGGAGAACTCTGAAAGAAAACAGGATACTGTGTCATGTATACGCCTTAACCTGGTGTCTGCCAGCTGCCGACTACCTGCACAGGTGCGGCCTCAGACAAGTGACGTATCAGCAAAACAAACATGGCGGCAGCAACAAGAGCGTCTTACTTCTGGAGCGACAAAGACACTGAGGTTTTTGTTCGATAATGAAATATCATTTGAGGTTTAGAAGGAATATTAGCTTTCTAACATGATAAAATATGTCTCTGTTAACCTGTTTAGTTTGTATTGTACATGTTAGCATATCGAGATTTTCATACCACTGGCTGCATCCAAAGTACTTTCATACTTCTCATGCTAAGAGAGTTTTAAAGCGTTTCCCTGATGATTGGATTGTGCCATTTTCATGCATACAGTGAGAGACTCTCTCTCTCTCTGATTACCTACACCTGCAGAGTCTCCACGGTCGAGGGCACGTGCAGATTGTCCCCTTGTTTATCGATCTTTGATGGTCATCTTATACGGATATAATAATGTTATGTCTAGCTTTCCTCTAGACAAGAGAAATAACAACTCATACAGCCAACACAAAGTCCAGCCGAGGTCGATGGGAATGTTATCAGCTTCGGTCATGAGCCGAAGTATTGGACAAAATGAAACTTTGGCCTGATGAAAGGTCCTGATAAAATGTCAGAGGATCACTTCAGTTATTACAATTAATCTTCAACAGGACATCAAAAGTTGTTGACCCAAACCTGAGAATTTCAACCTCAGGTTGGTGTAGAAAAAAGTCAGGGGACCTCCTAAGTCTGAAGGAAAGTTTTTCCTAATTAGCATAATCAAAAAATAAAAATGTCAAGGGAAAGAGACTGCAGAGCCGCGTGCAGACACTGTAGGTTGACTTGGTAAATTGACTAGAGCTGGTAAAGCATCTCTAGTCCTCTGACTACTCAGAGCTTTTTTAACCGCAGGACAAGTCTTGTGTATCTGCTGCAGAGGACTGACGGAGCTGAGACACAGCGCAGCAGAGCCAGTGGAAGCACACACATTGACTTAACTAAAAACCTATCAGCTCCAAAGCCGTAACGGAGCGGAGACGGACCGAACACACATCTGGTGGAGTTTAGACTTTAAGATTGTGGCTGCAGGAGCTGGGGATCGAACCCCTGATCTTCCAGTTTAGAGACAAACACTCTACCACTGAGCCACAGCCAAAGTCACACAGGATTAAAAAAAAAGAAGAGATTGATTAATAAAATCATTCTTTCATAATATTTTCCCCTCTTTCTTACCCACTCCCTCTCTCCTCCTGCTTCTCTTAGTCAGCTGATCATAGCGAGTTTACCCTCTCATTACCAAACAACCAGATTTAGCCACAGCCTCCATCAGCCAATCATCCTGCTGCAGTCCAACTGTTGATGCGTTCTCCTTGCTGCTGATGTCAGAGTTCATTTAAGTGTGGCTGCGATGAAATCCTCCTCCCACCTGTTCCTCTTCCCCCTCATCTCATCAGTGTCTGGGTCGAGCTCTGCAGAAGTCCACGCTTCATCTCCTTCATCCTGTCTTCAGCACCAGCGGCGTGTGGACTCCATCAGGGGTCTAATAACCTCCTCTCTGCCACACTGCCTCCTCTAAAATACACACAGACATCTTGATGGGCTCTAATCGTCAAGGATTTTGCACATTTCTAATCATGCACTTGTTAAATGAAACATCAGTTCTTTTAGAATAACATCTTCTGAAATGCTTATTTTGCAAGTTGTGATGGAAGTCAAAGGGGTCGTCTCTTTGAGATAAGAGGTTCTGTGACATTCATTGTTTTGCTCAGGGACACAATGCAGCTGAATGACTGAACTTCTGACTTTCCATTCACACAAATACTAAAGCGAGGAAAACTGAGAGACACAACAATCTGTCTTTGTTTATTCTTTCTTTGGAAATTACAAATTTCAACAACACTGAATTTTAGCAAAAAAAAAATACATCATTTAACCTTCAATGAATAGAAACACTTTTTGATTTAATTTCTTCCTCATTTTTGTACAGAAGGTACAGCGATATGTAACTAACACCTAGTGTTTAAAATGAGTACTGCAGTCCAAATTCTAAACATTACAGAGAGCTGTCCCCCCCCCCCCCCCCCCTCTCTAGAGTGGATGCTCACGCAGGTCACCATGTGGTGGACACTGAAGCTTCAGTGTTTATCCAGCTCTGCATCGGTCTGTAAACCTTTCTGCGTTCTAACCTCTCTCCATTTTTCAAAAGCATCTCCAATATTGATCCTAGTTTGAGCACGTTTCTGCTCGTGGAGCTTATTAGAAACATGCAGAGGCTTTTTAGGTCGGGTACAATCACTTCTATCTGAACCAGTTCTCTTGCCCGCTTCCATCGCTGCAACACCTGTTGGTTTGACCTGATAACTGCTCTCATATCTGGCAAACCGAGGGGCGTCCAAAACGGCCGTGTGGGGGTGCCTTAAAACCGCCTACCTTCTCTGGTCCAAACAAATCCAGACCATTCAGGACCAGAATCTAAAGTTAGAAGGAGGACATACTGGCTGCTGCATTGTTGTCAGAGAAGCCAGCACTTCAACATAGCATGTTTCCTTAATGTCTGATCATAGAGTAAGCTCACTTTATCATTTCACTCTCTACACATCTCACTGATTGGACCGTTAATAACAGTCAAATGCACGTCTTTAGATAAGAAAGACGAGACAAACTTCATTCATCCCACATTACAGTAGCTCAAAGGTCAGAATAAAGGGAAACCAGTCATGGATGTGAATGAAAATAAACATTACCTTCTTCCCTCAGTGGGTCCAATTCCCCATCAAAAGAACTGCTAGTTTATTTATTCAGTAATTGTGCAGTCACTTTGTCTTGTTATCTTCTCATTTGTCTTTTATTTGAGACCATTTAATTCTCTTAGCCTCGATTTGATTATAGATTTGTTGTTCTGATGAACATTAAAGACGCTTTCTTGCTATTCCTGTCAAAATAAATCTAAAGTAACAACACCGTCTTCCTCACAGGGATTATTGTTTCTTCTAATCGTGTGAGTCGGGGCCTTAAAGCTGATCCGCCAAGCTTTTTCTCCTTTATTGTATTTTAAGCTTTTCAGGTGCTGTTTGATCCGTCGGTCTCCAGGTGTTTAGCAGATCTTTACTGAACCACACTCTGGCATTTCTGAGCAGTACATCTGATTTATCCAGCCGTGTCAGCCGTCTGGATCAGCAGGGCTTCTCTCTGTTTGGCTTCTTTATGAGGCAGAAAATGTCTCCTCAATGTAACGGTTTTTATGACGCTTTTCGAGCTTTGGCAACGGTCTGGGCGACGTTGTGTTAGTTGTAAAAATCGATGTGCCAGGTCACTCCGGAGCCAGAGCTGATGTTTGGCTGCTCTCCTCGGCCCTCTTAGGTTGATAGAATAGAAGATCTTTGATTTAGCGATGCTCTGGTTCATCTAAAGTGGAATAAAAAGACACGCTGTCACGCCATGTGGGAATCAGGCCCTGTCAGCAGTGTTCACCCTTAAACTGACATCAGATTAACTATTCTGGTTTATGAATTCATTATTCTCTCTTTTTTAAAGTTATTTTAAACCCAAACAAGAAAGAATAACTTCTAATTAGTCTGTCAAAAACATGATCTAATTAATTACAGGCTGTATTATTCATTAATCAAAATGAATCCATAGACTGTAAATATTAGTGGACAAAGCCTGAGTGACGTCACCCGTCTGATCCTGCAGGGGGCTATGAAGTCCCATCGATGGCGGACACCATGCTGGAAATGCTGTCTCAGCCTAACGACAGTCTGAGAGCTGGAGCTGAGGCAGGTTTTATAGGAAGAATGTGCGACTTTTTGATCCAGTCGCCCTTGAGCTCCAGCATAAAACCGAAACAAGCTGATGTTTGGCGACACCTCTGCTACTTTGACGCCTCTGCTCTCCTCCAGCGACACACCTCCAGCCCCTCTCACGTTTGTCCCCATCCTTCTTCCTGCATCTCCCCCTATCCCATTTTTCAAACCCGGCGCAGTTTCAGCAGATGGCTGTTCATCAGGAGTCTGGATTTCTGCCTCTTAAAGGAAGTTTTTTCTCTCCACTGTAACTTTGTTAAATGTTGCTTAGTGCTCATGATGGATTAGCGTTGGGTCTTAGTTGATAATATAACGACGAGTAAGGTCTTTTACCTGCTCTGTGTAAAGTGTCTCGAGATAACATTTGTTTTGAATTGGCGCTCTTCAAACAAAGCTCGAGAGATTGAGAGTGAGAGACTAAAGTGTGAATAAAAGCTGCTGTAGATCTGCTGTACTGAAGGCCAACTAATGAACCAGTTTATGGAGCCTTTCTTCACAGCCAGAGCAACAAATTGTGTCTTTATGACTTCGGCAATCACCCCGGTGATTGATCAGTGTGTTCCCAAGCTGATCGATTGTTAACTTGTTCATTCATGCATTCATTGGCAGACAGACATCAAGACAGATTTATGCAGATATAGAGACGTTTGCAGATGATGCTTTGACCAACTCACTGACTGATAGAGATTACATTTAGAGCTCTGGGCCGCTCTAAAATATATTCTTCTGAACTGCAACGAGTGTGTGTTGGACTAATCAGCATCGTGTGTGTGTGTGTGTGTGTGCGTGCGTGCGTGCGTGCGTGCGTGTGTGTGCAGTTGAGATGCATGACAGCACACACTGTGAGCTTCCACTGGACGCTGTGCAGAACAGAGGGGTCTGATGTGCAGGGTGAGAGTCTGAGGCTAAGCTGTAATTGAATACCAACAGGAGCACTGGTTCTACTCAGACCTCTGAAGGAGGATCTGACCTTGAGACGCAGCCGCTGATAGACAGGCAACACAAAGACCCGGCTGGCTAATTAGATTAAAAAACATGGATCCCAGGGGATGGAGGTGTGACAAGCACATTGATTCACTGCATCTCCCTCCATCTCTCTCTCTCTCTCTCTCTCTCTCTCTCTCTCTCTCTCCTTTTCGCTCCCTCCTCTCAGCACATGCTTCATATTATCCATCTCACTGTGCTGGATACCTCAGCTCCATGCTGCATGTTTGGTATTTCTTTCTGAATTACTTTCATGCTTTCTGAAGACTTGAGGCCCGAGTGCATTAGCTTAACTCAGTTAAGTCAGCCTCTGTTACTACATCTGAAGACAGTACAGAGGGGGGATCACTTCTTCCCCACTTTACGCCTCTGTGACATTCTGATTGATGGAGAAACATCACAGGGGCGTAAATATCGCGGCTCAAAACGTCTGAACAGGGGCTGTGTGTAGAGAGCGTTTGACTCTGACCTTCAACAAGACGGCTAACATAAAGGGATTTCCTAACTTTGGGGCACTATTCCCCAATTTCCACATTCTCTGTGCGCTATGCCGCAGTTAGTTGCCACTCTTGTCAATCATTGTGTCCACAGCGAGCACCGCAGTCCGTCTATGGAGCGTGCCACCAGCGGCACTAAGCTCTGCCCCATTTCAAATACGCTGGGAGTCTATTTTCGACGAAGCGTCCTGCAGGCACGCGTCAAGCTGGACAGAATATGACAACCCGGACAGGAAGTCAGACAAAGAAACGCACAGAGCGTCCGGTCAATTTCAAAATAAAACACAACATACAGACTCCTGATCATATTTTCCATCACTTTATCAACATGACGTCAAAACAGGAACCAAATGAAGAACATATAATCCTCAGAAAGACAAAGCAACATGTTTGCACGTTTTTCTCTTTATTCCAGCGTGATCTTGTAGTTCTCCTGTGATCTTGTAGTTCTCCTGTGATCTTGTAGTTCTACTGTGATCTTGTAGTTCTACTGTGATCTTGTAGTTCTACTGTGATGTGTGTACAGCTGCTCATGACTGCGCTTAAGTTCCAGAAACAGATCCAGTGGGGCAGGACGCTGACGGACCGCGGCGCACAGAGTATGTGGAAATTGGGGGTAAGAAAGCTTTAACAAAACTCCATAATAAGTCAATATTCTCTTTTCACTCATTCAATCATTTTAATGCACGATATCCACTTGGTGGCAGTTTCCATGATAGATTATTCTGATGTAAAAAAAGTCAGATCACGTTCATTTAAAAATATTTGGCAGATAAATAACGTTTAACAGGAAAGCTGGATTAAAACCAGCGCGTTTCGGCTGATTAAAAACGTGTTTCGGGTTGTGGCCTTCATGTGGATGACCCTGATGAAGGACACAAGCCGTAATGCTTCGGTCTAATTAAGTTAATGAAGTCGATCTTCACACTACAAGTGTTACTGGAGCCTCTTTGACCTCTTCAAGCCTTTCACTCTCCGTGCACTGTGGTAGTTCGTGAAGTTGTGCCAGAAAACCCGACTCTACACAACATTTAAGCGGCATTGCTGGCCTGAATCCATACAATTTTTTATTAATAGCAAGTCACACTGACTAGTTAGTCTGGTTCTTACTAGCGAGGGTTAAATCATGGTGTGCAAGACGGACCCCTTTGCATTTGAATTGAACACCCCTGCTTTAGAAGATTGTATTGATGAGTATTGGGTACGTGCACTTGTCATCGATAACTCACTATGGAGCTCAAACTAACAAAAAGCAGAGACTTGAAATGAAACACTGGTTCTGTGGAAGTAAAGTTTAGGCCTCGGTCGGTCCAGAGGAACCGTGCTCGCACTGGAAAGGGCAGAAACATCAATTAACGAGTAGGGGGTGAGACAGAGGTAACCCCGAGTGCATATGTAGGAGGAAAGAGCTGAAATGCATAATCATCGCACTCCCTGCCTGGTCCTGCTCTCTAATTAAGCCGTCTCCTGTTAACAGGGCTTCAGGCCTCGCTCTCATCGGAGCGATAGACTGAAAGGACACAGAGCGAGCGTCTGACAGTTAATCACTGTGTCTTACGAATCGATCACACACTGAAGAAAAATGTCAAACGAGCAAACAGCATGTGCATATTTATCAGAATACATGGAGAGGCTTGATAAACATATAGAGGATTATTTTTCAAGAGCCCAAGACGACACGAACGCTTCCTGAAGGATTCAGCTTTAGGAGTATCGCCGTGTGGACAAACTGTGAGAAGATGTGTTGATTTTTTTTTCTTTCAAAGAGGAGAATAATCCTGATCGGACGTGCACGTTCTGTGATCCCATTTAATACAGTGAGACGAGTAATTCTCTCATCAGCTTAGTGCGTGCACCATTCCCATCCATACACAAAGGAGAGAGCAGGAGACATTCATCTGGCTGATTAACAACTTCAGTCATTGTCTTCTTTAATTACAACGTAAAGTCAACAGCTCCATACTTCCCCCTCCTTTCTATCTTTCATCCCCCGGGCTCTCTGAGGATTGTGAGCGTTGGAACTAAAACAGAGCCTCATCTGTAGGCCGGCGAGAAGGTCTGCTCCTGCTCAGGAACGCAATCAGCATTCAGGAGGAAGACCGAAGAGCGGAGACGACCAACCAAAACATATATCCGTGGCTCCTGGTGGTGATTAGCCTTCCTTCTGCTAATTGGGCTCAGATCTCTTCCGGGGCGATCGCTGCTCTCTGTGAAATTGATTTGTTCGGCATCAAGCGGTCTGACTGGAAACCAATCAGTCAGTCAGTCAGCTGCTCGGCCATTCAGGTATACCTCGGCCTGTGAACAAGGGAGACCTCAGCTACACAAGGAGAAGGCAGAAAATTATTCAGCCAGTTAGCCGGCGAATAAACAAGTCAGTCAGTGAGATCAGACAGCTTTGGAGTCAGTCATACTCTCCGATGATTTATCAAAGGTGTATCAGTCACTCGTCTCTGTGCTGCGTTCTAGTGGCTATTCTGAAGACGCGACAGCCTGCGTTAATACGGTGTGGCAGCAGGAAGGATGTGATTGATGAGATGATGAGAATGACAAATGACTTACTCCGATCAGCGCCATCCTAAAGCAGCAGCACGAGAGTTACGGCGTGTCGTTAATGACTGTAACGTTTAACAACAGCTATAATGTCACTCATAGTGTGGATGAAGCCCCATTAAGGCTGATCGAGATGGTAATGGTAATTTACTCTAGATTATCCCCAAGCAGGGGATCATTTCAGACGTTATATTTGATCTTAATTGGGGCAGCTGTGCAGAAGAGTTTGGAGTGACAGAATATGATCGCAGGGTCAGCGATTTGGACGATTGATAGCAGAAGGGGAAATCTGATAGAGGACATGAAACATGAAGCGTAGCTAAATGTTACCAACAAATCGCCCTTGAGCAAGATGGGGATATGTAAAACAAGTCAAAGAGGAACTCTACCCATATGGCATCTTCTGACTAAAAGACCTTCTACACTAAATGTCACATTCACCTATTCACAAAAACACTCATGGCAGAGGATGCCACGTACGCATTAACACACCATTCAAATCTCAGGCTGCACTAAACATTGAGACACTGTCCATTCGTTTAGTTCTTACAGATTGGAAAATATCGAATTTATTTTTCCCATAGCCTGTATAAAACATGGCAGTCATCTCAGTGCCGTCATCCATTAGTTTCTGAAGTGGAGTTTTGAAGCCCAACGTTGGAAATGCTGACGCAAGCTAACCTCTGGAAAGGTTAGCTAAAGCCTGATGTACACTGAACTTCAGGCCAATGAGAGCAGAGCCACTAGCCGATTGAGACTTTTTTATTTTCTGATTGTCCCTGCACAAACTGACAGCAGACAGCATCTGAAGTTACCATGGCAACAGCAGGTATAGGCTATGCCTGTTTCTTCCCTCTCTAATTTCACTGCTAGCTAGCTTGTGTTTATTGGTGATGCTGAGTGTGTGTGTGTGTGTGTGTGTGTGTCAGTGTGTGTGTGAGAGAGAGAGAGAGAGAGAGAGAGAGAGAGAGAGAGAGAGAGAGAGAGAGAGAGAGAGAGAGAGTTTTTGCCCGTGTTTGTAATTGAGCCATGCATACGAGACAACTGAAATGAGGCGACGCCTGCGAGCTAGTTCAGGCAGTTAACTCGAGCTGCACTTATTTCACACTCGACATGCGTCATTCTCCACGATCACCTGTCAACATCTCATCCAACAAGCGGTCTATTTAAGCTGCAAGATCTCCGCTCTCTCCCTCTGCTCCTTCATTACCACCTCTGACCTGCACCAGTGCACGCTCACTCAGCCCCACCTCCACCCTAGAATCCCCCCTGTGCATGTGCAATAAAGACATGAACTATCCAGACCTGAGTGTTTTTTTGTACCAGGATGTTTTTTTTCTGCTGTCAACGTGGACATTTTCACAGGGGTGTTAACGGGGCTTCCTAGGATTTTGCAGCCAGCCTCAAGTGGACACCTGAAACTGCAGCTTTTTGGCACTCCTGCATTGGCTTTAATTTTGTACATCGGAGGTTGCGGCTTGATTTCGTCCCATCCTACATCCATAAAAGCACCTAAGGAAAGGATCTCTAAATGAAGTATATGAAAAGAAGGGATTAGAGCAAGAAAAAGCATACATTCATGAGGGTTTTAAGATAGGATTTTCCGTGTAATAAACTGAGTTTTGGACCTACAGTTGTGACTTTTTGTCTTATGGTGATCATGCCCTCATATCTTTTTGCATCTTCACTAATTCAAAGTAGAGCCCAGACATGGTCCATGAGTTTTGCTAAATGCACGAATGAAGGACTTTTACATTGTTGTCTTTTTCATTACGTATATGAATTAGTCATTTATTACATTTGCTCAATTTTGCAAAAATCCAATTAGACTTGGAACACAAAGTGGAGAAGTATGGCTAAAAGCAGTGTCACAAGCCAAACCAAATTAGAAAATGACAGCGTGAGTCAAAGGCCTCTGGTGAGTAACAGTTAATGAACTCTGCAGAGTCAGTGTGATAACCAGAGCCAACAGTGTGCAGAGCAAACAAACACACACACATGGAAACTCATTTCACTGCAAAACTTGGGTAAACATTTCTGTTTAGAGATGTAAAAAAACAACAACACAGTGGATCCAGCAGACAACCTCCAGAAGAAAAAAAACTCATAAAGAACCTGTTCCTGCATTTAATTTGAAAGCTCTTATTTTGAAATAGTTTAAGTACACTGATTTAGATCTATAGAGGGTATAAGGTCACATATTCTTCTCCTCTTCAGTGTAAATAAGTCTCAGAGCTCCCCAAAACATGTGTGTGAAGTGTCTTGTTCTAAATCCACTCTGATCCTGTATTTGATCATGCCTATAAACCCCTCTATTTCAGCCCTGCTCAGAACAGGCTGTTTCTGTGTCTGTAGCTTTAAATGTAAATGAGCTGTGTCTGACCACGCCCCTCTCTGGAAGGGCTCGGGTGGCTCGGGCTTTCTCGCTCCATGCCCTATTGTTTACGGTGAGAAGGCAGACTCAGAGGGCAGAACAAACACCTAGCTGTGGGAGTGTCACCCACCTGGGGGAGGGGTTACTGCCCTTTGTGATGTCATGAAGGGAAAATCTCCAAACAGCCTGTTTGAGCACACATTTTCTGAAAAGTGGAGCAGGCAAAAGACGGAGAGGATGGACTTTTCTCATCATTGGGGGGTTTGTAGACAAACTAGAGACAAATATTAGAGTTAGACCAACACGGTGGTGTACTGTATTTGACATCATATGTGACCTTTAAGATTTACCTCAATGTTTGTAAAAATGAAAATGGAGGTGGAGGTCCTTCCTATCAGAGCCTCATGAATAGACACACGAGAAGACTTCCTTTCCTCGAAATCGTCACATGAAGCGGTGTCTGCTTGACGTCAGATGATCACCTCACAATAACAAACGTGCACATGAAGAACAACATGCAGTTTATTCATTGTGTGCCCCGAGTCCTACTTAGCCCTACAGACCATTTCTACTGACTCAGTGCTTTATTCTTAAAGTTATGTATTAACTATTTGCATTTTGACTGATTTTCTGTAAACTTGGACACTTTTATGATGTCTCAGAAACCCAATTTTTTTTTATTAGATTTCAAGTCTGAGAGAAAATCAAACACTTCCCGTCGATCATGAATGATCAGCCTTTAATGAAACTTTACTGACATGATGATGAAGAGAGTTTCTCACTGACAGACAGACTCCCACTCTCTCAGACTGTTTTCCTCTTCATACCAAAATTAAAGAAAAGCCTTCCTGCAGAAACAATGTCCACCCGCCCTGCGAGTGTCTGAACTCCTGCTCTACAGGTATACAAAACTTAGTAAAAATGAAGGTACTTGCACAAGTTAAAAATAATCCACCCGTTTCTCTTTGTTCTCCTCTTTATTCCTCCCACTGAGCATTGCTCAGCTTGAACTCGTGAATCAGCAATCCAGAAAGGTAATGAAACGTAATGGGAAATGAAATGGGAACCAGACAAGCAGCAGCTCTCTGTATTCAAAACACTGAAGCTCTGAGTCGCTGCGTTAAAATGGATTAGGCGTCCTTTCATCCGTTCACTACCTAAGTTTTTGGATGTCCGGGGCTCCTGAGTCAGCTCTCTGCTCGCACTGCTCTGACATTTTCTGGGGCAGCGGATGCAGATCATGTTTATCAATGAGCGTTGCTTTACATAAGAGTAGGAAGCACATTAAATCAGCCTCGTGTGCCCAAACCTGGAGACCCGATCCAGCACTACACTGCCTCTGGGCCTTACTTCCTGTTGGCACTGTGACTGCGAGCTGAATCACCCGAGCCTCAATTATACATATCCCCCCCAGCATGGGATGTTATTGTGAAGCAGGTGGACATTGTTCTGGTGATAATGTCCGTCAGACATCTCATATGCAGAAAAGTAAATATGTAAATATGCAATATGAACACAGAAAGGACAAAACGTCTGATAAAGAACCTAAAAACAAAAGACATCTTTGTCCTAAACAAGTCGCCACGACTTCACCCATTGGTTTGTCAACTATACAATACTTTATTGCCCCCCAGTGGGGAAATTTGTTGCCACAGTATCGCACATCTGGTACACAGATATACACCAAGTGGCAACCTCCGGTCTTTAAAAATGAAGCCAATGCGGAAGTGCAAAATCCTGCAGTTCGTCGAGTGTCCACTAGAGGCTGGCTGCAGAAGCACAGGAAGTCACATACACACAACAGGCAAAAAAGCCGTTTTTGCAGCATAAATTAACATGTTTACAGCCTGGTACAAAAACTTAAGAGGTCTGATTAGTTATTGTCATCACTGGCACACACTGTACGTGGTGTACATTTTTTAAAAACGGCTCTGTTTTGATTTGAAAACGATATGTGCTTTCCATAGTTAGGCGCGTAGCTGACATGACTGACAGGTGGGCGCGATGTAAAGGTTCATCAAGACGATTAAAACCCGCCTCAGCTCCAGCTCTCAGCCTGTCGTTAGGCTGACTGAAAGTTAGACTGAGACAACATTTCCCGCATGGCGGCTGCTGCCCATGAGCCTCCGGAGCCCCCTGCAGGAGCAGATGGCTGACGTCACTCAGGCTTCGTCCATTAATATTTACAATCTATGGTATGCATATATAAAAAAGCCAAAGCAACAGTCGTGGAAGGTTATCAAGAGCTTCAATAGCCGAGGAGTCGAAGCTCTTTTTGAAACGTGCCCTCTTCCAAGTCAGAGTCCTGGATATCCGAGCTGACGGCAGAAATGAGACGAGTGGATTAAGTGGACTACTACTGTTCTCTTCCTCGCCAGAAGTGAGCCGTAAACTGATTGGAATTATTTCTCATCATGGGTAGCCACACCCAAAAGCTCACCCACTGCTTAATCATTCATTGTTCTCTAAATGGGACCAGGATTCTGTATTGAAGAAGATATGGCGCTCGGGGTTAAAGAGCATGAATCCCCTGCCAGCAGTCTGTGTAAGTTTGGGCACACTCTGTACGATTGTATTAATTTGGTGGTGGAATGTCAGCTCACACCGCCAAAGCTCACAAATTGGATGAAATCAGGACGGAGCTTTGTGATTGTCAAGTTTCCTTTGAAAACTCTCACGGACGGGGGAGATGAGAGATATTTCGCTGTCTCCTCTAACATGAGCAGAGTTAAATATTGGAAACATCATAACCACATCGACTTCAGTAATCGATTCTGACATGTCAGAAAGAGTTGGAAATGTAGGAGCTTTATGAAAGGAGAACTTGTGCCAGTTTGTCAAACGGTTCCCTCGATTATTAAGGGTCATGTTTTTTTGTTTCTTGCATGTTTTCATTACTTCCTGTTTTATTTTGTAGGTTTTTTACGCACTCTTGTCCCTGACTGTGTCTGAAACCGCAGACTTTCATACTTTTCACACTACACATGACGTCGCATTGAGTAAGTAGGATGATCCGAAATCATAGTATGCATTTTTGTTGTTATATTAGTAATGAATGTTTGTATATTGTTGTTAAATTATATTTACAGATCGACGGACACGCTAGCTTGATGCTAGCTCATCGAACAGAGCTCGGACCGGAAGTACATTGCGTGACCCGTACTTTAGTATGTTGCTAACGGCATGCTAACAGTCGGGTTAGTTTGTAGTATATGTATTTTGAGTATGTAGTAGGCAGTATATAGTATGTGTTTTCGGACACAGCGGATGCTTCTGAATGTCAAAGTGTCTCCACAATGTGACAGTAGACGGTCCCTTCTCTCCGTGCTGTATCCTGTTAGGACCTACTGTTCAGTAGGCTGATATTTGTTTCTACTTCGTCTGATTCGTTCAGTGTGGAAGTGACATCATCAGCCCGCCTCATGTTATTGACACTCCAGCTCAGATGTGATATTCACGATGGCTCAGTAAATAATACAAAACTTCACATTGCATGAAATCAATTTAACAACTTAACATTTGAAAGACTCTTTACGCGAACTGGCCACATCCATCCTCGTTTTTTTATTTGGAGGCGCATGTGAAGTGAAGTTTTACATTTAATTTTGCACTGCATTGTGGGAGTTAAAATACAACTCATTTCCTGAAAGGATGCATCCAAACCATACTGCACAAAACCAGGAAGTTAGTATCCATGCTGAAATGTTCAGTCTACTGAGGTGGACCCAAAAAATGCCCACTGAATGACCACGAGGGTTCAGTCTACTGAATGACCACGAGGGTTCAGTCTACTGAATGAACACGAGGGTTCAGACTACTGAACGACCACGAGGGTTCAGACTACTGAATGACCACGAGAGTTCAGTCTACTGAATGACCACGAGGGTTCAGTCTACTGAATGACCACGAGGGTTCAGTCTACTGAATGAACACGAGGGTTCAGACTACTGAATGACCACGAGGGTTCAGTCTACTGAATGACCACGAGGGTTCAGACTACTGAATGACCACGAGGGTTCAGTCTACTGAATGACCACGAGGGTTCAGACTACTGAACGACCACGAGGGTTCAGTCTACTGAACGACCACGAGGGTTCAGTCTACTGAATGACCACGAGGGTTCAGTCTACTGAATGACCACGAGGGTTCAGTCTACTGAATGACCACGAGGGTTCAGTCTACTGAATGACCACGAGGGTTCAGTCTACTGAATGACCACGAGGGTTAAGTCTACTGAATGACCACGAGGGTTCAGTCTACTGAATGACCACGAGGGTTAAGTCTACTGAATGACCACGAGGGTTCAGTCTACTGAATGACCACGAGGGTTCAGTCTACTGAATGCCCCGACTGAAAAGTCCGCACTCCATACTGAACTGTGGCTTTACGGAAAGGGCCCAGCTCTGTCTTTTCAGATCCTGCTCCTCATGTACCCGCCTTGTGTGTCAGCCCCGCCCTGACCACCCTCACCTGTGTCTCGTTAGCCCCTGATTGTGTGTGTGTTTAATCCCAGTGTGTGCTCCCTCATGTTGCCAGCTTGTAGTGTTTCCCTCATGTGCCTCGTCCTAGCATTTCTCTCACTGCCATAATGTGTATGATCTCTTTTTTTTTATCCAGCCTTTTGCCTCCTCCTCTGGATTTGTCCGCCGACTGTTTTTGCCCCGCTGTGTACTGAACCTTGGACTTCATCAAACGTTTGACCCTCTTGAACGCTCCCTCTGAGTCTGCGTGTGAATCCACATGTGCTTATTGTGTCCGTTGGGGGACAAAAACAAAGGTAAGAGAAGACCATGTCCAAATTCAATGTCTGGCCTTACCGAGTTGTCGAAAATCTGGTGAAGGGAGCCAGTGATGTTCTGGCTCTTGTTGCCCATTGGTCTATATGTTTGTATTGTGGGGGCCAATATCGGCGTGCTAGGGTAGGTGGTATCAGCTGGCTAGCTTGCACAAACTGTCTGGGTTTGTTGAAGGTGGCAAAGCTGTTTGGGTGGTGCTGATAACTATGGACCATGTGGCAGGTTATATAACTTATCAGTAGGGTATAAATAGGATTATTAGGAGGGCGTCTCTACTGAGTGTTTTTCCTTTATTTAGAAAAAGAGTCTTGTGTTTAATCCAAATTCAATTATGGTGGAGCTGTTAAATCAGATAAATGTAGATCGTTTTCAGACACTGTCTGTGGTTTTTTGCAGGTGCAATCAGGAAAAACGTCCTGGTGGATCTGCTTCAGTGTTAGTATGCTTTTGGCCGACCACAATTGCTGACACATCAGCAATTCATCTGGCTGATTGAGTGCTATGCTCTGTATTTTGGAGCCCTGCTGTAGTTTTCATACTCGCCCAGGCTGAGCCAAGATTGTTTGCAGCCATCTTGTTTCTCAGTTCTGACTTTTAAAATGTAAATCTCCAGCTCCTTGGTATCTGAATTCAGATCAGATGCTGCTCCCTGTTTGAAAGCAAGTTTCTTCCTGTGCAAGCAGGTCTTAACAGATGTTGGGATATATTTTCACACGCTTACAGGGGATGATCTTGTCCATGCAAAAGCCAACATCTGAGCAAGTATCATCCACCAAGGAGTCCACATCATCTCCTCAGGACTGTGTAAAAAGGTCCCAGTCAGTGCAGTTGTGACATTGCTGCAGGCAGAGAACCCCTTTTTTCTGACCAGACTTTTATGCCCATGGTCTTTACTTTCTCTCTCTTAAAAACAGTGTTGTATATGGGCAGTAGATGCACGATCAGCCGAGCCCAGAGGAGGAAACGGGAGGGATTTATAATCAGTCAAAGCCATAACGCAGCAGTTCCTAAAGTTCTTCTGGAAACAAACATTTCCCTGGAGTACGTCCACTTTGTTCCTCAGGGATAAGATGTTCCCCATGATAACCATGGGCAGAGGAATCAAAGTGAGCCGCTGTTTCCTCATGCTAATATCAGCATGCTAACTATCTCCAAATGCCATTTTTAAAATGCTGTTAAGCATGTTTTTACCATGTTCAGCGTGTTAGCATGCAAACAACTGCTCATTTGAAGTTATCTTAAGCTGAGGATGTATTTGATTTACTTGTATACGGTCAAAATATGTTACACATGTTAAAAATGTAAGTCTGATGATGGTGCTAAATTCATCATTAGGATATCAGGACTGTTTGTGCCAAATGTCACAGGAATCAATTTGTGGCTTTTGAGATATGTAACTTCACGACTAGTGTCAACCTCGTCTTATCAGAGGGTGCCAGAGCCATTTCAATTCATTATCTTGGAACTATGAATGTAAAATACATTGACAATGGTCCCTGAAGTACATGTATATACATTTCAGAATATAGATTCGGCCTATCAGTAGTGCTAGGGAATAACTAACAGGAATTGTCCTCTGGGGAACATGAATGTTTGCACAAACCCCATGGTGATAAACCCATTAGCTGTTGAGCTATTTCAGTGTGCAGACACACGTTGCCGTCGACAGAGAGATGCTGCTGTAGCGTGGCTAACACACAGCTCTGCAGCTGCTTCTATTCTGATGATGAAGTGGGTCAGACATGTTGGTGAAACCACGCTGATGATCATGTTGCTACTGTACACAGCGCTGTTCTATGTGGTATGTTACAGCTCATTAGTATTCATAGTGTTTGATGTGCGATATGTTATGCCAAGCTACATTAAGCCATAATGTATTATGCAGATACACAAAATATGCTGATCTGTTTGAAGCAGATGTGTTGGGGGGGGGGGGGGGGGGGCACTTTGCATGAGAGTCTTCTGAGCCTGTTAAAACAAGATGTAAAGATCCACATTTGTTTGTGTTTGTTAAAGGTCCAATCAGTGAGATGAGTAGTGAGTGAGATGATAAAGTGACCTCACTATCTGATCAGACATTAAGGAAACATGCTATGTTGAAGTGCTGGCTTCTCTGACAACAATGCAGCAGCCAGTATGTCCTCCTTCTAACTTTAGATTCTTTAGTGGTTAAAATGTGTACTGCAGTCCAAATTCTAAACATTACAGAGAGCTGTCTCCCCCCCCCCCCCCCCCCCCCCCTCTCTAGAGTGGATGCTCACGCAGGTCACCATGTGGTGGACACTGAAGCTTCAGTGTTTATCCAGCTCTGCATCGGTCTGTAAACCTTTCTGCGTTCTAACCTCTCTCCATTTTTCAAAAGCATCTCCAATATTGATCCTAGTTTGAGCACGTTTCTGCTCGTGGAGCTTATTAGAAACATGCAGAGGCTTTTTAGGTCGGGTACAATCACTTCTATCTGAACCAGTTCTCTTGCCCGCTTCCATCGCTGCAACACCTGTTGGTTTGACCTGATAACTGCTCTCATATCTGGCAAACCGAGGGGCGTCCAAAACGGCCGTGTGGGGGTGCCTTAAAACCGCCTACCTTCTCTGGTCCAAACAAATCCAGACCATTCAGGACCAGAATCTAAAGTTAGAAGGAGGACATACTGGCTGCTGCATTGTTGTCAGAGAAGCCAGCACTTCAACATAGCATGTTTCCTTAATGTCTGACCATTTCAGTCACTACACATCTTACTGGTTGATCTTTAAGGTCGGTAACTGATTCTTATCTGAGAAATGTTATGCCTCTAATGCTTGCACATCGAGAGGCTTTCCACTACTGCATTTAATATCTGTGAAACAGTAACGCTGTTTAAACCTTTACAGTGTCGTGTTTTTAAGTGTATTTTATATCTCATATTAAAAGTCTTCTTTTCTCCTCCAGCAGCATTAATCGTGTGTTAGACTGTTCGCTTTAACTCGATTGATTCTGTCTTTTTACTCGCCGTCTAATTAAATGTTTTTGAACTAATTCATTAGGTATTGATGTTGATATTGCCAAAAAGACATAGTGGGCTGGAATTCAATACTCGCCTCTGAATATCCATTAAATGTGACGAAGCATTTCAGTCATCATAATCTCACAAACAAACCGTTTATCTGTGATCGGCCGCCGCGGAGCTCGAAGTTAATGGATGTAAACTTGCTGACCTTGATGTCATGGAGAAAATCATCTGTAAAGGCGATGATGGCGTCAAATCAGCCAGCAGCAGAATGTCCGTCTTTAATGAGCGGACATACAGAAGAGCTGTTCATCTGTCAGTAAAGACAGCTGCCATAATTATCGGTGTCAGCTGCAGATCTAATCAGCTGGACGTTTCTGCTCAAAGACGTAAACAGAACCAACGGGTTGCTTCCTCTGTGCATTAGTTCATAAAATCCCACGACCTTAATGTGTTAGGATCAATTCCTTCACTCGGGGGCGATGGGCATGAAGTCCACACCAGGGATGTTGACTGACATGGATTCATTTCTCATTTACGAGCAGACACACACTGAGTGATCAACACTTCTAAATTCTTTTGGAGTAATATTTCTGACTGTCTAAGAAGTGAATCCCAACAGATCGAGACTTTTTCAAAGATTTCTTGTGAGTTTTTCCACAAAACAAATCTTACTTTATATATTTGTCCAAGTTTTCCTGAATTCAAACGGAGATATGAGAAGAAGAAGACCCGTAGTTTGGGCCAGGAATGATCCAGTAGTCCAACCCACTACAATCCTGACATAAAATCACCAGAGCTTCTTTAGAGTCACACAATCCATCTCACTGGATCAACCTGATCCAGACACAAACTCTTTAGGGAGGATTTCTAAAACTCGTCATTACCAGTGATGTCCAGGGGGCTTCAGACAATACACTTTGTCTATTGGGGGCGCCAAAATCCACACTCTTACTTTAATTTAAATAATCCTTTTAGGATTATTACTTAAGCTTTATCCACTTGGTGTTTCTCCTCACTGTGATTATATTTTCTCTTCTTTGCTGCTACGTCCTCGTCCGTCATATTCACCGCTTTGAATCACGTCTAATCGCTAAATTGTATCCACTCCTAAACTCACCTGCTGCGCTGTCATTGGCTTTAAGAAACACACCAGCTCCGCCCAGAAACGTCCTGAGTCAACCAGAACAAACCAGAACAGTAAAATCCAGTCAGAGGACAGGGTCTCTGCAGACACAGTCACCAGCACACATGTACGGAGGCCCAGAAGTGACGATGGAGCAGCTTTACTTTAGGAGAAGTCTGTATTTTATTTTTGAAGGAAGAAGCTGCTGACTCCATCTTTAGACCCTATATTTCTGCTTAAGCCGGGTACAGACTGAACGATTTTGGGCCGTCCCAGATGAAAGAGGATCAATTGTGGTTATATCTGTGGTCTTGGCTACAAAATGGTAGTCCTGCGGCGCTCTATGAGAGGATCAAAGACGACTGATCTCCACCAAAGATAGCCTGCAACAAATATCTGACAGTGACAGAAGTTGAGGACGGACAACTCGCAATGTGAAAGCTTCTACGATCCACGTCAACTAACAAACCGATAGAAACAGAGCATTAAATGATCCAGACCTGTTGAAAGCGTACACTAACTCGTGACTAATCTCAAGCTCTCTTTGCAACATTGGCATCCCAATGTGTCCTCTTCTCCCTCGCCACCCCTGCATCCTCTTGTTTCTCTTTTATTTCTATGCACATAACCGCCACTATGGCTAGAGGTCACCCGTACACTGATGATGCTAATGACGCTGCGTGCTGACTTGCCTCGCAGGCTTTGATTCCCAGGTGTACAGCGTGTCTGCAATACATTTATAACATTTTAAAAAAAAAGTCTGTCTGAGCTAAAGTACTGCTCGACTTCCCTTGAGATTTTTGTACAAGTTCATGTTCATCATGTCACAAATCCATGGATCCTTTCTTTTGTATTAACAAAGAAAATGAAAAAGAAGTGACATCAAAAAACTATCAAATAAAGGTCAGTCATGTCTTCTCATATATTCTGCAGAAGGTGTGTTTGTATTCTTTGGTTTGCACCGCTTTGAACTGAATGTGACATTTTGTGTTGAGTTGTTTTAACTTGCACAGAACAATAGCTCTTCTGTGCATCTCACTTCATGAGCCTTTGCAAATAAAGGTCCAATCAGAGAGATGTGTAGTGAGTGAAATGATAAAGTGAGCTTACTCTATGATCAGACATTAAGGAAACATGCTATGTTGAAGTGCTGGCTTCTCTGACAACAATGCAGCAGCCAGTATGTCCTCCTTCTAACTTTAGATTCTGGTCCTGAATGGTCTGGATTTGTTTGGACCAGAGAAGGTAGGCGGTTTTAAGGCACCCCCACACGGCCGTTTTGGACGCCCCTCGGTTTGCCAGATATGAGAGCAGTTATCAGGTCAAACCAACAGGTGTTGCAGCGATGGAAGCGGGCAAGAGAACTGGTTCAGATAGAAGTGATTGTACCCGACCTAAAAAGCCTCTGCATGTTTCTAATAAGCTCCACGAGCAGAAACGTGCTCAAACTAGGATCAATATTGGAGATGCTTTTGAAAAATGGAGAGAGGTTAGAACGCAGAAAGGTTTACAGACCGATGCAGAGCTGGATAAACACTGAAGCTTCAGTGTCCACCACATGGTGACCTGCGTGAGCATCCACTCTAGAGAGGGGGGGGGGGGAGACAGCTCTCTGTGATGTTTTGAATCTGGACTGCAGTACCCATTTTAAACACTAGGTGTTAGAGATACATATTGCCTCTTTTGACATTTAAAGTATTGAAGTAAAAAGGCACAAATTAAAGTCGAGTAAACTATAAAAAGTGATGCTTAACTAAGTAAGTACGATTGAGCTTTTTGCAGTTTAATGTTAAAGTGCTTTAACGATGATGAACCTCAACAGCTGTGCAGGAGGAAGAAGAAAACAAGTAAACTGAAGTAAAAGACTCTGATCTCAGCTGGAGGTGGACTGAATGTTTCTGCACTTTCAGGTGCAGTTTGAGCAGATGGCTCTCCACCATATGCTTTGGGAGGGAAGAAGTTTGCCAACAACCTCGGGGACGTCAGTTTGTACAGGTCTCGTTTCATTTGAAGTTATTTTTTACTGGCTGTTTAAGCAGGAGTAAAAAAAGAAGGGGATTTGTTTTTACTGATGTGGCTGTTAAATATTACCGGCATGTGAAATGAGTATGGAGCCATAAATACACGTGTGGTTAATCCAGTCTAAATAGGGCTCGACAGTTTGTGCTTAGTGTTGACGTTCGTATCCCCGGAGACTTCCAGAGAGAGAGAGAGCAACAGGCTTTTAAATACGTACATGACATACAGTCAGAGGACGTGTTTTGGATCCGGGTTGTAAAGCACTACAATCACCTCATTGTCCCTGAAGGACAAACAAGACGTTAGGTACACAGCAGTTCATCTGTGTGAAGCTGGATTCCTCACTGTGAATACATTTCACTTAATATGGACGTTTTTGTTCAAACCTTTGTAAAGCAAGACGGCATTATTACGCTGCCTTAAATGCTGTGCCATCCTGCTATTGAAGCGGCCTCTGTTCAACCTCCTACGTTTGACATTCCCTATTTTAAGCCCTACATGTCATGTCTCTTTCATTTGAAATTAGACTTTGATGAATATTGTATGAAAAGGAAAGAGACTGACCTTCACGGCTGCTCTGCCGCTGCGTTTGAAGCGTTGTCAAGTCGTGTGGGCTTACAGAGGCACTCAGACTAACAGGAGTGGGAAGAAAAGGACTACAAAATATTTAACTAACACCACCTTGATTTGAAAAGGCTAGCGGTGAGGCTCAACAGGCGCAGGCTTAATCACCCGGTGGTGGTATTTGAAACGGCACTTTAAATGCCCTTTCTCCTCGTTCTGTATTGGTGAGCTGTCTAAGTTTGCCCATTCAGCTGCACAGCTGTGATAAAGGTTAATCTGTCCATGTCAGATATCACAGTGTAATGGCTGTCTTTGGATTAAAATAACAAACTGTTGAAAACACACACACACACACACACACACACACACACACACACACACATTAAGGCCCTGCCTCTGTTTAGGATCGTTATGTTTCATTTTATGCGTCTCTCTTTTTTTTACAGTTTTCTTTCTGCAAAGCAACAATCTGTAACTTTTCCACCTTAAAATTCATTTCAAAGTCGATCTCATAGAACAATAACTTGCAACAGGGAGAGTTGTGTCCCTCTCATGTCCACAGAGCGCCATGGTCACCTGTTTTCAGCACTATGTACCGTAAAATCTGGTATACAAGACCCACTCTGTTTGTGATGGTCTCCAAGAGAGAAAAAAGGTTTAAACTGTCTTCCAGTGTGACGATTTCTTTTGTGTTCAGCCTACAGTGTCAACAACGTGCCGTTTGTTCAGCTGTGTCGCTCTTTTAGTTCTGTTTGTTTTCACTTTGTGGGGTTTGCTCTCCTACTAGCAGTAGTAACAGTACGGTATTCAAGCTCCCAGCCTGCAGTGAAAGTTGTTCAGTTTACGACTCCTAGCTTACGAGCTCTCTGCCCGACTCTGCTGGTCACTCTTTAACTTTGAAATAGGACTCTTTCAATCAAAAGAGCACTCGAAAATCCTGTAAATGCATGATTATGACCTCATGAGGGAGGAAAGATGTGGAAAAAGTCGCGCAGCCAGACTGGTGGGTGTCGCTGTCTTCCCCAGCACAGCGTGCACTCCGCTGTAAATACACAATGAATGGCGATGAATTTTCAATCACGGCAGGTCATGTGAAGTGTGTGATAGTGGCTGCTGCACCCACGGTAAAGAGGGCGAGTGTGTCAGCATTTTATACTGGTATATTGGTCATCGGTGTATACTGTAAGACACAGCCAACTTTTAAGATGAAAAAATAGGTATTAAAAGTGCCTCTTACACAACGGATTTTACGGTAAACTTAGCAGTGGGCAGCTGCCCGTCTTTACGACACTAGTTCACACTGCAGCCTTCAGCCACGAAGCAGCCAGTTAGCTCGTCTCTGTACTGTTTGATACAACGGCTGAGGCTCAGAGGAAGAGGACGGTGAGGGCGATACATTCTAGCTTTAAAAGCATGCAGTTACCGACCTCCTCTCTAAAAGCACTTCATAGATAAATGTGGATTGACTTCTTTTTTCCCGCTTACAGTCTGACGGTCTTCTGCTCTGCCAACCATCTGAAGAGTTTTTAGTAAATAACTACTGACTTTTTAATCAAAGACTCCGAGACTTATGGCTCCACCTTAACACACACACACCTGAAACATCTGGGTGACCAGCTGCTCCATTCGCTAATCCGATCGGCCCCTTAATGTTCCCCGAGAACATCTGGCAGCGTCTTTGATTCATCTCACCTGGCAGAGCCTTCCTATTTGGCCTTTACCTTGCTCAGTAAGCATTTTAAAAACACACTTTGAAAAATGTCAACGCTTCCCAGCTGAATCAATCAACAGAAAAGTGGAGACACGTAAAAAAAAGAAAAAGGAAAGAGTCTCCTGTAATGAAATCTGTGGGTCTGGAGTGTTTCCCTGCAGGGTGTTTGTGTTTACACCACAGCTGCAGGTCACACCGATCACCGGCTCATTTGCTCTTTTTAACGCGTCACTGACAGGTCATACTCTCGGGGTTATTGGTACCAGCAGCGTGTTTATATCTGCAGCTGTAATGCAGGACAGAAAGGCTGCAGGCTCCACTCACTGAACACTCCATCTCTCACTCGCCTTCGGAGCAGAAAAAATGACACAGCCTTGATTGCAGAAGGTGACCAGGATGATTGTAGCTCTAAATCAAACCTCTACACACGATTACCTTTCACAAGGATGTATGAGCCATGATGGGAATGTCTTGAAGAACAAATAATAATTCCTGGTAATGTTGTGCCACCATTATTATTACAACCAGGGAGCTAAAGGTAACACTATTACAGGCCGATATCCTCAATCAATGTTGATTACATATCCAAGACTGATGACGATGGAGGATGTAATTACAATTTACTAAACCATGGAGTTCTATTTTGAGAGTTATTTGAAAGCTTGTCACTAGTTCAGAGGTGCAGTCTGCGGCTCTGCAGCCACAAACAAACAATAAAAATGCTAAATATGAAGACAGACGACCAAACGCGCAGAATTGTGTCCGACAAGCCTACAGGGAAGTCTGCGAAGTGTTTGGCCCACTTCCTGTTTACAACCTGGGCTGCAGAGCGTCTGTCAGGGCAGCTGTCCAGACTACAGCCCAATCAGGCCGCGTGCCATCTTTCTGCAAATTCAGTCTCACGCTGTCAAGCTCCAGGATGATCTGGCACTCTTATGGGTGACAGAAACACACGCCACTCGGAAAGGGACACAATTTTGGTAAATTCTGATAGAGTGACGTGGAGATCAGCTCTATACATGTTGTGCAGTGACTTTTAGAGGAGCCTCGAAACACATGATGCACAGTGACATGGCTCTGGCAGCAGACATCACCATCTGAGCTGCTCTGATCTGTGTGTGGTCTTCCTTCTCATCTCATCCATGCGTAGAATGTATAAAACATGGACGTAGTCTCTGTGACATCACTCGTTGGTTTCTGAAGAGATGTTTTGAACTAAAGTCCAGTTACAGGCAAAGAGGTGGAGCTGAGGTGAGCCTTAAGCCCCCTGACAAAAAGCTTTAACGTGTCCATCTGTCAGTCAGCTCAGCTAAGCCTTAACTCTTAGGCGCAATACAATCAAAACAGAGGAGTTAAAAGAAATGAGCTATTCAGAAAAAAATACCTTTGTTAAACTTGGAATATTGGAACATTTCTGCAACAAAAATGGGGATTTTAAAATGGGACTTGTGAAGATTTCTTGGCTCTTGCAGCCAGCCCCAAGTGGACACTTGAAGAACTGCACTTCAACGCCAGGTTGCCGCTTGCATCCATGTCACTCTGGCCAAATAAATGCTTGTAGAATCTGTCTGACATTGTGTGCTGCTCTCTCTAAAGACGTGTATATTTCTGGATGTGCAGCCGATGAGGTGCTGGTTTCACCCGGACCCCGTGCCTCAATCTCTGCACTCTTCAAATTGTCAGCTGCAATCATTTTAGCCACTTGAGTGCAGGTTCTTATGAACTCAACCTTAGCTAATCCACACTGCAGGGAATCTGATGGCTTACTCGTGGAGATCATATTATTGGAAACCATGTGATAAATCTTTAGCACTCTGCTTTAGAGAGATTTGGAGAAGATGGGTAGGTGGATGGGGGGCTTAATCGATAATGTGAGTGGCCTGATCACCCATAGGGGGCTGTGCAAATTGCTGTACAGTATGACATTTTAATTCAATAATCTACACAGCCGTCACTTTCCCCATCACTCCATTCTTCTTCTATATGTATGCTCTGAGAATCTGTTGTTAAAGGGCACAAGTTCCATTTTCCACAAAGAGCTGGATCCTCCAGACAGTCAGGTATGAATACAAAGTGCAAAATACACATATAGGACATTTAAAATAGAGCTTTACTTCCACTGTCTCCTCTTTTCAAATGGAGATTTCCTGCAGGATAAAGATGTTTCTGAAAAGTGACAGTAACTTCACTTCATTCCCCACATCTAAACCCACCGGCGCTCCTCTGGGATCAGGTGGAACAGGATGTTCACAGCATGAATGTGCTGCCAAAAAATCTACACCAAATGTGTCATTTGACTGAGCCAAAATGGACGAAGATCCCTGTGGAGCAGCTTGCTAAATTCACGTCTCAAAGATTTCTCATGCACAGAGAGTATATTCTCATAGTCAGTGCGTCAGTGTTTCTTTCCTGCGTTGCAGTAGGTCATGTTTTGCATGATGCATAACCAACTGAGACGTGCCTAACAGAAACAAAGAGCAGCAGACACAATAGATAGGAGGAGAAAATGCATAGGAGAAGACAAAAAGCAATGACACAATGCCTCAGCTTGTTTTTGTGTTGCTCGGTGAACAGCTCTCAGTGCATCGTTTGTTTTTACCTAATTAAGTTGTGTATACAAAGATGGCAAGGTGCCATTGTAGGAGACTGTAATGATCTGTCACCTATGCTGAGAGGGTGGCGTGGATCTGATTGACTGTGACACTTCCCTTGGTGGATAACCTTCAAGACAGAGAGGGAGGCAGGCAGCTCTGCAGTACAGTGTTAGCTGTTCAAAAACAAGACATAAAGGCGGGCTTCCTACAAGTAATCACAATTAAAAATATACCCATGTAGGCGTCAAAATGACCACCTGCTAAACGCCTGCCCCATTCATTGATTGTACCATCACAACGTAGCATCATCAATTAGCAGAGCAGGCTGGTCAAGCATTGAATTTTTCCAAGCGTGTTGTGATTTGTGCGGGGTTGTAGTAGAGAGACATTTATTTCCTGCATTTCTAGAATAAGGAAAAACTGTTTATCTGCTCTTATGTCAGCTTTAAGCATCCTTGGCTCATTAGCTTTCCTCCTGCAGACATAACTGAGCTGTACTTCTAAGGCAGAGGCGTGTCCACACTTTTGTGACCGGGATGGCCCAACTGGTGCACAGACTTATGCAGGGGGGCATTAAGTTTGTGTGCACTAAAGTAGTGGTTCTTAGCCATTTTTTCTTGGAGCCCCCCGCTACTTGTATCTAGGAAAAGTTGAGCCCCTGAGTGATGCATTCATGTCAAAAACATGTGATAAACCCCCACAAGATCTGTGCCCCCTGAAGGGTCCAGGATCCCAGGTTTTGAACCATTGCAGTAGGGATTTCACGATTGCAGGATTTTATACTTTGATACGACACTAGTAAAATTCCAAAGATACTGATACCTATTTTGATACCATGGCAACAAAAATAGAAGTCCAAGGCTGTGTCCGAAATCACTCATAGCGAGTAGGGAGTAGGGAATGAGTGAGTGATATCGGACACAGTCCAAGACCCTTTATATAACTTCTTGTTACTCCTGCACATTATCTGGATCAGTGTTAAAGTACAAACAAAAGAAAATGTGCTCCATTTAAATACAAAGAAAGCTATGCCTTTACCCACCTGTGGCACAGAGAAGATATTTTTGGGCCTTTTAGCCTTTATTGGAAAGGACAGCTGAAGAGAGACAGAAAATGTCAGGAGGAGAGAGAGTGGAGTGAAGGACCGAGGTCGGATTTTAACCCACGGCCGCTGCGAAGAGGACTTGGACATGGAGCGTGCTACATAGCCCGCTAGGCTATCCAAAATACTCACGACACAAGTCCCGCCTCTGACAAGGCAAATGGCCGATCATAATTTGGGATGTTAGGGTGGCCAATCAGATTTCAGGGGGACCCCTCACACCTGTTGCCAACCTTCTGGTCACGCCCCTGTTCTCAGACAACCTTGGTGCAATTATAAACCATGCTTTATACTGGTTTTTTACAGAAAAGACTCTTGTTTTTTTTTTACCTGGGACATGCAGATGAGCTTTAGTCTCTCAGCGTGATATCATTGATGTGTTGAACATGAAAGACTTTTTTACTTTTACAACTAGCATCCTGCAAACACTGAGGTATCAGCTGTGCAGGAACTGTCAGGAGGACGACATGATAAACGTTTCCAAATTGTTTGAGTTGAAGGACCCATTGTTTCAGGTATTAATGCAACGTGGTTACACTGCTTTGATTATGCAGGTGCTGTGCAAAATTAGCATTAGTGATAAATGACTGCATGGCAGAGAAAATGTTTGATAACTCATGGCTGTATAGAACACGTATTATGCTCTGTGTTTGATTTTTAGAGCTAGAGACCAACCTATACTGATGGTATAAAGAGGGAGGTTTAGATGAATTCTTTTTCTACCTGACCAGATCCTTTCTATCCAGCCTAAAGCTGTAGCTACCACAAGGCTATTTTAAGTCACAGGTCATGCTCAATCTTTCATCTCTCTGTACAAAAATCTATCGGGGAAAAAAGTCAGCCAAAGCCACCCTCTGTGACATCTCAAACTGTGGCTGAATGGCTGCTGTATCTCTCAGAGATCACAGGTGATCTGTCATAGCAGACAGGTGTTTTGTATTCTGCTCATGGTCCCTTCTGAACAGCATCTGCTCCCCCCCACCTCCACCCAATCAGCTGCCCTAATACACACTCACACACACTTACACACATCTCTATTGTAGTCAGCTGGTGAATCTCTTCGCCCTCTCCAGCCCTGCTGTTTATCTACACTTTCCTCAACATGATTCACCTGAACATGGAGGGGACAGAGTCATACCTGGGTACAAGCGTTTTCTAAGTAGCAGAGTTTAGGCTGTGAGCAGGCCAGCTTTGCTGTAAAGCTACATGAATGCACAGGGAATCAGGGCAGAAGTGCTTGGTTGGGCACAAGAACAATTAGCTGCAGTAGAGGACAGAGAGGAGTGTCTCTGGTGGTGAATATGCATGCTGTGCTTCTCCACTCCTTGTCATTGGGACTTAATAAAAATGCACAACTCAACAAGGGCCACTGAGCAGAAAGATTAAACTCGGCTAAGCCACCAAACGGCCTGCATCTCTTGAATTTTACATCTCACGGGCCTGGAGTCTGTCCCTCTGACACCCTCCACTGGTCTTTCAGGCAGATCTCAATGCATGCACCAGTGTGTCTGTAGTGATACAGGAAGGCAACTCCAATCTCCTCGCTGATGGACTGGAACAATGCCAGCAGAGCTCAGCGACACTGCATCTCCTCTCTGAATCTGGACCGGTGTCAGATAAGGACCACAGCCACAAAAAGGATTCCTAACACGTGTCAGCCTGGCAGCCTGAGAGCCACCAGGTCGTCACAGATGGAGGTATGGATGACTAATCCTGACTCGCACAGCCTCGCCGGTGGCAGCGTCTGGTAATTGTGCACACTGGCTGCAAGAAGTGAGATCAAAGACTTTGAACTTTGATAGAAATGGTGAGTTAAAGGAGAGGCGCTGGCACTAAAATTCAGATTACTCAATCATGTCTGCCAGCCTGAAATATATTTCCTATCCAGCATTTCTGACACATAACTAAAAAGTTTTGCTTTGAGCTGCTCCCAAGAAGAGGTATATATTACTGGACAGATGACAGGCGAACAGACTGCTCTGGACCCTTCTGGACACAAAGAACTCTCTGGACAGGTTGCTCTCGAGCTAATGCCGTTTAAAATTCACACTTTTTTTTCTGTGTAAATAGAGCAAATCTATGGGGTCTTAATTAGCGATGGTGGGCAGCTCCTCTGTTCTGCTGCTTTATTGGATTCAGGCGAATAACAGGTGCATTTTTACATAAAGTCAATAATGAGCAGAAACAGAAGCTGCTGATTTTCGACAGCTAAAAAGGGCGAACCATGCAACAAGTACAAAATCATAAACCTAAGCTTAACGCGAATTCTTTTTAATTTTGAAACCTTGCAAATTTAAATCGTTTCAGAAACTCGATAATCACGGTTCTAATTTTCAGATATCCTTTTGACATTTAAACACCCCTGTTTGCTCCGTGGTTGAACCTGCAGTGAAGACATTTCAACTTTTGAACCAAAACAGCATCAAGTGACTCAAGAATTGAATGAAAAGTCGTAGCATGCTGTGATTTAAGGTCTCTTTCACATACTGTAGAAAGTTTGGTTGACTCAGGGGAGAAGTTGTACCAGTGTTGCATTTTTCATTTGGTTCGGTTTGCTGGACAGCACTTTGTCAAGCGCACCAAAGCATGTCAAATGTTGTGTACTGTAGCCACCCGTCACTAGTTGGGGCTGTAGCTGCATTCATGCGGTGTCGGACACATCGGAAAAACGAGTTTCCAAGTTGGAAAATGTACATGAATGTCTGCTCAAGTTGGAACAACAAGTCGGAAACTGGGGAAAGAAGTAGTTGACCGACTCCCCGTCAGCAATGTGGGGCAAAAGATGTTACGCTAAGGTTAAGATACTTTTGAAGAGGCTAATTCACGTGTTGCACATCAACGTTTTGCTCAATCATAACTTGTAAGAGAAACATTACACACATCGTCTTCGTAGCGCCACGCTGTTTGTTGTTGTTACAACATTCAGACATTTCAAACTGAAAACACGTGAACACACAGAAGACAGATGAACGACTTCCCAACTCGGAAAACTGTGACCATCCGAGGAGCACCTGAATAGTAGCTGCTGCCATCTGGCCTAATGCTGAACAATGACCCTGAAGTAAACAACAGGACAGTGGACGAATGGCGTCCTGTAACGCGACGCAGTTTGTCAGTATTTAGATCTAGAAGATGGAGGTAAAGTTATTGTCTGCTGTGTCAGGTTAAACTGACATATCGACCGGAGCGATATGTAATCACATTTAGCACAGGCATGAGCACGCTAACCTGTAAAGAGGACTGAGGGCTGGTTTCGTTAGCAATGCTAACATTAGCCACACTCGGCACAACCTATTGACTTCATTTACAGACGACCAAATTCAACCCACAATGCACTGCTGTTTGGTTCACTTCCCTAGTTTGGTCTGGATCGTGTTCTCACCTACAGCGAACCGAACTCTGGTGCAGTTGGAAGCGAACAGAGACCCCCGTTTTTAAGCGGTCCGCACCAGAGTTCATTTGAGCATTCACACGACCCCAAAACAAACAAACTATCCGACAAAGAGACCAGAGGTCGTTTAAAATGGACCAAAGTCTCTGAATACACGGGGGAAACTTAACATGACCAGGTGTTTATCTGCAGAATCAAACTTTTCAGACACACAGGACATATTATCCCCTCTTCCACCTTTTCAAACAGTCCCCTGTGGTCTAAATGAAACATCTGTGCTGTGCTTTGGTCAAAATATAACATGAATCAAGCACCAGAGGAGGTTTGTGACCCTGTAGAAACCAGCTCTCTCAGAACGCTCCGTTTTGGTGTGTGTGTATTCCTCTCGTTCCTGCTGTCCACACTTCCTTGCTGCTGAGGTGGAGGTCGGAGCAGGCCGTGCATGAATGAGGACGGCGGTGGTTGTGGGGACGACACAGTCCGATGGTGGTGGCACTTCACATATAAATGCTCATCCTCTTCAATGTAACAAGAAGCTGAGAGAAAACACAAATCCATGGCTTTTAATATTTTGTTAAAGGACAACAATATAACGATGTGAAGATCCAGAACCGTTAAATTCCCCGATGGTTTCAAGTTTGACACTCGGGGAGAATCGCCTGCTCTTAAAAAGATGATTTAAGTTATTGTGAGTCCTGCCTCCATCAGATGTAATAACCACAGACGCTGTGTGTCTCTGTGCGGGCTACCATCTGCTTCCCTTTACCATTCATCAGGCATCATCATTGCAGTCAGGGAGTCATTCTCCCCGGCCATATGTATTCATCAGAGGAAGGACGTCTGCACTTGATATTCAAAAACCAGGCATGTTACTCGGTCAGCGCACACCGTCTGATTTCCAGGCTCTTTGTAAGACTCTGATTCTCCCCCGCTTTCTCCTCTGGTTGTCTGCTGCTCGTTCCTTTTAACTTTGTCAGGGAGAAGGATTCATTATTTGAATACATCCGCTCGGTTGCTAATTTGTAGGGGAGTGAAACGGAGACCGATGCCCTCTCCGACCTGAATCTGCCGCGCCTAATTATGCCGTCTACATTTTTTTAGGTCACACCTGGTGTCACAGCGCCACACTTCAGCAATGTTAAGTGGTGCTTTTAATGGGTTTTCTGCCACAGGTTCAAGTTAAAAAATAAGGACTGTGCTGTATTAGGGATCAGAATTACCTGCAAGTGGGGGCAGATTCATTTAATATCACAAGGAGAGAGGTGAGATGAAAAATGAATCCAAGCAGCTCCACTCTGTCGCTGTTTTATTCAGACTTTTATTACTTATTTTTGAGGTTACCACTCAAACAACCGTTGTGAATATTTCTTGTTTATGCAAAAAAAAGAAAAACTGCTGTCGGGTACGTAACTTTATGCTCTTCAAATGAGGTGAAATGTTTTTATGCCTGACAAGATATTAGTCACACTGAAACCTATTTGACTTTCAAACATGAAAAACATGTTTTGTCTTTTTTCGTTCCATCTTTGATTCTGATTTAAATATGACAATTGAACTCGTTTGTTTTGCCTCAGGCTGCAGATATACCTTCATGACGTAGGTTATGATGTCGGTGGTGCTGACGTAACCGATGGTCTGTCTTATATTTAGGACATTTAAAAGCAGACAGAAGGCACAGTTTGTTTTGCTCAGCTGCACAGTCACGATGTTCTCTGTGGACGTAAAACATCTTCATCCATGCACCATCAACTGCTTAGAACTTGCACAACTCTGAAATTCAATTCAATTTGCCTTGACAGCTTTATTAGGTACATAAAAACATTTTATTGTACGTAAATCTGACACGTATTGAATCACACGATTGTTATAGAGGGCGTAGTTATAGCAGGTTACATTATATTGACAAGGAAGGTCACATTTTGGTCCTCCCTATTTTCATACGTTAAAGGGCAGAATATTTAACAACACCGTGTCCTAACAGCACGCGAGCGTTATATGTCGCGACACATCGCGCATGATCGCACGCTGGCTGTCCACACTGCATCCGTTAAATATGTCATTCTTTGCTCTGTGCACTTCAGTTTCCCATCTAGTGCTTTTGTATTAAAGGTGAACACATGCGGATGTGTGGTGCTTTGAATCGAGGAGCAACACAACACTCAGAGGATCGTCAATAAACGGCTTATGGTGAGCAGAAAAAAAAAGGTTTTTTCTCCGATGTTGATGACACGAGTCAAAGCTCAACATTTCAATCATGATGTGGATATTATTAATGCTCCGTTATCTCCACTTTGTACAACAAGCTGTGCTGAGGGAGAAAAGTGAGTTTCAGTGCCTTCTAGAGCCCACACCTTCCTTGTTCCTCGTCAGTCCACACGAGCGACAGAGAGGAAAATAGAAGTATGGCGTTTGGGTAAAAACGGCGCACCGCGTTGCACTGCTTCACTCGCGGGTAGTTAGGACTCTCCAATAGATAACAATATAATCAGGCTGATTTGACGCTGACGCTCGCTCGCTCGTGTGCTGTTAGAACAGGCCTTAATGTAGGGAAGGGAAAGTTTTAGTGAGTGTGCACAGTTAATGACGTTAGCATCATGTGAATGGTGAGAAACCAGTGCGATCTTCGTGCACGCAGCGACGCTGCTTCCTAATCTCACCTGCTTGTAAGTGTGTCAGTACCACTCGTTCGTTGATACTGAGAACACGTCCCATAACACGGATACTGATATGAAGGCAGAAACAGAGACTCAACACTGACCGCCTACTTTTATGGCGACTCTGGTTCCGGAAGTAACTTTCCCCGTTTAAATCCTCCATTGATTTTTCACAAAACCTTTAAATCAAGAGATTGAAGCTTGTAACCATGACAACCAGCAACCCCAATACTCGTGTCTATAGAACTTTTGATTCGGCCCCAAAAATGTGTTAAAATTGAGAAAAATGCAAAGGTACAAGACTGTGTTCTGAGTCGTGGAACTACACATCCCACAATCCTTTGCGAATGATTCCTCTTCTTCTTGAAAGTAACTTTAGTCGTTGTTAGAGTGTTATGTGAATACACATGTTGTAATATGTTGTAGTTTGTGTTGTTGAATATATAAATTACATTCCCTGCAGCAGAACAAGGTTATTAGTACATGCCCTGATAGCTAACTAACTAGCTAGCCTGCTAGCGATACTATCCCTTCGCATATGGCGCCCTGGGGTGGGAAACATTGCCATGGTAACAGCGAGCTCCACCAATCAGAGACGTCGCTGTGACACTCTATGGTCGTGGGTAGTGTAGTTCTTTGCCCCGATATTGTGAATAAACCGTGATGTTCTTAAAACGAGGTTGATATCAGACGAACTTGTGTCTCCTACAGCAGCATAAACCATCGTTTCACACTCAGGTAGCTCGTGGTCAGTCTACCTTCGATGGTTATGACATCATGCCTAATAATGAAATCGGCTATGGAGACCACGTCTCCTCTCTACACTGTTGAGACCTATAATAGTGGAAGGAGTCTGAGTGACGTCACCCATTGGTTTCTGAAGGGCTGTTTCGGAAGCATATCCATGGCGGTCGCCATATTGGAAATGCTGACTATCAAACCTCTGGTAAACCTACCGACAGGCAAAAAGGTGGAGCTGAGGCGGGTCTTAAGCCTCCTGACAAACCGCTAGAACAAGGCAGCTTGCAGTCAGATATGTCCCGCCTCTAATAAGATTTGCATAAAGTTTGTGGAAACCAATTTGAGAGGGTTGCAAACACTAAGGGTGCGGTCACACTGGCAATCCGTACCGTGCCCAAGCATGCTTCAACCCTAAAGTCCAGTTCGTTTGGCCAGTGTGACCGCTCCGTACCGTGCTCGGGCACGGTACACTTCCTTGGCTTTGGCACACTTTGGAGAGGTGTGCTTAGGCACGGTAGACTTCATGCACGATCACAAGCACGCAGGTACACAACGCTGACAGCCTTCATTATGGAGACATCCAGAGTTTTATGGCTGTATCAGAGTGTATCTGACCAACATGACTCAGAATAAGTCACAAAGTAGCGTCATGTTCTCTGTGTTGTTCTCCGATGTGCAGACTCGACCACGCGTCTCTTTTATTTTTTTTCATAATTTACGGCTGTAGCTGATTAAAGTGACTCAAAATAAGCCGCATAGTCAGTAAAGTAGCTGTCATGCTCTCTGTGTTGTTCTCCGATGTGCAGACGCGGACTCGACTGCGGGGGAATGGCGGAGCGGGGGGCCAATCGTGCTTGAGTACGGCACGGTACGGATTGCCAGTGTGACCGCTCCCTAAAACAAAGATCTGTAACAACGGACTCTGGCTTTACAAATTGATTTACTGACACTCACCTTTTAAATACTTTTAAATATATTGACGCTGCAGTTTTACCTGCTGCTGATTTACCAACAGAGGATGACTGTGGTTGTACAGGTAAGCTGTCAAGGCAGATATGTGGAGCCCACTGGATAAGTAGTGGATTAAAATAAACACTTGTATCGGTCTGATAGTATGAATGTTTGATACAAAGACTTAAGTCGACTAAAAAGCCGGAAAGCCCTGTTCTGCAAATCAGAAGGTGAGTAAACTAAGATGGGTTTATCCTCCTCTATATCCCTGCTGCAAAGTGAATTTCATTCCAACTCCCCGGACACCCCGGCTTTGCCTAAAAGGAGGAGCTGAGACAGAAAGCCCAAGGCACTGAAAATGAAGGACTGTTAAATAATTTTTTGTCAGGAGAGGCGTCAGACTCAGATTCAAGCAGACAGGTCTCAGCGAAAAAAAAACACAAGGGATGGTCCTGTGGGGAAAAGTATGTGTCATGCTCAACACCTTCACAACCCATTCTGATCAAACTGCTTTCTTAGATGGACAGGGCCAATTTAATCTCCAGGAAACACACACGCACACACACACACGCACGCACACACACACTTTTTTTTACCCACTTCATGAGATTTTTCTGTCACTCGTATTTACATAGTTGTCTTCTTATGAGTTAAGCAAATTTGTTTCTCTTGCTTCATCAGGACATACAATATGACAAATCCCCGAACTACAGCAGGACATGCAGCTGTGGCTCAGTGGTAGAGTTGGTCGACTCTACACCGAAAGGTCGAGGGTTCGATCCCCAGCTCCTGCAGCCACATGTCTGATGTGTCCTTGGGCAAGACACTTAACCCCAAGTTGCTCTCACTGCTTCCTCAGCGGCGTGTGAATGTGTATGAATGGATGAGTTAATACTGATGGTCTCTTTACTCAGCAGCCTCTACCATCAGTGAGTGAATGTGTATGAATGGATGAGTTAATACTGATGGACTCTTTACTCAGCAGCCTCTACCATCAGTGAGTGAATGTGTATGAATGGATGAGTTAATACTGATGGACTCTTTACTCAGCAGCCTCTACCATCAGTGTGTGAATGTGTATGAATGGATGAGTTAATACTGATGGACTCTTTACTCAGCAGCCTCTACCATCAGTGTGTGAATGTGTATGAATGGATGAGTTAATACTGATGGACTCTTTACTCAGCAGCCTCTACCATCAGTGAGTGAATGTGTATGAATGGATGAGTTAATACTGATGGACTCTTTACTCAGCAGCCTCTACCATCAGTGTGTGAATGTGTATGAATGGATGAGTTAATACTGATGGACTCTTTACTCAGCAGCCTCTACCATCAGTGTGTGAATGTGTATGAATGGATGAGTTAATACTGATGGACTCTTTACTCAGCAGCCTCTACCATCAGTGTGTGAATGTGTATGAATGGATGAGTTAATACTGATGGACTCTTTACTCAGCAGCCTCTACCATCAGTGTGTGAATGTGTATGAATGGATGAGTTAATACTGATGGACTCTTTACTCAGCAGCCTCTACCATCAGTGTGTGAATGTGTATGAATGGATGAGTTAATACTGATGGTCTCTTTACTCAGCAGTCTCTACCATCAGTGTGTGAATGTGTATGAATGGATGAGTTAATACTGATGGTCTCTTTACTCAGCAGCCTCTACCATCAGTGTGTGAATGTGTATGAATGGATGAGTTAATACTGATGGTCTCTTTACTCAGCAGCCTCTACCATCAGTGAGTGAATGTGTATGAATGGATGAGTTAATACTGATGGTCTCTTTACTCAGCAGCCTCTACCATCAGTGTGTGAATGTGTTTGAATGGATGAGTTAATACTGATGGACTCTTTACTCAGCAGCCTCTTCCATCAGTGTGTGAATGTGTATGTGTGACCTGCCGTGTAAAAGCGCTTTGAGTCGTCAGAAGACTAGAAGAACGCTATACAAGCTCAAGTCCATTTACCATTTGTGCTTTAAGTCGATCAGTATATGCAAGGTCTTGATCTATAATCCTCTTTTGACTTTCAATGAACACGATTATGCATCGCATCTTTGCAAAAGAAGTTCCCGTGTCTTGTCTCATGAGATTACTCCAATCATTGAATTCCAGTCACATAGCCGTCATTATAACGGGCTGGGACCCTGGTAATGTCTTTTAACTAGATCCAGTTAGTATGGACATGTTCCTCTTTGTGCTGCTCCTATGGGCTCCCAGTTACTTAATTTATATAATATCATTGGTCAATGGTTAGTCTCCTCCTTTTCTTGAAGCCTAACCTCTATTTCCTAGATTCACCTTTGCCTCTTCTTCTTCTTCTCATGTGACGAAGCGGTCGACTTCCTCTCTTCTACCCACCATTGTAACATTTTCATTGACATTGAGATGTAACAGGGTGGTGTATAAGTCCCTTCTTGAATTGGCGATGCTAAAGGGGCTAATGCTGACCGTTTATGTCACTCAAATTTAAAAGGTCACATATTCTCCTCCTCTTCAGTGTAAATAAGTCTCAGAGCTCCTCAAAACATGTGTGTGAAGTGTCTTGTTCTAAATCCACTCTGATCCTGTATTTGATCATGCCTATAAACCCCTCTATTTCAGCCCTGCTCAGAACAGGCTGTTTCTGTGTCTGTAGCTTTAAATATAAATGAGCTGTGTCTGACCACGCCCCTCTCTGGAAGGGCTTGGGTGGCTCGGGCTTTCTCGCTCCATGTCCTATTGTTTACGGTAAGAAGGCAGACTCAGAGGGCAGAACAAACACCTAGCTGTGGGAGTGTCACCCACCTGGGGGAGGGGTTACTGCCCTTTGTGATGTCATGAAGGGAAAATCTCCAAACGGCCTGTTTGAGCACACATTTTCTGAAAAGTGGAGCAGGCAAAAGACGGAGAGGATGGACTTTTCTCATCTTTGGGGGGTTTGTAGACGGACTAGAGACACATATTAGTGTTAGAGAAACATGGTGACGTGGATTTTGTATAATATGTGACTTTTACAACCAAGTCTTCTGGCTCTGTGTGTTGGACCGATTCATCAAATAACCCTCGACCGTCACCCTAAGTGGACGTAATCACTCTTTATCCGATGTCCGTTTCCCTCCATAATTTAATGTATCTTGCTCCTTCTAGAAACAGATATAAATGTGGAATGAACATTTGCATGAAGACCTATATGCTCTTTTTTTCGTACGACAGACTCTCCTTTTAGGGATTTTTGGTGTTTTTAAATCCCCCTCAATTGAAGAATTCTGAGATATTTAGTTGTTTCTCTTCAGATTTTTTGACTCATACTCGTGCTCGTACTGGATGTTATTTGTCACATCCATGGATAGGTGCCGTGCAGCTACTTTTCCCTGACAGGTTTTGTTGATGGTTTCTCTGACTGGCAATCCTGAAGCTGTTTACTTAGACTCTCCAACAGCACTCACAGGAATGACTTTCTTGGTCAGCTTTGTGATATATAAATACCCTCAAATAAGGGTTTTGATTTCTAGGTCAAATAAGAGAAGGAGCAATCATTGTTGGCAGATGGAAAATGCCAATTTCCACTTGAGTTCTTGTGCTGATGGGAAAATGTTTTCAGCCTGTTTTCATTGTGGGCTGGGGAAAGTGGCTGAAGGCTTACCTGGGCTTCAAGGAGTCAATTCACAGGGCTGGGAGGGTCTTTCAAAGCGGTAGGAAGTCAAAGAGGAAGAGCGTTAAGGTCTTATTAATATTGGAGGTCAATCTCTCCTAGATTCACTTCCTGTATGCGTGTGTCACATCTCCAAACAGCTCTGCTGGGTGAGAGAAGGAAACATAAATCACAGGCCAGGCCAGCACATGACGTGGAGCGGAAATCGGGTTAAAGATGCATCAGCAGGAATTATACAATTGTTTTGACTCTATGTGGACCGGCTGTATTGACAGGTATCTTTAAAACAGTAACACAAAGACATGAACATCTGTATTTAACACAAATTAAAGACAGTCAGCAGCTTTTTCTTACAAAATAAAATACAGACTTCTCGTAAAGTAAAGCTGCTCCATCGTCCCTTCTGGGCCTCCGTACATGTGTGCTGGTGACTGTGTCTGCAGAGACCCTGTCCTCTGACTGGATTTTACTGTTCTGGTTTGTTTTGATTGACTCGGGACGTTTCTGGGCGGAGCTGGTGTGTTTCCTCCAGCCAATGACGGCACAGCAGGTGAGTTTAGGAGTGGATACAATTCAGTGATTGGACGCGATTGAAACCAGAGAAAATGATGGACGTGGACGTAGCAACAAAGAAGAGAAAATATAATCACAGGGAGGAGAAACACCGAGCAGATAAAGCTCGTTCTAAAACGAGGGTGAACCTTGTGTTGGCTTTTACCCGTGGACGTGGAGTTGGTCTGCTTCCTGTTGGACAGGCAGGTGACAAACACCGGAGGTTAGCTTGTGCTAGCATGAGTTAGCTTGCAGTGTAGGTACAAGCAGTAAACGTACACACTACGTCCTGCAGTGAGTGAGAGCTCCTGGGGGTGATGAGCCCAGGAAGAGGGGCCACGTTTGAATGTGCTACTGACTCCTCCTTTAGGGCTTGCCCTTTTATTGGCTCAGTCCTTTCAATTGTATACTAATTATTTGCTTTAATGTCAATTCAGTTTTTAACAAAATAATTAATGTAAAGCACAGAAGAGGGTCTGTCATTTAAGAATGTCAGAAAAAGCAGAACATGAAAATTCATCAGCCACATAAAAGCTGTGTGTCGGTAAAGTCTGTTCAGGTTCGTGTCTAAAGATTTGTCTTTACATCTGGACTTCCTCTGCTGCCGGCCTTCTGCTCCTCTTCATCTGTATGCCAACCATGATGCTGCGCTCTAGGTCAGGTCTCTTTGAACAAACACACACACAAAAACAGCTCTAATCTTGACAGGCTTACTCATGGCTAAACAAGGTGAGAGAAGTCAATACAAGTTAAATATGAGGTCAAGAAAACTGATAAATACTGTGCCACACCTCATGTTTGTTGGAGTTGGTCCCAGTTTGTCTGTTTAATATCTCGTACACGGACTGAATACCAAAAGGTCCTCAACGGACGACAGTTCTCACCTGCAGTAGCTGTTAATTATATTTTGTGATTTTAACCCAGCATGAAAGATAACTGTGTGATTTATTTAAAGGTACAGTATGTAAGATTGCATGCTAATGTTTACATTAAAATATCTAACTTAAATTTAAAATGGACTAAACCCATGTTATATATATTTTTTAGTTCAGTACTTACATCACCTCAAATATTTCCAAAAGTTATCAAAGCCAGAGAAATCCCTAATTTTATAGTTATAACAGGACGTGTCTTGTAGGCGGCCGCCATGATGAGCCGCCATGACAGACAGGAAATGTTGATCGTTGTCAAGGAAACACCGGATGATACGTCAAAGACCGCGGCATACTGAGAGCTGCCGTTCTGTCGCTGTATGTGCTGCTGTGATAAAAACTTCATGTAAATTATACTTGGATACATCGTCAGTACACATATTGTCTTTCTCAGGTCGGTTTTGCCCGTTCGTATTGATTCAACACAGAGTTTGTTCGTTTTCTCCCATGATACCCCGCGAGACTCGACGTCATCTTTTGTTATTGTTTTGATTGAGAGCCCCCTAGTGGCGGATTTTACATACTGTACGTTTAAAGTTTATGAAGTTATTGATCTGCATCCTGAGGTCTTCATTTGACTTGTACATGTCTTCGGGTTGTTTGTCATTAGGGACCCGGGTCTAGATCCGAGTACACTTGACCCGGTTCATTTGATCAGTGTGAACACAAACGTACCGTACTCTTACCATACTCGGGCACAGTGCCAGAGTCCGCTTGAAGAGGTTGTCTCTGGCTCGATCCATGTGTACTTGAGTGCAGTCCACAGGAGTTGTGAACGCAACCGTGCTCAAACAACGAAGTAGACCACTATATGACGTCATTCTAAACGGCTCGTGTCGCTTCAAAAACCGTTGAATCCGTGCAGCACGGGCCCGTTTCATCCTCTGAGCTGCACGGTAGATGTGGAAGTAGGAAGAGGGTCGTTGTTGGCATCTCATAAATAACAAAAACAGGATGAACTCAGTCCTCGACTGGTTGCCATGGTTACTTCTTCGTCTTTCTGATTTTTGGCGGATTTCTTAACCGACTATGTGCATACTACCATCTGCTATATCGGACCGTGTACATACGCAAGTTTACTGGCACGGAGTGATGTTACTTATGTGAATGCAGACCAGTGGCGGAGAGGGGAGGAGGGAGAGATCCTGCTCGGACGCCTGATGTGAAAACGCCCTAAATACTGAAGCTTCTGCCACTCTCACTACTGTTTGTGGTCCTGTCAATGCCCCTCTACAGCTCTTAGTACTGCTTTAAATACAAAACCTGATAACGAAGCTTTTTATTAGACTACAATACTTAATCTGTCACAGTTTGTACATGTGCTGCACTGCTTCTCCTGTCTCCATCTAAAGATAATAAGTACTACAAACACTGTCTCTAGTGAGGGATCATATAAAGTGAGCAGGTTGTTATAACCTCATGGAAACCTGACGGTGAGCGGGATCCTGACGCAAAGCAGAGGAGTCTTCTCTAACCCTGATTATTACACCGGATCCTCTCTCTCTGTGTCAGTGAGAGACAGACAATGAAGCCTTGATTTAGTCTCTCAGCCTAAATGTTTGTAGAGAAACTCGATCCAATCCCAGTCGCCCTAAGTATATTAAACCCCTTTCTTTGCATTATTAGAAACCCACTCATCAATGCATTTTTGAATTTGGCTGCACTCTGTTCTTTGGGAGTGCTGCAGAGCGTTGCAGTGGCTTAAAATGTTGTATTATTTATTCATTCTTTGCAGACACAGTACATATGCATTGTAAAAAAAAACAACATTTAAAAAACAAGGAAAGTTTAGATATGTGCAGGAGAGGTTTGAATCCCGAGCGGGTTTGTTCTTGACGTCCCACAGAAAAAGATCAAATTAATCGAGGATTTCTTTCATAGAAAAAAAAAAGAAAGCAGTGTGAAGATCAGACGAAATGCAAGTCGAGTAACTGTGAACTTGATTATTTGTCAGAAACATATTACAGAAGCTTTTTAGGTAGGAGATTTATTCTTTGTTAAAACACTAATAAGCAGATTTGGACTGAATAAGTGAGCCAAACGTTTCCATTCTTACAAAGTGTTTCTGTCGGGTGAAAAGATGTTCATGGTGTGTTTTGTGTTTGCCCAGACTTTACTGCAATAAGAGAGAAAATAATAAATTAATGTAGAATAGAGAGAAACCAGAAAACGTTTCTTGTTCGACTGATGACATCGATCATTTTGGAGATTTTGTTGGAGATGAATGATATACGCTTTGTCCAATTAAGTTTTTTTTATCAATGAACTGTACTCCTATAGAGCATGGTTAGATAGAAAAACATCTTTATCAAGGGAAATTCTACGTCTGGTCTTGTTACTAAGAGCATTTAAGTCTTTGTTTTTTCACATTGCCTCACAGCAAGAAGGTTCCTGGTTCAAATCCCCGTCTGACAGGAGCCGTTTGCATGTTCTCCCCGTGCATGCGTGGGTTCTCTCCGGGTACTCCGGCTTCCTCCCACAGTCCAAAGACATGCTGGTTAGGTTAACTGGTGACTCTAAATTGTCCGTAGGTGTGAATATGAGTGTGGCTGGTTGTCTGTCTCTATATGTCAGCCCTGTGATTGGCTGGTGAACAGTCCAGGGTGAAACCCCGCCTCTCGCCCAGTGACAGCTGGGATCAGCTCCAGCGAGAATACAAACCATTACAATAAATAAGTAAAATTAAGGGACCCAGGATAGATCCTTGAGGTACTCCACACGTGAGCTTTCTATAGATAGACTCTGCACCGTTCCAAGGGAATGCAAGAAGGTCCCCACCACAACCTTGAGCCTTAACGAGATACCTGGAGATTTTGGAACAATTTATCCAACTGCCCAATGACAATCTTGACCACCATTAACGTCAGAATTTTGATGACCTTCCTCTGAGATACAGAAGAGAACAGAGAGCTAAACCAGTATAATATAATAGGTTCACAGAATATTGCAATGGGACACAGTGTGAGTTCCTCTTTTTCCCCTGCTGGCTGTGTTGTAGGAGGAAAAAACTAATCGCAGCTGTGTTTAAACAGATGAAAAACTGATGATTAAGACATTACTTAATCATGCGGGGGGAAAAAAGCTTAACATCCTCCTTCATATCATGCAAAACATGATACTGATGTGTAACGTCTCTGTGCTGCAGATGATGCCGTGTTTCTGCCTCACAGAGTTCATCTAACTGGTTTCATACGTGTCTGTACCACATCGTTAACGAGTCAACGAGGCGGAAAACTGCAGGCGGAAAACTCTGACAGACTGAGACATTATGCCCAGTACTGGAGGAAAAAGGGAGGAGAAAAATTCCTCTTTTATTCCCCTGCTTCTTATTTCTCTCTGACTTTGTCCTCAGATTCCTTTTTGAATGCTGCGACCCTCCAAATACCCTGTTGCAGGTTGAAAGCATCAAAAGGTTCTGTTTGTTTTTACACCTCCATTTTTTCCATCACCTTTTGCCACTTTCACAATCATCTTCGTGTTTGAGATGATTTCCCACCTGTGTCTGTACCTGACAGCACAGTTTCTCCTGGGTTAAGAGAAGAGAGAGCCGTGTGGTGTTTACTGAGGGTGTTGAGGGTTCCTTTTTCGACTTTGCAGATTAGGCAAATAAGACAAGCATGTTTCTATTTAAAGCGGTTCTGCTTTGCATATTCTGTTTTCAGACGTCAGTGTGAGATCTGCAGGGGTTATCTCAGGCAGCCTGAAGGATCTGATTCACAGCAGCATCCCAGTAACACCAAATTAATTATTCATGTCAAGTTAGTGGCATGTTCTTTATTGATTTTTATTTTTATTTTACCTTTATTTTACCAAGTAGTCTCATTGAGATTTTGTAATCTCTTTTTCAAGAGAGACCTGGGTACATCAGTGGCAATAATAAAAACATTGAAGTAACAGACATCAAAACACAGTAGATGCATGGCCAATACACACAACAACATCATACAAACACATTAAAAGTCAAGTCAAGTGTCCAATGCAAGGATATTAACAAAGACAACTCCCGATTGATTTAGATTCGTGGTCTTTCAGCATAGCTTTAAATTCCACTAGAGTGACCAGATCTCTCAGCCGCAAGTCGGCCTGTAGTGTGTTCCAGGAAGAGGGGGCGGAATACCCAAAGGCCATCTTACCTAATTCTGTGCGGACTTAGGTACAGAAAGCAATAACAGGTCAGACGAGCGTAGGCTATAGCTACCGATGTTACGTGAAATTAGAGTGCATAGATAGGAGGGGAGTAGACCAAGAATGGACTTATAAATAAATGTGAGCCAATGGGTGTGCCTCCGCATAGCCAGAGAGGGCCAACCAGCCTTGGTGTACAAGGTACAGTGAAGTGTCAGAGCTTTGCAGCCAGTCACGAACCTCAATGCACAATGAAACACAGCATCAAGGGGTTTCAAGGTGGTGGGAGAGGCATGCATGTATAGAATGTCACCATAATCAAAAACAGACATAATTGTAGATTGCACAATGGTTTTCCTATTGATGAACGACTATTCGTGTTTCAAGTTTTAAAAAGACAAAAATAACATGTTTACTCTGCATCTCCTCGTATCAGCAGTCAAATGTTTCAGCATGAGATATGTTTGTAGTGTTAACGATTTTCAGGAGCAGAATTTATATCAAACAAGTCCAAGTTTGAGAGGAAACTGTGGAAAATATGAGAAGGAATGAGGAAGTAGAGGGATGGAGATTGACCACAGTCTGTAAATATTAAAGGACGAAGCTTGAGTGACGTCACCCGTCTGTTCCTGCAGGGGGCGCTGGAGTCCCATCGATGTGGTCTCCATGCTGGAAATGCTGTCTCACCCTAACTTTCAGTCAACCTAACGACAGGCTGAGAGCTGGAGCACTTCCACATCGGCTTCATTTTCCAACACCGGAAGTTGCCGCTTGGGAGTGACTGACTCTTAAAGGGATAGTTGTGTATTTTTAAAGCAGGATTGTATGATTGTATGAGGTCAGCTTTATTGAGAAAAGTGCAGACATGGAAGCTAAGCTATACATCGTAGCACACAGGTTCGTTTTTTTCCACGTCATTTCACAAATCTTTAAATCTACTCACACAAATCAAATCCCAGGGTCCAAAACAACAACAAAGTAGACAGTGAAAACATCAAACTCATGGTTTAATAAGAACAGTTGGTCAACAACCAAATTTCACCACATTGGCAGCTTCCATTAATTCTACAAAACATTATGAGCCGGCTGCTAACTTCCTGGTTAAGAAGAGTCCCCATGGGAAAGTATCCAACACAGCGGGGGAATGGGGAGAGGGGACAATCTTGCTAAAGCACGGTACGGGAAAACTTTGCTAGTGTGAGCACCTTAGGGTGCATCTGAGATGAAAGGGGCTGCAGCTACAGTGACTGGCAACAGCAATGAAAAATAGTGTAGGTGTTATGGACAGGCCAGGTCACATGCACCTGTGCTGACCATCTGATCATGGATGTGGTAAACACAATCTGAGTCACTGTTGTCATTCGCAGGCTTGACGACTTATTGTAAACAAATATATATCTTTATTTTTTTGCCTCCATTCAATTGAGGGTGCAGAAATTTAAAATGAGGGTACTGTAGAACTGGGCTTGCCAACACTAGAATCTCACCTGGTCACATCAGGTAAAGCTTTTTCCTTGCATGCATGAAGCCTGTTTTTCTGTTTCACAGACCCAATGGTGCCTAATGCAGCTCCAAGCAGAACGAATATAATTATTGTTGTTTTCCATTTCCTCTGCAAAGCGTCTACATGAACATAGCAGTGGTTACCTTGACTCTTTAGGACAGCAGAGTGTTCAGTGTGGTTAACCTCTGCTGAATAATAAAGTGTGCTGTAGTGTGAGGCACTGTGCCTGTGAGAGTGAGATCCATGAAGGAGAGAGTTTTATTAAACCATCGTAAATGAAAAGAGGCTGCAGATAACAGTCCCTAAACTCTGCAGCTTCTCGTCTCCTATATCTATAAGCATTTAAGAAAGTAAGCATTATGCTGCACAAACACTGGGTCATTCAACCCTGACTTCAGATCTTATTCCACCCACAGAGGATATATTAGCTCTGTTGTCCAGCTGAGAGGTAAGCACGAGTTATTTGTGCTCTTTTCCTGAGGAGAAACTTAACACTGCATGCTCACATTATTCAGTGAAGTCTCATATTGCATATTCTGTTCTCATTTCTAATTGTTAAATCTGTCGTACTGCATGGCTTCAAGCCCCACAGTTGATTCTTTATTATGTAAATTCAGAGCGTATTGACTTCTTTTAGAGTTTGCATGCTCTCCCTCTCTCCGAGTTGTGCTGCTGCTGATATTTTTAACAGCAACATAATTGAGTAATCATTTCTGGAGTATTTATATTCTGGGTGAAGCTGCATTAGGCAGCTCATTTGAGCATTTGAATAATTAGGGCAACTCTGCAGGGCCTCAAAGGCCAGATGGAAAGCTTTGCTTTATCATTAGTCTGATGATTGTACTGTTACATTAAAAAAACACTACAGTGCAGATTCTAGGGTTTGAATTGTGAGATGGGTTTATTTGATTACATCTGCTGTAGACTCATTTCTGTTTTATCATCAATTGAAAAATAATTATTAAAGATTGGTGTTTGTGGTGATAAATGACCCAATTAGTGCTTTCACACTCACACAAACCTCCTGAAGTGTTCGTGCTGAGCTGCATGTGTGAACACAAACAGCTGAATGTTTCTCTCTTCACCCGGAGTTTCTCCTCCAGCCTCCTCGTATTTATTCTGCAGAAAGTCAGAGTGAGCTGATGTGAGAACGCAGCAGGATATAATCAGGAGAATTCACCTCGAGCGAGTGGGAGGGGGTGGTGATTTTTATTCCCTGCAATCGCTGCACGACCATAGACTGTCTGCACGCCACCTCTACGATCTCTGTGCTCTAATGAACCTGCTGCATTCTGTTTCCTGTTCTCCAGTATGTTCTTCTCCACTCTTTAGTTCAGATTGTGATTCTGTTCAACTACACGTAGCATTGATAGAAAGACAAATATTCTCATTATATCGTGTAAAGAGGACTCTGCTGCTTCGTCCCCTACTTCCACGTCGATCTTTATACATTATGTCTGACTCAGGAGACCCCTCTCTCCCGCTGTGAGGTGCATGTGTGAACGACCAAATGAGGATGATTTCAGTCCTCCTAAAATTCTCTAGAAACTTTTAGGCATGCATATGTGAAAAAAGATCAGGTGTTTTTTTTACCCTGGAGGATAAAGCAATGCGCTCACAATCACTTGGCTAAAGCTTAAAAATGGATGCTTTTACATGAATTTAAAAAAAGCAAACAAGACCAACACCATAGGTTTGACTGTTTCTATGTAGTACATTTCCATTTCTGAAACGATGATTGATTCTATAGTCGACTTTCCTAACTCTCTGCGTTAACTACACACTGTTAGTTTCCTTCATCAGGTGATAATCTACATATAATGAATCTGTTCTCTAAGCAGCTTTTTATTACTGTAGATAAAAAGACATAATAGGGGTGCGTTGGTATTGTAATGGTTAGTGCGAGCGTCCCATGAACGGAGGCCAAAGTCCTCCAAGCAGGTGGCCCGGGGTCGAATCCGACCTGTGGCTCATTTCCCACATGTCCACTCTCTCTCTCTGATTTCTGACTCTATCCTTTCTCTACAACAAAGGCCCCAAAGAAAATACTGGAGCACACAAATCACTTAAGGCAAATTTAATGAAGGTGCAAAGGACTAACGTTTGGACACTTCATCAGAGTCCAAAAGTACAGGTACAGATTTGAAAAGGTTAACTACACACCTACTCACAGTGACGCTTCACTCATTGGTTAATGAATGTGAGAGGAAAGCAGGGAGTGTACCGGAACTGTGACAGCACTCGTGTTGCCCAATCAGATAACATCCAATCCCAAATGTGATAGTATTTACAATATATTCACACAATTAATAAGACGTGGATTTACACCCTCAGCTGAATCCAGAAGGCCTCTTTTCAGCAGTTTATTAACAATGTCTCCCCCTCTCTAAAGCTAAAACACTGGATATACTGAGACAACAAATGAGCCCCACTGAACAATTGTTCAATCAAACTGATTCAAATACTGTTCAAAAGACATTCAGAGATCCAAGCACCATAAGCCATGGGTGTGATTGCAGTTGAAGGAGCTTAGCTAGCAGTGTTTGGGCGCTGATTGGCTGTAATGGTGTACTGTAAGTGAGCTGTGGGAGGCCGGCTTTGAAGGCGGATGCCAGGCCGGCCGTCTGCGTGCTGCTTGGCCTGGCAGTGCCAGTCCAGGCTTCAGATGAATAACAGATGTTGGCTGACAGGCGGGACCATTTGTCATTTAACTGTGTAAGCAAAACAGGCTGGAGGGTGTCACCATAAGTCAGTGTCACAGGCTTGGACGGTAAGGAAGGGATCCAAACATTTCAATAACCATAAACCCTCCTGGCTTTGTCCCGTCGTGTCTCTCATGGCCAACAACACGCCTCTGTATGACCTGCTGTGTGTTTGCTCTGCCACCCCCGTGCTATCACCGTGGATACCTGCTCTTCTTCTATGATATGATAAATGGCTGGAAGTCTCATAGATCTGGAGGTCTGTCTAAAGCTGAATTGATGGAACCTCTGCCGTCCAATTTGTGCCTGTTTCTGATCTGAGAACGACGAGATACAAGGAAGATATGACAGCTAAATTGCTATATTAAAATTGATTTTTTTTTTTGTCTGAAACCCTGTTCACCTTTTCTCACCATCACTGCTGTAGAGCGTTTGAATTATATCACTGTCAGTCTGTTATTACTTTCTGTCACCACCTGGGGGGAATGAGCTAGTAAGCAGGACGCTGATTTTAACAGTGCAGTGATTTTAACGTGTTTTCCAGCTGCTGCTTTTCACAACCTTGAGATTTACTGCAGCTTAAGCTACAGAAATGAAACCATAACCGTCTATAGAGATGCTTTAATAGCGTGAAATGCATATGCAGTAAAGCTGATGTTGCCCCCCCACCACCTCTAATAAACAGCTGCACGGGCTGGAGGTAGTTTAGAGCCGCAGCAAAGGCCAAATTGACCATTAATAATCACCCATAATAAAACTCTCTGTTGTCTCATGATGAACTGTATTTCAATCCTTTTGTTGGCATTGTTTTTATAAATGTCAAAAAGAGAATGCAGGGCCAAAGCAGTGAAATGCGTACATTAGTGGGTGCTTCATTTCTGCACGACGCGGTGCTGCATGCTCAGTGACGGCATTGTTTTTGATGTTGTGCGGAGAATGATGGCTTCTTTTATTACCAGACAGCAGCACAACAACATTCCTCATGTTGACAGGACTCCATATTCACCTCAGCGCTCAGGGGGCTCGGCACGGCCATTTCTTCCAGAGCTCGGCTCAAGGTCAACGTCTCCACTGGCACGAAAGCTTTCTCCCAGTTTGCTCGGTTCCACTGCAGCTGGATGCACTTTCCGAGCGCAGTTGCATGTTATTTTGTGCCGCTGTCATAGAGCTGCCTGTGAATAACTGTGACAAAATCCCCACTGCGAAGAAGCATCAAGACATCACGCCAGAGAAGTCCATGATGCGAGCAGCCGAATCCCTGCGAGACGGTCGGCCCTGCAGCCACACGAACCGCTGCAGCAGACACATGCCTCCAACAGCTAAATCCAACCACAACTACCCCTCTTCTCCATTCCCATTAGACCTCATCCACCCCTACATAAATGAAAAATGAAGAATATTATCTCTTCACAGACAGCTGCCAAAGGGATATTAATAGGATTCAATTGCAGAGGAGATTGGACACAGAGATCCTGTTGTGTGCGGTTAATAAGAGGCTGGCTCCGTCCATAAGGCCGCCTTTAAGGCGCTCTTATGAGGGGGAATGTATAGAAGTGGCGAGGAGAGGGACTGTCACAGTTTGAGCCTTGTTCTGACACCATTATCCAGGGTGACGTACAATGAATAAGGCATAGAAAGAGAGAGATGAAGAAAGCGATGACAGAGTAAACTAAGGTTAAAAAGAACTTTAATGAGAGGGAGAGGAAGACTCAGCAGCGTATCCCAGCTGGGAATCATCTTGTTTCCTGAGGCTTTTAGAAGGAGGACAATCTTTGAACCTGTTTTTCCTTTTTTTTCCTAAATCTCCTAATTTCCTTTATTTAATTAGTCGAATTATTTGGGCGTTGGTTTGGCTCAGTTAGTAGAGAAGGCGCCTCATGTAGAGAAGCAAAGTCCTCGCTGCCTTAGGGTTCGACTCAGGACTCCAGAGCATGTCTACCCGGCGACTCCCTCCTCCTCACATTTCCTGTCCCTCCTCAGCTGACCTATTGGATAAAAGCAAAGGACACAAGTAAAACATGTTCTGGACACTGGACTAAGAACAGAGAAGGTAGATTTTGTGTTCAGCTCCAACAGAAACTAAGGGCGTTTTCACATAGGCTCCCTCCCGAGCTCGATTGCTCCCCTCTCCCCAGCTGGTCTGCGTTCACATTAGTAACATCGTTATGTGCCTGACTAAACTTGCGTATGTACACAGTCAGATACAGCAGGTGGCAGTATGCACGTAGTTGGTTTGCAAATCCGCCAAAAAGCAGAAAGAAGAAGTAGCAACCATGGCAACCACTCGCGGGCTGAGTGCATCCTGCTAACTGTGGATGTTTTTGTTATTTCTGAGACGCCAACAGCGACCCTCTTCCTTCTTCCATATCTACCGTACAGTTCAGAGGATGAAACAGGCCCGTGCTTAGCAGATGTGATGGTTTTTGAAGGGACAGGAGCCGTTTAGAATTACGTCATTTAGCGGTCCACGCCCTCGTTTGAGCACGGGTGTGTTCACATTGTACTCGAGTACACATGAAACGTGCCCGAGACCACCTCTTCAAGCGGACTCTACAGTTCAAACTGATCAAAGAAACCGGACTCTGGGGTCAAGGGTACTCGGATCTGTGCCCTGGTCCCTAATGGAAAACCACCCTTAAAGACATGACTAGATTAAGTAATCATTCAGAGCAGGTTAACAGACCAACGTCAAATTACCTGGACTTCTGTCCGTGATGATATGATTAAAGTTAGTGCTTCACTGGAGCTGCGTCCTTATCACCCCCCTGCTCTTCATGGTTTTTTCTTCTCAAAAACGGTGTGCTATTGAGCAGTAGCAGACCGTTGCTATGCATGATTGGACAATCAGAATCAAGTATTTAAAACAGCCATGTAACCGCCAACCATAATATCCCTAACTGTATTTTTTAACTTGTCCAAAAACAGCAAGTTAATTTGTGATTGTTTGTAATCTTGAGCCAGTCGTCAAAAATCACCCAAAAAGACACAAACTCAACTTTGTAACTTTCACAAGAGTCGTAGTTACTTCACTGAATTTAATTGAATTTTGAATTTGTTGTGTAATGTCCACTCTCTCTGTGCTGCTGATCACATGAATGACCATATAACTACATTCAGTCCTGCCTGTTTTTTCTGAGTAGCTACTGATTGTTATCACCGTGGTATTATTGTTGGTGAGAGGCGATCAATTCCAATTTTTCCCAGAGCCGAGTGACTACCACCAAAACAGAAAACACTGCCTTTGTTTCGAAAAAGAGGGCTAAAGAAGAAATGATCAATAGCACTTTGGAAATAATAGAGGATAAAAGAGGCATGCTCACTGAAGAGGAACAGTGAAATCGTCATAATTCAGTATGGAGTAATAATATAGATTCAACAAGAAATAACCATTCATCCCCCGGTTGAACAAGACGCTCTGATCTCATGCTGTAATAACGGCAGAGTAAAACACCTAAAAGCATCGACGAGCAGGTGGAAGTAGAAACGGCGCCAAGTGAACATCGGGTTGGAGCTCTCCCAAGTCCCAGGACTCTATCCATCGAATAAATGCCCCTCCGAGGTTCACTCTTGTTTTACCTCGTTTTTTATCACCCTCTCTCTTCGCCTTTTTTGTCTCCTCCGTAGGGTCCGTGTGGAAGGGTAGGAAGGATCAGCCTGTGAGCTCATGTGAATGGTCCCAAAAGGCCCGTGTGGTAGGTCAGGTAACTTATCAGTGGGGCAGAAGTATTAGGAGGAGGGCACAATGGGCAGGGTTTCCTTACACCTGATTCATGCTTCTTGCTGTCGGCGCGGCAATATTGCGTCCGTGGAGGGTCTGAGCGCCTAGCCGCGCACCTCCAAGATTTTGTATCAACGCGGACGGGGTCGCTCCGACCGCGTTGAAATGATTTACTAGTTACAGGGCCCAGAAGTACATTATGCCATTCAAACTTTGAAGGAGCTTAAAAAATGGAGGGGTTCGAAAAGATGTTGGCTGAGCAGGTCCAAAAATACAAACATCTGTACGACAGCTACAGTCGGGACTACCACTGAAGAGGTCCGTCCTTCGGGCCGTGCTAAGCGCTGTGACTGCAATCAGTATGAAACGACCCAGCGTTCCCAAGGACCGTGCGTGCGTCCTCACCGCACCGACAGCAAGAAGAATGAATAAGGTTTCACTGAGCGTTCAACTGTTACTCTAGCTGAACCACCATCCACCATAGCTGTAACCGTACCAACCAAAGACTCTATACCCCTAATACTAAACATACGTTTACCTGTATTAATGCAATGTTGCAATAAATCTATTTTACTCGTTCCGTCTCTCTCTCTTTCTGCATCTCCCTCTATCCCTTCTCAACGCCAAAGCAGTTTCGGCAGATGTCTGTTCAACATGAATCTGGTTCTGCTCGAGCAATTTGGAGATAAGATCCTCCAAGAACAACAACAAATGGTAAACAAGAAAAAGACAGCTTTCTAACGGGAGCTGGCTCCCATCTTCCTAACTTTGTGTGGTAGTCAAACTTTCATTTTCCCGGGAGGTCACACCTGGATGCAAAGTGCATTGCATGATATAACGCTTAAAGAGATGAAATCTAAACCCTGATTGTTCTGCAGCCATTAATCTGTGCAAACACATTTTCTTCATAATAAGTTTAAGAAAAACACTTTGAATTGATGCTCTTTATTAGGTAGATTCATTTTCTGTGAATCCTGGGAGTCTAATTTAGCATGCTGAATCGCTTTCACTCTTTAATTGTCAAATGTTTCTTTGCATTATAGTGTTCAATTTAACTGAATCAGAGCTCAGCCTGTATACTGAGTTAATTATTGTGCGCTGAAGTAAAAACATTCTCCTTTGTCTTTATCTTGTCTTGCTCAGTTAGTCCAGGTCATGTGGTATCTCTACTTTTAAAGTTTCCTCTCTGCGCTGCCTGTAGTGAAGAGAGGCTCAGCACAGCATCCATTACTCTCTGCTCACCTTGCTTTCACTCATTGACCTTCATGAAGAGAAAGTTGTGAAAGTCTGAGAGATGCAGACTTGTGAGAAAAAGTTTCCCAGCTGACCTGGCTGTGAAGAAAGACAAAGCTGAGGGGAACTACAACAAGGCAGAGGTCGGGACATGAAACGAAAGCCAGCGTCGTGGAAACTTTAAAGTTGGTTTTTTCCTCTTTTTTGCGTCTGTAAAACAGTGAAACCAACAACCACCGGCACATCTTAAAAATAAACCAGATTTTTGCAGGGTCTGATTAGTTTTTGTGAGACTTGTGGCTATATTAGACTCAGAGGGCTTGGAGGAGTGAGCTGCAGCATCAATCATCATGAACATAAAACCAAACATACACCTCCAGCTGAATCCCTGCGGCCCGTCATATCCTGGAAACTCTGCAGTCAGAAAAACATATCTTCACTCAAGTCTGACTGTGAGCACGGCCAGGGACTTCTTAACCGAATTTGCATATAAATGAGGTTGGGAATTAGTATCAGTTTGTTCTTGAAGGTAAGCGTTACTTTATTGAGTGTATGGAGTAATTGCATGTTGATGGCATGTCTAGGGATGGGGTTTAAATCATTCTGCACGCTGAGCTTTGTGAGCAATATAACACAGTCGATATCTGCATCAGGTGCATTTCGTGTTCTTGATCTTGTGCCAGCAGTCATCGTTCAATTGGCATTTATTTGACCATTTACTCGCCTCTAAAGGTTTATCATTTGCGTGTGCATTGGCAGATAGGCGGTTAACACAAGGTGCAGAACAGAAGAATCAGGGCCAGTGCTTAGTTTTGTAGTACTCAAGATCGATCTCTAGACCACTTTTTAAAGGTCTCGGAATCTAAAGCATTTTTACTCGGTCTTATCGCGGTCTCAGACTGGGCGGACTCCAGATTTTAAATCAAGACCTCCACTGACGGGCTGTTCTTCCACATCATTACTGTGATCAGAAGGAACACGCCTCTTTTTAAAAGAACAAATGATTTCAATTCATTTGTAGTTTCATTTTTTGTCCCCCCTTACGTGCGGAACCTTCCCGGTTTCCTTCCTGCTGATGCTTCACCTCTTACCATCTCTTTCTTCTTTTTTAAGACTATTTGTTTTCCAAATACTCTGTTCTAGGTTCTTTACTTTGTTGATTGTGGAGCCCACCAAACAGCCGCTGCGGGGTATTTTCTCTGTTGCTAGCAAACACGAGTATCATGGAGGCACCTACGCACAAAACAAAGTCGATGGAGAGCCACAAATTGTTTTAACCTCTGGTGTGGGCGGGACTTCTCTATAAGAATAAATAAAGACAAGAAAGAAGAAAAGAAACAAGTACATTAGGGATGCAAAGATTCTCAATATCATATTGAATGGTCGGTACGGCATCCTCGGTTCAATACCCAATGGTGAATTGCAGTATTTTCAGTTTTGCAAACACCTCTACCCACAGATATGAGTAAGTTATCATAACGTAAGAAGACAGCAGGAGAAGATGAATCATGGCAAAAAACTTGATTCAGGAAAGCTAGATACGAAGAGAGGACCAGAGCTGTAAATACTTCTTAAAGGGCTCAACCATTCCCAGCGATCAGACACCAAATGGTTTTCACATTGATGAAGTGGTTCAGCACACGATACATAACCTTACATAAACTGAGCATAGCGTTCATTCAGGCAGGCCACAGAGTCACACTCTGCTATCATCACAGTGGTTTTGATAACAGCTGATCTCAAGCAAGCCCTCATCAGCTGATGGCCAGACGATTTGCTTCAAAGCATTCGACTGGCTAATCACACTCATGCCGCCTTATTTAGGCTGCTCTATGCCTACTCTCTGCTGCTCCCTCTGCAAGTCATTTGCAACCTGTTGATGAATGAGGCGCCTGCGGCCCAGTTTGCACCGGACAAGAGGAACAAACATCAACACAAGAGTCATAGAACTTCCCATGACCCTGAACGTCTTCTTCAAACCGAACAATCTGTTCTGCTGTTGGCTGTAACGACCTGACGGATCTTTGATGTTAAACGTGGGTTTGTGTTAGCGGGACCAGCGTGATGCTGACAACAAAACTCTTCTGCAAAGACTTTGAGGTTTGAGGAGGTTGAGGTGCATTGTCCATTTTTAAATACAGCCCTTGGTCGAGACGTGGTGAGACGTGCACTAACTCATGGCCAAGCCTTCCTACGATTTCATCACGTGTGTGGTTGTACTTCTGGTGTGAGCTCCACTCAACAACCTTTCATGTCCTGAAAATTCATCCTGACTCAGTATCACAGTGCTTAAACACGGCTGGCAATTCTACCAAGTTGCTAGCATCACATCGCTAAGTGTTGCACACTTGTACACAAAGGACCAAGCGTGCATGGGTTTTTAATTATTCCTTTACTGAAACACAGAGACACAAACACATCAACTCAGCGTGGCTGCACACTCTCGGACATCTGGGTCGACTGAGCTACGCATGGCATCAAAGACCTGCTACTCAAAGATGATGCTTATGACTCTCTCACACTCTTGTACAAATATTCTGCACACACACACGCAGTAAATATTAAAGAAGGCTAACTGTGGATTTCCTCTCTCACTTTCATCACTTTTGCTCACCTGAAACACAGAGACACAAACACATCAACTCAGCGTGGCTGCACACTCTCGGACATCTGGGTCGACTGAGCTACGCATGGCATCAAAGACCCCTGTGCTGCCCCGAGCTGCCCCAAAAGTGCCTGTGTATTACTTCTTCGATTTGATCCACAAATGTACCAACTAAAATATCACAGTGCCTTTGTACAGGAATATTTAACAGTATGATTGAACAAGACAATAAAATAAAATAATATATGAGACTGGGGGGTGCCTAGTGTCCATGAACATGCCTGATATTAATACGGGCCCCACACTCTCCCCTCCAAAATAAATGTCGTCTCGACATTAAGAATTTCCCAGAGTCTTTCAGTCTTCAACTTATGAGTTATAGAGGTAGGTTGAATGGGAGTCAGTCTTTCGTGATACTCTCTGCACAACAACAGTTCTTTACATGACACACATCTCCCTCTTCATGTCATGTGTGAGCAACAGACATCACTGGCCAGGTGACACCTGAAGTTCTACCCCGCCATTTCCTCGGGTTAGTATCTTGGACTGCAAGGTGAAAACCCTATTACTACCAATAACCAATGTTATACAGACCCACATATACAACTGTATGCCTCACATACATCTCAGTGTCTTTAAATGTGTTAGAGGTCTACTTTCTGGTACTAAACTTAATAATGTCAAGTGCATTTACCTCCTATCCTACATGAATTTACATTTTAACATTAGCCTTAAGTGCTTCCATGAACTTATATACTTTTTTTTCCTGTCACTACTATGAACTTAACATGTGACTATGAACTTGTCTTTCACTTCCTCTCGTAAACATTACTGATTTCTATGTGTAACTGATGGTTGACCTAATGTGTTGTATGTCAGTGTTTTAGGTGGGTTTCTTTGTCGCAAAGGATATTTTCTTGTAGAAGCTGGCTGCGTCTCAGGGCCCCTCTCATCTGCTTCATCAGATGACGACACGTTCTCGTCTGCTTCATCAGAAGACCCCTCTGGCTCAGCTGCTACTTCTCCATTCTCCACCTCTGGCTCCATCCTGATGTCATCGTCCCGGTCTAGCAGTTCAGCTCTCTCGTTGTCTTGCTCCAGTTCTCTTTCAGTTTCTTGTGGCTGGAAGTCCTCAGCTTCCACTCTCAGCTGACTTCTGACGTTGTCGGATGGTCTTGCCGGACGTGTTGTGATGAATCTCCAGTCACTTTCATCTTCAGAACTGCTGTCAGGCTCTCTGTCCCTTTGCTTTGTCTGTTTTCTCCTCTTGTCTGTGTTGGATGTTTTCTTTGTTTTTCTCTTCTCAAGCTTGTCATCTTCTACCACTGGCAGGAAATCGCAGGGCAGTAACAGATTCCTGTGCAGGACTCTAGTCTTTCCTGGGCCTTTCTCAGGTTGTACAACATATACAGGACTGTCTTTGTGTTTCCTTTCAGTCACCACATAAACTTGATCCTCCCAGTAAGATCTGAGTTTGCCAGGTCCTCCTCTGTCTCTGAAGTTCCTCACCAGTACTCTGCATCCTGGCTGAAGCTCTACTCCATAAGTCTTTCTGTCGTAGTGTTTCTTTGCTCTGTTTTGTTGGCTCTGAACAGTCTTTGACGCTAACCTGTATGCGTCTTGCATCCTACTTCTCCACTTACTGGCATAGTCACTGTGAGAAGTGCTCTGGTCACTTGGTTTCAGGCCAAACATCATGTCAATCGGAAGTCTGGGGTTTCTACCATAAAGAAGGTAATATGGAGCATATCCTGTCGCCTCACTGCGTGTACAGTTATATGCGTGCACAACTTTCGCTAAGGAGCTCTTCCAGTCAGACTTGGCTTCCTCTGTCAGGTTTCTCAGCATAGAGAGCAGCGTTCTGTTAAATCTCTCGGCTTGACCGTTTCCTGCTGCGTGATAAGGTGTTGTGCGGGAGCCTTGAATGCCACTGTATTCTTCCAGCTTAGAAAACAGCTTATTCTCGAACTCTCGGCCTTGGTCGTGATGCAACTTAGCAGGAAACCCGAACTTGAGTACAAAGTCTCCAAAGATCTTTTCAGCCGCTGTCTTTGCTGACTTGTTTGTACATGCGTATGCCTGGGCGAAGCGTGTAAAATGATCTACCACAACTAAGATATACTCATATCCTCCTTTACAGCTCTCTAGATGCAGGTAGTCGATCGATACCATTTCAAACGGGTATGTGGTCATTACATTCACAAGCGGTGCTCTGGTTGGCTTGTTTGGACGTTTCCGCTTTAAGCAGCTACACACTTTGGTCACATAATGATCCACATCTCTTTGCATATGAGGCCAAAAGAATCGATCACGGATCAAACTTAGTGTTCGCTCAACTCCAAGATGTCCCATCTCCTCATGCAACTTTCTGTAAATCAGGTGATGGAATGTTTTGGGTAACACTAGTTGATCTCGAGTCACTGACTTTCTATACAGGATGCCGTCTTGCGTCATATACAACTTGTTTTTGTCTCTCATCAGCACGTAGATGTTATCACGCCTGTCTCTTTCTTTTAGATGAGGCCACTGTCCTTTGATGACATACTCACACACCTTTCCAATGACTGGGTCATCCTGTTGTGCTTTCTTCAGTGTTTCCATGGGTATCTCTTTTACTGGGGATGCTACTCTTTCCTTCTCTACATCATTACACGCTGCAGTGATTGTGACTGGACACATCCAGGGCTCACGTTCACATGATTCAAGTTGGAGTGTCTGTGTGACTGTTGTTATTACCTCTGGTTCCATTTCCTGTGAGCATGTTTTGATGTACTGCTCCATGTCCAGTGGCATACGCGACAAGCCATCAGCATCTCCATTTGCTTTTCCAGGCCTGTACTTGATGGAGAAGTTGAAGTCTGCTAACTCAGCAATCCACCTGTGAGTCGTGGCGTTCAGCTTCGCTGTCGTCAAAACATAGGTTAAGGGATTGTTATCGGTGTACACAGTGAATGAAGGTGCATAGAACAAGTACTCTCTAAATCTTTCACAGATCGCCCACTTCATCGCTAAAACTCTAACTTTCCAGAATGGAGGTGGTAATTTTTTTCTGGAGCAGTTAGTGTTCTTGATCCGTAGCCGATAGCAACCAACCTGCCTTGTTGTCTCTGGTACAGTACTGCACCGAGCCCCTCCTGTGAGGCGTCACAGTGCAGCACGAACGGCTTTTCAAAATCAGGGTAACCTAGGAGAGGTGGACTCAGCAGGTAGTCTAAAAGCTGGCAGAGCACTTCCTGGTGGTTCTCTTTCCAGGTGATCTGCTGGCTTGAGGGTAACTGATCTGACTTTTTGTGTTTCCCCCTGCTCCTACTCACACTTTGTTCTTTGACTTTACTACTTGTATTCTTCTCTTTGGCAAGCAAGCTGTACAGTGGCTTAGCAATGCGTGAGAAGTTGGGGATGTACTGGCGATAGTATGATAGGAATCCTAACATTTTCCTCAGGTCTCCAACAGTCTCAGGCTTGCGGTCTTTAAGTGCTTGCACTGGTGCTATCTCGGCTGGATCCATGCAGTAGCCATTTTTTGATACAATCTTTCCGAGGAATCTAACTCTGTCTTTAAACACTTCACACTTTTTAGCTGTCAGCTTCACTCCGTGTGCCTGATAACGACGTAACACTTCTCTCATGTCGTGTAGATGATCGTCAAAAGACTTACTGTGGACAAGATTGTCATCCAAATATGGCTGTGATGATTCATCTCTCAAACCTGTGAGGCACTCCTCCATACTGCGCTGAAACTCTGCTGGAGCCGAGGATAAGCCGAAGGGAATCCTGACCCACTCATACAAACCCCAAGGTGTTATAAAGGCTGTGAGTGGTCTGCTACTCTCCTCAAGAAAACCCTGATGGTACGCCTTACCCTGGTCCAGTACTGAAAACCATACACTGCCACTCAAGCTGTTTAACATGTCTTGCACTCGAGGGATGGGGTGACGATCAGGGATGGATTTTTGGTTTAGTTCCCTGTAGTCCACACATAGACGCAAACTTCCATCCTTCTTGCGCACACAGACAATGGGTGATGAGTATGGAGACCTAGATTTTGTAATCCATCCTTTATTCAGCAGGTCCTCCAAATACTCCTTCACCTCCTTGTGCAGCGGTTTTGGAACAGAGATGTAGGTGCGTCTTACTGGAGTCGTGTCACTCAGTCTGATTTTTAACTGCAGAGATGGAATGCATCCCACATCGTTCTCATCTTTTGAAAATGCATTACATTCTTCTCGTAGCATCTGTTTCACTTTCTGTTGTTGGTCAGGTGTCAGGTGATCGACTGAAACTGGAGGATCCCATAACTCGTGTTTAGATGCAGTTTGTTGTCTGTGATCCTCTTTGTGACTGTCAGGAGAACTAGCTTTGCTATCTGCCTGTTTGCTTGTACTCTGTGTTACAACTGTGTTCTCATTCTCAGGAATGCTGGCTGGTCTAACATCTACTGGGTAAATAGATTTGATCTGCTGTAGCTGACCTAGCACAGTGCGAGGGATGAGGGTAATGTCATAGTTGCTATCGTTAGTAACAGGAATAGTTACCTTGGACCAGTTTCCTTTCTGCAGACAGATAACGGTCTCTGTAATTGTCAGCCCATCTGGCCACTTTGGAATCTCCTCTGGTTCAAAAAGGACTTCCTGTTTTGTGGACAGGGGACCTGTCCGTACATTACACTTGACCTCTCTTGTCTGTCCTGCTGGAATCACTGTCTTTATTCCTCCAACTTTCACCACACCTTCTCTGCCATTCTGGTCACGGCTCTGCACCAGCTGAATCAACACATTTGCTTTTTTACAGTCAATAGAGAAAGCTTCTCCTACCACAGCAGTTGTAACTTCAGGGTGCTGCTCCATTCCATTCACTACCACATGCTCGATAACATTGTAGCCGATGATTGGTGGTTCTGCTACTCCTGGTTCATCAGAGACAAGAATTGGCACAAGTAGCTCTGGCTGCGGGCCTTTGTTTGATTTCAACTTAAACTTCAGTTCAACCCAACCTGCAAACGGTATGGGTGTCTGGTTTGCAGCTTTACCAACAAGAGTCTCATCTTCATCAAGAAGCTCATCCATGCCTCTTAACCTGGTGTGTGGAAGACAGGACTTTCTCCAGTTTTCATTGATGATGGTTACCTGTGATCCTGTGTCCCACAGAGCTCGTGTTGCTACTCCATCGAAGAAACAATCCACAATGCACTTTTTCCCGATGAGAGCCTTTAACTTGGCTTGGCGACGTAAGGAGAGATGGCTGGCATAAGTAGCACCTACAGTCTGTTGAGCCTCCCCACTTTTCTCCAGCTCCGCCTCGAGCTGCCTGATGCGATCACACAGAAGCTCGTGCACTCTGTCTTCTGGTTCAGCTTGGCTAGGAGTCAGTGGTTCTTGTGGTTTGTCAGTCTGTATTGTCACGTTCATGCCGTCAGATTTCCCTACCAGTCTCCTTTGTCCTCTACAGCCTCTAGAAAAGTGCCCTGACTGTCCACACTTGAAACAGTGTTCACACTGGTCACCTATTTCTTGCTCTCTACACACTTTACATCCTCTCTTAAAACTTGTTTTATTTTGGCGGGTGGGCCCTTGAGGGTTAGCTATGCTTCTTCTAATTTCAGCCATCTCCTCTCTAAGCAACTTAACTGTTTCATAAAGTTCAGAATCTCTCAAGCTAGCCACAACAGGTGCTTTGCGATTTTTAGGCTTCATCACTTCAGCTGATTGTTCTTGAACCCCTAAGCTGGATTTGGCTACAACCTGACCCTGCTGACTGTTTTGCATTTCTGTCTGTAGCTCGTTTACTTTTGGACCTTTGATGCTTGTGTTCTTTCTTTGCTTAGACTGTCTTTCTGACTCAACACTAGCTGCTTCATTCATTTTGTCAATAAGTACGTCATCTGTCACTCGCTGGTCATCAAGAAACGGCTTAAGCTGAAACTTAATATGGTCACTTAACAGTCCAGTACTGACAGATCTTAAGAACTTTTTCTGTATGAGCTCAGGACTATACTGTTCCTCTGATTCAACTTCTCTTGAGGCAAGTAACAGTCTCTCTTTTAACTCAATGGCTCTAAAAAGGAAGTTTTGAGGTGACTCACGACTGTCTTGTGTCATGTTCACTAGTCTGTGGTACAAGTCTGTTGAACTGTCCTCTTTAAAATGTCCTTTTAATATAGATTTTAACTGGGGAAGGGTGAGGTCACTTTTAATCTCTAACATGTCTCGAATACTCAAACCTGGGCTGATCGACTTGATCACTGCCTCCATCACTTCAGCCTCGCTGTGTCCTTTACTCAGGCCTCTGTCAATTTGATGCATCAGGTTTGTGAATGAGAGTCTGTCTTTCTGTCCTTTTTCCCCGATCTGGCCACAAATCTTGAATTCTCTTCTTATTGTCACTTCAGGAAGTCTGTTCACAGCTGCAGGTTGCACTCTTAGTGGATCTGAAGATGGACTTTGAGATGTACTGTTCACTTTTTCACTCAGCTTTCTCACTTCATCCTGTAGAGCAATACTGTTTTGCTGTAGCTGTGAATACTTTTCTTCTAAACTCACTTCTTTCATGGTTTCCTGAATGTCTTGTGCTGTGTTCTCTGTATTTTCTTCACTTCCAGTATTTAAAGCGTTTTCTTTATTATGCTCCACTGTGTTTAATAGTGTCTTTAGAAAATACATTGCAACATCTTCCTCTTCACCATCAATAACACTGTCCATAGATTCGGTGATTAATCTGATTAACGCTCGTCTAGTTGTGACACCTTCACTTGAGATCTTGGCGAAAACACACACCTCTTTGAGCTTATCCATATGTAGCAGCCATAGTCTCTTTGACACTGTCTCTGCTAAGTCCTCAAGCTCCTGCATGTCCGCTGCGGCTGCGGCCCCGAGGCTGCGCGCTCCCGTCGTCATCACTCAAAGTTCTCCGTGCGCGTTCTTGTCACACTGTACACGACGCTAATCATCCCAGCGGTGCCTCCAATATTTGTTGCACACTTGTACACAAAGGACCAAGCGTGCATGGGTTTTTAATTATTCCTTTACTGAAACACAGAGACACAAACACATCAACTCAGCGTGGCTGCACACTCTCGGACATCTGGGTCGACTGAGCTACGCATGGCATCAAAGACCTGCTACTCAAAGATGATGCTTATGACTCTCTCACACTCTTGTACAAATATTCTGCACACACACACGCAGTAAATATTAAAGAAGGCTAACTGTGGATTTCCTCTCTCACTTTCATCACTTTTGCTCACCTGAAACACAGAGACACAAACACATCAACTCAGCGTGGCTGCACACTCTCGGACATCTGGGTCGACTGAGCTACGCATGGCATCAAAGACCCCTGTGCTGCCCCGAGCTGCCCCAAAAGTGCCTGTGTATTACTTCTTCGATTTGATCCACAAATGTACCAACTAAAATATCACAGTGCCTTTGTACAGGAATATTTAACAGTATGATTGAATAAGACAATAAAATAAAATAATATATGAGACTGGGGGGTGCCTAGTGTCCATGAACATGCCTGATATTAATACGGGCCCCACATAAGCTAATGATGGAAACTTCCAAAACATGTAAACAAATCAGAAGATTTCCAATGCTGTGTGTGCGTGTGTTTGTGTGTGTGTGTGTGTGTGTGTGTGTGTGTGTGTGTGTGTGTGACTCTGATTATAAACTCACATCCAATCAGAGCCTCCTTCACTCTGGTCTCATTATCTTCTGTTACACGATGAGAATTCCTCATCAGGTTCATCATTTTTGAGGCTCGGGGATCTGTATGGGTGCAAAGCCAACAGCTAGATTATAAATGTGGTCTTCATATAAATTCCACAAGCCATGCTAATATTGACTCTAAAAAAAACACACACGATTAAATCAACTCTCGTCTGTGTGTGCCGTGAGGTACATAAGAGCAGTGATTGATTTTTCTGGCAGGAGCTAATGAAATATGTGATGTCTTACAAATGCTTCCATTATGTGAGACATCACCTTTTTCTCAATCTCCCAGGTGTCAGTAAGTGGTTTTCGGGCCTATGGGAGTCATCCGCGGCTCTCATTAGGAACTCAGTAGTGACCCTGTCTTTAGCATGTCATTGGAAGCACGCATTACTTACAGCGCTCATTGATTGCCAGCACAATCACTCGGCCTCTGACAGGCACCTAGGCTGATGAATCCAGAGGGCCCTGGACCGTCCTGCTGTTCAATTCCCTCCACATCAGCGCTCCGGTCAATACTCCTCTCCATCGATAGGGCACCGAGGAGAGAGGGATGGCTCTTTATCACCTGCTGCTACTGACAGCTGTCAGCACCACTCAACATAAAATCAAAAGAACAAAACCACAGACTTCACTGAAAACAGCAGAAGTCAGCCCACAGAGACGTCACACGACATTGTTTTCCAGTAGCCGGGAGGGTAATCACTAGGAGGTGATTGGCCGATTGCAGTGATGGCATCAGCGATTGATCATCACCGATCGTGAGCAGACTAGCAGTGGAGGAGTGCACCACTTAACAAGATGAGCGACTGTTTACGAGCCTCGAACTGACTCGGCCAATTAGGACCGAGCTGTCTTCACCTCCAGACAATAACATGCTCTTTAAGAGGAATTGTTTTTTCTTTCCTACATGTGCAGCTTTGGTCAGGAGAATAACTTGTGTGGTTTCAGGGTTTCCTGTGAGGAGATTTTAGCTGGTTATTCATTTGGAATGAATATTGACGCCTTTATACGACCTACTAAAGCAAACACAACCATGAGTGAGAGGATTGATTATTTTAATTCCTGTAACTGCTGCTGCTGTGTTGGTGTAATAAAGTGATTTACAGCACACACTGCACAGGCAGACATTATTTGCTCTTTCCTTAGAAAAAAAAGGTTAAATATTTGACTGTTAAAAGGCAGCAAATGTGATTTTTCTTCAGTAAGCACGACTCATGCATGTACAGGACATGATCAGCTAATAAGAAGAGGTACTTCTTTGTCCACAGGAGTCACAAAAATCAACGCAAATAAAGAGTTCCTCGAGCTGTTTGCACGCATGCTCTGCTAATCACTTCCACTTAACTTCAGGACAGGCTGGAATCTTCCTGACTTGCATGTTCGCATGTGAATCTCACAGCAGGAGACTTTCCCTGTCGGACAGGAGCGTGGGGGGTCTCAGGAGGAAGGTGTAAACACGATGTAAACAGGATGACGTGGAAATGGCGGAAGAAGCAACAGAGTCCAACGCCAGCCTTCAGTCCTCCTTGCTGGTTAGCATCCACATGACTGTGCTAAATGTGGTTACACATCGCTCCGGTCGATATGTCAGTTTAACCTGACACAGCCGACATATAACTTTATCTCCAGTTTATAGATCAAAATACTGAAAAACCACGCCGCCCTACAGGACGCCATTCTTCCACTGTCCTGCTGTTTACTTCCTGGTCATAGTGCAGCTTAGGCCGGATGAAAGCAGCCACTGGCCGGAGCTACAGCCCCAACCAGTGGCGTTCTGCTACAGTACACAACATTTGACAGGTTTTGGTGCCCTTGCCAAAGTGCAGTGTGAAAGCAAACAGAACCAAATAAAAAATGCACCAAAGTCCACCGACATGTACATACATTGAAGGAAAAAGCCCCTGATGGAAAATGTTCCAACTGCTGAAGGAAGACAGCAGAAGATTAAACGGGAGCGATGGATATTCCATCAGCCCCAGGCAGAGGATTTAATTTTCCTCTATGAGCACTGCGACTCCAGCTTGGGAAACAGGTAATTTCTGTTCCCGTAGCAGGTGGAAACATGGAGGAGCATGTGTGTGTAATGTGGTGTGTATGAATGTGTGTAAAATTTGATGTACATGTTACAGAGGGAGGGGCGGAGATAAAGCACGAGAGCATAAGTAACCGCAGCCAGCCAGGAAGGACGATTCAGGGCGGCGATACAGCTGTTAGTCGGTTAAATGATTCAGCAGTAAGAGGATAAACAGAAAAACAAAACAAATATCAAACTGACAGTCGGCATTGTAGCCTGGGAAAACCAACCGACACTGACAGGTAGATTAGCTCCGTCCCACAGGCTGTTTAGCTCCAAGCAATAACACGATCATATTAATCACGGCTCCTGATTGATCGCAGCTCATCCAGGTGACGTCTTCATCATGCATCACATGCTGAATACCGCACAAATACACACGTAATCCCTCCTGTTAACAGCAGCACATCCTCGTCACCTCTTCTGTCTTTGTGTAAGACATTCGCAGCTTTTATGTACAATATTGCAGACGCACACACACACACACACACACACACACACAAACAGCGTGTTCAGTCATGTCCTTGTCATCTTGCTGCTCATAAATAGACATCAGTTGTTCCTGGTGGGCTCTGTGTACGCCGCTGTACAAAACAATCTTCTCAGCCACACACGGTGACATTAAGATCACTTGACAACAACACACAAATACTCCCACGAGGCACAACATGAGAACATATTTGCATTGACTCGACTTCTCAGCCGTATTACCTCTGAAAGCTTTAGGGCCCTGCTGGGAGGTGGAAGTACTCAGGGTAGGTTTGAGATAATGACCTTGTTTATTCAATGGTTTGAAACAATTTCACTGTAATGGTTGGAAAATAATTCCCAACGCAAACAGGATGTTAAAATACCTGTTACAGCTCTTGAAAGGTTTGGAAATATGGCCTTTTGTTGTCTTAATCTGGGTTGTTGGAGCCGCAAGCGGGCAGGAAGGTGCTGCAGAAAATCTGTACAAACACGAGCAAAGAGGACCGACCGGAAAATTTGAGTAAACAAGCAATTCAGGAGAATAAATAGAAAAGGACCTAAATGGAAAAAGGACTAAAAGATAGAAAAAAAACCTTAAACGCAGAGAATGAAAAATCCACCACCAGGGGGCTCTCAATCAAAACAATAACAAAAGTTGGCATCGAAGCTAGCCGGGAGTGATTCTCTCCGCTACTCATCCCCCCACACTAGATGAAAACGACCCCTGAGATGACCGTAGCCAAGACGACCGGGTGAAACCGACCTGAGGAAGAGAATATGTTTACAGACGAGCTAATGTATCAGAGTATAATCTACATGGTGTTTTTATCACAGCAGCACATACAGCAACAGTACGACAGCTTTCAGTAGCAGCTCACGCTTCCTTATGCAGCGGCCTTTGACGTAACAACCGGTGTTTCCACGGCAACGATAATGGCGGCCGCGAAAAGACACGTCCCGTTACAACTATACAATGAAGGATTTCTCTGGCCTTGATAACTGTTGGAAACAAGTTGCTAGCTGGTGTTTGCAGACTGCACTGTCGATGGTTAACTGCAGATATTGGGAGTATTATCTTTATGCTAAATCTGAACAGACACAATTAGTACCTACACAGTTAGTGGTTCATGTGGACTGGTCGACCTGGGATGGAGTCTCGGCGTGGATTACTGCCCCCTATTTGTTTAACCGTGTACATCTTGACAGGCATAATGTCAACAGTGTGGGGACTGTGACTGTTACTGTGCTAACTTTAATATATTAATGGAAGCAGCAGTTCAGAGGAAATGTTCCCTTGAACAGCGGGGCCAGAGAGGAGGATCTCCACTGATCTCGGCTTTCTGGAGGAAAAAGATTAGAAAAACATCTCTTTCTTGCAAGAAGCATAATTTGTCTCTGCGTTGTCTGATTCTGATTCAAGTGATGCTCTGGGCAGCAGCTCCCATGAGAGAGGCTCCCGGGGAGCCGGACTAATCAGATCGCTTCGTTCTAAATTAGACCTCCAGGGAATAAAATGCCCAAACAAACTGAAACATTAAGTGTATTTCTTCCAACACGGGGCGACCAGGAAGATTCCCCCTAAAGTGCTGCTGGGATTGGACTACCTCGTCTCCTGCTCTCTTATCTTGTCCTGGAAATGTTTTGGTACATTTTTGTCCCGCTATAACCCACCTCCTCTTTCTTCTACCTCCTGAAAACACGGTACTGTCTTGTCAAGCACAAACAGAGCAAGCTCCCACAGCTCAGGCAGTCCATCAGCGGTAGCAGACTGTCCAATCAGCTGTCTGTCAGTTAACATCTGATACCATCTGAGAAGTCTGCACCTCCGTTGAGCACACAGAAGGGCCACCATCTCCACTCGAGCTAAAAGTTGCAATTAACAGCTACAAATTACAAGATCCTCTTTCCAATCGTCTTTGAATTTTTACACCCAATAAGGTCTTGCATATTAAAGAGGGAACTTGCGGTTGTGATGCATATATTAATGATGTCCCAGAGTTACTTGTTAGATTTTAAGCAGAACTTTGCTAAGTATCTTTGCTATGCTAATCACAATGGAACCTGCACACCATACAATTTAAATGAGATGTAGTAATGAGAGAGAGAGAGAGAGAGAGAAAGAGAGAGAGAGAGAGAGAGAGAGAGAGAGGCCTCAGCGAAATAAAGGACCTTTATAGAGCAGCTAAACTAACAAGGAAAGCTCATGAGCTGCAGAATGTCTTAATAAATAAAACATATATAACACATTGAACAAAACCAAATCCACTGATCTTTTCAGTTTCACTTCATGGCAGTCCCTCTTCAGATCGATACGGAACATATCGATCTGAAGAGCTTCACTGAAGAGAAATTGGTGCCTGTTTTCAACCAGATCTTAAAGGTCCAATCAGTGAGATGTGTAGTGAGTGAAATGATAAAGTGAGCTTACTCTATGATCAGACATTAAGGAAACATGCTATGTTGAAGTGCTGGCTTCTCTGACAACAATGCAGCAGCCAGTATGTCCTCCTTCTAACTTTAGATTCTGGTCCTGAATGGTCTGGATTTGTTTGGACCAGAGAAGGTAGGCGGTTTTAAGGCCCCCCCACACGGCCGTTTTGGACGCCCCTCGGTTTGCCAGATATGAGAGCAGTTATCAGGTCAAACCAACAGGTGTTGCAGCGATGGAAGCGGGCAAGAGAACTGGTTCAGATAGAAGTGATTGTACCCGACCTAAAAAGCCTCTGCATGTTTCTAATAAGCTCCACGAGCAGAAACGTGCTCAAACTAGGATCAATATTGGAGATGCTTTTGAAAAATGGAGAGAGGTTAGAACAGAAAGGTTTACAGACCGATGCAGAGCTGGATAAACACTGAAGCTTCAGTGTCCACCACATGGTGACCTGCGTGAGCATCCACTCTAGAGTGGGGGGGGGAGACAGCTCTCTGTAATGTTTTGAATTTGGACAGCAGTACCCATTTTAAACACTAGGGGTCAGAGTTTATTGCTCCTTTAAGTTTAACGTTTGAAGCTTTATAGGCGGGCAATTGAAAGAACCCTCGCTGTAAGCAACCTAAGCCAGTCATTGGAAGTGAATGCCTTTCAATGATGGAAATACTCTTAATTTCCCTTAAGTGTGAGTGTCAGAGGTTGTTTGTTTCTTAACCCTGTGATTGACTGGCGACCAGTCCAGGGTGTACCCCGCCTCACTTCCAGCCCCCTGTGACCCTGAGTGGGACAAGTGATATAGATGCATCCTAAAAGCAACCTTCCCTCATCTGCCTGATGGACAACCTTCCTGCTTAAGTTAATGAATATTTGAGTGAGCCTGGAAATAAATGATATTTCCATGTTTTCTGACGTTTACTCTGTATTCGATTTTCTCGTCTTTGCTGTTTGAATTTATTTTCTTGTAGTAGCTTAGTCCCTGATACACGTAAGTCACCTCTGCACCAACCAGATGTCAGTTTCATCATCAACGTTTATCCAGCTCTCCTTCATGAGTAAAGTGGATTTAACCTGTAAATCAATCATAGCTCAAAGTTTTCTCCCGGACTCACCTGAGCAGCCTGAGTGATGGAGACACGAGCTGCTCCTGATATCCTCAAATTTGTTCCGCTGCAGATTCACCCTGGTGGGGCATCGACGCGGCTCCCAATGCGGAGTCTATTTGTGGTGGGGGATGATGGATATTTGTGGCTTTTAAAGAAGACTAAAGGAGATAAGGAGCCAGGGAAGATGAAGAGGAGGAAAGGAACAAAGGAGGCACAGAGTTGGAAAGAAAGTGAGGAAGGAGATTGCTGAAGCAGCTGTTTGCACACACATGAAAGTTTGTTTCGTATGTGTGAACTGTAATGTTGGCCAGTATCCGGCTGCAGCTAGTACCTCCACATCCCAACACCACAACCCTCCAACTCCCCCATCAGGCTGATTAATAGTGAGAAGAGCCAGCTGCATGGCTCTCCCCACAGAGAGGTCGTGCATATGGCAGAGAGGAGAGTCGAGCTGCAGAATTATCATATCAAACCTGGTTTCCCATGAAGACTCGAGGCTGTGAGAGTCGTAGACACTGATTCTGGGGGGAAAGAAGCAAAGAATTATGAAGATCAAGGTGCTCGAGCCGTCTCTGACATCCACTGTTAGCTTTGAGATTATGGGGTTTTTTTACTCGAGCCAGGCAATGTGAGAGCTGCCGGACCTTTTCATCTTCCTCGCTATATCTGTCCTCACACCGCTGCTGATGTAAATTATGCATGGAGCAGCAAGGCCAATTTCCCAAATGTTTAAGCCTGTAACCTCCGAGGCATTGTCGTGACCTCCGTTATACACGGAAAGTCAGTCGGTCGGCGGCTGTAGATCTGCAGGACGGGGAGGTCCGGTGCCAAAGTGGTATCAGGAATGTCTTGTGGGGAGAGAGAGCAGCACAGGGGGTGCCAACCTTTTGATCCTTGACTTGTCGAAGGTTTGCTGAGGTTTTATTCCGCACAGGTCTTCACACCTTAAGTACAAAATAGTTTGCTTGATAGTGTCTTTCAGAAACGAGCCCTATGACCTTTCTAAAGCTCTTTATGGACGTTTGATAGAAGAATCTGCTGCTCAGTCACTCCTGTGTCGAAGTTTTTATTAAGTTTAAGAAAGTAACACATCTTAATCACGGTTAGGTGCAGATTAACGATGATGGATTTATCTATGTTTTTATACTAACAATGAATCATCAGATTCAACCAGATTGAAGGAGCTCTGTGCTTCTTTCCTTGAAATGTTTTTTCCCCCTGCATATTTTGCGACAGCTGCTTCAGAATCAGAATCGGGTTTATTGCCAAGTACATTTACACATACAAGGAATTTGTCTTGGTGTATTGGTAATTTTTGTACCAGGCTGCAAACATTTTTAATTCTGCTGTGAAAATTGACATTTTAAAGATGGGATCTAACAAGGATTCCTTTACTTTTGCAGAAAGCCTCAAGTGGACACTAGAGGAACTGCAGTTTTTTATATTGATCTGCTTGAGTGGAACAAACAGCTCCGTTTAATTTCACCCCCTTCTGTTGGGTCAGAGTCTGGATAAACTTAGCTTGTAGACTTGTAGCTACTTGAGGATGACCAGTTCCCGGTTTGATGTTCAGACTCGGCCCGGGTCGATACCAGAATTTCTTTAAGTGCAACTACATCCCACTAAATGTGTTTACAAGATGACAAGCATACAAGCTTGTTTATTTTGATGGGAAAGACATTTGCACCCCTCAGCTGCCTCCAATTGATTGACAAAAATACAAAACAGTGGATTATGTTTTGTTGCCCTGGACACATCAGACATGTGGCTGCAGAAGCTGGGGATCGAACCCCCCAACCATCTCACTGAGAAACAAACGACTCTACCACTGATCCACAGCCGCCAGTTAATTGGACAGGACAGCCGAAGAGAGAAGGATAATGTGCAGCAAAGGGCCGAGGTCGGATTTGAACCGGACTTGGATAAGACTCTAGCCTCTGTGAATGGGGCACTTTCATCATAACCGTTAGGCTACCTGGCGCCCGATAGGAGGGCCCTTTTCTTTCTGAAGAAAATGAACAATATTGTGAAGTGGCATATTCAGACAGACATTGCTGATGTGAAATGAAGTTTGATTTAAATGCCAAACAATGCCTGCCATGAATCAGGATGCAATTCAAGCAGCATCAGCATCACTACAATTTTGTTACGTTTTTTTGAGCTGTGCACTCTGGCAGAAAGAAGTTATACCAGAATATCCAGTCAGCCAAAACACTGTTAAAACAAATCTTCTTCCATATCAACATCTGGACGCGTATTTTGGGACGTAATCTTTGATGTTCTTCATAAAGTTTTGTTGCTAAGTTTGAAGCACAAGCAAAGGTGATTATGTCATCTACCATCCAGAGACACGAAGAACATGGAGGACAACATAAGGTTCTTTAAAACGTACCTTATTATGATACATTAAAGGCGCAACATGTAACTCTGACCCCTAGTGTTTAAAATGAGTACTGCAGTCCAAATTCAAAACACTGTAGAGAGCTGTCTTAAAACCTTCTCTGGTCCAAACAAATCCAGACCATTCAGGACCAGAATCTAAAGTTAGAAGGAGGACATACTGGCTGCTGCATTGTTGTCAGAGAAGCCAGCACTTCAACATAGCATGTTTCCTTAATGTCTGATCATAGAGTAAGCTCACTTTATCATTTCACTCACTACACATCTCACTGATTGGTCCTTTAAAGACATATTTTATGGTAACCTCAACCTTATTTAAATTAGATTGTATTTGTCTTATATATAGTCACCACTAAACCCTGACAATAATGTATGATACCAAAGCAGGATTTCATGTTTTACGTAGCACAATGTTTGCAGTTCCTCTGCGAGCATATAAGGATCCTCTCAGCTTCAGGATTGGATTCACTAATGAGTGCTGTATAAGAAAGATTTATGTTGAAATCCCAAACAAATCCAGAAGGAGCTTTGTTGCTCGCTGAACTGTGTAAGCACAGGAAGTGTTGTTCTGCTCTGCAGCTGTTTGTACAGAAACTGCTCAGGATGTTAACCAACTATGAGTTGACTCTGATGAGGGGAAGTTTTTACTGTAATGACATCCCGGTTTTGCAGCCATGTTGGTTATCAACAGCTGATGGCTACTAGTGCTGCTGCTTTTGTTTTTTAAGGTTTATTTTGGGGCTTTTTGTGCCTTTATTTTGGAGACAGGACAGTGGCTAGAGTCAGAAAGAGAGGAGAGAGAGATAGAGAATGAGAGAGGGGGGAATGACGTGGGAAAGGGGCCACAGGTCGGATTCAAACCTGGGCCGCCCGCTTGGAGGACTACAGCCTCCGTACAGGGTGGCGCACACTAACCACTTAACTACCAGCGCCCTGTGCTGCTGCTTTTCAGTCTGTCTTACAAACAGCCAATTGACTTAAGTTTAAAGTTGGGATGCTGAATACAACGAGAGAGGCATTTCTGACACAAGAACAGCCAACAGACATGAGCTAATCAGACCTATTTGTTTTTTTGAACCAGGCTGTAAACATGTTAATGTCTGCTGTAAAAACAGGCTTTTTAGAATGGGTGTGTATGTGACTTCCTGTGCTTCTGCAGCCAGCCTCTAGTGGACACTGGATGAACTGCAGGATTTTGCACCTTGGCATCGGTTTTATTCTTAAACACCTTGGGGTTGCAGTTTAGTTTGAACCTTTGACACCAGCTGCTTCACGACTGAAAGTTCGTCGTTGCGTTTTGGGGACTGAGGCTGGTAGTAGTTTAATGATTAGCAGTTGGAGTCAAATGAGCTGTAGATTTGACTCGTACACTCGTTTAAGGTGGAATTGCTAGTAAACTCGCACTGAAGGGCCCTGCTATGCTTTACCCAGCTCATGTTGCTCCCAGTAAAACCATTACAGCTGATATAACATGCCACCAGCTTGATAAAGTATCATGTGCGTGTGTTAGCTAGTCTGGGATTAGTGTTGTGTCTGAATATCTGCACTGAGTCAGTTCTCCAGAGGCCGTCCATGAATATGCCCGATAGCTATAAAGCAGCTGCACGGCCTCCTTATGGATAAAAGAGAAACACTGAACAACGGGGATATTAATGCCGAGTGAGAGGCTCGGTTTGCAAATGATTCAAATAGAAGAGAAAATTACATTTAAAGTCCCTCGCTGCTTTTTATGTTTTGTTTAATTCAGCTCCTGCTGCCACACGAGGCGTACGGCTCGCTCTGGCCTCTGCTTCAGTTTAGAGCTGACAGCATCAATATGGACTCAGTCAGCTCTTTGCTTCATATTGTTCAGACAGGCTGACAGAGACACAGGACAGATGGACAGAGCTTTGGATGCCGTCCACAGGCTTTTCAAAATGCTCCCTTGTGTGTTTAACTATTGGCAATATTTGCTTTGAGAAGGTGGCTTTTAACGGGAGGACACAGCGCCAGCCTCGGGGTACAGATGACGACAAACAGATGGTCTGCTGTGATTTGTGTCTCGGGTGTTGGTGTGGAGATACGGTAGCTTTAATGGGATATGATGGGAGAAGATGATAGGTGTAGATAGAAGCTGATAGCAATAGACAGTTTACTGTATGTATGCTGCATTATTTCTTACTTTAAGATCTTGTCTCTGAATTTTTTAAGGTGTAGTGATCGAGGTTTTACATTTATTTACCAGGGAAAGTTTAAAGTTTATGAAACATTTCCACATAAAAATGTCTACAAATGTTGGGGCCAGTGTTGCCAGATGTATGAAATGATAACATGATTTAAATACCTCATCAATAAACATGTCGCTTAGAGGATATTCATCTGTAGTGATGGTTCACCAAAGAGACAACAATTCCCTTTACCCTTCTTAGGATCATTAAACTTCTTCTGTAAATATCTCCCACTAGCCTTAGAAATGACAGTGTTGAAAAAAGAAGCCAATGCGGAAGTGCAAAATCCTGCAGTTCGTCGAGTGTCCACTAGAGGCTGGCTCCAGGAACACCGGAAAATCTGTTTTTACAGCATAAATGTAAATTTTTACAGCCTGGTTCAAAAAACCAAATAGGTATACGTGTCATTCATAGTTACGCGCATAGCTGACCTGATTGACAGGTGGGCGTGATGTAACGGTTCGTCAAGAGGCTTAAAACCCGCCTCAGCTCCAGCTCTCAGCCTGTCGTTAGGTTGAATGAAAGTTAGGCTGAGACAGCATTTCCAGCATGGCGGCTGACGATGAGTGTGAAAGCACTATAGGATTTGAAATGGGCAGAACATAGACTGTATAAATCATTGAGGTAGTCGGTTACTGCACTTGAAGCCCGTCGATGGCAGACACAACAGAGGGTATGCACTGATGTCCACCAGATCACGCCCCCTCAGTCGTAGGGGCCTACGAATCATAAAATCAAAATGCATGAGTGATAAACTATGTCACCCGCCCCTGTGATGTGTGGCGTTTAAGACATGAGCTATTCGGACCTATTTGTTTTTTTGAACCAGGCTGTAAACATGTTAATGTCTGCTGTAAAAACAGGCTTTTTTGAATGGGTGTGTATGTGACTTCCTGTGTTTCTGCAGCCAGCCTCTAGTGAGCCTCTGCATTGGCTTTATTTTTTAACCAAAATAAGTGATGTCAAGACCTCTGTGCTTAGTTAATCATGGAAGTTAATGCAATAATGTTTCACAACTTACATCATGTGTGTTAGTAAAAGCAGCTTGGCCTGTTGTGGTCTGGCCTATCACAGTGACCCGCCTATTGTTTTGTTTTCTACATGGCCAGAAAATCCTGATAAATAAGAGAAATCAATCTGAGACGACGCCTACGAGCTAGTCCAGGAAGTCAACTCGAGCTGCACTGATTTCAGACAACACCTCCTTCCAATTAGCCAAACTCAAACTACGTTCTGCTGCTGCAATAAACATTTTATACAAATAAAAACACGAGTTGTCTGACTGAACTGAAATAATGGGAAACAGGCTTTGTTATTTGCATGATAAGAGGAAAAAGAAGAGTGGAAATCTCGAGGAATCAACCAGAAATGACATGTAAACACGTAAAAAGGGAGTTAATTAAATGACATACCAAAGCCGTTTTCACACATGCCTGCAGCAGCGAGGCACAAGACCTGCCTGTCGGCGCAGTGAGGACAAAGAGCCCGGGCCGGCTCGAGCTGGGGCGGACTGGTGGTGTCGGTGCTCTCACTGTTTGCCTATGGACACAGACAGAGAGTCCGTTTGCTGCCAGGAATTTCTAAGATGCCAATTCCTTCTGGAAGAAATCTCGTAATCAGTTGAGTAAACGGCCGTATGTGTTGTAGACAGACTGACTGTAAATACACCGTAGCTTCAGCGGGAGTGGCCTGCGGTGCTGTGCATTCTGGGAGTTGTTGTCTTTCATCCACATGAGCCAAGAAGACTCTTTCTGCCTTTTCTCAGTCAAGAAGGCACCAACTTCAAAATTTACTACTACTACATATATGACCCAATGTCAATACAGGTTCATGTTTCAACGGGTGAAGTATCCCTTTAAATGAATGAATGCATGTCCGCTTTTGGCTTCCGTAAATCATCAAGGCAACAAAGATTTTAACTGAAGAAGACGTAAAATAGGCAAGGGTTTCTTTTTCAATCCGACAGAGAAAACATGAAGTCAGCTGAAGCCCATTGATTTGAATTTGAACCCAATCCACCTACAAGAAGGTCGTCTCCTGAAGGTGGCACGCGGTTTGAGAGAAATTCAAAAAGAAGCATGATTCCAAGTGTCCGTACATGGTTAGCGTTCATTCAGGCGATGAGATGTATGAAATATTAACCTTGTTGTCCGTCCTAATTGGCTGAGGCGTCTGAGAAGGTGAGAGGTGCGGTTGAGGAAGCCCTTTGAACGTAAATAGAAAGAAAATAGCGGGCGACTCTCCTCACCGACTGGGAGGGAGTGCTCACATTTAACGTTCACACTCTTTATTCATCACAATGCTGCAAATATTTCAGTATCACTCGCCCCCTGTGTGCCGGTTGTGGAGGCTCGGTAACCTACAGAAACATACTACAGATTCTTATGTTTATTATGTAGCTCATGTTGTAAAATGCAATGGATTAGACGGTGAGATTCTGCAAGATGTTTCCTCAGCTGTTGTGTTAGAGATTTTATAAAACTCCATTGACTCAGCGAGCATCTGTATTTTGATTCCTTTCAGACTCTCAGGTCTAAATTATTTATTCGCAAGTCACACAGGTCAAGAACAAACCCACACATACACAAACTTCGAGAGCAAACACGACGCCCACTTACACTCGCTTCATTAATTTAATTTCCCTTCCTTGTTGTGCATCCAGATTGTGTTTTTGCACTGCTCCCTCTCTCTCACTCTCTCTCTTTGTGTTGATTTTGAATATCTTCGGTTGTCTCTTAGCCCGGCTGACCTCTTTCTGTTTCTCCTCACTTCTTAGTTTTATCAGCCTCTTGATGTATTTCATTCTGCCTGTGGAGATAGCATTTCATCACGACTTCTCTCAAGTTTTTTATCTCCTGGAAGAAAAACAAAGGTAAAGTTTCTCTTTCAATGTTTACCCAAAGAGTCTTTTTCTCTAAGGATGCGGCTGTGGCTCAGTGGGACAGTTGCTTGTCTCTCAACCTGCAGCTCAATGATGTGTCCTTGGGCGAGACACTCAAATGCATGGTTGGCAATTTTCGAGTCTGTATGTTGTCTTTTATATTGAAACTGACTGGACGCTCTGTGCGTTTCCTTGTCTGACTTCCTGTCCGGGTTATCATATTCTGTCTTGCTTGACTCGTGCCTGCAGCGTACTCCGTTGAAAATAGACGCTGCGAGCGTATTTGAAACGGAGCAGAGCGTAGTGGGGCTGGTGGCACGCTCCAGAGACGGACTACGGCGCTCGCTGTGGAAACACAATGATTGACTATTGGTAGCGAACTACGGCGTAGTGCGTGGCGCTGACAGACAGCAGCACACACAGAGTATGTGGAAATTGGGGGTCAGTGCTCCATCAACACCATGCCCCTCCCCTCTGTGCTCCCTCATAAGCCACGCCCCTCACTTACATGCACGAGCACCGTTGCTCCAGAAGCGGGGAGACAGGAAGGCGTGATTGGTTCATGAGATTGGTACCTCATGGCAGACATTGGTTTGAACTTTTTACAGGCTTACAACTGCTACAGATGACGGATTTTCTTTGTTCCTTTTTCAGAGCACATGAGTTATTAATTTCTGTCAGGACCTAAAGACAATTTCAACCAACATCTTAAAAAGTGGAATGGATGAGTTTATACTGATGGACTCTTTACTCAGCAGCCTCTACCATCAGTGTGTGAATGTGTATGAATGGATGAGTTAATACTGATGGACTCTTTACTCAGCAGCCTCTACCATCAGTGAGTGAATGTGTATGAATGGATGAGTTAATACTGATGGTCTCTTTACTCAGCAGTCTCTACCATCAGTGTGTGAATGTGTATGAATGGATGAGTTAATACTGATGGACTCTTTACTCAGCAGCCTCTACCATCAGTGTGTGAATGTGTATGAATGGATGAGTTAATACTGATGGACTCTTTACTCAGCAGCCTCTACCATCAGAGTGTGAATGTGTATGAATGGATGAGTTAATACTGATGGTCTCTTTACTCAGCAGCCTCTACCATCAGTGTGTGAATGTGTATGAATGGATGAGTTAATACTGATGGTCTCTTTACTCAGCAGCCTCTACCATCAGTGTGTGAATGTGTATGAATGGATGAGTTAATACTGATGGACTCTTTACTCAGCAGCCTCTACCATCAGTGAGTGAACGTGTATGAATGGATGAGTTAATACTGATGGACTCTTTACTCAGCAGCCTCTACCATCAGTGTGTGAATGTGTATGAATGGATGAGTTAATACTGATGGTCTCTTTACTCAGCAGCCTCTACCATCAGTGTGTGAATGTTTATGAATGGATGAGTTAATACTGATGGTCTCTTTACTCAGCAGCCTCTACCATCAGTGAGTGAATGTGTATGAATGGATGAGTTAATACTGATGGACTCTTTACTCAGCAGCCTCTACCATCAGTGAGTGAATGTGTAGGTGTGACCTGAGGTGTGAAAGTGCTTTGAGTCGTCAGAAGACTAGAAAATAAATAAACAAGCTCAAGTCCGTTTACTGTTCTTACAGTAGAGTCTGGGCTTTATTGTCTCACAGCAAACATCTTGACACAAGGACACAGTTGAAGTAGTTGTAAGAACTTTAGGTAAATATGGACTCTGACTTTTAATTGAATCCTTCTTCCTCCTTCAGACAAAAACCTGCGCCGCAGCAGCACCATTTATTTCTTGTCCTTCATCGTGAATTATTACAGGGGGAAAGAAGGGAGCCATTAATTAGACAGGAATGTAAGATGTCTCAATGCCAACCATTTGTCTTGCAAGTGATTACTTAGAGAAAAGCTTTTTTTCTTTGATGTGTGGCAGAGAGCCACGGCACTCTCAGGGAGATGTACAGAATCAGAGATAAAGGGACAGCATCTTTCAAAAACACAGAAAGGAAAAGGACGAGATTGGTTGATCTTAAATATCAGAAAAATAACCACATTTCTTTCCTTCATGAGCATATACGTTTCACTTCTTGGTAGAGCTCATAAGTAAAGCTTCAGTTTTTACTCAAAGACTCAGCCAACAGAAACTTCCACAGTCTGTCACGATGTAGTCGCACATAAGACGAACATGGACGAAGCTTCAGTGACGTCACACATTGGTTACTGAGGGGGACTTATGAAGCGCGTCAATGACGGTTGTCATATTGGAAATGCTGACTCAACCTGAAGACAGGCTAACTGCCACGGTCCCTCGGTTTTGGTATGAAGTTCGTCTTGATTGGTGCACAAGATTTGATCATATTTAAGTGTTATGAATGCACGTGGCATCCAAATAATCAGTGAGTATGTTCTTCTTCTTCTCTCTAGTTCTTGACTAAAACAGCTTTTATACACAAGGGGAGGAGCCGGCCGTCCCGTCCATGTAAACACGGCTCTGACAACAACACAGCCAGCGGGACTCGAGCTTCTCACTCATTGTAGACAGTCAGGACTCAGAGAGACATCTACACAGGAGAGACTGGATTTATGATGTATTAATGTGTAACATGTCGCACATTCTTCCTTTAAACACTAAAAAGTAGGAGGGGACGTTTCACATTTTGTCTTAATGGACTAGATAAATTCAGCCACAGAAGTGCTTCAATCAAGCACAGAGCGTTTCGAACAGTAAATAAAGGTCCGCCTTATTTCAACAGTTGTATGATGCCAACGTTTGAATGACCTTTGGAAGAACTTCAGCACATTCTGAAACAGCTGAATGTTAGTTTTAGCTCAAATCAAACACAAATGGTGTTTGATTAGCGCATTCACTCAGCTGCAGACACACACTTCACGTCAGCGTATCAATCTTTAATTTCAGCGACTCAGCGCTGCCTCTTACGTATTAAGTAAAAGAAATACAACCAGAGATGAAGGCGGCCTCTCTGCTTTGTAATATTCTGAGCTAATACCTGCTTCTTTATAAATCAGACGTTCATTGTTTGTGTCCTGATCATGTTTTTTGTTACTCTGATGTTGTCTTTTTAAATAGCTGACGAGTAAAACAGATCCATTTCCTCACGTCTGTCTTTACTGCTACAGAAGCAGTGAGAGCAATCCTGACAGATCTCTCTTGTAATGTATGTCATGTGTAGTAATGCACTTTAATGTGGAGATACATGCGAATACACCGTACGTCTTGTCTTGAGTTGTTCGCCTGTGTCTCCGTCTTTGTGTGTTTGTGTGTAAACCCCTCTGTCTGCCTGAAATTGTCTTTCCAGTGATGTTTTTGACGATGGGCTCGCCTGCAGAGACAGGAAGTTATGAGCATGCTAATCCATTCAGAAACATGAGTAAACATTGGTATTACTTTCTAATACACACTAGATGTGTGCAGACAATAAGGCTGAGAGGAACTGGCTCTGCTGTGTGCTAGATATTCGGGATACCAGCCAGACAAGCAGGTTTTTCACTTTTGTTTCACTAATAGAGAATATTATTTTCACTGTTCCTTCAGATCTTCTGTCTCTGTCAGTGTCTGTCTCTTCCTGTTTTTCTCTCCTCTCTCTCTCTCCCTGTCTCTGTCTCTTCCTCCTCTCGTTGCTGTATTGCTATCAGCACCAAGTCAGAAATGTTCCCGTTATTGATGCACACCAATGCACAGCCTGTGACAGGAGCAGACAGCATGAAAAGAGAAGCTGCTGAAATAAATACATATGTAATGAGGGAAAAGAGGCCGCCAAATGGCTTGCCAATTTGTGTTTGTCAAAGGCTGAGCCTGGGTTTCATTGACGTATAGATCTATAATGGAGCCGCTTCTTTAGTCATTTAGAGGGTCTACATGAGTCTCACAGGTCTCTTTGGAGAGCTCCGGGATTAGCAAGGTGCCCAATGCTCTTAATTATAGAAAATTGTTTTGTCCAAAGGAGACTTGAAGTCACTCCAGCTGTCATCATGGGGAAAATTGCATGCCATTTCTGCCACCGGCTTTGCAGAGCTAAAAGATACTACAAGCTGGAGCTGCCAAGTTGAGCTCTTCAGCGGCAATTTCCAGAGAAACTGCTCTCACACTAAGTCGATGAATTCTCAGGAGGAGCTGTGCATTACAGGCAGACATATCCAGAACTGTATGGTTATATATTGACCTTTGCAACCCAAAGAGGAAAACAAAGCACAGCAGGACGTGTGCTTCTGCATCATACAATCGTAATCATTAGTTTAAATATCTCTAATGTCCATCTGCTGTAGCGAGAGCTATGCCATAAAAGCCTTAGAAGAGCCTCGAATGGAGGGTTAAAACCATAGACTGTAACTATTACGAAGCCTGAGTGACGTCACCCATTGGTTTCTGAAGGGCTGTTTTGGAAGCCTATCCATGGCGGTCACCATATTGGAAATGACTTCAACCTAACGACAGGCAAAGAGGTAGAGCTGAGGCGGCATTAAGCCTCCTGACAAACTGTTACAACCTACAGTCGAGTCCATCAGGCCACTAATTATCCACCCACCGCTTTTCTTGTTCTGGGTCGCGGCAGCTGGAGCTGATTCCAGCTGTCCAGTCATATGGCGAGATGCAGGTTTACACCCTGGACTGGTCACCAGCTATAGAGACAGATAACCAGCCACACATCTACAATTTTAAGAGTCACCAATTAACCTTCAAAGTATGTTTGGACTGTGTGGGAAGCTGGAGAGAAACCAAGCATGCACGGGGAGAACATGTAAACCTCCTCACTCGGAGGTTCATATACGACGGGGATTTAAACCAGCAACCTTCACGCTGTGAGGCAACACAGCTAACCACTGCAACACTGTGCAGCCGCCACAAATAATGCATAACCAAAAACATAACTTTTCAAAAAATGTTCACCCCTTTACAGTGTGTGCTGATAAAGACATTAACTAATCAGACTAAAATCACTTTTCTGCTGTCAGCGCACCGAGGCAGGATGTTGGGGGGGAGTTCTTCCACCCCTGGTCCTCCATTGAAGGTAGTGACAGAGGTGTGATGGGGGAAACAAGCTGCCAATGTGCACCCTTGTAGCCGGTGAGGCGGAACAGCGCTGTGTGTCTTTGCATGCCTGAGTGTGTGTGTGTGTGTGTGTGTGTGTGTGTGTGTGTGTGTGTGTGCGTGTGTTTGTTGTGTGTGTGTGCGTGTGTTTGTTGTGTGTGCGTGTGTGTGCGTGTGTGTGCATGTGTGTGGAACTCCTGCTGTGTGCTCACACGTCTTGCCTGCAACACAATGTTCTGATGCAATGTGAACTCACACACTGGGCCCCATTATTACGCTGTTATGGATGCATTGTGTAACTACAAAGGCGTAATGATGGCGGAACTTCGTTGTGGCGCTGTTGCAGAACCGCAGTCTGTAAGCGGCTTTAGATTCTCATGTGTGCAATACATTGATGACCTCAAAGAGGCGGAGCTCTTCAATAGAGATGTACAAGGCAGAAGCAGCCAGAGGGAAAAAAGGACAGCAGACATTTGATTCTGAGTGTTGCTCTCAGAGTTGTATATTGTCTTTAAAGGAAATGCAAAAAACATTTAAAGTAATTCCTGCATCCTACAGTATGTGACGCTTCAGTTTCCTCCAATCCCTGAAACGTCACACTGAGAACGACACTCTCTGATGTTTTATATGTTTGGTATCTGTAAACACTACACTGGCTGTGAAACACAGCTGCTCGTTCTGCGGAGGCTTCAGAGCTTCCATCTTTGTTTCAAAGATTTCTAATCCTGTTGCAAACTACAGCAGTGTGTTTATGGAGACTCATTAACTCCATTAATCAATGTCTTATTGTGATTATTCTTGTTGAAAAGTGTAAGCTGCCAATTTCACCATCCCATGATGCCTGTTTTTCAGTCGATAAACCAATACAAGGCTGCGCTGATCTCAAGACGAATTGTTTGGATAGAAACCCGACATTCTCTTATTAATGGTCAGAGCCAAAATAAGTTGGACAAAAAATCATCGTTAATTTGTAGATTATTTAAAGGTTTTTCATGGATCTCTGCAAACATTTCGGGTTTTGTTTTGCTATTTTGACTGATTTGTTCCCATCACTTGCCCTTCTTCTTCTACACTTAAAACATGTTTTGTTAGAACTGTCAGTAAGGTCACTAAGAACAAATACCACAGGTGCTACTTGATGGGACTGACCTCACTGTTAAATTTCACCAGTTCGGTCCGTCTCCGCTCTGTTTCGTGATAGCCCGTCAGCCACAGGGGGCAGCAATGAACTCACGATTGCAACATTGCTAAGGCCTTATTTCCCTTGTTAAATGTTCTGCACCAATACACCAAGACAAATTCCTTGTATGTGTAAATGTACTTGGCAATAAACCCGATTCTGATTCTGATTCTGATTGTCTGCGAATGATTTCCTCTTTACGTAGAACCACTCCTGTCACCTAGCAACCATAACTGTTGCATCAGAACTAGCAACACAAGCAACATCACTTGCCTATCAATGGGCTCAACGGTGCAGTTCCTGAAGTAAAAATCTCGTCTGATATTAACCTCAAAATTATGTACACAGTTTTGTACATTTGCCTTTTTGTCTTTTTCTTTTTAACCCCGTTTCTGTGCCGAATCAAATGTACTATAGTCACGAGTATTGTGGTAGCTGGTTGTCATGGTTACAGGTTCCAATCTCTTGATATAAAGATTTTGTGAAATGTCAACGGAGGATGTAAACGGGGAAATTTACTTCCACTGACAGTCTGTTGTTTCAAGTCCCGCAGGTTTTCTCTGAATTTAAAAAAAATCCACATTAAAAACTTTTTCGTGGAAGAATTTACGACACACTCTCACGGTGGATGCTCTTTAATTTAATTTTTAAATTAAGACACTGATCTCGAACCACTTCACCAGTGTGCGATTGTTTTTACTGAGAATCGTACCGACTCATCTTTGTTGTTTTATTTGTGCTCTTTTTTTGTAACTCGACATCTTTGGAAATGAGGGAAACCTCGATGGTTTTCGAGACTTAAATAAAGGTTTGAAATGAAACGAAACGTCCGGAACCAAAGCCACAGAATAAGTGGGCGGTCACTGTTCTATTGCATCACTTGCCCGATGACTTACATTTGAAAGTTTAATCGTCAACCACTTGATTATCTGCCGAGGATGCAGCCCCTAAAATTGGACATACTGCCCAGCCTCTGAAAAGGTGCAGCGCCCTGAAAGCCTGTAGGAAGTGTCTGTCATGTGGGAATGATCTGGGCTGGTCCATTACAAATAAACTGAAACCTTAAACTGTTTCTGAAGCAGAAGTTGTGCTCTGATATCAAGTTATTGCACGATTACTCAAAAGGCATAAAGTATGTAGGTATGCAGAATATTCGACTATGCCGCTGCTCATTTTGAACACAAGTGCTCCGCCATTGTTCAGTTACGGACCAGATATTCACTCAGTTATAAGACACTATTTCCTCTTTGCTGAGAAGTCACTGACGCATGCTGCTGGAGAGGCACTGTTACGCTGCTACACCAACCACAGCTATGCTACCTCGAGCCTCACTCCATAGGGCCAGTGAGCCAGTAACCTCGTGCCTCTCCTTACGTGCTGCATTCAACGTGAAGGTGTACCTGAATGTGTGCGACTGCCCTGCTGTAAAGGGGGGGGGGGTGCGTGTGGTTAACTTACCGACAAGCAGACCACCACGACCAGCACAATCAGACTGCCCGATCGATAGATAGATACTTTATTGATCCCGAGGGAAATTCAAGAAACATCACAGAGAGATCCACAGAGAGAGCAGGTGGGATCTCCTCCGCCAGCTCGCTCTTTTTCCTTGGATCTACCAGTTCGCCATATGAAGTGTCGCCATAAAAACAAACAATTCCCTCTCTCCGAGTTTCTCTTTCGTGTCTTTGCGTCTTGGCCTCTCCCTCGTGGCGTCCAGTCCACTCAAAGCCAAATGCGCGTCACCGCTCCTCCACAGGTGCTGCTAATGAAGGTTACCGAGACGGAGCCACCACACCCCCCCTCAGGTGTGACATCAGTACTGACCCTGCTTCTCCGCCTACCAAACACCTATCACTAAAAACACTGAAGTGAACCCTCCTCAAGCATTGTCACAACAGGCACACTTCTCGGAGCAGAGCTTTTTCTGTTTGAGTAGCAGGGAAATTAAAACAAATGAGTAAATCTGTGCTGTTTAATCAAGAGAGAAGCACATATTTGTGCATGTTTGCTGCAATAACTATTTGCGAATATCTCACTGACACAAGAGATGAATGCAAACACACTTCAAGGATCTTTTTTTCCACGTTTACTCCTGCAGCCTGTCAGACATCAGCCGCAGAAAGCCAGAAAGTTTCCATTTTCACATCGGTTGGAGAGCAAGAAGCCGCATAGTGTGGATGTTATCTTAAGAAACAAAAACAGGAAACAGTTCCCTTGTTACCTCAGTCGCAGAAATGGATCTGCCAATACTTTTTTGGGTTGGTCAGTACGGTCTGTGTACTCGAAAAACACAATTGTACAGCGTTCCCTTCACAGACAACAGCTCATTTGCTCCCCCTGTACTGCTTTAGTATGTCGCCCCCGTAGAGCACTGAGGGGATTCAAGGCCTCTCAGTTCCATTTCTCCACCAGAGAAGATATTTCCTACATGTGAGTCAATAAACAACATGTCGCTGCACACACAAGAACGCTGCTGAGCCTAAATCAGCTGTGAAAATGTTGCGTGACTGTTTTCTTCACACATTATTTTCAAAGGTTCCCTTCATTCCGTCTCATCGCCGAGTGGTTGCCATTTGTGTCCCCTCATAGCCCTCTTATTCCAGGCTCCTGAACAGTTTTCATTTTAAAGATTTCTCACTTTTCATGAGAAAATATTTGAGCTGAGAAAAAGGAGATAACGTTCAAACCCTCAAAGGAAGAATGTGTGACTTTTTGATCCAGTAGATGTCGCCCTTGAGCTCCAGCATTAAACCAAAACAAACTGCTGTTTGGCCACACCTCCTCCATACTGAAGCCTCCGCTCTCCTCCAGCGACACACCTCCTACCCCCCCCTCCACTTGTGTTCACACAAAGGAGTTATCAATTAGAACGCACCATAATTAATCACCATTAAGTGCAAGCAGCGGACAAAATCGTCCTTTCCTCGAGCTGCAATCACCTGTGTCCTGCATTGTTGTGTTAGCAGGCTAATGTTAGCGCTCTTTAGTTAGCTCGTAGCTTCACATTGGTGTCCACCTGGCGTTTTTTCCGAGCAGAAAAGCTCTGGCTGTGCTCCCGGGAGCGCTTGCATGAAGCGTTTGTGCGCTGATAAGAAAAGCGCTGCACGTCCGTCCTGTCTCTATGACAACAGTCTGTCGACAACGGGCGCTGTATGACCGTTACTCTGCTCCATTTCTCTTTACTGTATGTTTTTTATTTTAGATTGTTTTTTCGCGAGGATGTGGGTACAAGAAATGATCGATCCGTAGGCGGCAAAACTACGGGGATTATCGTACTTTTGGAAAAGAGCGCCAGTGATGTCAACAGCGCATTTCTGAAAAGTTGAACGATTTTCAACTTGAGCACTCGGAGCGGCCGCACAAAAAAAGGCTGCGCTTTTTCTCCAGGCGGCCGCTTTCCGCTGCGAATGATCTCTCCTCGTTGAAAACAATTGAAAAAAGACGCTGGTGCTCAGAATAAAAACGCCAGGTGGACACGGGGCCTTAGAGTTTAGCCTCCTTTTTACTGCTTCATGAACATTTGTTAGGAGGCTGTTGAACATGAATTATGATTGTAATATGCTTTTGCTTACTTTTAACTTATACGACCCAAACTAAGCAAAGTTTAGCCTTTCTTCTATGTTGCTGTGAGGAACTTGAATTTAATTTTGAGTCGATTTTGGCGCTCAGCTCTTTTGCTGATCCTGTCCTGTACATTTGTAAGCAAGTCTCACTGTGAATCTTTTCAGGGGTAAGATGTGAAGAAAGGCTTTTGATCACCTCCTCAAGTAGTGGCTGTAACAGACATTCAAAATAACAATAAAGAAAAGGTCACGCTTCTCGCTGATGGTCTCGCTGCCTTTGTAGGTCATCTAGAGGGATCAGTGTGAATTCAAGGCTGCTGAATAACCGCAGCTAAAAACTCCTCACAGGAGCTCTGGAGAACAATCTCTTGCCACATGCATATTTTAAACCCCTCTAATGGGGCTCACATTTAAATAATTCAGCTTGAAACATTAAAGATCCTGTGTCATTCTACACACACTCATGGTGCTTATATTAGCTCAGATTTGAAACGAGCTAGCTTTACAACTGACGGCCAACAGCTCGAAATATAGAAGCAGTTTCAGTCTACCTCTGTCTGACATGCAGATGGTTGCAGAATTTTAAAATCATCCGTTATCTTTGCAAACTGCATATTTGTTTTTCTAGAATGGAAAGGTTGAAGTAGCAACAGTAACTGAGGGAGATTCAGTGAAGGGTGAAGTCAGAGGATAAGGTGGTCCCAGGTGGCCTTCCTGTTTCATCAACCTGATGTTCGTGACGAGAGAGCAGTTTTTATATTTTGCAACAGGAACATGCACATTTTGTCTCAAAAGCCCCCCCCCCCCAGCTGATAGAAAGTCTCTCTCAGAAATGCCTCTCATAGACTTAAAACAGATGAGCTGACGGTGGAGTTACCAAGACAACAGGCACCATGATTCCTGATGATGAACCACAAATGCAACCCAAACGTCAGGAAGTAGCTGTTGGTGCATACACACCCACAGAGAAGTCATGCTCTCCCACAATGTGCCTGCAGCTGCTGCATATCCCCGGCTTTAAAATGGCTTGTTGTTCTTGGTGTAAATGGTAATTTTTCACAGTAAATACAGTGAGCAGCAGCGAGTATTTATAGCTCGTGGATAATCAGTGAATCAGAGATACATTTGACTGTTTTACACTGCAGCACGGTCCGTTTGGAGATTCGACTGTGCATGCTTTACAAACAGCTTGCACTTTGCTTCAGCGAACTGGATCCCTGCTGGTGCAGTGAGAGAAAAATCACGCACACGCCAAGTTCATATTTTAGGTTGTGCAAGAGTAGCTTACATTATTTTCTCCCTTTACGCTAGCTGAAAGGCAAGGAAAAAAGAAAAAACCCCAGCAGCTTTTTGCAGCCGACGGTATTACTATTCCCTCTTCCACTCCCTCTCTTTTTCTCTCTCTCTCTCTGGCTGTCTGATTACCTCTCACGCTCTCTCTGTCTGACTCTCTTCTGACATCACAGAAGCATTGCAGCTTCACCAGTAAGCCATGCAATAATGTTCACAGACTGGATCTTATGCCAGTGAACCTCATCATTCGAAGTGAGCCTGTCAACACACACACACACAGTCCTGTGATGTGAACACACGTGTTACACCGCCTCCCTTTTACCCTGGCGTTGTCATGCTATCTATCTTGTACAGGAGCTTGCAGAGTGCAGGAGAGGGAACCTTGCAGGAGTTCTGGGACCTAACTGTCTTCACTCATTCACTGTTCCTGCCGGTAAAGCCCAGGACGCTGGTTAGAGCCTCTGCCTTCATCCTTTGCATCCTTTCTATTCCATTCCTCCTTGTGTATGTCCTTTTCCAGGAAGCCTGTGCATTATGCGAGCAACCTCCTAACTCCTCTGCAACACTAATGGCAGCAGAGGCCTTCATCTAGCAGGAGAACAGGATCTCATCTCTAGAGCTGCCCCCCGGCTCCAGTACACACACACAGACATGCACTAAACCCCGCAGTACACTCAAAAAGGAAGGGAAATGGAATTCAATTTAAAAGTAGCTTGCAGAAAGACAACAGGGGAGGGTTTTGTTTTTTGTTTCTCCCCCTGTCTCGCTGTGCAGCACCTTGAATAACAAAATTAATAAGAAGACATTATTTGCAATATGGTGGTCAGCCACTGAAAAAAACAAAACAAAAATAAGTCTGCAGATGATGAGCAGAGACACAGCACAGCGTCAGCATGTACAACACACAGCAATATGTCACAACTTCCATTCAAATTTAGACGTGCCGGGCTAAAATGATTGGCTCTTTAATTAATTGCATTATCATCAGCAAACACAGTGATTTTCTCCCAGCAGAGAAAGCTCCTGAGAGAAGACAGATATAATGTAGCTGAGGCCACTCCACTCAGCCGCTGCAGGAGGGAATCAACAGGCGCAGGGCTGTAACAAAGTCACAGTGCCCCCTACTGGCTGACACAGCAGTGACACCCTGCAAAAAGCATTACCCTTGGCACTTCATCCAGCAGCAAAAAGCCAAGGGGTGGGCATTCGTGCACGCAGCCATGGGACACTCAGAGAATAGCATCCCTTCAGAATATGAAAAGGATTTTCTGCCAAGTGTTTGGCAGTGCGTGCAGTGCTCATGCATACTCAATTTCAGGGTTGCATTTGATAGAAAACAGCTTTACATGATAGAGGGATGTGAATGTGTACCATTGAGATGGAAAATATTCAGCCTTCCATGTAAGGCATTTGTAGGCTGCCAGGAGAGAGCTCAAAAATAGAGCGAGAGTGTATCCGCGTCTGCAGCACAAAGGTTCAGAGGTTTACTACACATGGACTGATGTGGTTCGAGGTTTTGTGTGAGTGTTTCCAGTTGTCCACAAGACTGAATCAACATTTTTTGAACACACAAATATAAATATTTCCAGTATGTTACCTTCTGCTGACTAAATCCAGCCTTAAAGAGGATTTACATGATATATTTTCAGTCCTTCCTGAGCAGCAGAGAGACAGACTCTGCAAACATATCGTCTGGAGACCAACGCCGAAGACACTGAATAATGGAACAACTGCTGGGACACTGTGTGTCAGCAGCTGTGAGATTGTATGGGGCAGCGGGACATTTTGTGATTCACAGCTGTCATAAGATGGTCTGGATGTCTCACACTTAAAAAGTGGTGAGGCAACAAGTCTGTCAGGAACTTCACTGCGTCTAAAAAAAGTTGTTTTCTTTTCATCCTTGTGCAAGTGTAGGATTGAACATTGGTACACCTTTCATCAGAGGCCATGCTGCATCACTTTAATCCATATTCATGCTCCTGACTTCCTGCTAAGCCTTCATAGCTGCAACTTTAGTCGCAGACACATTGTGTTTGACATTCCCTGAACCTGTCCAATCATGGGTAAAAATCCTTCTTTATGTTTTTACTCCCTAATGTCAGCATTATCCAAAGTGTCACGTTAAGTAAGATCATAAAACGGTTGGGATGGTCATTTGTCTGATTTGATTTGTTGCCAAATGCTGCCGATTTATTGTCCAGTATCAGGTCTGTTGTTTAGGCTTTGTGTAAGTTTTTTATTTTCATTCATTCACTGATTTACTTTAAGTCCTCCAAAAACACAACGAGAGAGTTAACAGTGAAGCCGAGTTCCGACAACAAATGGCTGAAACAAATAAGATCATCAAAGACGTCTATGGTTAGAAATAAAATAGAAGAAATGGATTGAACAGGACAATTCATCATTTTTAAACATGGCGTCAGTAGAAATGTTCGTTGCAGCTTGAAAACCCAACATTCAAACGTGGCCCCTCCTCCTGGGCTCATCGCCCCCAGAAGCTCTCCCTCACTGCAGGACGTAGTGTGTACGTTTACTGCTTGTAGCTACACTGCAAGCTAGCGCACGCTAGCACAAGCTAACCGCCGGTGTTTGTCACCTGCCTGTCCAACAGGAAGCAGACCAACTCCACGTCCACGGGTAAAAGCCAACACAAGGTTCACCCTCGTTTGAGAGTGAGCTTTATCTGCTTGGTGTTTCACCTCACTGTGATTATATTTTCTCTTCTTTGCTGCTACGTCCACGTCCGTCATATTCACCGCTTTGAATCGCGTCCAATCACTGAATTGTATCCACTCCTAAACTCACCTGCTGCGCTGTCATTGACTGGAGGAAACACACCAGCTCCGCCCAGAAACGTCCCGAGTCAACCAAAACAAACCAGAACAGTAAAATCCAGTCAGAGGACAGGGTCTCTGCAGACACAGTCACCAGCACACATGTACGGAGGCCCAGAAGGGACGATGGAGCAGACCTAGTGAGAGAAAGTGGATCTTCCCGACTCTTCCTCGTTAAACAGATTTTTGGTAAAATAGAACATTAAAAAATCAGTGTCAATTAGGAGTATAAGTTCACCAGCTCAATCATAGTCCTCAAGGTATATTATCTATGTTTTAGGATCATGAATGAACCGTCTGAAGTCATGAGAATACAACATTATTGCAGATCTAAAGTGAGTTTTCTATTTAACCTCTGCCTCACAGCCTCTGTTTCAAATCTACACACTGTCCACATTAATACGGCTGAAGCAGGCATGCCAGACGCAGACTTGTTGTGCTAAAGCGATGCACTTTGTTGGGAAACGGCGGCAGCAGAATGGGCATATGGTTGAACTGGGCAGAGCATATGTCTCCAGTATTCATGCTCGAATCTTCCTCCACAAACATGACAGACCCGGGCCAACATCCCCGGGCAAAGAGTCTGCTCCTTCCTTCTTCTTTCAAACAACTCCCCAGCGTTAAGAGTGCACGTTACGTAACGGCCTTTGGAGTGAGAGCTAGTAGAAATCTGAAAACATAAAGCTTATGTGACCTAATATGTTACATGGAATAAAAATCATGCATGTCCTACAGTATGTGTCCGTCCTGATTTACCCACTCGAATATCTGGTGTTCCTGCAGGGCGGTTTTATCCTTATCTCCTCTGATCTAAATATATAGTTTGCCTGTCGGGACTATATTTTGAATTGCCTTTAAAATGCTCGTGTAACATCGATCTTTAAAGTAGAGTTAAAGAGTAATCGTTGGAAAGTGTCCACTCGTGAGGGATGGGCTCATAACACCCATCTGTTCTCCACTGATGACTGAGAGCATTTATAAACCTGTGGAGATAGATCACACAGCCGCACTTCTACTATATGAACTCGAATGTTTATCAGTCGTATCAGGAAGTTGTCCGGTGCTTATTAATGTGCTCATTGCACTGGCTGCAGTAACAGTTTGGCCAACGGTGGAATTTCTCTTCAACATTGAACAGCTGTTTTCAATACAAGACAACCTTCATCAGTAACAAATTCTAAAGAGCATGGACATAAAATGTTTATAGCTTTTACTGTCAGATAACAGACGTCAGAAAGATGCTCCATATTGTGTGCTCCATGTGCTGCCCAGTGGAGACTGAAGCACATATTCTGTGTGTGTGTGTGTGTGTGTGTGTGTGTGTGTGTGTGTGTGTGTGTGTGTGTGTGTGTGTGTGTGTGTGTGTGTGTGTGTGTGTGTGTGTGGAGGATACAGGGACATGCAGCACTGAGATTGTTAAGACTGCATTCATTCATATTTCATCTCTGGCCCAATGCACACTGCGTCCAATTTTATTAATTCATCAAGTTAACTTTAGTCTGACCACAATCTCTCTTCACAGATTCTACATAAAAAGTGCAGACTCTGAACCTGCAGCAACCTCCGGTGTTGAAAAATGAAGCCGACACTGAAGTGTAAAATCCTGCAGTTCCTCAGGTGTCCACTAGAGGCTGGCTGCAGAAGCACAGGAAGTCACATACACACCCATTCTAAAAAGCCTGTTTTTACAGCAGACATTAACATGTTTACAGCCTGGTTCAAAAAACCAAATAGGTCTGATTAGCTCATGTCTCGATCAGCACACACTGTACGGGGGGTGAATGTTTTGATGACTCATCAGTTTTGATTTGATGAAGGATAAGAGTTATTCACGATAAGGCGTGTAGCTGACCTGATTGACAGGTGGGCGCGGTGTAACGGTTTGTCAGGAGGCTTAAAACCCGCCTCAGCTCCAGCTCTCAGCCTGTCGTTAGGTTGACTGAAAGTTAGACTGAGACAGCATTTCCAGCACGGAGACCGCCATCGACGGGACTTGTGTGTTTCCTTGTATGACTTCCTGTCCGGGTCGATCTATTCTGTCCAGCTTGACACGTGCTTGCAGCTACTTCCATCGAAAATAGACTGGACCGTGGTGCGTGCTGAGGAAATACGAGCAGAGTAGAGTGGTAGCGAGGCCGTAGGGGGATTGTACTACGTGGAAATAGGCAGGAAGTAAGTAAGTGTCTATGTTTAGTGTGTTTGTGTGCAGTATAACAGACCATCTTTATAAAGCACACTACTGTATGTAGTTTAATGAATGTTGATTAATATATCACTCAACTAAATCTACGTAAGGCTGAGCTGTGTCCACCCTGCGGTCACATGTATTCTCTGAAGAAGAGGACTTTTTCTCCTCCATGAAAACAAAAACATTTTCTGGTTGCTATGGTGAATAGCTTCTGTCTTTATTTTCCTAATGTTGACATGAAAAGATTCTTTGAATGAGGAGTTGTTGTTGTTTTGTCACACATGGTTGTTATTGTGTCTTCACACCTGATCAGGATTAAAGGCGGAGACACCTCTGCAGACTTCCTGATGTTTTCTTTCTTATCTCTCTTTATCAACGTAATACACCTGATAGAGGATATAATCAGCTCTGTTTCACCTCATGACCTGCTCCGATCTAACTCATATCTTTTTCAGTTGGTTTACAACAACGATATTTTGTTTGGCAGCGCAGTTTAGAGATGAAAGATAAATCACAAAATAACGCACATCTATCAAAGTGTGGTTTTGAGTGAGACTGAAAAGTGGATATTGATCTAGTTAAGCCAGTTTTGTGAGGCAGGTGTTTGTGCCGCTGTAGTTGTAGTCTCCAAAGGGCGAATAGACCCAGAGTCAGTCTAGACCTCAGGTGTGACCTCAGGTAAAGTCCTGCCGACCAGTTCTACGTTTGCTACAGCTAATCGAGGAGAAGTGTTCAAAGAAGCAACGCTCCATCATGCTTTATGATGCAAACTATTAAAGGAACGATATGCAACTGTGACACCTAGTGTTTAAAATCGGTACTGCAGTCCTAATTCAAAACATTGAGAGCTGTCTCCCCCCCCCCTCCTCTCTAGAGTGGATGCTCACGCAGGTCACCATGTGGTGGACACTGAAGCTTCAGTGTTTATCCAGCTCTGCATCGGTCTGTAAACCTTTCTGCGTTCTAACCTCTCTCCATTTTTCAAAAGCATCTCCAATATTGATCCTAGTTTGAGCACGTTTCTGCTCGTGGAGCTTATTAGAAACATGCAGAGGCTTTTTAGGTCGGGTACAATCACTTCTATCTGAACCAGTTCTCTTGCCCGCTTCCATCGCTGCAACACCTGTTGGTTTGACCTGATAACTGCTCTCATATCTGGCAAACCGAGGGGCGTCCAAAACGGCCGTGTGGGGGTGCCTTAAAACCGCCTACCTTCTCTGGTCCAAACAAATCCAGAGCATTCAGGACCAGAATCTAAAGTTAGAAGGAGGACATACTGGCTGCTGCATTGTTGTCAGAGAAGCCAGCACTTCAACATAGCATGTTTCCTTAATGTCTGATCATAGAGTAAGCTCACTTTATCATTTCACTCACTACACATCTCACTGATTGGACCTGTGTAAGAAAGTGAATCATGATGGAGTTACATGTTTTTCTTGATATTTTCTGTTCTAAGTTAATTGATTATCCAATACATGATCACTAATTGGCATTTAAAGAAAGCAAGGTAACGCAGTGATTGATTTATATGTGACAAGTTCATTTTAATTTTCCAAATATTGCATGATGTGTATTGCATGTATCGTTGTCCGTGAGGTTTACTGTTCCTTGGTTCTTGAATGAACCCTGAACAACACTCTGGAAGAAGTGCTTAACGCGAGATCATGGAGGGGATAGTTCGTATATGTTATTGCACGTTGTGGTAATCACTGACTCTTTAAACTGGAGTTTGTTCAGAACTACAGTACTTGTTCCTGTGAAACCAACAAAGCCACCAGGATCTATCACCTCCTCCTCCCCTCCCCCCCCCCCCCCCCCCCCCCGGCTGGAAGAGGAGCTCTGCTCTGCTTCTTCTCTGTATGATCGTTCCAGTCAGCAGGTTCACATGGACGACGTCCAACTTCCCCGCAGAGTGCAGGGGAACAGAAGGTCTCTGCAGTAATCTGTTGCCATTTCCTTTACAATCCAGCAATTAACTTCACCCGGTGACAAAACAAAGATTTTCCTCAATGTAATCTAATTAGGAAGCGATTCGTTTTGTTAAGAAACACCCGCACAGTCCCCTGGGGGGATTCAATTGATATGTAACTGAAGTTTAATGGGTCTCGTTGGCAATAACAAGCAGCAATGAATATTAATATTTTTTAAAAGACAATAGCGCTCTTTATGGGTTTACAATTGTGCTGCAGCAGTGTTTCATACAAAAGGCTAAGGAAAGGCTTTGGAAACGGTGTGACCTGCTGAGAGCGAGCAGAAGCACACGAGTTTATTGAGGCTCAGTGTCACAGCTCAGACAGACTCGATGCAGAAACAGATGCTGCACTTAGAGGCGCAGAGGCGACACAGAGAGACACAGATAAGCCACTGCAGCAGCCGAGCTCCCACTCTCTCGTTTAGAGCGGACTGTAATTATTTAGGGAGAGTCAGCTGAGCTCCATGCTGTTTGTCAGCACTGCTCTGCTTCACGCTCACACACTTTCACACATTCGTGCTGCTACAGTAGATGCTACTGTCAGCTACAGGCGGTGGTGACTTGCTCAGGAGCAGTGAGAACTGAAGCAGCATAAAAGTTTCTCTAAACTGGGATTCACACCAGTGACCAGGCCACAAATAAACTTCACAGTCTGGATTAAGGATTTCCAACCATGTCTGCAGCTGCCATGGGCCCTTAAAGGGACAGTGTCAGGCTTTTGAAGGGGTGTTGTATGAGATACAGTAGAGAACAGCCAGCACGAGCTGTTCACAGTCAAAATACAGAAACTAATCTAGATGAAGCTGTGAAAATATCCACAAACATAGTACGACACTTAAAGGAAGAATGTGCAACTTTTTGATCCAGTAGATGTCGCCCTTGAGCGCCAGCATTAAACCAAAACAAACTGCTGTTTGGCCACACCTCCTCCATACTGAAGCCTCCACTCTCCTCCAGAGACACACCTCCAACCCCCCTCTCCCCTCGCTTTCCAAGAAGCATCCATTAAACGCAAGAACTGCAATCACCTGTGTCCTGTATTGTTGTGTAAGCGCTCTTTAGTTAGCTCGTAGCTTCACATTGCATGTAAATCGACACAGAATGAGCGTGATCTAAAAACACTTACGTAACATCCAAATAATCAGTGAGTATGTTCTCCTTCTTCTCTCTAGTCCTTGACTAAAACAGCTTTTATACACAAGGGGAGGAGCCGGCCGTCCCGTCCATGTAAACACGGCTCTGACAACAACACAGCCAGCGGGACTCGAGCTTCTCACTCATTGTAGACAGTCAGGACTCAGAGAGACATTTACACAGGAGAGACTGGATTTATGATATATGTCGCACATTCTTCCTTTAAATTGATTGCTATTGAAACAAACAGGACTCTCTTTAATTGCAACAGCACGTCGAGCTTCTGTGTAAAAACGTCGTCCAGCTTCTCCAAACAGAGGACGTGCTGACTGTTGATTTCTTTACGTAGCGCGTACATGAACTATCCTCATAAGATCCTGCTAGCTCAAATAAAAACCTAGATTCCATAACTGAACAATACATATCTCACATAGTTCTCACAGCATGTCCCTCACTATAGCTCCCAACAGCATGACCAGAATAAAACATCTGTGAGCACTGAGACCCACAGCGACGTACTTCTAAGGCCTTTAACCCTGGAACAATAACAAGAACAGAATCATAAAAAATGCTTAAAGAAGTTTTTACTACGTTTAAAAAACTCGTATCTTTTCTCCCAAAAGCTCGACCTGCTGATTCAGCGAGAACCTTGGAGCCTTTTGTGCTTCAAATATAATCGTCACATAATGAGTCTGCTGTAAAAACCTGAACACGGGGAGTTTGGATTGAGAGTGTTTTAACAGAAGTCATCAAAAAATTAAAGAGCCAGCAAAAAGAGAGAATAATGATGATGATTGGAATATAAAGCTGAACGTTAAGAACAAACTGTTAATGATGAACAGCTGTGTGAAAGTAATCACTGAAATAAAAAGACATAATGGATGAACGTTTGTGTTGGTAATAAAATATGCATCAATCGTTGATATATGTATATGAAAAAAAAAAGGCTGAAACCTGTGAATGGAAGAATTGACGGACAGGTTTTTGGTTAATTCGTGTAAACAGCGCCATCAGCCGAGTCTGGAACGATCCGGCCCTTTAAGAAAGACGTTTCATTTCGATTTAGGGGGATGGTCAGTGGAGAGTCTGTCGGCGCCCTTTGGCAAACATTCACAGCGGGTCCCTCCAACGAGCGTTCATCAACTTTATGTTGTTAATAATCTAACTTGCAATCACTTAGTCTGTGTGCGCGGCGTTCAGTCAGCGCTGCGCACTACGGCGCCGTTCGCTCCCACTGTAGGCAATTTTTCATAAACTTAATGCAAATTGGATTTCCTTACATGGGGTTATGGCAGCTATGGATTTATCAAAGATGAGCAACAAATGAGATTTCAATGCATTGTTATTTTTTGATTGGGTGAGATTGAAAGACAAACTCCCACTCAGACACTGCACAGAAATGGTGATAAAAATAATAGATATTCATATTTTTTCCCATTTTGATTGAGATAATTTTTTTACTCACATCAGCAATGCTAAAATAAGAAATCACTTTCAAAAAGAACATACAAATTTAAGATTTTCAGATGTCCCAGCCTGGGTTGAAAACGTGATATACAGTCTATGGTAGAAACGCATTGGGAGGTAATGGTTTGTCTTTTAGTACCTGGACAGCAGCCTACTTGACCTCCCTCCTCCTTCGCCTAGTCAGCCTGTCATCAAATCTGATGAGGCTGACTGTTAAGTGTGACACAGCTGTGTTAACATGTGCAACGTTTCTTCAATCCAATAAAAAATCCTCCGTTTAGTTGGGGGACTCCAACTAAACTGTTAACGTGACGGCTAAACAAATTGCAGCGAGATACGTTGTTCTTTCCCGTTGGCATGCATAAAACTGTGCATAACTTGTGGGAAATCGATCTCTGTTCTCACGTATACGTATGTCAAATAGTTTTTCTCCATAGTGAGATCCATTCTAAGCAGAAGTCAAATAGCCCCATCGTGGGTTAACTCCTCCTGTGTTGTAAACAAACACCGCTATCGCTGCATGTCTCCAGACATTGCTCCTCCGCTCACCCGCTTACTGTGCAAAGACATATTTTATTCTCCTCCTCTCATGTCTCTGAGTATGGATGCATGTATTTTATTTGACATTTTCTTACTCTTTTTTTGTCCTCTTGCAAGTACTGCACGCTCAACAGTAGCCTACATAACGCAGTCGATAAACAGGAAGTCTCTGCAGCAGCATGGGCAAACTTTTAGACATGCGCAGTTGAAGCGAGGGCAGAGTGGTACATCAACAGTTCAAGCTACGCTTCAGCGACGATTCAACTGTTGATCGAACCTTAGTTCAACTGTTGATTTCAACGACTCTGCCCCCTGCAGACAGAGAGGCAGACATGCGCAGTGACAATAGTTTTACCAGAACAAGAAAGGCACGATCGGCACCCGAGTAAACTTTGTAAACGTATGTTTTGTTTCACGCTGCAGCTGCATTTCCCAATATTGTTATTACTTGAATAAGATCATGTTTGGGTGTGTTTTGACTTCTGTGTAAGTGTGGGAAGGTGCATATGATCGGGAGACGAAGAAAGAGGGACTCTAACTTCCATGTCATAAACAATCACTCGATGTATCTCTTTACGTCGAGTTTGAATGCCTGCACATTTACGCACATGCATTCTATTCATTTGGAAAGCATGTGCGTTAATTTGCATGCATCATATTCTTCTGGAATGCACGTGCATGCACTTCAAATTATGTGTGTTCATGCATGTGTATGGATGAGTGATGGGAGACTTGTTTGTGAGAGACAGAGTGGGGAGGAATTGTAACTACTGCCTACACAATGTAATTTAGTTAGCTTGAAACGGTCATACTGTAGATGCGCAGCCCCCCCCCCCCCCCACCTTACACACAAAATTGTTCACACATTACATTGAGACACCTATGTGAACTCACACACATGAAAACAATTTTTTTTAAATGCCTGTATTGGCTCCATTATAAGGCAACAGTGCCCCTACAGGAAACTGGGGAAAAAGCATGTTTTTTGGCTCTATATAAAACATGGAAAAATGCTAACATCTGGTGGTGAATAAGAAAATGTAAAATTTTGAAGCAAAGACTCCATAATGAAAGCATAATATCATAAAATTAATGTTTTTAAAATGTGATGGCTGTGGGATCAGAAATTGTGATTTCAATGGGTTTCAATGCGCCATTTTTTGCCACGAATACGCTTAAGGGGTAGTGAATGTGTTCTGAGCTTATTATAGACATATTTTCGGTTCTGAAATTGGAATTTCAAAATGTTCTTAAAAAAAAACTTTACCATTGAAATTTTACATTAATAGCATTAACACAATATATCAAAATTATCAAAAGACGAACTGTAAAAAAAAGCCAAAAAGCCGTAAAATGGCCTGAAGGTAGTCTGAGGGTTAATTCACTAGATACCTTACAGATTGATCCTTTAATTAATGAGTATTTAATGAAAGGAGTATATTTAGACGTACTATCATCCTGCACAACTGAACAGTTCTTTCATTCCTACTACTGCACATATTTTGTATAATATTGCTTCACATGTTTTATCTTTTGCTCATTATTCTTTCTTATCTAAGTCCCCTGATGGTGGGAGCGTTCTACTCTGTTATACTTTAACGCACCAGAAACCCCAAGACTCATTCATGTATGTGTAAATGTACTCGGCAATAAACCTGATTCTGAATTTGATTAAATGAAATTCAGTTTAATCTCAGTCCAAATAAACTCACATGGAGTGAGGCAGGTGTTGTCATGATGGGGGAATCCGGCTCCTCTGTCAGAGCTGTGTTGGTCAATCTGACTAAAAAGGTCTGTTACTTTCTGCATCGTTCTGTTCTGCCCAGAATATAATGTACGAGAACCCAAGAGCAGGGTCAGGCGAATATTGAACTGTGGCTGATCGGCTGCCAAGAAGTTTCAAAGGCCCTTTTTTTAAAGAAAAAAGTATTTTAATCCATATCCCCACCGTCTCCTGCCAGGCAGCGGCACCTTCCACCTCCTTCCACGCAACAAACTCAATTAAACTCAGCTTCTGACCCATTTCCTTTGCAATGAGCTCGGGGAAGTATCTGATAAATGTAAGCGTGTGTCTGCATGTGCCCAGAGGATTGTGGCTTCAAGGAACACTCCAAGATCAAAACTCTGAGGTGAGAGTAATCGCATGCAAATGTATGACTACGCAACACGCTGGAAGAAAGAGAGAGAAGAAGACGACAGGGCGAGACAGGCTTTGTGTGTTAGCATGCCTTTGTTTTTCTACATGATACGACACTGTTTCAGTAAGAACTGCAGGGTAATCACTCCGGGTTATACACGGGTTAAATCAAACACCCAACATGCTGATTACCAAGACGGTAACGCTCCCCAATAGAAGCCTCCTCGTAGAGAAAGACCGAGCTTCAAAGAGAATCTATTAGCAGACGAAGCACTAACGATTTTAGGACAGCGGTCCATTAAAAGCCACTTTCTTTAAAGCGTCAAAGAGAAGGCTCATGGGTGTGTGGAGTCCAGCTCTGTGTCTACTTCAGTGTGCAGTAAGAAAAAAAAAAACCTGGGCCGCTGGGACGATCCTGCGAGCGTTATCAGCGCTCCTTAACTATTCTAAACTGACATCAATTGCTGTGCCGGCGTGATCCCAGCGGACCTTGTTAGCTCCATTTAACGGCAAAATGAGCCAACTTCTTAGTCTCGCTCTGGCAGTGGGAGCTGCAAGTCCTGGCTGCTCTGTTGTATTATGTGGTGAATGTAAAAAAGATATCACACTAATTACTGAAGGGACAGAGGTTTGGGGAAGGCTAAACATTCGTGCATTTTTTAGCACATGGAGCCAGTTTGTCCCGACAGTCAGAGAAACACTTTCTTACAAAGACGCCATCGTTATTTCAATATCAACATGGAAGCACTATCTGCTTCATCGAGCATAGAGGACCAGGATTTATAAAGTGTTTTATAAAAAGCATGACCCTGACCCGCTAATCGTTAGCTTGTATTCATAGTGAGAAACGAGACCAAGCTAATAATCTGTGTGCATTTACAATTCTTATTTTGCATCCTCCAATAGTTCATTTAATGTTAGCCTTGGCTTGTAACGCTGAACTAAATGTCTCAAACTCAGAAATAACCAGATGTCAAAACTTTACAAAAAGCTGAATGGAGATCAAATAAATAGAACCAGTAAACCTTGACTTTTTGCAAACACTCATTTATGAGTTCTATGACTTCGTTATCAGAAAGACAGGACAGCGGATAGAGTTGGAAATCAGGGTTAGAGAGAGAGAGGGGAGGGTGGCATGCGGGACAGGAGCCACAAGTCTGATTCGAACCCTGGGCGTCCACTTTGATGACCACAGCCTCTCTTCATTGGGCGTGCAAACTAACCACTCGGTCTAAAGAGAAGCCCCTGCGGCAACAATTGGCAAAACAACAGTGGCAAGAAAAAATGCCTTTTGGAGACAGAAAACCTCGAGCGGAACCAGACTCATGTTGAGCAGCCATCTGCAGAAACTGTGACAGCAATGATGGTAAAAGCAAAGGCTGGAACCGCAAAGTCATGAAAATCAACTGATCAGTGTAATATTAAATTTGGAGTCAGTAGAAATGTTCGATGCAGTTTGTAAACCCAACATTCAAACTGGGCCCCTCCTCCTGGGCTCATCGCCCCCCAGAAGCTCTCACTCACTGCAGGACGTAGTGTGTACATTTACTGCTTGTACCTACACTGCAAGCTAACACACGCTAGCACAAGCTAACCTCCGGTGTTTGTCACCTGCCTGTCCAACAGGAAGCAGACCAACTCCACGTCCACGGGTAAAAGCCAACACAAGGTTCACCCTCGTTTTAGAACGAGCTTTATCTGCTTGGTGTTTCACCTCACTGTGATTATATTTTCTCTTCTTTGTCTCTACGTCCACGTCCATCATATTCACCGGTTTGAATCGCGTCCAATCGCTGAATTGTATCCACTCCTAAACTCACCTGCTGCACTGTCATTGGCTGGAGGAAACACACCAGCTCCGCCCAGAAACGTCCCGAGTCAATCAAAACAAAGCAGAACAGTAAAATCCAGTCAGAGAACAGGGTCTCTGCAGACACAGTCACCAGCACACATGTACGGAGGCCCAGAAGGGACGATGGAGCAGCTTTACTTTAGGAGAAGTCTGTATTTTATTTTGAAGGAGCTCCTGACTCCATATTTCACATGAACAACTATCAAAGCGATAAAGTGGGGAGGACTGATAAAGTTGGAGTCAAATTATTATGATATTAGATTTCATACTGATGTTAACAGTCGTAGCAGTCGGAGCCGGTTCACAGGAACAGGCCGTCTGCAGCAACAAGACCCGGGAGGTCAAACGCTTTTTTAGAGTTTCTGGATGAATTTACAGAAGTTTCATGTTTTCTGAATCGGCTCAAACACAAGCACAAAAGTGTAAACATAGCATCATAATGTAGGGTCTGCTAACATCAGCTACTATTAGCCATCATAAGCTAATGGTTGTACTACTTTGAGTGAGACTGTTGTACCAAAACACGCTGAGTTGGGATTAGAAAAAAACATGTCAGAAGATGTTTGAGTGATTCTGAAGTTACGTAGTCTCTGAAGTTACGTAGTCTCCCTTTAAATACGTCTGCTCCTACGATGTGACAGAACTGATCTGTTGTTAGCGCACCTGAAGGCCGAACTGTTCAGGCTTGCTGAGGTTGTCTGGCCCGTGTGAACATATTCTTACATACAAACACTGGAGCTCCGGTACTTTAAATGTATTTTCTTGGTGCTTAAAGTGCAGGATTTGACTGAGTTGCAGGTTTACATGTGAAAGAGATTAATCTCACGATACTTTTCCAGACATTTCGCTCTGAATGGCTGTACACTCCAGAGTTGGAGATGGTTGAAAATGTAATGAAGATCTAAGAAAGAGAACTCCTTCCCTGCCCTTTGGAAGCCTGGCTGACATTTCCTCCATCTCACCAATCAGATCAGCATAAATGTCTCCGAGGTGGAGGCTTCTGCACTTTTGTCAGCTTAAGTTTGAAGGATGCAAACGCCAACGGTATCTTTAAAAAAAAAAGAAGTTGGATCATGCAGTTTGTCTTCACAAAGAGCGAGTGAGAGAGGAGGAGAGAGAGTGACTTAAAGAGGAGAAAGAAGGTATTTATCCTCAAACCTTTCTACACAGAAGTTTGTACTGTAGGCATTTCAGACTCTAATACTCACAGACTGATCGATTGACTGACTTTAACTCATGCTCGACTTTACTTGAGCGAGGCACAGCAGCAGATGTCCCAGTTCATCTCAAAGGTTCCTGTTTTAAGACTGATTGTACGGTGGTGCAGTGGTTAGTGCTTTGAGAAGGTTCCTGATATAAGACTGTACTGGGCAGCTCCTACAAAATGAAAAACACAGACGTATACTAAAGTAAAGCTCCATCATCCCTTCTGGGCCTCCATACATGTGTGCAGTGAGTGAGAGCTTCTGGGGGCGATGAGCCCAGGAGGAGATAGATAGAACTATCTGAGGTCATGTAAGTACTCAACAAAAATATATCTAACATAATGCATAATGTACCTTTAACATTCCCAATGAGATGCACAGGGGCTCAAAAGGTCACAATTTCTATGGCAATATTGCTTGCAACCACTCAACATATATATATGAACTGTTTTCGTAACGAATGTGCACATTTGTGCTGTTTTCCATGTCTGGTTAGAAGAGCCTTGCAGGTCGTGTTTCCTGCCTCTCTGTCTGTTGAAACCTGCGGGGGATTCGAGGTGACACAGGCAAACATGTTGATCACAGCTCAATAAGCAGCGCTCGGGTCATCAGGACTGTCTTTAAATGAGACAGCCTGACGGTTACCCTGGCAACAGGCTACAGCGATGAGCAAACAGGAGATCCCCAGGCAACCTGGGCGTGTATACATCTGTGTGTCTGCACATTTTTATGTTTACATGTGTGGCAGTGGGACTTTGTGTTTCATATTTCAGCTCAGCCTGCTTAATGTGAGCGTCTGCTGGATGTCTGGGGGTGGGGGGGGGGTATCCGTGAGTCTGTGATGCTGCTCCAGTTTACCTTTTTAAACCTCCACCTGCTGAGTCATAGGTTGTGTTTCTGTCTTTTTATATATAGCAGAAAGTGACAGCAAATCATGTCTCAGACAGAAGAGATTACTTTCACTTCCTGTCTGATATGAACAGCTTCATGTAATCCACATTAAACCTCAGGAGGGAAGAATCACTGCATACTAATCTCACAGAGTCAGAGCTCTGAATTTAACAGCATATTATCCAATGAGAAGTAACAGATACTACTAATATCAGTCTGTGGTAACACAGTGAGAGCTGCTGCAGAGATTCTGACTTTCCATTTGTACAAGACTCATTCTGCATGGACACATGACGAGATTTATAGTAATTGTGCAGATTAGCATTGGCCTTAGTCTTCAGTCATATCTGACGTGTAAATTACCCACAGTACTTTGCAGACGAGCCTTAAAGGATCAATCAGTGAGATGTGTAGAGAGTGAAATGACAAAGTGAGCTTACTCTATGATCAGACATTAAGGAAACATGCTATGTTGAAGTGCTGGCTTCTCTGACAACAATGCAGCAGCCAGTATGTCCTCCTTCTAACTTTAGATTCTGGTCCTGAATGGTCTGGATTTGTTTGGACCAGAGAAGGTAGGCGGTTTTAAGGCACCCCCACACGGCCGTTGCATGTTTCTAATAAGCTCCATGAGCAGATTCATGCTCAAACTAGGATCAATATTGAGGCTTCAGTGTTTATCCAGCTCTGCATCGGTCTGTAAACCTTTCTGCGTTCTAACCTCTCTCCATTTTTCAAAAGCATCTCCAATATTGATCCTAGTTTGAGCACGTTTCTGCTCGTGTCAGAATGTTATGATCACGGTGCTAGCACGGATGAAAGACGTGTTTATCCCCTTTACTTTAATGTCGTAGGCCTCTCTCTGATGATGTCTGCGAGCGTGTGATGTAAATGTCCTGGAGTTGGATGTGGACAGTTTATAAGACGGACACATCGTCAGTACTTGTGTTCTGGTTTGCGTGATTACTTTGCCGGCCGGTTTTTGAACATAGTGTGGTCTCTCAGTGGCTTCCTGAACACTACGTGAGCTATATAAGCACTGGAAAACGAGGTGTGTGTAAGTGTGTGTGGGTGTGTGTGTGTGTGTGTGTGTGTGTGTGTGCAGGGTCATTGAGGAGTAATAGGATTGCTCGGCCCCGCTCCCTCTCTCGAAACCCCAGCAGAGACGGGCCTCCTAAATCATCCTCACATCTCTGAGCAAGATGGAGGACCTGGCATCGTCTCCTCTCGCCCTCCGTCCCCGCAGCAGCCGTAAGCGCCCTCCCCACTGTGATACAGCTACTGTGATACAGCTACAGCTCGCAGCCGTGATCCCCCTCAAACCTCCGGGAGGACAGGAATAATATCTACTCAGCATTCTGTAAATATCCACTGGGAGCTGTACTCCGGTTCATTGCAGCGCTGCCACAGTTACTGAATGTGTGCTCGGCTGCTGATCCTCAAATACTGCTCTTTGTTCTTGAACTTTTCATCTTGACTCCTAAAAAAGAAGCCATGTGTGAGGTGAAGCAGCCTACTCAGCTCCTGCTTTTCATTATTCATGTTCAGTCGAACACGATTTAGGGTCACGAAGAGGCTGGAGACACTTAGGAGAATGTCAGCATCACGCCCTTCAGTAGGTACCTTTCTCAAGAGGATTTGGATTCTAGGTTTCTTTAGTTACTCTCTATTCAGGACAGTAAGGTAGTGCAGCAGGAAATAACCTGAATATCGTCTGCAACACCAAAATGAATGTCTCTTCTCTGTTATTTTTGTCTCAGGACTGCATGCAATATGAACGAGGTCTCAGTGACGTCACCCATTGGTCTCTGGAGAGGCGTGTAACAACCGCCAACGTAACACAGATCAGGAGCCTTCCTTAAATCCACACATGGAAAAGATTGCTCACAAACATGACAGCAGTTACCAACAGCAACAGCTGGATTCGTTACGTTTGTGGGAAGTTGGAAATAGAGTCGGTTGTCTCTCATCAGAAGGTCGGGGGTTCGATCCCCAGCTCCTGCAGCCACATGTCTGATGTGTACTTGGGCAAGACACTTGCTGCTTCTGCAGCAGCGTATGAATGTGTATGAATGGATGAGTTAGTACTGATGGACTCTTTACTCAGCAGCCTCTACCATCAGTGAGTGAATGTGTATGAATGGATGAGTTAATACTGATGGTCTCTTTACTCAGCAGCCTCTACCATCAGTGAGTGAATGTGTATGAATGGATGAGTTAATACTGATGGACTCTTTACTCAGCAGCCTCTACCATCAGTGAGTGAATGTGTATGAATGGATGAGTTAATACTGATGGACTCTTTACTCAGCAGCCTCTACCATCAGTGAGTGAATGTGTATGAATGGATGAGTTAATACTGATGGACTCTTTACTCAGCAGCCTCTACCATCAGTGTGTGAATGTGTATGAATAGATGAGTTAGTACTGATGGACTCTTTACTCAGCAGCCTCTACCATCAGTGCTTTGTGTAGCTTTGAGTGTTTTATTTTATTATGGAAAACACGTTTTTAAAACACGGCCTCCTGTCAGTCAGATAACCTACGCCCCTTAGTTAAGCACATTTATGCAAAACGTTTCTCCTAAACATTTAAAAAGAATGATTTGTAAAAAAATGCCCCCTGCGTAGTTTTTATTAAATAATTGAGAGTAAAACGGTCGTTGTACCAGGCTGCTAACATGTTTTATTTCTGGCTTTTTAATACAGGACCTAATGGGGGTTCCTTGGTTTTGGAGCCAGCCTCTAGTGGACACTCGAGGAACTGCAGGTCTCTTTTTTGGGGCATTTTGCCTTTTTTCAGAAAGGATAGCTGAAGAGAGAGAGCATGTGGGGAGGACGGCGTGGGGGGGGGGGGCATGCATGAAATGGTTGTGACCAGTTGAGGACCCCAGACTCTGCATACAGTATGGGATGCCTTATCTACCAAATGAGCTAAACCAGCGCCCCAGCATTGTCAGCTATACTCACCAGTATGAATTAAGGGACCATTTTGTGCGATGGGTACTTAAACTTTGAAAGTCTTTAAATATGCATATCTTCATTACAGACGCTATCAACACTTTTTTTCCTAAGACTGAATTTGGAGCTTTTTATGTCTTTATCTAGAGGACAGGACAGATGATGGAGAAGGTAATCGAGAATGACATGCAGGAGAGTGGCTGAGGGTCGGGGTCAACCTGGGCCGCACACTTCAAGGATCACAGCTTCTCTACATGCGGGCGCACTACCTAACCATTAGGCCGGACAGCAGTAAACATTTGTCATAATGTAGTTTCTTTAAATGTCAGTAAATGATGATGTTTAATTTGACAGGTTGTGATTGTTACGTTGATCCCACAGAGAGGAACAACCTGACTCTGCTGAACTTCTTGCTCTTTGTTTTGGTTTAACACTTTGGGTTTGGCCCCCTATTTCCAGACGCAACCACACAAAGCTTTTTCATCTACGAGGAGATGGATATCAACTGAACCTACAGATGTGTGAGCTTCAGAGAGACCACCTCCAGTCCGATTGATCGGCGAGTTGAAAAGGAATGACGCCATGATGAAGTCGACTTCTTTAAGACTGTGTCACACCATCTGTCGTCATCGCTGCATAATTCAAAGCTTCGATAACAGTCAGTAAGAGATTTAGCGTTGCGTGATGTGAAAATAATTAGTTCAAGGATGTAGCAAAATTATCAAGAGCATGAAACTCAGCTGGGCTGCACGGTGGTGCAGTGGTTAGCACTGTCAGCTCACAGTGAGGAGGTTCCTGGTTTGAATCCCCGTCTGACAGGAGCCTCTCTGTGTGGAGTTTGCATGTTCTCCCCGTGCATGCGTGGGTTCTCTCCGGGTACTCCGGCTTCCTCCCACAGTCCAAAGACATGCTCGTTAGGTTAACTGGTGACTCTAAATTGCCCGTAGGTGTGAATGTGAGTGTGGCTGGTTGTCTGTCTCTACATGTCAGCCCTGTGATTGGCTGGTGATCAGTCCAGGGTGTAACCCCGCCTCTCGCCCAGCTGGGATCGGCTGCAACCCCAAACAGGAAGAAGGGAAGCACATTTATTAGTAAGCAAATTCATTTGTAATATTTCTTTTGTGTGATGTCTTCCTGTTGCCTCTACCCCGTCTCCTTCACTTTCTGTCTTCACTTCATGTGTTTGCAATGGTGGCCTCATGTGCCTCGCTTTCCCCGTCACCATGACAACAAGAAGAGGCTATCTCTCCTTCCTGCCAGTTTATCTCACAGACAAACTTACGGCTGCACAACTTTGATTTGCTGGAATAATCTACAAAGAGATAGGACGGCTCTTACAGTGATTTGCTCCGGTAAACACTTCAAGCCGTTGATTTTCTGTTTGCTCTTCTCAGCTGATGTTTTTTTCTCTGGTTTAAAGAGTGGACGGGAGGAATTGTTCAGGCTGAAGAGAGATCCTCATGTTGCTGTCAATAGGTTAGAGCTGGGGGGAGGGGCTTGTGTGACGTACACGATGGCACGGTTTTGGCAAAGGTTGAGAAACCCTCACAGTCAAGGTTTCCTGAGGCAAACGGCGTCTAGCATGCAGAATGGTGTCTGCAGCGTGGAGACATTAAAGAAGCTGCTTCTTAATTTATCAGGAGGAGAAAACACTACTGTGAGCCGTCACTGCTGTCAATCCATAAACATCCTCGTCTGCTTCTTCCTCTGACACCGCCGCTCTGACAGCAGAGTCACAGTCACAGTCAATGCAAACAGGAAGTCAAACCATAAACAGAAGTCAGTGAGAAGCACCTGAACAAGGACAGGTTGGTTATGAAGATAAATCATTTTATGGTTATAAAGCATCCAAAGCAAAAATTTAAGGTAGAGTCAGCAGCTTTTTCCCTCAAAATAAAATACAGACTTCTCCTAAAGTAAAGCTGCTCCATCGTCCCTTCTGGGCCTCCATACATGTGTGCTGGTGACTGTGTCTGCAGAGACCCTGTCCTCTGACTGGATTTTACTGTTCTGCTTTGTTTTGGTTGACTCGGGACGTTTCTGGGCGGAGCTGGTGTGTCTCCTCCAGCCAATGACAGCGCAGCAGGTGAGTTTAGGAGTGGATACATATTGTGGAATATTGACTTCTGGAGAAAACAATGACATCACAGTGAATCAATTTACAAATTAAGTCTGCATGAGGTGAATAAGACAAGAATTAAACATATTGTAGTTACAGTATTTCCTATGTGACACATTTTAAAGACTTTTTAAAGGAGCGATATGTGCCTCTGACCCCCAGTGTTTAAAATGGGTACTGCAGTCCAAATTCTAAACATTACAGAGAGCTGTCTCCCCCCCCCCTCCTCTCTAGAGTGGATGCTCACGCAGGTCACCATGTGGTGGACACTGAAGCTTCAGTGTTTAGCCAGCTCTGCATCGGTCTGTAAACCTTTCTGCGTTCTAACCTCTCTCCATTTTTCAAAAGCATCTCCAATATTGATCCTAGTTTGAGCACGTTTCTGCTCGTGGAGCTTATTAGAAACATGCAGAGGCTTTTTAGGTCGGGTACAATCACTTCTATCTGAACCAGTTCTCTTGCCCGCTTCCATCGCTGCAACACCTGTTGGTTTGACCTGATAACTGCTCTCATATCTGGCAAACCGAGGGGCGTCCAAAACGGCCGTGTGGGGGTGCCTTAAAACCGCCTACCTTCTCTGGTCCAAACAAATCCAGACCATTCAGGACCAGAATCTAAAGTTAGAAGGAGGACATACTGGCTGCTGCATTGTTGTCAGAGAAGCCAGCACTTCAACATAGCATGTTTCCTTAAAGTCTGATCATAGAGTAAGCTCACTTTATCGTGACTGATTGGACCTTTAAAATAAAGTGTTGGATATAAAAAGTGAAGAATCAAACACTCGTTATGTCCGTAATGATTTTCTTTATTACCAGAGAAATATGACTTTACATCACCTCGGCGGTGAGAATAAAACATAAATAAAACATTCTTATAAAATGTTGCAATAAATCAACAAAACAGATTTTTTTACATTTGATTTGTTTTATACATAAATCATATTTACACGTTAACTCTTTGCCCTTTTTTTTTTTACATAGTCGGGGATGAAGCGGTTTTTATAGTACAGACATTTCCTACGTGTCAGAGCGGAGGTACAAAAGCTCTCCTCTCTCTCCTGAGAAGATGTGGGGTTCTACTCGAGTGCATTTTCATCGTTAAGATTTAAGGCTACGCGGGGTTCACCTGACGGACACGCTCGTCTCACAGACAGGCCTATCATCATCAGGGAGGGAGTTCATTTTCCTCATCGTATCCGCTGATTGTCCCTTACACAGAGATGGAGAGAGAGAGCTCTGTGGTTCTGCCCGGTCGCTCCCTCCAAATATAACACCCATATGTGTGTGTGTGTGTGTGTGTGTGTGTGTGTGTGTGTGTGTGTGTGTGTGTGTGTGTGTGTGTTTGCTTTCATATCAAAGCTGCTGCGGTTTCACTGAATAACCGATTACAACCTCTGACAGCTTCTTCGTTTTCTGCAGTCGATTACAACGCCAACACTCATCACTTTATCTCTGACCTGCTGAGGAAAGTGTCTCCACTTCTCACAACAGGGAAACAATATCTATATATAAAAGAAATTAAGAAATACTTTCATATTTCTGTTTGTTGTGTGAGACAGAAGGAGGGAGGGAGGGAGCTAATTCAGTCGTAGGTGCAGCGCTCCCTAGTGGTCAAAACACACCTAAAGCGAGGGCAGAAACAAACACAGCCCGTTCCTGTGTTTCTTCGACAGGATTACACCAAAGCCATAAACAAAAGACATGAAGAAACTAATTGGCTGGCCCTGTAAGCTTCTTAGAAGACACACTATAATAAACCAGCATAGACATGAAGTCAAATCCTCAACACAGACGAGATGTGAGTTCACAAACGAGCACTTCAAGACGAGATAAAAGAGGCAGCGAGAAAGCCGCTCAGTGGCGTTAATTCACTGAAGAATGGATCCTTTTAACTTGTTCTCTTTTCACTTCCTACCTGACCAGCAGGTAGAGTGTGTGTGGCCCTGAACGTGAGCACGATGGGGCTAAAACACGGGCTTCAAATCAAAGCTTCTCTTCTTTTTAAACTAAACGGAGCTGCAGCCGTTTGGATTCTTCTGAACCCGTTTACTCGCTTTGGATCGTTGCTGCTTTCATGAGCATCAGTGCCCTCGATTAAAATAGTCCACACAGATCTGCTTGATTGACATCTCACACTGATAAGAAAACAAAAGCATCAACATATTAGGACCAAAGTGCATAACAACACAGACGAGTGTTGATTCATTGGAAACAATCAGAGACACCTGCTGAGCAGGTCCAAACAGGCAAACACAACATCATTGCCTGCTCTGTCCTCAAACTAACAGCCTCCGCTTCCTCAAACACTCAGCCGTGTGCGTCTCTCACAGACACAATCCATTAGTATGCTACCTGCAGAGGTACATGCAATTAGAAAGAGGAGGGAAAGCCCCGCAGGTGGGCGCTCGGATGAACGATGAGGGCCGTGTAAGAGCGTGTTGACAGGCAGATAAAGCAGGGATCAAGTTCAGATCCATCCCAGGCTCCAGGAAACAACCTGAAGGATGTGAAGCCGTCAGACACAGAGAGGTACAGAATGTCTCCATCAGTCACATCTGGACTAAACAGATGTTTATGCATCATAGAAATCTAACCTGTGACTCATGAAGGTTATCTACAGTATAATGCACCACTTCTATTTCTTTTGAAGCTGCAGATTAGTGGACCTAATCATGTCTTCTTTTTGAATGGTGAGTAAAGGCTGCAATTCTCCTTCAATGTGGATCGATACAGAATCATTTCATATCAGAGGATCACTGCAGCGAACACTGAAAACACATTACTAGGACACTTCATCCCTCCATCACTACATTTCCCTCGGTGCCTTCAGCCGTCTACTGATCGTCAATGAAGATGTTCAGGAAGAAGAGTTTCCAGCGCCACATGGAGCTCGTTGACATTCATATCTGTGGGGTTTGTTCCTGTCCTTGTTGGTGGGGGTTCAGTCACGTTTCTGTAAATGAACAGAGGAGCCGGTTTGTGTGCGAGTCGATGCCAGGACGGCCTCGGAACAAACACGGAGGCTGAGAGGCAGTGGAGCTGGTGACATACTTGGCAGAGCCTGTGAGGCAATCTTCTGTGAAAAGCTTTCAGTTTGATCCTCTATCACACATTTATGATTGTACAAAATGAAGAAATTAATCCTCTGTCTTGTAAGCGTGATGTCTTTGGAGAAGGAAACAGGATTTTTTGGAGACAGAAGAACTGATAAATTGACTGCTTTTCAACATCGCCTGTTTCTCTTAGAAAACTTGAACTCATAGTCCCTTACGTTTCGTACCTTCTTAAAGGTAACAGCTGGGGTGTTTGATGTAAAATGACAAAATAACACATGTTCTGTCTGTTTCCTTCCAAGGTGCAAAGAAAGTCTGTTTCTGTAGTTCACTGTGAGGATAGTTTGTCAATGATTGCAGGGCTACTTGGCAGAGACACATTCCTCTGGGTCGCTGTGATGGGTTGATGATAATGACGATGAGGACGAGGAGGAGAACCAGTTCTCTCAGCAGAAGAAGATTTCTCCATCCAGAGGGGGCTCTGGGAGGTGCTGGGGGTCTGCAAGGAGGAGAGGAAAGAAGTCAGTCAGTGTCACAGGAGGGCGCTCGTCCTATCAGAGGATTTGTCCTGCTGATTTATTCTACAATGTGTTTCCTCCAGGAAGAGCAGCTACCTGTACTCTCTCTGTACTACAAAGATATATTTAATATGATCTTCAGATGGTGCAACATGTCCGAGCCCCTTTGAGCCCCTCATTTAAAAAAAGGAGTTAGTACTGTACGAGTCGGGAACACAGCAACAGACACAGCATGAACACGTCTGGTGCTAGGACCTTGTGTTGTGGTACTCGAAATCAGTTTTTGCACTTTTTGAAGGTCTCAGAATCGAAAGCATTTTCACTCGGTCTGGTCTCAGACTGGGCGGACTCTGGATTTTAAATCAAGACCGGTCAGGACCACCACTGAAAGGATACTTTTCCTCGTCATCACTGAGATTAGAAGGAGAACTCCTCTTTCTAAAAGAACTAATAACTTCAATTCATTTGTAGTTTGATTTTTATCCCCCGGTTCCGGCTGCAACCGTCCCGGTGTTACGGTCTAAGTGAGTGACACGCCCCCTGCACACAAGATGATGATTCAGTGATACTTGTGGTCTCGGTCTTGTCTCGGTCTCGGAGCACTCTGGTCTTAGTGTGGTCTTGACTACAACATAGAGTGCTGCTCAGTACAATGAGCGACCTCCTCGCACACAGGACTCCGCTCTCTCTCTCTGCGGGAGATAAAGAGGTGATCTGATACGACCTGACGCTTACAAGCTAAATATCTTGAACATTAATCACCAGAGCGTGCTGTGACGAAGAGTTATTATCGAATAGTTTGAGATCATGTTCACTATCAGTCAGTTAGAAATGATGGGCACCACTGTGTCCTCGTGTGGATTCACACAGATGGATTGTTAAAGATGATTTTAGAACAGGCAGAAGGGGGTCAAGTCTTTTTCAGGACACATCACTGATGATGTGTATCAGAAATCATGAATATGTCCGGATGAAAATCTGCTTTAAGACGTGATTATTTAGAAAAAAGAACAAAGTATGTTGAACTTATCACAGAGGCTCTGAACTCGTCACAGTAAGTTCCAGTTCGTCTAACATGCACAGACTCCTCATTTCCTGTTGTGATGTTTCTCACACTCTAAGGGTCAGAGGAAGGACTCCTGTTTCCCGTCGTCGGGGTTCAGACCCCTAAATCAGTATCCTGATTCACACCCCTGCTCGTGCTTATCAGGGGACGTTTTGCTCTCAAACATAGTTAAGAAGTATTTGTCTGGAGGTAAGCAGGCCTTAAGAGGTTAACTGATCATCATGTTCTTCATCCACTTGTGTGTCTGTAAATGTCCTCCTTCTATTATCCAGCCAGCTACACATCCACCTCCAACTCTTCCTCTCCTCCTGATAATCAAATGTCATGTGTCTAATCTGAAGTGTCCTTGACAAAGACCCTCATCTCCAACCTGCTGACTCACTGTAAGATGCTGAATTATTTAACTCTACCTGCTGTCTGCGCGCCGCCTCCTTTGCTCTTCTTCTTCTTCTTCTCTTTCCCCTCTTTGCTCTTGTTCTTGGCCAGCTGCAGCAGGCTCTTTGAGAGCTGGTTGTTGCCTTCGCTGCCCTTGAGGTTGGTGTTGCTGGAGGTAAACGGATTGAGGCCTTTCCCTTTAGGCTTGGACTTCTGGGGCTGCAGCCTCGGCAGGGAAGAGGAGGATGAGGAGGAGAGCTCCAGTGGATCCAGCTCCAGAGACTGGGAACTGGCAGGGAACTGGGGTTCGTCCAAAGTTGTCGAGGGATTCTAAAAGGATGGAGGTACGAAGGATGTACAGCTGTTATCTACACCCACATGTTGGGTTGTGAAAGGTGTCAATACTTGTTATACTTGTTACACAAACAAAGAAGTGAAAGAGAGTTATTTTCTGATTGTTCAACAGTTAAGTTCAAGAGATCAAAACACACAGCATCCCACCGTCCGTCCCCGCTCACCTCAGCCAGACGGAGCTCGTCCATCTTGTCGAGGTGCCGCTGCAGAGCCTCCTTGTCCCGCTCCAGCTTCCTCTGGGCGTCTCTCAGCCGCTCCAGGTCCTTCTGGTACTCGTCCTTCTTACTCTGCAGCTCCTGCTTCGCCTCCTCCAGCTCCTTGTGCTGCTTGGAGACCTCCTCCTCCTGCAGTGGTTGGGAAGTGCATTGATGGATTTATTGAAGTGTTCAGTACAGACATTAAACATTGAGGTGACTTTCTCATTGAGTACAGCGACTTAACGGGTCTTTAGACCAGGGCTCAGCTTCGTTACAGAAACAGTTAGACATGTTTGATATTCGTCTCTTCTTGCACACAGATCGGACAGTCACCACGTCACCGCTCGTTGCTGAATGTTTCTCTTCCTACATCTTAAAAATGATTTCACTATCATGAAGTTGATGTGCTTCACAGTTTCAAATACTTTTCAAAATGCTCAAACCATGAAGCCAAGTCAATTTAATGAATTGAAATCACTGTTGCTAGATTAAGTCAATAATTGTATTTGCACTTTATCATTCTGAAAAACAAGCCTAGCGGTTATGTCGCGCAGTCCACGTACAGAGGCTGGGGTCCTCGTCGCAGTGGCCCTGGGTTCAAATCTGACCTCTGCCCCTTGCTGCATGTCATCCCCCACTCTCTCTTCAGCTGTCCGATCTAATAAAGGTAAACATTTCATCTCGATCATCTTGTTTTCATGATTGTGGAAAGACTAAACTGTCATTAAAAATTGAAACTGGATTAATTACCCAGCACTATGTAGCATTTTACATCTTCTCAAATGACACTACAGCTGTGGTGCAGATGGCCTAGTGGTGAGGTCCCGCCCCATGTACTGAGGCTACGGCCCTCCAAGTGGGCAGCCCATCTTCAAGTCCGATTTGCGGCTCCTTTCCCGCATGTCATTCACCACTCTCCTTCTTATTCTATCCAAGAACCTATCCAAAGAAATCTTAAAATGACACTAAAGCTGCCGTCAGGATGATGACAAAGCTTCGACCAAAAGTGAAACTGATGATATGTTGCATAACTATGAATGCTGACAACATAAACTGAACTTTACTCCAACACTTGAACTCTTGAACTAAAACATTTCCAGGTTACGCTCCTTTGAAAAGAAGCTGCAGTAAAAGTTAAAAGCCTCAGAGTGCTTCTGTTTGGAGAGAAGCTTAGCATGAGGTAAACAGACACTTTTCCTAAAAGGCTTGTTATTGACCAAAGTTGTTTTTTCCTGTAGGAAACTACGAACGTCTTGCACAATTGTCAGGTTCAAGTCTTTCCAAATAAAGTGTAAATCAATCCAGCTACTCAAAAAGAAAACAGCAGGGGTTTTATTAAGAATTACAGCTGCCAGGAGACCGATCGATAATCCGCAGAACTGCTGGAAAATGATGCAAAGTACCTGTGTGTGCACCAGCGCCTCCCTCTCCATCAGCTGCTGTTCCCTGTGCTCCCACTCCCTCTCCCTCCTCCTCTTCTCCTCAGCATGAGCTGCCTGCTGTCTCTGCAGGGAGGCCATCTCCTGCCGCTGCTTCTCCAGGCTCCGCTGCTTCTCCTGTTCGATCAGCGAGCTGGGCCGAGACGACGGTCGTGATAAAGACGAGCAGGAGGAGGGGCGCTCGCTCAGGGCCTGCCGCTGGTCTTCTATGAAGCTGTCCTGCTGGACTACCACCGCCTGGGAGAGCCACGAGCAGAGCCACAGGAGAGATTGATTAGCTCAGACACTTCCTTTATGCTAATGTCACAAGATATTCTTCGTCTGTGCCTGTTGTTTGGCTCACATTGCACCTGAAGGTTTCTCATATGTCTATATTCTTTCTTTGTTTCACACAAGAAGTGATGCTTTCTTTTTTTACAGTAGATGCAAAAAGTTTCTCAGACTATGATTCTGATCAGGAGAGCATGTGTACGGTGTGTGGAGGCAGTGTTACCTGCAGAGTGCTGAGCAGGAGGTGCAGATTGGAGACACTGTGGAGGACCTGCTGTGGGAGAAAAGAGAAGTCACTGAGCATCCCATCAACATCACACATCCTGTTCTCTTCTTGTCACCCTGTCTGTTAAATGTTGTCCTGCTTGTTAAAATGCGACCTGAACCGCGGCAGTGTGTCATTTTAAATGTTGACTTCTTCTCTTAATAAGCTCCGCTGAAAGATTGGATGTAATTTGAATTTACCGGTCGACGCTTGGACAAAGGCAGCATTTAACTGACATGAATTTAAAGATGATGTGACCTTTTCCTCCATTCAGACTCTGACAAAGAGACAAGGCCACGAAGCTTTCAGCTGTCACCATGTTTACCAGGACTCCAACTGCTCCAATTAAGATTCACTGGAACTGAAGCAAAACAGCGTTTATGACTAACAGAGAACGTCTGCAGGAAGTTTTCACTTCTGCATTTAAATACAGCACGGTTAACAAAGTGTCCGTCAGGATGTCGGGGTGACGAGCAGATTATTTATTATCTGCATCTTTTGTCAGCTCAAATATTTTGTAAACACTAAAACTTTCTGTTTCAAAGTGCTGACATGTTTACGTTGATTGATGCTGTACTTGGATTGCTACGGATGGTTGCTCTCTCATGCGCACTTAAGGGAGCAGTATGTAACTCTGACCCCTAGTGTTTAAAATGGGTACTGCAGTCTAAATTCAAAACACTGCAGAGAGCTGTCTCCCCCCCCCCCCCCCTCCTCTCTAGAGTGGATGCTCACGCAGGTCACCATGTGGTGGACACTGAAGCTTCAGTGTTTATCCAGCTCTGCATCGGTCTGTAAACCTTTCTGCGTTCTAACCTCTCTCCATTTTTCAAAAGCATCTCCAATATTGATCCTAGTTTGAGCACGTTTCTGCTCGTGGAGCTTATTAGAAACATGCAGAGGCTTTTTAGGTCGGGTACAATCACTTCTATCTGAACCAGTTCTCTTGCCCGCTTCCATCGCTGCAACACCTGTTGGTTTGACCTGATAACTGCTCTCATATCTGGCAAACCGAGGGGCGTCCAAAACGGCCGTGTGGGGGTGCCTTAAAACCGCCTACCTTCTCTGGTCCAAACAAATCCAGACCATTCAGGACCAGAATCTAAAGTTAGAAGGAGGACATACTGGCTGCTGCATTGTTGTCAGAGAAGCCAGCACTTCAACATAGCATGTTTCCTTAATGTCTGATCATATAGGAAGGTCAGTAGTGTTTCAATGTTTGCATTTTGTGATGCTCATAACAACGACGGTAACGCAGAGTTGGGACAGTTTCCATGTGAACATCAGGTGTAATCGAGTTGAGGACAGGAAGTCAGACTTACCTCACTGTTCCTCTTGAGCAGCTGCAGCAGGTTGGCGTTTCCTCCCTGCACACAAACAAAAGCACACACAGTGATGAACACATTAACACACGCACATCTTATGGTCACAGTTTGTGAGCCTGAACAATGTATACATGTCTGATTGAATGTGATTACAGCGACAGACGTGGGCGTGCAGTCTTAAATCTAATTGTATCAGCGTATGATTATGTGCAGCTGATGCAGGGACACAGCAGGCTTGCAGCTGTATTTCTGAAGGATGGTTAAATGCCTCTTAAAATGTATTTTTAATTTGAGAAGAAAATCACCAACTGACGTGAAAACAGTAGAAAACTGTTGAATTGACTCTGCATTGTTTATCTGGAGTGATCATTCTGACTTCTGCAAACACTTCCTTCTTTCACTGAACCTCTCTGATCTTTGGCTTTACGCCCGGGATGAAATAAATTAATGAGTTGTTCGGGTTGTAAATGAGCAAAGAAAAGCCAACTTTGTTCAGACTCTAAGCACGCTCCAGCATCTTGGATCCACTCAAACATTCAGGGCATCATTATGTGGCGTCCCGCTGCTGGATGTGTGCAGGATAAATGACTACAGAGGCCAGAATCCAGTGCAGAGCTACAACAGCAGCACCTAAAGGCACACCATTCATTTTCATCCACTATTGACTCCTTACATGGTCGCTATTAGCAACGGGACCTGGCAGGAAGAGTCAAGAGGCTAATTCACTAGAGGGAGGAGAGCAGCTAAATTCATCTTAGCGCTGTTGTTAATGTTGGAGGACAAATGCAACCCCCACACACGGCCTCAGGTTCTCATTGAGGAGTGGGGGCGGAGCCGCTTCACAGTCAAGAGTAATTGGCTGCCGAGATGCCAACCTTTTTTAAAACGCTGTCGGACTCCGTCCTGCGCAGATCTCCAGCCGTATCCTCGCTCTCGTCTCTGTCTCCAGCTGAAAGAAAAGGAAACAACGGGAGACAAGAGTGAGGCAGGCGGGAAAAGAAACCGTCACATCGACTGTGAGACGGAAGAAAAGCAGGAGACAGAACTCATACATGTTTCATACCCACTGCACACTGATCAAATATGTTGACATGATGTAATCACAGTTTGTTGAGTAAGGTGTCTGCGCTGAGAGTCCGTGAACAGGCGTACTGAACAAATGATGTGTGCAGAAGAAAAGAGTACAAAATGGCCATTAATGCGTGTGAAAAGTCATCCTCCAGCTTCTTTCAAATGAAATGAAAGGCAGAGAGTCATCTTTGTAGAAACTGAGATTTTATTTTGAGGCCGTATCTTCCAGCTCTAGTCTGTATCCTGATTTAGAGGAAACACTGCCTTAACATTGATTTAGATCTGACGATCATTTAACAAAGTTAGAAATATGTTTTTATATTTAGAAGACTTGAAAGACTGAAGTAGGCTCACTTCTTATTTCTATTCAAACAATCAGAGTTCTCATTAGACAGACGTAGTCACCAGGAAAAATAAGCTGCATGCATTAGCTTCATAGACTGTAGATATTAGTGGACGAAGTCTGAGTGACGTCACCCGTCTGTTCCTGCAGGGGGCGCTGGAGTCCCATCGATGGCGGTCTCCATGCTGGAAATGCTGTCTCAGCCTAACTTTCAGTCAACCTAACGACAGGCTGAGAGCTGGAGCTGAGGCGGGTTTTAAGCCTCCTGACAAACCGTTACACCGCGCCCACCTGTCAATCAGGTCAGCTACACGCCTTATTGTGAATAACTCTTATCCTTCATCAAATCAAAACGGATGAGTCATCAAAACATTCACCCCCCGTACAGTGTGTGCTGATCGAGACATGAGCTAATCAGACCTGTTTGGTTTTTTGAACCAGGCTGTAAACATGTTAATGTCTGCTGTAAAAACAGGCTTTTTAGAATGGGTGTGTATGTGACTTCCTGTGCTTCTGCAGCCAGCCTCTAGTGGACACTCGAGGAACTGCAGGATTTTACACTTCAGCATCGGCTTCATTTCTTAACGCCGAAGTTTGCCGCTTGATTTGCTTCACTTAATCCACGTCTTATATAAAATTTGAGTGACTAATAAAGAAGTCTTTGAACTTCAGTCTCTGGCTGCCTCTGTCTCTGGGTCATGACCCGGTAAACAACCAGCCAGGAGAACAAAACAAAGTTTAGTTTGTGTGTGTTGTGTGTCTTCACCTAATGGAGAAGTTTAAATGTGTAAATCTTACAAAACACTACTTCATTATTTAAAATAAAGATTAATGTTCTTCGGCAGAGGAGAAAAAGAAGTTTTATGTTTAAGAATCAGGAAGTCTGGACCTCCAGTAGCTCCTGATCTCTCTCACTACCAGCAGAGTTTCACTCGCAGCTTGAAAGCCACCACTTCTGAGGTATCGCCCCCGGCAACGTCTCCCTCAGGGTGATCCAGTTCTGCTGTCCAAGTCCTCGTCTCAAATGTTTTATCTAACTGCACTAAAGAGGGGCATTGTGGGAAGTGCTGGGGAAGGAGCCTGCTGTGCACTGAAGATCTGTTTTAGAGTGAACAGAAGACTTTCTACACCTGGGCCCTTCTACACCTGGGCCTTACTACACCTGGGCCTTACTACACCTGGACCCTTCTACACCTGGGCCTTTCTACACCTGGGCCCTTCTACACCTGGGTCTTACTACACCTGGGCCCTTCTACACCTGGGCCCTTCTACACCTGGGCCTTACTACACCTGGGCCTTACTACACCTGGGCCTTACTACACCTGGGCCCTTCTACACCTGGGCCTTACTACACCTGGGCCTTACTACACCTGGGTCTTTCTACACCTGGGCCCTTCTACACCTGGGCCTTACTACACCTGGGTCTTTCTACACCTGGGCCTTACTACACCTGGGTCTTTCTACACCTGGGCCTTTCTACACCTGGGCCTTACTACACCTGGGCCTTACTACACCTGGGCCCTTCTACACCTGGGCCTTACTACACCTGGGCCTTTCTACACCTGGGCCTTTCTACACCTGGGCCTTACTACACCTGGGCCCTTCTACACCTGGGCCTTTCTACACCTGGGCCTTTCTACACCTGGGCCTTTCTACACCTGGGCCTTACTACACCTGGGCCCTTCTACACCTGGGCCTTACTACACCTGGGCCTTTCTACACCTGGGCCTTTCTACACCTGGGCCTTACTACACCTGGGCCTTTCTACACCTGGGCCTTTCTACACCTGGGCCCTTCTACACCTGGGCCTTTCTACACCTGGGCCTTACTACACCTGGGCCCTTCTACACCTGGGCCTTTCTACACCTGGGCCTTTCTACACCTGGGCCTTTCTACACCTGGGCCCTTCTACACCTGGGCCTTACTACACCTGGGCCTTTCTACACCTGGGCCTTTCTACACCTGGGCCTTACTACACCTGGAACTATTTAAACCAGGAAAAAAAACGTATGCAGCTTCAGACTCACTCTTACTGCTATGCATCTGGTGACTGTCGAATCCTCCGAAGGTCTCGGCCCGACGCGGCAGGCACACCGGCCCTGTGCTTGCTACTTCCTGGACACTGGCCATCGCCCCGCCCAGACTGCCGTTCACCAGAGTCTGCAACGTCTCCACTGTCACACAAACAAACACGCGCGCACACACACACACACACACACACACACACACACACACACACACACACACACACACACACACACACACACACACACACACACACACACACACACACACGCACACACACACACACACACACACAGAGAGGCAAACATCAACGTGCAGGTCAGTAAGTAAGTTATCTCGGCTAACTGTGTTACTGTGCAGCTCTGCACTCATGAATCCCACCAGACACTTCTGCCTTCAACCTGGTATTGGCTCCTGTTGCTTAGCAACTATTGACAACCTGTTTGAACCACCGAGCTCTTCCACTAAAAGTTTAAATGTCTTTACCAACTGAAAATATATATGAAACTCTGGAAATGCATTTACAGTATTGTTTCCACACATGTCTGGAGACGACGCAGCACGGTGACCTTTCAGTGGGAAATGAGGAGAAACAAAGCTGCTGCTGCTGGATGTGAAAACACAGTAAACACAATAACCTCAGAAAAGAAATGACATTACTGCTGCCAATTCACATATCAGATAAGGACAATTATTGCTGCAGGCTTTGGATGAGGGAGAAACACATTGTGTTAAAGCGCACAGAGAGAGAGAGAGACCTCTCCTCTACGTTTGAAAGGGAAAGCTCTCCTTCATACATCTTTCCCGTATTAGGGCTGAAACCTATTCTTAGTTTGATGTCAGTTACGCAACCTGTAAACTAGACGATACATTCCTGGGATTTTGTGACCAAGTACACATTTTCATGGAACAGTGTTAACCTGCAGCAGTCCTTAGAAATCAATACGAGTTAGCGGAATCTGTGCAAAGTTTCTCCGTTCTTCTTTGTCGCTCACGTCTTTGAGTGCGAGGCTTTTATGTCCTACAAAGAACATACTGAGGCGTTTCTAATCACCTTGGAAACGAGAGATAGTTTTAGATTTAACACGATTAAAGTAATGGCATCGGGATATTTTGGAAATGTTTTTGAAGCAGACACTTGAGAACACTTTTATTTGTGATGGTTTAAATGTAAAGTGAGCTAACAGGTGCAGAGGAAGTGCTGAGCTTCTTTGTCTCTCTCTGTCATAATATACACTCACTCACATGGATCACTTTTTTATTCATGCTGCTTTCCTCTCATGCACATTTGATAAACGGGGCCTGCCACAGCGCCAAACAGAGCAGCGATATAATCCAAACTTTGTCTCCAACACTCTCACAACACAAACAGTCTGAAGCTCTGCGGACGTCCACACTGTGCAGTGCAAGCTCTTCATGGTCAGCGTTATGGACTCTGGATTGTAATAGTTGAAAATACCATCAAGTGCTGGTTATGCTTTTCTTCCCAGTAGACATTGTGACCTGCAGCACCATGAGAACTGCCAGTGTAATTAATCAATACCCGCCGTGTGCAGAGAGGATGTTCCAGCAGCAGCAGCCTCTTGATTAAGTGCTCGTTGGCTCACAGACTCGTCTTCCTGGAAACGGTCGTCATGGAACAGAGCAGAGCCATGTTTGTGTTGTTACTAAAGGTGAGTGTTTGTCCTACACTGACGATTACTATACTGGGACCCAACGTTAAAAATCGTATGTTTTTAGCGCTTGTGTTGGACAGTTTCATTTGGAGCACGCTGTTAGGATTATCAAATGAATCCTGCATGATGTTTTGAAAATTGCTTTGCACACCTATAACTACGTTTGGCCGCTTGAATCTTCGTCAGTCTCACAGTCGAGCACGAGGATCGTTCCACTCCAGCTCTATGGGGGTGTTTAATGTCTAACTTCACATAGATTTGTCTGTTTCAAATAATTCATGACTCAGAGCCTCTCTTGGTATAAATATCACCTAAATAATACTTTTAATGCAGTTCTGAAAACCACTCGTACTTTAAATCACTCTCCTCAGAGTGTGCATGAGGACATCAACCCGAAGTATTGATAGAAGCAGCAGATCCATGTTTGGAGAATTTCATTGGCTACAGGCGATGTCAGTCATCGGCACAATTTTTTTTGCACATTTGCGGGGGAGTAAGGACGATACAGAGGAAGAGATGTGATGCAAAGATGGTGGGCGACTTCATGCCAGCATTGTTGAATATAATAAAGTTATTTTAGCATGAACTGCTGACTGTCCACCTGAGAGAGCCGTGAGTATAAGCACAAAGGTATGATCATTGAGGACACGCTTAGGCTTTCCTCAGTCTCAAAGCAATGCAGTGATGCAGATGTATTTCTCTGCACATCCATGTTCTAGTACACTGCAGCACGGCACACAACATGATATGTGGGCCAGCATTCAGCTGAGGGTCTCCGCTCTCATCATTTATCATGACTGTGTCGATGGAGATAATGTTGACCTCTGCTGGTTTCTCGACTGTTAGAGTCCTTGATGAGAAGTGCAGCAGCAGCAGCACACATTTTGTGAACACTCTTTGCTGTCTTACCTTCCTGCAGGGCATCCTTCATGACGGACGCCCCCCTGGGCAGCTCCTGGCTGCTGGATGACCTGAAGAAAGGCTCGACCTGCTGGGGGACCTCCTCACCTTGGTTCAGTCCCTCCCACATCCCCCTGAAGAGCCGCACCTTCTCCTCCAGCAGAGACATGATCTCTGTGTCCTTCTGCCTCAACAGATCTGACCGGCAGAGACAGGCGGGCAGTGAGGAAGAAGAGAAAAAAAAAAACATTCAGTGCAGCAAACCTTCCCCTGTTTTTCGTCTCTTTTCTTACAAACACTCCCGGCGTGTTTCTCTCACCTCTCATCTCCTTGGCTTTACTCTCCAGTTGTCTTTTGTCATCTTCCGTCTCACTGGGGATCCCTTCATCCTCGTCCTTATCCCTGTCCGAGGAAAAAGAAACAACAACAAACATACATTTAGACAAGATGTACACAGGAAAAAAATCTACAAACCATCACTAACAATATCTATCTCTATGACAAGCCATCACTTCTCAGTAGACAGATGAGAGAGGGCCATGAAATGGACCTTTGTCCATCAGCGTTACAGTGTTCTTGTTTCTACCTCCTCCTCCTCCTCTCCTGCCAATAGCCTGATCTCAATTTAGTATTTTGACAGAAGTCAGACGCAGAGGGAGAGAGAGAGACAGACAGAGCGCTGAATCTCTCTCCTTCCCGCTGGCTGCAGTCAAATAATCCTCTGCTTATAGCGAGCTGCCCTTGAAGCCAATCCAGCATTAGACTGTCCCCGAGTACATCCCATCCCCAGGTAGAGGAGTGCTAATCCTCCTGACAGCAAAGTGCTCGGTCGCAGCTTACCATTTATTACAAACTACAGAAGTGGGCTGGGTCTAACTCCTGGTTAACAACACAGATAGACTCTAAGTGAACCCTGAGAGGCCGCCACTGAATGTAAAGCTCTGTGAGGGCAGACTTTGTTGTGCAGTGAAATAAAGGCTCCAAGGAAGGTCAGACGTTTAGTTTTGGTTCCCATGCTGAGGAAAAATATGTCAAAATGTTCTTCTCTGGCAGAAAGCATTGAAATCTCCCTCAACTCAGGATTAATCCTGAAGACTGGCTGCTACATGCTCACCCAAATGACTTCAAGTCATCAAGAATTAGCATACCGGCTTGAAATGAAACAAACCCTACTCACATGGACTGCATGGCTTCCTGGATGAGCTGCATCCAGGTGTTGCGTTCGTCCTTTGAGCTAGCCAGGACCTCCATCATCTCGGGCTTCTCGATCCCCGCCGTGATGAGGAAGAGGCCGCGCTCCTCGTTGGCCACCTCCCTCACAATGAGCTTCTGGAGGGAGATGACAGTGGAGCGCTGGTCCTACAGGGCGAGGAGGGGAAGGAAGGAAAGATGGGAGGGGAGAGATGGAGGCGACACAGGAGGAGAATGAGAAAAAAAAAACAAAGGAGATGTCAGTGGGAGGGTCAAGGCGAAAAGGGGGAGGAGGAAAGAGGATGTTGAGAGGATGGTAAGAAGGGTGGGGTGAAGGAGGAGGGGGGAAAGGAAAAGGAAGATAATGGGAGAAGAGTGAAGAGGAAAAGAAAAGGCAGTCAATAAGAAAAAAGAGGGGAAAGAGGTTGATGGGAGGAGTGAGCAGACAAAAGGCAAAACGAGTCTCTCGTTCATGTTATCATCTAAATAGCTCTCAGCTGACTTCTGCACCACAAACCAACGTTTCTTTTCTGCTCTACTCCATAAAAGTCTGAAAACACTCCAAACCACATCCCAAAGTTTTCCCTTCAATGTGTCGCCTGAGGTTACAAAGAGTCAGAGTTGGTTTTTTATGTCTGTCTTTCTATTGTGTGTTAAACATGTTGGAACAAACTCCATGACCCTGTTCAGGAATGTTTAAAGGATCAACCAGTGAGATGATAAAGTGAGCTTACTCTATGATCAGACATTAAGGAAACATGCTATGTTGAAGTGCTGGCTTCTCTGACAACAATGCAGCAGCCAGTATGTCCTCCTTCTAACTTTAGATTCTGGTCCTGAATGGTCTGGATTTGTTTGGACCAGAGAAGGTAGGCGGTTTTAAGGCACCCCCACACGGCCGTTTTGGACGCCCCTCGGTTTGCCAGATATGAGAGCAGTTATCAGGTCAAACCAACAGGTGTTGCAGCGATGGAAGCGGGCAAGAGAACTGGTTCAGATAGAAGTGATTGTACCCGACCTAAAAAGCCTCTGCATGTTTCTAATAAGCTCCACGAGCAGAAACGTGCTCAAACTAGGATCAATATTGGAGATGCTTTTGAAAAATGGAGAGAGGTTAGAACGCAGAAAGGTTTACAGACCGATGCAGAGCTGGATAAACACTGAAGCTTCAGTGTCCACCACATGGTGACCTGCGTGAGCATCCACTCTAGAGAGGAGGGGGGGGGGAGACAGCTCTCTACAATGTTTAGAATTTGGACTGCAGTACCCATTTTAAACACTAGGTGTCAGAGTTACATACTGCTACTTTACATGTGAATGTCTATTAAATCAAGTATAATGTTTCCCATCCTAAAGTCTTTATGTTGGAGCCATTATTTGCTTTCTGGTGATCACATGGTGGCGCTGTTTATAGCCACAGGAATGCATTAAGTATGCTCCTGATTGGCAGCTGGTGTTGTGCACAGAGAGAAAGGTGTAGGAGCAGATGTAAGGAGTCTGATTTTCAGTTCAGTTGTGACGTATTCAACATGAACGTGTTTTTGTTTAGAGGTTAAGGATGTAAAGAGGTTATTTGTGCACACACACTGCAAAAACTGAAATCTGTGGAAAGTCTATTTATCTCTTTTCTAGTCCAAAAATGTCTCATCATTGTTTTTAGCCACATTTTCCTGAGAAGTCCAGATACATATCATATAAGATAAAAAAGCACAAAGATAAGATCTGAACTGCTCGTAAAAAGTAAAAATAGTAACAGATGAGTAAATATCACGGCTTGAAACGTCAGTCTCAAACTCACAGCAAACTCTTGATAATATCCACTTTCTCTCCTGGAACTATATCTGACCTGTATTCATATTTTTAAATATTTGTGCATGTGACCCTTCACCTGGTGTCCATTCCTTCTTGTGTATCTCCAAACTGAAGCTCGACCTGACTGGACTTACAACTCAGCCTGCTTCTCGTGGCTGTCGTCAGCTGAGAGCCACATGTTATTCCTCTTTTCAATGTCAGCAGAGTCAGCTCAAAAGGTTCTTTTTTAATAAGAACTGTGTCTGTGTGTGCCCCCCTGCCATGAAACTATAAGTCCTGTAAACACGGAAAGAAGGACTCAGACATGTATGATTTATCTCAGCTGGGTGTGACGCTCGGGGCCAGAGGACTTTTAGTAGAAGCAGCGAGCTAGCTTCAGGCTAAAGGCAGGCAATATGACACAACAGGAGAGCTACAGTAAGATGGCCGACTAATCCGTACAGCAGCGAGACGAGTGATATAAGAAAATGTGACGACAACCTCTCTGGCAGAGCTAATAATATCTGTTTTGTTGGAGGGAAAACAGAGGGAACAGAACAAGCAGGGACAGTTTTAAAGAGACAGAATGATGATGAGAGCAGGGTCGTACCAGCATGGCGAAGACATATTTCTGGTCCTTTTCTTGAAGGAAGACGAAGCTATCTGATAGGAGCAGAGCATGGACATCTGGAGACAAGCCAGGAGACACAGAGTTATGGTTAGCTGTCTCATTTCTCTAAATATTCATATTCATTTTATTTTATATACTTTATTAACCCCTGAGGGGAAATTGTGGTTCGCACTCTGTTATTGAGAGACATGCTTCTCACACACACAGGCCTGAATCACACACATGCACCAACACGACCTGTGGACATGCATTAATGGAGAGATGTCAGAGTGCGGTGGCTGCCCCTTGGGAGGCACCCCCTGAGCTGGTGGGGGTTCGGTGCCTTGCTCAAGGGCACCTCGGCAGTGATCGAGTGGTGGTCTGGCACCTCTCCAGCTACCAGACCAACTTCCATATTTTGGTCCGCATCAGGACTTGAACCAGCGACCCTCCGGTTCCCAACCCAAGTCCCTACGGACTGCAGCTGGACTGATCATCTCTTCACTGGTAGGAAGAGTGACTCTTGGTCGAGCTTGTCTCCTCACCTTTCAGTCTTCCCTGGCTGTTCTTCAGCTGCAGCACGCCATCGTGGATCAGCCTCCTCCTCAGCAGATCCTCCCTGGCGAAGATCTGACCGCTCTTCATCATCATGATGGACTTGCTGTCCGTGCGGATGTGAAACTCTTTCAGGCGTCGCCTTTTGTCGTGCTCGTTCACCTTGCTGTCGACCGATGCGATCACCTCCTTCACCAGCCGCACGGCGTCCGTCAGGTCGTCGAAGTCTTCTTCGCTCTCTGTGTTTGACATGCAACAAAAGAGGTCAGACAGACGACAGCGAAGTTTCAAACAACATAAAACACTTACTCATACCTGATAACCAATGAGATCGTAGTCAGACCTCATGATTTGTTCGATTCACTTTAAGAAGTCAAAGACTTTTAGAGATTTCTTTTGATGCAGGTGAAACCAACAGACGCTAAAAGCAGCCACAAGTCCATTCAGTAAATAACCAACAGATCTGAACCAGACGGGTGGAGCAGCACAGCTGAGGAGGTGTTTACACGCCGCAGAAGCTGGAGTTACATGTGCCTCCATCGCCACGCTCTGAGAAAAGCTTTAGTTGCAAACATAACGAGTGTGCCTGTTAACTTCAAATAGAATCAGACGAACTGTTTCCCCTTAACTGTACTCTTTATGCTAAGCAAAGCTAAGCTAACCAGCTGCTGGCTTTATATTAAACTGATGCATGAGGAGATTGATCGTCCTCTCTCGTTGTTTAAACTCCTGGAGGTGAAGCTGCTTTTCTCTCGGCCTCTTTAGCTGCTCATGCTAAACATGTGACTCATCTACATATCGTAAACAAAGTGAATACTGACCATAGTTTATAGCTAACAAGACGTGTAAGAGTCAGATTATTGTTGTAGTACCACAAGATGCCACAAGGTGGTGCCTCTGTTGTGTTTTTCTGTGCGTGATGCAGGGAGTTGTTGATCTCTGACAGCCATCTTTTGACTGTGAGAGGACGCTCAACCTCAGTGACGAGTTGGTGAAGGTTATCTTTATTTTATTGTTCATGTATGATCAGTGAATGTAGCGCCATAGAGACCTGTTGTTGTGTGGTTGAAATGATGATTGTAGAGTGAAAGTGCCGTGTGGAAATCCCCACTCTGTTGTCTGTCAGCTATCTGATGCTAACCAGCTATCCCGGGATGTATGCTAATTGCTTCCTGCTGCTAGCTTCTCCACCTGCCATGTTACAGACGTTAAGAGTTTACCCTCCTAATACTGCTTATTGATAGGAAGTTATTGTACATCTTAATATGCTTTGCTTACTCCTTACTCTTATCTGATCGGGGCCAAACTAAGCAAAGCATATCAAGATCATGAAATAGTCTTTACTGTTTGAATCACAAGCTCTAACTTAAAGTGCTAAACATTTTAAATCACACTCCCAGAATGAAGTCTGCAGATCAGCTGCTAGCTTGTTCAAGGCTTTATGCTAAGCTAACAGCGCCTGTTCTGCAGTCAAATAGCCGGACGGAACTAAATTTGTTCTGTTTTCATCGCCGTTAATGTGTGAAATTAACCTCTGTGACTTAAAAGACTAGATTTCTGAGAAGGCAGTGGAGGTTGTCATCTTTTGGAGTGGATTAGGGTGATGTTAGTAATCACGGGGGCGTCTCACAGACTTTCTACGATTTCAATCCTCCCTCCATTTTCTGTGTCTCCACAGCCGAAAACAGAAAAAGTTAAAAGGTCGAAAACAAGCCCGGCTTTCTCAGCCCTCAACATCAAGATAAGCACTTCATAATGACTAATTAGCGAGCAGTATGCTACTAATTAGCATGCTAATAAGCAATGAGTTAATGGTGCATATTGTGACCTACATTTTGTCACTAACAAACGCCTGAGAGTGTCTGTGCCTCTGATTTACATTCACTGAGTGTCATTTGGTGCCGACGGAAAGTGAAATATTTCTCTCCTGTGCTTCTGAGCACCTGAAGACTCCCTCAAACCGGTGACAGCGCCGTGTTATTTCCACTCAGTACTCTCAGTATTTCACAGTTGGCAGGAGAGAGTCTTCTTTAAGCACCTTGGGGATTAAGTCGCAGCTCCCTCGTCCCACATAGAACTATAAACAGGCTTTGGGGAAGGATTAGAGAGAGAGTACACAGTGGGAGGCCAGCTGACGAGAGCTGCTTTGAATCAGATAGAAACATGTTCGGAAAAATATTTCAGCTCCACTTAGTAAGCTAGATCTATTATTCAGGAAATGTATGTATAGTTTCTACGGGAAAATGTGAAACCGTGAGTAAAAGAGTCGACTTTTCAGGAGATGAACTCAGTGAGAGAAGAGGTTCTGATCTAGGATCGTCACGATGTCAGAACTTTAAACTTTAGTATGATATTAATTAACTGTTTTGATTCCACGGCATCAAAGTAGAAGTCCTAGGCAACCAACATCCGATCTTTTCTTGTTTTTAATTACAGAAAATTGCAAGCAAACTCCTCCACACTGTCAGAACTGCATAAAACATTGCCAATGTATATGTGCAGTTTAGACAGTGCCACCTCCTCTGCTCTCGGTTTGTAAGGGTGCGGTCACACTGGCATCCGTACCGTGCCCAAGCACGCTTCAACCCAAGTCCAGTTGATTGGCCAGTGTGACCGCTCCGTTCTGTGCTCAGGCACGCTACACTTCCTTGGCTTTGGCACACTCCAGAGAGGTGTGCTTGGGCACGGTACACTTCATGCACGAGCACAAGCACGCGGGTACACAACGCTGACAGCCTTCATCATGGAGACATCCAGAGTTTTACGGCGTTATCTGACTAAAATGACTTAAAATAAGTCACAAAGTAGCGTCATGTTCTCCGTGTTGTTCTCCGATGTGCAGACTCGACTGCGCTTCCCTTTTTTAGATTTTTTTTTCTCGAGTCCGTCTGTTTGTAAACTGAGCACGCTTCATAATAACATAAAGCATGCAGGTGCTGTATTACGACGCTATGTACAAGAGGTAATCGTGCTTAGGCACGCTTGTAGTGTGACCGCGGGCCGTGCCGGCCAGCGGGGGAATGGCGCAGTGGGGGGCCAATCGTGCTTGAGTACGGCACGGTACGGATTGCCAGTGAGACCGTGCCCTAAGAGACATCAACGTAAAGTTTGTGTCTTCATAAGGCGCCAAAAGGACTTGAGAAACATCTGTTTAGCCAACCTGTGAATTTAAACGGACCACCGCGTCTCTTTGCTTAAAGAGACAGCAGCTGAAATGAGGGACTTCACTGACGCCAGTGTCAGATACATAAGGAGGTTTTTTACTCAATAAGTGTCCCAGACTGACATCATTAACGGTGAACGTGAGAATAATACATCTCCTTTAATACTAGCGCTGTAATGCTGTATTTGACTCATATACTGACCAACCTTCTTCTGACAGTTTCATGTTATTGTGTGCAATCATAAAAACATGGACGACCAATGAGAAGAGGCCGACGTGAAGCTAACCTTTCGTGTGCTGTAGCATTCTCTGAATCAGCACCGGGTACTTCGTTATCCTCTGGGTCACCAGCAAGATGCATTCTGGGATACCAAGCCGCCGCACAATGCTGCTGCTCATCTTTTTCTGGAAGATAAAAACAAAAGTGCTCCAGTAAAAAAGTGCTCAAACAAACAGGCGTCAACACAAGACAAGGATTCAAAAACGTGAAAGCTTGAAAGTGTTTTTCTGAAGGACTACACAGTGATAATACTCGAGACAGTGTTCGCTGTGATTACGGATATTACTATTTCACAGGCGTGGAAGATGATTCACAGAGGTGGAGAGAGGCACACAAGCAAAACAGAAAGTTTCAAGGGTCACAGCTTTCATACAAATCATTTCAATTCATGCAAAAGACAAAAAAAAGATAGACGTAGCTGGCTGAGGAATGAAGCAGCACTGGACAGCAGAGCAGAGCAGTTTGTAATTATTCAACAAGAGACAATCTGGTCTGGAACACCGGACCGCTTCAATTCAATCGTGCAGTAAAAAGGGAGGGGAAGACAAAAGCCCCTGCTCCATATTGTTACACTTCTGTCGGGGAAATATGTGAAGCTCACTTTGATGAAGACCTTGAAGCGTTTGTCTTTGGTCAGAAGGTCCTTGTAGAAGTTCACCGCCTCATTGTGCCGGCTGCAGAATCGGCCATAAATCCTCTTCATGCTCTCGCCGTGGGATCCTGAGAACTGGAGCAGAAATGAACAGGCATGAAGATTAGGAGCAAACACTGGGTTAGCAGAGCAGAAACATGTTAGCTGGGATGCTAACACTGGGCTCTGAGTTCCTGTTTTAACTCTGGATCTGTGTGCAGCACTGGCTACTATACGAGTGTTCAACTCAATGAACATGTGATTTCATAATTCAGCAGAATAAAGCAGCATCCTCAAACACTGGCACTGGTCAAAGACTCAACACGTGAGAGCTGGGGCCTTCTAGACTACGAGACTAAAGCTTGGAGCCCTTCTGCAGCAGGAGCCCATCCCTGCTCGTACCTGGCTGACGAGGATGTCTCCTATCCTGTTGATGACGAAGCCTCCCTCAGAGCTCCCCGCCTCGAGCTGGCTCTCCCTCTTCCTCTCCAGGAGGCGGAGGAGGTGCTGCGTGTGGAACTCCAGGAGTTCATCCAGAGCGGGGAACAGCCTCTCCAGCGTCTGCAGTTCCAGCTGCACCTCCTTCTGCAGGCCTTTGCTGTAGACCTCTGACATGATGCGCAACGTTCGGATGTGATGCATCTCCGTCTGCATGAGCTCTGAAGGACAAACAAGGAAGTGACACTGGTTCAAGTTCACATCTCCTTCAATGCATGCTTTTAAATCTACCACAGAGGTGTTCGAAAGGCTTCAGAGAATTCATGACATGAATTTGTCCTTCACTGCAGACCTTTTAGAAATATGAGCTTTTCAGAATCTCTTCATTCAATTTATTTGTTACAACAAGACTCCGATTAAAAGCCAGCGACAGCCCAAGGACTCTCACAGCCAACAGGAAGTACCTCAATAGACCCTCTGAAAAGCAGATGTCACTGAAACATACTGAAGGCATCAAGGCTGCAACGCACTTCAAATAAAAAAACGTTCCTGTTCTTCTTTACTCCTCCTTTAACCAGCTGTACACCGAACTACCTTCTATCTTTTATATTAAGTAAAGACCTCAATGAGGCCGATCTTATAACTAAACAGATCTGATATAAAATCATGTTTCGGTTTTATTAAAGTACCATAAATGACGTCTTGTCTCTTCACCAGCTCCTTGTCCAGCTGCTGCAGGTACTGAGGCTCCACCCCTAAACTCCACGAGTCCGACTCCAGCTCCTTGGCCTCGGCCTCGAACTCCCCCATCAGCTGCCCGTCCATCATCTCCGTCCCTGCATCGACAACACAGCCTAAACTTACGACTTCATACTCACTCCATATCGTTTTTTTCTCAAGTGCTGGGTGCATCCCAAGTCTCTTAAGCTGCATCCTTGCATCCTTCACTTGCGTATTTGTCCCTCCCACCAGAGATGGGACGCAAGTAAAGGGAGCGAAGGAGAGAGGGAACGAGGAAATGTGTTTTAGGGGACATGAGACGTCCTTTCACACCTTGGTGTGTGTGCTGTCTGTGTGTGTGTGTGTGTGTGTGTGTGTGTGTGTGTGTGTGTGTGTGTGTGTGTGTGTGTGTGTGTGTGTGTGTGGAGTGTGTGGTGTGTAGTGTTTGTGCTCTGTGTGTGTGTGTGTGTGTGTGTGTGTGTTGTGTGTGTGTGTGTGTGTGTGTGTGTGTGGAGTGTGTGGTGTGTAGTGTTTGTGCTCTGTGTGTGTGTGTGTGGTGTGTGTGTGTGTGTTGTGTGTAGTGTGTGTAGGGTGTGTTGTGTGTGTGTGCTGTATGTGTCGTATGTGGAGTGAGTGCTGTTTGTGTGTGTGTGTGTGTTTGTGTGTGTGTGTGTGTGTGTGTGTGGTGTATGTGTGGTGTATGTGTTGTGTGTGTGTGTGTGTGTGTGTGTGGTGTGTGTGTTTGTGTGTGTGTGTGTGTGTGTGTGTGTGTGTGTGTGTGTGTGTGTGTGTGGTGGGTGTGTGGGGTGTGAGGAGTGTGTGTGTTGTGTGGAGTGTGTGTAGGGTGTGTTGTATGTGTTGTGTGTGTGTGTGTGTGTGCTGTATGTGTTGTGTGTGTTCTGTGTGTGTGTGTGTATTGACCTTCGTCGGTGAGGGACTCCATGGACTCGGTGACCTGGTTGTTTCTGTTCAGGGAGTCGGTCGACTGTGAGAGATACCGCAGGCCTTTGATGGGCATGTCGTCAAACACCGGCCTGAAGGGAGGAATCATAATAAAATATATTTATTGTCTTCTTCACGACCACAGAAACACTGTGACCAATCACAGCAGTATACACTAAGGTTAAACACACACACACAAACAGGGGCTCACCCGGCGATGTTGCTAATAGAGAGACTCTTGGAGAGGTTGTTGCCATGGAAATTCATGATGCTGGTGTGTCTCCGTGATGAAGGGATCATCAGGGAGGAGTGGTCTTCAGGGGACAAGATGGCGGACCAGGGACGCTCCCTCGTCCCTCCAGCTGGACCGCAGACAGAAACATGACAGGACGTAAAGACTTCACTCATCGCTCTGTACTTCTATGAAGGATTTTGTTTCATTGGCATCAAAGGGGGGAAATTTTTCATTTCAAAAACGTTGACTGAAAAAGCTGCATCAGTATTGAACTTCTTCTCTTCATACATCCTGACTCAGAGACCGCTCTTCAGTCGACCTTCTGCTACAAGATTTTATCGAGTTATTTATTTTTCATAAAAAAATGAGCTTTACAGCAAAACTGTTTTAAAACCATCCAGTCTGAGAGGAAGGAGAATCTGTGTTAGTCCTGAGAGGATGCCAAAACTTGTAACTCAATCTGTGGACACATCGTCCGTTTGTAACCATAGAGACAATGTTTGAATGTTTCTTCATTCTGCACTCATTTCTTTACTATTTACCTCGAATCACTGCACAAGAGCCACTGGTGCACACTCTCTGTATTTCCTCTTCTTCTCAGAAACTGTGAATTTGAGTGACCCTCGTCCTCTTCTCATTGTGCCAGTAAGGCCTAGTCCACACGTAGGCACATTTTTTTAAACAAACGTTTTCCTGCTCTGCTTTAAAAAATAATCCGGTCCACACACGCCCAGTTCCCTAAAACATCTTCATCCACATGAAAACTTGAAACACACGGCTGTCATTAGCACGTAAAGCTAACAGCGATCGATGTCCTTGACATGCTTAAATGTTCTCGCCATTCCTCTGCAATGACCATTTCATTTTACAAAGTCGTCCATTCTGGCGTCTCTGCTCGTCGACATAGTGGGAGAGTAACTGTGTATGTATGTGTGAGCATGTCAAAAGTCCAGTTAGCAACGTTAGCACCAGCGCTAGTTTAGTTACGTCTGCTGTCGCACTAATCTCATGTAAACTAAAGTGACAGCGTCGCACGAAGACGTCACACCGAAGAGAAACCGGCGCACAGCGTGACGTTACAAGAACAAAACTCTGTTTTCCCCGTCTACACAGAAACACCTGAAACAGAGTTTCTGAACATCTTCACCCTGAAGGAGTTTTACTGAAGGAGAGTTTTCAGTGACCTGAAACGCAGTTTGTGTATGCAAGCTACGCTTTCTAAAATACCCGCCTACGTGTGGACGAGGCCTCAGATAGACACAAATGTTGATCCTTTTGGATTCGGCATATTTTAAATGCTATAAACTGTTATTTTACTGATGATAGTAACGGGAAGAATCAAAGATAAAAAAAAGAACTGATGGTACATTTTGAAGCAAAGCTGCCACGAGAGAAAGAGAGAACAGCTGTTACACGTAAACAAACACTGACCTTCTAAAGTTTCTTGAGCAAAAGTTACGTTCATGTCTCTTTAAATAAACAGAGATCAGCGGAGGTGATGCCGTCCACATTGCACAAACACATTGGCTACTCTCTGTACTGATGGATTTGTGGAGTTCAACAGTGTGCAGGAGTTTGCATTCTCAAATAGAAACAAGAAATGATATTCTATCCTGCCCAGGGCTTGTTGAGGTATTGAGTCAGGTATCAATATTATTTGATTTCTACTAGTGTTGTATGAAAGTTTAAAATTCTGGTGAAATGGAGATTTGTAGAAGTTGGGTTGACACTCACATTTGTTCCTCATGGTGACTGTAGGAAAAGAGCCTGAGTCTGGTACTGCAAACTGCTGTTTGGGAAGCTAGCCAGAGAAACAGAGAATAAAAGCATATAAAGAAGAGCTCAAATCGATGTTGGCTGCAGGAGAACAGAAACTGTGCAGGATCAGAGGTCGGAGTCGCTCGGAGGGAGAGTGAGAACTTTTACCTTCATCTTCACCTTGGCACAAACGGGCAGGCTGTCCCTGCAGCTCTTGTGGACGGAAGCATTACAGTCTGGAAAGAAAAAAAAGCAACAGACTGTCAGTGAATACTGTGAGCATGGGGGCGGAGGTGATGGGGGGGAAGGGGGTGGAGGGAAGGTGGGGGCAAGAAATTATGACTGGTTTTCATAACCGGCCAGGAAACTCCACCAGCCCACTAATGAAAGCCAGACTGGAGCTGAGCATGTGATGCAATCGAGGGGTAACACTGCTGCTGGACGGAGGAGGGGAAAAAAAGAGAGAACGGCTGGGGAACGACTCTCTCTCACACACACACACACACACACACACACACACACACACACACACACACACACACACACACACACGCACGCACGCACACACACACACACACACACACACTGGGGTGCATGGGAAAATGACTATTATGTAAACATTCCCTGCTCTGTGATCTGTTGGCGTTCAAAGATAAATAATTCTGTACTTTGTATTTCAAGCTGCCAAATCGTTTCATAAGAGCCGACTTCGAAGCAGCACGCCGTCACGTTTATTGAACATATGTCTAAATCGAGCTGCACAGCGAGTCTCCGCTGAGTGTTCTACAGACGCGTTGCACAAACGAAAACCCACAAACCAACCATCGACCTCGTCATCCACATTTCCGTTTGTCGAGATTACATCAACGCACTGAGGCTCACAGTAAGAGTGAGACAATAATCCTGTTTAACTCAACAAGAACAGAGAGGCAGCAAAACTTTCAGAGGTTTTTATTTTCACTTCCACTTCTGCCCTGAAAACGGTTCTATTACTGTAAAAAAGAGGAAAGGATCCGGCTGGTAGATTATGTAATATCTCTAATTGTGACTCCAGCAGCAAAACCAGCTGAAATTCCTGCAGTGTTTTTCCCACTCTAAAGTGGTTTTATTGGGTATTTTACTGCTTCTCGTGGACGTCTAACTAATTCCAGCTAATCTCAGACAAAGGATCACTGTATTTGTCTGTGCAATGGACAGCAGCCAGACATCTGTGAGTACAAAACCTCTGGAAAAAACACTCCAACAATTCGAACCAGAGCAGCTGAACACAACAGGGACTGTTTCCCAGTCTCAAGTATTTGAGGCAGATTGTGACCATTGAGAGTATCGCTGAGAGCCACGGCAGAGCTGGTTTCTCCTTTTTAGGCTGTTTCTGGTCTCTCGCCAAAGCTTGTGCAATAAACTACATCCTCTTCAGAGCTGCTGCTGCTGCTTCAGTGGAAAACAATGCAGAAAAAAAGAAGTTTCACTACTTCAAACAGATCATGAAGTCCCGTCTACCAAGTCTGCCCGGCTTCAAGTCTTTCTTACAACACGTGCAACATTTATAATACGTATTGTTATTGTCTGTGCACAAGTCAAACTCTTTAAAGTAACATATAGTGATATATCCTGGCCCACGTTGAGCAAGCAGCAACAGATGAAGAAAATTGAAGCTAATGCAGAAGTGTAAAAACCTGCAGTTCCTCGAGTGTCCACTTGAGGCTGGCTCCATTAGAGCCTGTCGTAAAATGCCTGATATTACATCATCAGCCTCTAAAGCTCACTTCCTAATCGGTGTAACCTTTACGGGGGGGGGGGGAGATTTGATGAAGGCTAAAGACCTGACTATACTCGCTTTTAACTACACGTAAAACATCCATTCACACACTGCTGCAGAAGCAGCGGAGCAACTTGGGGTTAAGTGTCTTGCCCAAGGACACATCGACATGTGGCTGCAGGAGCTGGGGATCGAACCCCCGACCTCCTGTTGAGAGACAGCCGACTCTACCAACTGAGCCACAACCCCCCCCCCAAACTTATGTGGTGCTCCCTCTAGAGGATTCCTCCAGTAACACACGTTGCACATCGACAAGTGTGTGAACATGTATGTTCACGATGCAGCCGGTTGTCTACGCGAGCGCGTGGTTCAAACGCAAGTATAGTTGAGTCTTAAGAGTAATTCCGAAATTTGAACAATTAGAGGCGTGGCAGATTTGACGGACAGGCAGGTGTGTTGTAGCTGTTTGAACGAGGCCAGGCTTCAGTTTAGCTAGATCCTATTACTGACTTCAAACTGTCGGCTTTGTTCGTGTTGATTTTTATACAGTCTTTGGTACTGAGCGAGCCTTCACAGTAAGTTGATGTGACCACTTGACACCCGATGGTGTGTTTAAGTTCACTCTGGAATTTTTCTTCACAGCTTCTCCTACCTGCTTATTGCATGTTGTGAGTTCTCTTCAGTGCAGAGAGCCCCTTTAATAACATGACACTTAACCGGCTTTTATTAGTCTTAAAGTCCTGCTCAGTCACAAACAACCTGAGGACAAACACTTACTCGCACAGTGGAATCCCCCCTTGCTGTTGAAAGCTTTACTGCACTGGGAGCACTTGGCGGGGGGGGCCCAAGATGACCGCTGAGAAAAGATGACCATTAGTTGCCTTCTTGTCTTTCTCCTTGCCCTCCTTCTCTTTGTCCCTCTTCTCACGCTCCTTTTCCTGCACAGGAGAAGAGAGGAAGTTAAGTTCATGATAAATAATTAGTTGAACATTTTAACCAGCCAACAAGAAGTTTAGAAAAACATTCAGACTCGGTGCTGAGCGACCTGCGGAGCAGACAAACGTACCAGACGTGGCTACAAGACTCGTCAGCATTCGAGCGCTTTGTGTTTAGTTCCAATCTGAATCCAGCAGAGCGACATTATTACTCTGATGTGCTGCACTGCAGGAGGCCTTGCATATTAAGTGATGCATTATTTATGCTGACAGCAAATGGTCTCATTAGGAGACTGTTTTAAATGTGCTGCTGTAAAGCTTCTGTTTACAGACAATGTTATTCTGTAGAGAGAGAGTTAGTGGTAGAGGGTTGTAATGCTTGCAGAGCAGTTATTCAATCCTTAGTGATGCCTCGTGTTTTAAAGCCATCTCTGTTATTGAAAGGTTTTTATTAGAACTGAAGCTGTCTCTCTCTCTCCTCCCGTCTCTCCATCAGCTCACAGTCATCTGTCATCACCAGATCTGATTGGTCGGTTAGAGTCTCATACAGGTCGATTTCTTATATTGAACATGATCAATTATTACATCGATTACAAACTGCAGAAATATGTTGGTAATGTTTAGGTACTGTTTGGAAACAGGTCATGACATGTTCCATGTTTCGAATCAAAGTTTTGGTGTCGTTACCATCCCAGCTGGTAGTCCATGACAACAGTCACCAAGTAAACCGAAATAATCAATCATGACATCGTGGCGTAAATGAGGCTCGTATTTAAACCGTCTCGTGATGAATGAGCAGCGAGGACTCAAACACTCTCGACTCCAGTCGGAGACACGCTGTCTGGGAATCAAATCTGTGACCTTTCCGTAACAGGGCCGTCTTTCTGCTCCCTCCTCATTCATGGACGAGGTCATCCTCAGCTGTTGGTCATCTCTGCACACTGAGCTCAATCACAATCCCATAAAGCGATGCCGAGAAGAACAGAGCTCTCATTCTCTTGGATTTGCATCACAGAGCCTCCACCCAAACCCAGAGGAAATGGGAAAATAGAGTTTCCAGCTCGTTTTAATAGCCGGCCCGGGGCCTCTCGGTTTGACGGGACCACAAAGCTCTGACGTACTCCAGCTCATTTTGTTCAGCCGCTTCGAGATACCATGAGGCTGACTGGACCACAGCAAGCTGCCTTTTTTTTTTTTTACAGACATTACAACACTTTGCTTTTATTCTCACTTCCTGCAACAACAGCGACCGAAGCAAAGGTGAAACAAATCAACCAAAGTCTCTGAACTAGAGGCCTGATAAAGTCTTCTTCACCACATGAACACCAATCACAGTCATTGTTGGATATGACACCTGTAGATATCTAAATTAAACACCGACAGTTACACTTAGAAACAAAACACAAGTATGAAATACGGTCTTCTGGCTTCAACAGGAGCAGAAATAGCTTGTGACACCCGAGCCCGAGCTTGAGACAAAGAGACACTGGGCTGTGTAACAGAGGATGACTTCAGTGGAAAAAGACATCAGCCCTGAGGGGAACACAGCGTCTCTTTAAACATGATATTGTGACAGTCCTTTCACTACAATTACAGCTGGGAAACCAGAGCTCTCCGATAGCCTACCTCCAGCCAACCTTTGAATCTCAGCGAGAAGCCGTGGCTCCCTGTGAATCTCCTGCAGACCATCCTGGGCTGCGGCCGAGCGGCTGAAGCTACAAGCGGCACTGAGGCTCCATCAGGAACGCAGCAATGAGGAAGTGACCGGTTGCTACAGGACGTGCTATTACTGCAATGACCTTTCAGTCCGGTACAGACGCTGTGTCAAAACAGCACACACTAGATCCTCTTCCAGACTCTTCGTCCACACTCACATCAAATACTCAGGACATTTGGATGTAGTTGGACATTTTTAAAGGTCTTTTGTTTGTTGTTGGGAGGAGGGAGGGCAGAGCTAGTTGTATTTAAAGAAGAGATGAGATGTTTGTATGCAGTCAGTGAGGTGTTGTGGTGGTGATCCAACAAGCCTCAGGCACTTTGGTCTAATTGTTGTGAGTCCTTGAAAACCATGATCAGTGTTTCAAACCTCTGACGGCTGCAGGTTGTGGTGAGCTACAGAATCCTGTCACTTTAAAAGCAAAGAGATGACCGAGGTTAGAGATGAGATTATCAAACCACAGCCAGCTCTGTCTTCCTGTTTTACTTCCCCTTCACCCCTGTGTCACTTTGCAAAGAGCTGCACAAGAGCAGTCCCAGAGCAGCAGTCGACGGGCGCACTCACACGAGGAAATCCGTACAGTGCCCGAGCACGTTTGTCCAAACTCAGGAATGTCTCCTGTCGATGATAGACCTATGGAGGTTTGATAGAACAATATATTTCAACTCTTTCAAACTGACACATGAAACAGGACTGATCAAACTCACACTGACCATTAGATTCTGACTCACTGCCCTGACTCACTGCCCGGACAACATTTAACACCACACACTCACGTTTGTGACCAGAAAATTGCAAAGCCACAACCCTGAGAAACAGTGCCTTGCCCTCGAGGAGGATGCACAGGGCGGCTCTCAGTGCGACTGTGCTAAAGTTTGAATGAGGAGCAGCGTGAGGCTGGGGAGCAGCCTGGTGTCACTCATTGCTGCTTGAAGGAGTAAATGTTTAAAAGAGGCGAATCTTCACACAACACGTGAAAACCTGCTGTGAAAAACATCAAGGAAACAGTGACATCAAGTAAGACTCTTGGAATCATTAGAAATAACTCACCCTGGTCTTTTTGTACATCTTATTCTTGAGGTAGCTGAAAGTCCGGCTGACTTTCGTCACGTTCTTCCCCTCAGTGTCGCTTCGCAGAGGGCCAGGTTCCTCCTCTGATATGCTGTCAGACACACACACACACACACACACACACACACACACACACACACACACACACACACACACACACACACACACACACACACACACACACACACACACACACACACACACACACACACACACACACACACACACACACACACACACACACACACACACACACACACACACACACACACACACACACACACACACACACACACACACACAGATTCACATTTCATCCTCCTACCTGTTCACACTTTCTGAAAACAGTCCGTTACACCTCTATAAAGGTTCCATTGAGATTCGACTGCTCTCTAGAACCTCTGATCACTGTTTCTTTAAGGGTCTATAAAAGGTCCCAGCCACAGTCAAGATGTAAACACCTATATCTATATTTCAGGTTAAGTGCGTGTGCAGAGTTGGACTTACCTGTATGCCAATGATCCGGAGGCACTGGAAAACGACCTCATACCTGCAAGAAACGAGACCAGAAGTGAGCAGCTGTAATGTGTTTGTTATCTCAGGTGGTTGTTCTTTTCTATTTAAGGCTGTGTAGAGGTCGACCACACAAACCAGCAGGTCGCCCAGCTTTGCCTGAACATACGGTGGACATAAATGACCTCACTGACGTAGTTCTAGTGCTGAACCTGGAGCTCCTGGAGTCTATTGTCTCAACTTTGAAGCACACAACCCCAAGCTGAGTATTTGACTCCGAGCGCTACCACAATGCAGGTGACCTACACTCAATATTGTGGCTAAACACATCAAAGCTCTGAGGCTGCTGCAGACTTCTCTGTGTGCAGAGTCATTTCTGTAAACAGGACGTTGTTACGTTCACTCTTGGCTGCAGAGATCCCCACACGCACACACGCCTGTCCTTCATTTGCTCCTTTAATGTCCCTGAGGACGGTATTCAACATCACCTGCTCTCATGGAAGCTGTGTTCAGGCCACAAACTAAATGTTTCTGGCACTGATGAGGGCAGCGAGCTGAAGTACGACCTTTAACCCACGGCCGATTATTGCTGCAAAACTCAAACCCCAACACGGTGTTTCCACAGTTTCAGTACCACAGGAACAAAAATAGAAGTCCAAGGTTCCCAACAGTAGCTCTATTCAGACCGCTGTTTCAGGCCGCGATATGTACGCCCCTGTGACGTTTCTCCTTCAATCTGAATGTCGTGGAGGCGTAATGGGGGGACGGAGTGACCCCCCCCTCTGTACCGCCTTCAGAGGTAGTAACAGAGGAGACAGCGGGGAGCACAGCCCTGTGTGTGTGTGCATGTCTGACTGTGTGTGTATGTGGAGCTCCCACTGTTTCGTGCCTCTGCAACGCTGAAATGCAATGTGAAGTCAAAGACTAGGACGCCGATATTAAGCCGTCCTAGAATCCGTATGAATGTACAAAGACGTGGTGACGGCTGAGCTTAGCTACGGCACTTTTACAATAAAAACAGTCTGATAAGGGCTGTTGGGTAATTTCTTTTTGTCATCACTAAAAATGGTAATAATTTCTGTACCTGAAAGCTGCCGATGTGTTTTTGCAGTTTCGACAATGACTCTCGTTCTCTCGCCGCAGCTTTGGGTTGAAAGTATGACTGCAGAGCTATATCTCAGATCTTTGTCTCAGCAACTTTTATTTTGTCCTCCGCTGAAGCTTCATTAACTCGCACACATTCTGAGTTATGATGTTTGAGGCTAGCCGGCTCTAATATTTAAATCTGGATTTCCTGGCTTCACTGACGGACAAAATGTTGGAATCCTTGAATGAGTCTCACTTCCTGGTTGGTGGAAGATAAAAAAGGAATACTACTCTTCAGGGAAACACCTTCTAACAACAATGTCTATAATGTGATCTTCTGGTGTTTTGCACGACTGTGCTGCAGGCGACACGGTGAAGGACACACAAAGGACACTAATGGAAGATCTCACAGGTAGAAAAACACAGCTGAGTGTCTTTAAATGAAGCTGACAGAGAAGAAGAATGGGGCAGGGGAGGGGGGGATAGGGGGGTATGTGATTGCTTTTGACTCTTCCTCTGGTGATTGTGTTTCCTTATTGTGAAGAGACAAAACAAAGACTAATCTAAGGGAAGGTCAGCTGCATGCTTCTCTGTGCTGGGAGAGGGAAAAGACAAAGTCATGTTCTATGTCCTCGCCATGAATTATAAATACAGAGTCAGGGGCAGCACTTTAAGGGGGTCTTTGGGGGTCTCTAACAGTAGCAGCTAGCGCTCTGACAGCCTTACTCTACAGCAGCTACATTCACTTCACATTACTTACTCAAGCTATCATCATCGCTAGACGAAGAGTCCCCGTAAACGAACTGAGACCTAGATTTGGTGATGATGGGGGAAAGGTTGAAAGAGAAGGAAATTCGCCTCTTACATCTCAGGCGTCCCACTGCTTGGGGGAGCGGCGAGGGGGGGGGGGGGCAGGAGGAAGAAAAGAATCACAGCAGGAACTGATTAAAGTGATTAAACCTCTGCTGATTAAAATGAAGGAACTGTGGTACAACAGTGAGGAGGGGGGAGAGGAGGTGAAAGATGAAGAGAAGCTTTCACAAAATAACGGTTAAAGACAGAATCATTATGTTAGAGGCCGTGCACACTCACAGGTGTGTCCACGGATCCTGAGGGATTAGATCCCAGATTTAATAAACCAGTTAGATTCTTAACCCTCCTATCGGAAGAGGTGCAACAAAAAAGCAGCCTCACAACTTGTCACTCACCATCATTGTCTCTCTGGCTGATGGCGAGCATGGATACAGACTTGGTGAGGGGCAGGGACATGGGAGGACAGCTGTTCCGCAGAGGCCGATAGCGCCTCATTTTCTGGAGCGAGAGAGAAGGTGGAGTCAAACACAGAGCACAACAATCAAATCGATAAACAAGGACAGGCTGAGGAGATGACGAGGAACCGTTTATTAGCAGTCACTAAACGAGAAACAGGAACGCTGAAGCGAAAAGGGAAACTACATGAATGATTCGTGATGTTGTATGTCACAGTTTGTCTAAATGCAATGAGAGGGGAGCGACGCCGCCTGAGGAAAGTCATGTTTATTAATTCTAACTAATCCCAAAACTGACAAGTCTTAAAGTTCTCCCCGCTGTTTACAAGTTGTTTTTTAATGCACAAGCAAATGCATTTTCCCTCTCATGGGAATTAAGCTGAGCATGATTTGGAGGATCCCTCAGGCGGACGTGGTGACAGGATGAAGAAATGATATCTACAGGAATACAGTGATGATGTGTGCGTGCGTGCATGTTAGTTTTTTGTGTGTCCTGACCTGGTCATGTAGTCGGATGTGCTCCCCCAGCTCCTCCTGCTCCTCTGTCAGAGACACCAAAGAGCCCCTGTCATCACTGTCGTGCCGGGGCATCCTTAAAGGCTCCAGGATTCGAGGCACCTGGGTGGTCGGGCCCCTCAGCTCCTCCTGGACCCCACTGAGACCCTCCAAGCTGTAGCTGTGGAGACAAACAGAAGACAGAGGTGACCTCTAAGGAAGAGGAAGGACGAGACTTCATCACAGCTTCCTTGTTCCAGCCTCATCAAACACATGCACCTGTTGACAGACACACACTCTTCACACACACACACACACACACACACACACACACACACACACACACACACACACACACACACACACACACACACACACACACACACACACACACACACACACACACACACACACACACACACACACACACACACACACACACACACACACACACACACACACACACACACACACACACACACACACACACTCTTCACACACACACACACACACACTGCTGGTCTTGCACAGTGTTTAGCCAGCTGAGTTATCACCGGGCTCCGGAGCAGATTTACAGCTGAAGCAGCGGCGAATGACTTCCAACATCAGCATCAGCATAGAGAGCTCCGCCGCTGTGATTTACAAACCCAATTACATCGATCTATGACTGGAAATAAGAGGCCTTGAAGAATCCAATGCAATGATTATGGAGAGGAAAACTACAGCTACATTTCAGGATGAGCTATGCTACCCGGCTGCAGCTCTGCTCGCTGCAGGACAGACTCCCTTATAGTTAAAGCTCCAGCAGTAAATTACTCTTATCTCCAGCCCTCGGCTTCGTACGGCTCTCTATTATCCGGCAAATCTTCAGGCCAACATTTAAACATTACTAACCTAAACTGAACCAAAAGAATCCAGACTTTGAGATGATCAGTGAGCAGCACAGAGCAGCACTCACCTACCATCAATGCAGATGACTCAACCTGTAACGTGAAGGCCTCCTGCCTGTGTTATATTACACGCTGACATACAGATCATACATGAATAAAAGCGGCAGCTGCTAACGCCTTCTGCTGCAGGAGGTCACTGACTGACTGATTGTCTGGGCAGGGCATACACAAAACACAACACATGCACACACGCACATTCGCCCTCAAAAACGACAAATGCAAATCAAGCAGCATGTAAATACGCCCAATTCAAAGTAGGTCATGTGCCAAAACGTCACACACATACACCAACACGCTGTACCTGAGGGAACTAAGTACTTCCACACAGTGACTGACGGGAGCTTCAGGAGGGCGACAGCTGAAGCAGACTGTGTGTGTGTGTGTGTGTGTGTGTGTGTGGGGGGGGGGGAGGGGGTTAGTAAGGGGGAGAAAGAGGAGATAAAGAGGAGTGATGGGGAGCAAGTCAAAGCAGATACAGCAGATATGTGAAAAATGAGAAACAATGCTTTGACAAACTGCCTCTCTGACTCTGAGTGCGACTTTTCACACGGCAAACACTGAAAATAGGTTCGAGATCATTTCCTGCTGCAGTATTTTGGTAATTACGAGAGCTGACACGAAACTCAACAGTTTCCCAGTAAGATCTAACTCAGAGTAAGATTAGCAGAAGTCACATTAACACTGCTTCTAAGTGTTTTCTGTTGTTTCCCTCTCAGAGAAAGACGTGGCCTGATAGTGTCAGAGGCGGTCTCTAAGTCAGAGCGCCTCAGATACAGAGGTCGTTATTCGCTGGCTACACAACACTAAATTTAAAGGAGCAATGAAGTGACCACTGAGCAGGAGTCACTCACTATTCACGCCATTTTGTAGTGGTGTCCGAATTCTGAGTGAGCATCATCATACCCTGTAGTGGACTCATTATATCCCACAATGCATTGGGAAGAGTAGTGTACAACGACTGTTCACTATCCAAGCAATATATCCCATCACGCATTGCAGTTCAAAGATTTTTTGCGAGCAGAAAGTGGCGTTTGATTCGACCGCTCTCAGACAGACGAGAGCAGTGACCAGCGCAAACACAGAAACAACAAAGTTCATATTTGAGACGTTTCGACTGAAATCTGATTTAATAAAGATTTAAAGATCGTCAGCGGAGAAACGTGGCTGCAGGAGCTGGAGATCAAACCTTCGACCTTCCGGTTGAGAGACGAACGACTCTACCACTGAGCCACAGCCACCCAGTGCTGATGTCACTGTCAGAGGCCGATGTGTGAGCGAGTAGTGTCCGACATGTCTTCTTATCGCGCTGAATGAGTGCACTACGTAGTCCACTATATACTGTAGGGAGGAGGGAGGAGGGAGGAGGGAGGAGGGAGGAGGGAGGAGGGAGGAGGGAGGAGGGAGTGATTTCAGACACGGTTGCTGATATTATCGACCGATATCAGCACATCCAGCGACTATCAGTATCACTATCGGATCATTTATCTTAGATATGAGCCGATATCACTGGATTTACTCAGTAGTCAAAGAGAATGTAATTTAAGTTTCATTGTATTAAACCAGCAGTTCTCTGTCACCAGCAGAGGGCGCTATATGAATTACAACGAGCATCATCACTCTGCAGAGTGCCGAGCGCTGATGCTACTTTCCAGCTGAGTGACCATCTTGTCTTCGTTATAAATCTTTTCAACAAGTGTTTGATAACTGAGGGATCAACACAATAAATGTGTTTATGTCAGATCAAAGACAGATCTTAGAAATATATCGGCCGATTTATCAGGATCGGAATTTTTTCTCTTTCTAATATCGACATCGTCCTTAAACCTCCTCATGGGTCGGGCCCTACGTCTTACATTTCTTAAATCTCTTCTGTTTTCTGATTAGAGAGTTTTACTTTGAAGGAAATTATTTTAAGATCTTTTACGGGTTGTTTTCACGCACCTCCATGTTTTTATTGTTGTCTGTGACATTATGATTTCCTGTAAAGGTTAACGTTTCTCTTTATCTCCATCTATCAATGAAATCGATCTGAAACTGCAAAACACAAAGAGGTGAGACTATCAGAAATGTGACTTCGGGGCGCTGGTGGCTCAGTGGTTAGTGCACATCCCATATATGGAGGCTATAGTCCTCAACGCGGGCGGCCCGGGTTCGAATCCAACCTGTGGCTCCTTTCCCGCATGTCAATCCCCACCCACTCTCTCTCTCTCCCTGATTTCAGACTCTATCCACTGTCCTATCTCTCCAATAAAGGCACAAAAAGCCCCAAAATAAATCTTAAAAAGTGACTTCAAACAGCGCCTGATGTCTGATAAGCACGCATCGCTTCTATAAAGTCAAGCTCCTCAGAGTGACTCGCTCCTTGTGTCTCATCCCTCAGCTCTCATGGACGTAGCCGCGTGTGGCTACCTCGCTGAAATACTGGCGCTCACGCCTCCTGCGCCAATCTGCAGAGCGGCTATTGTCAGCCCCGTCTTCCTAAACTAAACGCCATTCATAAGGAACTGTATCATTTAATCTATTTACACACATTTAAACAGTAGTGAGGATATAAAATGGTGTTTCATCAGTTTGAGTCTCCACAGATCAGTTCAGTCAGACCGCTCACGTTTGCATTGATGGAAATATTTAGAACATAGTTTGAGTTTGGAGTCTAGGCTCCGACCTCGTCACTCCTCAGATTTATTTTGCATGCAGACTTCAAGATGTGATGACAAAATATCTTAGACCCCCCCCCACCCAGAGGGAGCCTGCAGATGGGTGTTGGGGTGGTGAAGGGGATCGTGCAGCACTGGTACGAGAAAGCAAAGCAATGACAGAGCAGAGAGAGAGAGAGAGAGAGAGAGAGAGAGAGAGAGAGAGAGAGAGAGAGAGAGAGAGAGAGAGAGAGAGAGAGAGAGAGAGAGAGAGAGAGAGAGAGAGAGAGAGAGAGAGAGAGAGAGAGAGAGAGAGAGAGAGAGAGAGAGAGAGAGAGAGAATGGAAATCTTGCAGCTTAAATAGAGCGCCATGTTGGGAGGATGTGTGTGATTGGAGATTGAGAGAATGACGTCAGTGTGAAATCAGTGCAGAGTGACTTGTCTTCCTGAACTAGCTCGAAGGCGTCGCCTCATTCTATGTTTTCTCCAAACCAAATTCAACATACAGAAAAATAAAGTTGAAATCTACTCTCTACAAAATGTTGTCTGTTTGATAAATAACGCTGCCGTGCATCTCCTCGTTCATGAAGAGTGTGCTGCTGCTCCCACCTGTCAACACACTGACATGACAAACTCTCTCTCAGGCAGGCAGGGAGGCCCAGGCACAAACAAAGAAGCCTTAATGTACACTAAATAAATATGTACATGATAAACGGTGTTTATGATAGGGAGTCCAGGAGGCTTCCCTCAGCCTCTCGAACTGAAACAACAACACTCAGGGTCACTCACGATTAGACTTACAGAGGATGTTTGCTTATTGTTAGAGCTCCTTTCTGCTGGGTTAATATGCATGCACCCTTTACTAAGCTTGAGACAGATTTACATTTTGTTTAACAAATTTACGAGATGTGAAGATGCACTTTTAGAAGTCTAGAAACAATTCAAAGAACCAAAGAATCTCCTCGGAAAGCGAACGTAGCAAATGCTGGAAGAGACTGATGAGAAACAAAAAACTGAGCGGCCCTCATTAAGATCATAATTTTGGTCACCATCTGTATAGCGCAGTCAATAACGTTTTCCCACCACAACAAAAGAATTGACCGCTCACTCAGTCACTTCTGGAAGTCGGTACATTCCCTTACCGGCAGGATTCTGTCGTTTGTAAATTTGTCTCAGCGCTCGTTAAAGCGTTTTGCATCCTGTAAACACTTTTTCTAAAATGTAAAAATCATCTTATTTCAAGCTTTAAGAGAGAGTCTCACATTTTGTAATTTTGGTTTGCACTTCTCAGCCACCGTAGTTTTCACACAGTGATGAAGCCGTTCTTCTGGCATTTAGGAACATTTATGCACAAAGTAAACTCAACTTCCCTCCTGCTTTTACTGCTTTCTTCTCCAACACTGAATGCCAAACTTTCCCTGACGCCTCATTGGCCAGTACAGTCATCTCAGCCTCCAGAGCGACACTCCCCTCTTCACCCATTGGCTGCCTGTTATCACCAAACCAATACACAACACTAGTAGGTCTCAACCCTCTCTTTGCAGTACGTCTGACACTCCAGTAGTCTGCAGGGACGATCAGCCAGCAGACATTCAAAAAAGCAGTAGAGACACCGAGGCCACGCCCTCATGAATTTGCCATTGCTGGTCACCTAGCAACAAGTCAATCTTTACAATGATCTGATGAATGTGATTTATGATTACCTTCTCCTGTGAAAGGTCAGCTTCCCTTCACCACGGCTACAGACGGAGCTGGAGGTGATGGATGAGACAGACACAGGGAGACGGATGATGGGTGAGATGAGTGGGGATAAGAGGGGGTGGCAGGTCAATACGGACATAATGAAAGAATGAACTGTTCTATTTTCTGAGGGGACCATCTTCTTTTTCTCAGTATGTTGGAGATCTTCAGGCACTATTAAACCTGCCTCACACTGCAGGAGTTTTAAAATCATTCCAGATTTTGAATTCAGGTATCATCACACACGAGGAAAATCCTAGCAGATCTACTTCTCCATAATCTAGAACATGCTCACACTATAAGATATGAACATAATGGAACATCACAGACTACAGGATGTTACTAAGATTATCGTTCCCGACGGAGGAACGCACCACCTCACGTGACCTCACGTAAACAACGAGCCGACGATCATACAAATGTGCGATTATAATGCGTTGTGCAGAAAAACAATTTGGATGAAGAAATGTCCGGAGAGACGAGGACAACATGGATTGTCTGTTCTTCAGTGAGAGCTGGAGGTCAGTATCTAACTGTCAGATGCATTACAGGTGTCCACGGCACCTGTGCAGGTTGTGTCCTGCCGCCGGTCGCCACTCCTGTCCTCCCTCGTCTCTCGGTGATTGTAGTCACACACGACTTCCTCCAGACACTTTAAAGACTTAATGGTCAATATATTAAATTCTAAATATCAATCATGTTTGAAATAAATCAGGGTGTCCCTGATGATCTCCGAGCAGATCGGGGGGGGTAATTATACTTCCCCGTATACCTCAGACTTCCTCTTGAATGTGACGGCGCAGTAGAGGCCGGAGAGCGAGGTTATCATGCTGTCTCACTGACTCTTATAAAGCGTTCATCTCCCCTCGCTATAAACGTTCAACACATCCTTCTAAAGATAGAGAGCTGTCCCTGCAGTCGGGATTCTTCACGCAGCCCGAGGAACCTTCCTCTACATGTTTAGTCTTAATCCCTTTGCATGCTTCTTTTGTGCTGCAGGTGCCTCATGTTGATCCACACAGAGTACCTCCAGCTAAAGATTCAGCTTTGTGTCATTAGTTACACTTCAGAGACGGGCTACAGCTGTGACAAATGTTGAAAAACATAAAAATAACAGCTGATGATACAATCATAAAGCACAGCCTTTTTATTACAACTAGTCTGCAAACATCTGAGACAGTCTGAAAATACTAAATAGATGTTGGGGTCTTGGTCCTAACCATAGACTGTAGATATTAGTGGACGCAGCCTGAGTGAAGTCCCCCGTCTGTTCCTGCAGGGGGCGCTGGAGTCCCATCGATGGCGGTCTCCATGCTGGAAATGCTGTCTCAGCCTAACTTTCAGTCAACCTAACGACAGGCTGAGAGCTGGAGCTGAGGCGGGTTTTAAGCCTCCTGACAAACCGTTACACCGCGCCCACCTGTCAATCAGGTCAGCTACACGCCTTATTGTGAATAACTCTTATCCTTCATCAAATCAAAACTGATGAGTCATCAAAACATTCACCCCCCGTACAGTGTGTGCTGATCGAGACATGAGCTAATCAGACCTATTTGGTTTTTTGAACCAGGCTGTAAACATGTTAATGTCTGCTGTAAAAACAGGCTTTTTAGAATGGGTGTGTATGTGACTTCCTGTGCTTCTGCAGCCAGCCTCTAGTGGACACTCGAGGAACTGCAGGATTTTGCATCTCATGCATTTTTCAACTCTGGAAGTTGCAGCTTAGTCTAAATGTGTTTTTGTTGTTGTTGTTGTGTCTGGTTTTATTTTGATGTACATGTTTTAGACCATCTGTTTTGTTCTTGAATTGAATGCTTGCAACTCTCCTGTATTGTTTTCCTCTTTAAAGCTTAAATCAAGCCGTGAGAGTGTTGAATATAAGGAGATAATATGTAACAAGAGTCGGTATAATAAGCTTCAGCTGCAACCTGGTCATGTCAGGTTAGTATTTGATGTGTCATTTAACGTCTCTGTGTGTTTTACATGGCAGGAAATTGTTAAATAAAGAGCTAAATAAAGTCTAACGACCAGAACAAGCAGTAAGTGTTAACACGATGACTGTCGTTCTGAGTGTGAACGAGCTTGTGCATCACATATGTTAACACAGTAGCTCCCTAAAAACAGCAGACAAATGGTAACACAGCTGCTCGCAGCAGGAGGAGGAAACATTCAACATGGCACAGAGGGAGTGAACTCAACAAGCTCCAATAATCCTGACATCTGCACACATCAGGGCCTGACATCTACTGATTACCACCAGACTAACACCAGCAGACAAAGGAGGAACCTACAAATTACCACAATGAAACCAACTCCATCACAGCCTCCTTCTCAGTCTTACCTCCTCTGGTTCATCTCTGCGTCTCCTCCGTTGTTCTTTCCTGGACCCCAGCTGTGGCGGCGAAGAGGGGAAATGGACCGGATGCTGTTCCTAAGGAGGCAGGAGCGCCGTGGCACCTCCGTCACTCTGTCTTTGGCCTCTTCTTCAGCTTCTCCCGCTCCTCCAGCTCCAACACTGCTGTCCAGTCCTGCAGTGACAGTAGCCCCAGTCCGGACGCCCTCCTCTGGGCTCCAGCTGCATTCCAGGCCCTGGCTGCCCTCTGGACTGGAGCTGGACGGACCCACGCTAGCGGTGTCGTCGGTGGAGGAACAGGAGACGGAGACCTCGCTGGTGCTGTCTCCTCCTGTCACTGCTTCGTCATTCTGCAGACAGACAAGAAATAGAGAAACTATTTCAATTTAAAAATCTCTCTCCCAGGCGTCACGTGCCCAAAGGGAACTGTCAGAGTTAATCAGACCTCGCTTCATTTATGGAAAGAGGACGGAGATAAATGCTTTAACAGAATGAAATGTTGATTTATTCAGTATTTCAGGGACTCGACATGTGCACAAGTATCCTTTTTCAAAGTATTAATATCCGCGATACATGTAACCAAGGATGACTCCATGACGATCATCTTCTCTGGACTCACACTCAGGGTGCTTTAAGGGGTTGTTGTTGTTTTTTTAAGTGGGGTTGTTTGAGGTTCTTGTCACATGTAAGTATATTAGTCACAGGAAATGAAGGTCGGCTCGGCCACTTTATTGAGAGACCGTCCGGATTTCCCTCACGAAGCTCGGTTAGGAATTTTAAGAAGTATAAGGAAAATTCTCCTTCTTCAATTTTCTGTCAGAAAGTCACTTTGTTTTGCAATAATTTACGATGCAACACAAACGTGTTCCTCCGTCTGCAGCGATGGGTTAGGGTTAGCAAAGCTTCTGTGGACAGTTTCACAATAAGGGGGCGGAGCAGAACGCCACCTCCTGCTGTTAATACACTAACTATTAAAAATACAAACCCTCTTTAAGATGTAAAAACTATAACTACACTATAACTGTCCCAGTGTGCCGGTGTTCTGCTGTGTTCAAGGACGTAAATAAATGGAAAACCTGGGGGGGACACACTTTAAGTTATATTAAAGTCAGAGCTAACACAACAGAAAGCTAGGAATGGAAACCTTTCCTATCGTCCTGTAATCGGCTACAGTCAGACTGTAACATTAGCTTTAACAGAATAATAGACAGTGAGTGGGTGAATGCCAGTTTAAGCTAATTTCTGACTGAATCTAAAATGTTGTTTAAACATCTCTCCACGACCTGTACACCTCCAGGACCCTGAGGCGTGCAGGTAACATTGTGGCCGACCCCTCTCACCCCGCACATGGACTGTTTGAGACTCTCCCCTCTGGTAAGAGGCTGCGGTCCATCAGGTCTAAAACCTCACGCCACAAGAACAGTTCCTTTCCCTCTGCTGCTAGCCTCATTAATAATGTCCCTGCCCTCCCACTCCTCCCCCCCACTAACACAAACTCCCATCCAGCCCCACAGTCTGAGAACATCACAGTAATGTTACATTATCAAATACTGGACCTGGATATTTTCTGTTACACTGCACACTGTGAGGAGATTTAGACTTGTTGCGACCCCGCTTGTCTTGCTGGTTTGCTGTTTGTGTGTTTCAGGGTCCAGTAGGTGTGGCTGGGAAGAGCAGCCTCTCTCTGTCTCTCTCTCCCTGTGTCCCACAATGACGAAATGTCTATCAACTTTGTGACAGCGTTTGAGCTTCAAACAAAAATGGCTGCTGAGAATATGACCAATGAAGAGTAGACAACAGAGAAAAGTAACCTTTAACCAAACAGCACTGAAGTTTAAATAACTGTGTAGCAATCGATAAGCACATTTCACTGAATAAATAGATCTATGTAGATTATGGGAGAGAAGAGAACAAACGTCCTTCCACTTATTCTTAATTAGCCGACCTCAGCATGTATATCAATCAGCATTCATTCACTCATGCATGCCGTGAATAAAGAGTGTCAGGGAGCTTTTGAACCCGCAGGGATGAGATATAATGAGGACCAAATGGCAAAGCTAAAGGATAATGAGGCCGGGCAGCTTTATAGCAACACTGACATTCAAACCAAACACCAATAAATGATGGCAGACGCTGTGAAAACAAACCTTTCTTGGGAAGAATGTATCCAACTTATACCAAGTCTTTTGGAGTATACAGTAACGCCGTTTTCACACATGCACTCCTTAAGATTTATGGAGAATGTCAGGAGGTGGAAACAGACTGAAACTATCAGAAAACACAGAACGATGGCACAGAGCCAAAGTCACAAGACATAAGACGTTTTCACATCTGCACTCCTGACCATTTCTAGAGAATTTCAGGCGGACTGCCCCTGAAACCATCCTGATCTTGTTGTTCACACATGAACCTCACAGCAGAGGGGTGTGGGGGGGGTCTCCTGAGGTAAGACATGACGTGAAAAGAACCACATGGACAAAGCAACAGAGTCCTCTATACGGCGCTACAATGAGAATATTTACCTTTCTATCAATGCTACGTGTAGTTGAACAGAATCACAATCTGAACTAAAGAGTGGAGAAGAACATACTGGAGAACAGGAAACAGAATGCAGCAGGTTCATTAGAGCACGGAGATCGTAGAGGTGGCGTGCAGACAGTCTATGGTCGTGCAGCGATCACAGGGAATAAACGTCACCACCCCCTCCCTCTCGCTCGAGGTGAATTCTCCTGATTATATCCTGCTGCGTTCTCACATCAGCTCACTCTGACTTTCTGCAGAATAAATACGAGGAGGCTGGAGGAGAAACTCCGGGTGAAGAGAGAAACATTCAGCTGTTTGTGTTCACACATGACGCTCAGCATGAACACTTCAGGAGTTTAGTGTGAGTGTGAAAGCAGCTACTACACGACTTAACGGTCTCTGTGCATTTAAAGGATATACATACATCACTTCGACGTCTATATATTTGCTCACCAATAAATTAATAAACCAAAATGCATCTTTGCCAAAAAGAAAGGTGAAGGAGAGCAACATTTGTAAAACTAGGTCTCCATCCTACCGTCCCTGTTCAGTCCTGTTTATGAGGCCGCTCTGTAATATGAGTAAGGAATCACGCCAAGGAAACAAACAGCACTGCTAAATAAATAGTGCTCGGTGTGTTTCTGGTGGGAAACAGCTCCTGCGTGCACACACACAGGTATGGGATGGTGCATTCAGAGCTAATTTGTAGGTGTGAGCTTTAACTGGGTCTATTGTGCTGCCAGCTGCACTGTGTGAGCCCAGCACAGAGCCGCTTCTGTTACAGAGCTCCGAATGAAAGCGCCGCTTCATGCTGCCGACACCGCGTCCTCTGGGAGAGAGCGTGGGTTTGTTTATGTGAGTATTTAACGAGTATACATTCAGAGAGTGCATACGAGTGCAGGTCATGTTTGGGAGTCGATTGAAGCTTTGGAAGTAGGAGAAGGAGTGAGCTCAGTTTCAAACTTTCTGTTATACTTTTAAGCTTTTGAAGACGGCTTCATCCACTCCACTCTGGAGCTGGAGAGCCTTTAAAGAGTGCTGCTCGAGGACACATGGCCTTAGAGTGATACAACATTTTCTCTCACTGTTTTTCTACGGCTTGTAGAACATTTCCAGCATCAGATATTCAACAAAAAGACACTGCAGACATTAATCCTTTCTTACTGAAGCTGAATTTAGCTGTTGGGGTCCTTTTGGGGAAATTTAAGCCCGTGGACATCAAAGCCCATCCCCGTCTGTCCACCGTGTCCTCATGTTCAGCATCACACTCTGATATTATCTGCACCAACTACAACAAAAAGGACATTCGTTCACATAAGCAGGAGCATGCTTCGAGTTCTCCACACTGCAGAAATGGAGAGAAACAAGTATTCAGCTGTAACCAAAGGGCGCCCGGCTTCAAACAGACTTTAAACATCAGCCAAGTGACAGCAGGGACCACAGCTCGCACTTCCCCAGCAGCAGAGCAGAGCTGCGGGCTTGAAAAGATGCTTAGTACATGTTTGGCATCTCAGCCTCGGGGTGCTGATAAATAAAAAGCCAAGCGTAGACTGACAAAATAGCTACTTCATATATACTGTATAATCCCTATAGGAGCAGCTGCAGGGGCAAACACAGAAACATGTTCTTGGTGTTCAGCGAGAGTGAGCGGGATGCTTGGACGGCAGCCAGGAGAGGATTCTCTGAAAGTTGTTGTGCCCTGAATTTCCTGCTAAATCAAAGTAAATACATTGTCCATTAATTTCACATTTGTTTCATTGATCTTTTGGAACAAGTTGTTTTTACACTCGCAGGGAAACACATCAAAAGTTTTTCTGCGTGTTTCAAGTTCATTTTACATTTTCTTTTTCTGGACTGGAGGCAGTGTGCGATGTTTTCAGCTTAGACAAGTAACAAACATCGAGTCGGAGGTCCAGTTTGTTTCTCCTGAAGATACATCGAACGCTGTTTACAAAGAGGAAGTGGAGAGAGTCTGACCTTTCTGAAGACGCTGTCATATCCCGTCTCAGCGTTCAGGAAACTCTCGATGTCGCTGCCAGAGTCTCTGTGAGCTGTGGACGGACAACTCGGGGCACTGCTGGTTCTGCTGGGCAAACTGGGAGACTCTGAAGACTGTGAGGATCCTGAAAGACACAAAAACAGCAATCTGTTAACACTGATATATGAAAATGAACGTACCAGAGGAGGCCAAGGCTGCAACATTTAAATGATTAATCAATAGGACTCAACAGTGTGCTTCAGGATACGAGCTCAGTGAAGTAACCCCTCATCCCAATCACCCCCCCCCCCCCATTGAGAAAACCTACACCATGGTGGTTGCCGCCACAACCAAAACAGTGATGCCACCTTCAACGGACTGCAGGCATCGTTTATGCAGGCAGGCCAGGTAATGACAACGCTGACCCTACCGACACTACCACATGGCTCCCATTGGTCCCAGACAAAGCAGGGACATAACCCGGATGGTCAAGTGGGAACGTCGGTCGACTGAAACAATAGAGATGATTGCAGCAGACGCGTCAAACATTCGCTGGTGTCATCTTTTTAATGTGAGGGTTTGCTTTTATTTGACATGAAGAGGAGTGAAACGTCTTTGTGTTTTGGACCATAGATTTGGAAATGAAGCAGCTTCATGACATCACTTAGCATTCTCAGAAGTTGTGATGATGTTTATTTACATTTCACTACATTTAAAGCTGCTGTGAGGAGTTTTTGATCAGCTGTGAAACAGACTTCTTTAAAAAGCAAACCGACCATCAACGAGAAGATTTGACTTTGCCCAGGAGGCCTTGTCGCGGCATCAGGAGACAGATTCTCGAGTAGACGGACTTCCCGCAACCTACAGCGAGGTAATCTGGCACTACAAACCACCCGATGTCCCTGACGCCCAGCCACCACCATCGGACTGCGTCGTCCCCACAACCACTGCCGTCCTCATTCATGCACGGCCTGCTCCGACCTCCACCGCAGCGGCAAGGAAGTGTGGACAGGAACGCGAGGAATACAAAGAAGAAATCATTCCTGCATATTATCCCATATGCTCTTTTGTAAAGCGTCTCCAGATAACACTTACAAATAATGATTGATCTGTGAAGTTGATTTAACATCTCTAACTCCTGCTGCAGCGTCAACACGTGATTAACAGCATGCTGCAGAACGAGCCTTTTTCTAACAAAGATTTTCTTGAGTGATATATATTATATATTTGATTGTCGAAAGAAAGTGGGATGAGACACTACTTGATCAGGACAAAACAGCAGGGAGATAAAAGACTCCACGTCGTCCACAAGGGGAGCCATAATCAACACGAACTGAAAGTTCCTCACAGGAGATTTAATCGACTTTGGAAATAATCCGCAGATGAATCGATGAAAAATAATCATCAGTCTCAGCCCTAGTTCCATGTCACTTCATATTTCCTCAAAGGAAGCATTCAGTGTTTTAAACAGACAAACGCCATGTTTCCAGAATAATATGTTTCCGCCCCCTCCTCTCAAACATAAGCTCGTCTGTGAGAGATCAGTGACTTCTGGGAATCTGAGAAGGTGTGAAAAGCCCGGAGGATCAATGGCCGCCTGTCTTTACTAAAGCCGTCTGTGCTAAACGGCAAAAGAAAACAACTCCTGTTAGTGTGTGTAAAAGGTCTGAGGGCAGAGCTGAAGTCTGATTCTCACTCAGCTTAAAGTGTTATTGATGTTCTTCAAAACTGCGTTTGAAGACGGAGCAGCATCGCATCAGTCATCCCGAGAAAGAGGAGGAGGAGACAAAGACCTAAGAGGACTCTCTGCAGTTTGCTGCTTTAGCTTGAAAATAGAAGTGAATGAAAGCCTCATTCTACAGATGTTGGACCAGATGTTATCAGGGACATCGTGCAGGCACTTTTAAAGATGGAGTCAGCAGCTTCGTCCTTCAAAATAAAATACAGACGTATCCTAAAGTGAAGCTGCTCCATCGTCCCTTCTGGGCCTCCGTACATGTGTGCTGGTGACTGTGTCTGCAGAGACCCTGTCCTCTGACTGGATTTTACTGTTCTGGTTTGTTTTGGTTGACTCGGGACGTTTCTGGGCGGAGCTGGTGTGTTTCCTCCAGCCAATGACAGCGCAGCAGGTGAGTTCAGGAGTGGATACAATTCAGAGATTGGACACGAGGTGACAAACACCGGTGGTTAGCTTGCGCTAGCGTGCTGTAGCTAGCAGTGTAGGTACAAGCAGTAAATGTACACACTACGTGAGCCCAGGAGGAGGGGCCCAGTTTGAATGTTGTGTTTACAAGCTGCAACGAACATTTCTACTGACTCCACCTTTAAGTCCCGTCACCAGCCATCTGGTCTGAGAACACGGTTCATCAACTCCCCTCTTTCTTTAGCCACAGCAGCTATCTAACAGCAACCAAACAGGAGACGTTTTTGGTTTAAAAAAAGACTATCTCAGATGTTTTATCAAGAACCCCCCCCCCGCCCCCCAATTGAATAACAAGTAACCCACCCTAAAGTTTGCACCAAGTACAACATTTCTTATGCAACATCTCTGCTTGTATACATGTAAGGACATGTTCAGATAAAATCCCAGGACAATCTAAAAGAGGAAGCGTGTGCTGAAGCAGACATGTGTAACAGTAGGCTGACTTAAGCCACATGCCAAGAACAGCTGCATGAGATCATTCACCCAGTGTGTTCTTTTGCATCATCTCTGAGCTCTATTTCTGCAGGAGAAGCGGAAGTTCTTCTTTTTCCCTGAGGAACATTTTCCCTGCGCTCATGTGAGAAAGAGGAAGCATGTGTACGTCTCCTTGTGTGTGTGAGTTCACCCCCTGGAGGACCGGGATTCTGTGAGGGAATGTGGGACAGATCACAAAGAGTGCAGGTTTAAACTAAAGCCAGACACCAAAGTACAACATTTGTTGCTATGGCGTGGGGGGCGGGGCATGGAGCTGCAGTCAGCTGTTAAAAGGAGGGGCAGTAAGGGGATCAGGAGAGGGGACAAAGGGTTGGCAGAGGAGTGGTCTTAGACCACTAACCCTAACCCGTCACTTTAGCAATAATCTGTTATACAAAAATGACTGATGAGCAAACGAGGGGCACGGTCACAGTGATAGACTGCTTCGTCCTGAGGGTTAGACGCTCCACCACAGACTGACGTGTTCATGATCCCACCATAACTTTGAAACGATTCTAGTGAAAAATGAAGTCTTAGGCACCCAACATTGCGTAATTTATTTATTTTGTTTCCAACTAAAGCTAGCAAAGTCCTGCACGCTGTCTTAATAGCACTAAGCTAACAAAGTTGTGCTGTTTAGACAACGACCTCTCTTAAAATATGAATCTAGATCTGAAGTTAAATGTTCGGGGACTATTAAAGCAGCGATATGTATCTCTGACCCCTAGTGTTTAAAATGGGTACTGCAGTCCAAATTCTAAACATTACAGAGAGCTGTCCCCCCCCCCTCCTCTCTAGAGTGGATGCTCATGCAGGTCACCATGTGGTGGACACTGAAGCTTCAATGTTTAGCCAGCTCTGCATCGGTCTGTAAACCTTTCTGCGTTCTAACCTCTCTCCATTTTTCAAAAGCATCTCCAATATTGATCCTAGTTTGAGCACGTTTCTGCTCGTGGAGCTTATTAGAAACATGCAGAGGCTTTTTAGGTCGGGTACAATCACTTCTATCTGAACCAGTTCTCTTGCCCGCTTCCATCGCTGCAACACCTGTTGGTTTGACCTGATAACTGCTCTCATATCTGGCAAACCGAGGGGCGTCCAAAACGGCCGTGTGGGGGTGCCTTAAAACCGCCTACCTTCTCTGGTCCAAACAAATCCAGACCATTCAGGACCAGAATCTAAAGTTAGAAGGAGGACATACTGGCTGCTGCATTGTTGTCAGAGAAGCCAGCACTTCAACATAGCATGTTTCCTTAATGTCTGATCATAGAGGAAGCTCACTTTATCATTTCACTCTCTACACATCTCACTGATTGATCTTTAAGTGAAGCACAGTAAATTCCATGGGCAAAGTATTAATAACTATCACTTACATGGCTAGATAGAACTCAGAACAACTACATGACCAGTTCTGATTAGAATCTGAGTATGTGGATCCAGTTCTGAGGAGCAGTTTGAATCCAGCAGCACAGAGATGCTGCTACAATATGACAGGGAGGAGATATATATCGAAAGAGGAATCTCTGCAGAAGTGTTATTGATGACAGTTCATCTTGATGTGTCAAATAATCCCAGAACAGATCTGAGAAAGATCGCTGTGTGGCAAGGCGGCAGACTCCAGGTTAAGTCTGCTGTTCATCAGACATTAAAGATGGAGTCAGCAGCTATTATACATGTGTGCTGGTGACTGTGTCTGCAGAGACCCTGTCCTCTGACTGGATTTTACTGTTCTGGTTTGTTTTGGTTGACTCTGAACATTTCTGGGCGGAGCTGGTGTGTTTCCTCCAGCCAATGACAGCGCAGCAGGTGAGTTTAGGAGAGGATACAATTCAGAGATTGGAGAATATGACGGAGGTGGACATGGCAGCAAAGAAGAGAAAATATAATCATAGTTTACTCATGATGTTTCTGGACACTTTGTGTCTCAGGAGACAAACATGACATAAGACAAATGCTTTGGAAATACAAGATGGCAGAAAATGGAGACTGCGACACTACTATGGTACTGACTGAAGCAGCTTCACTACGTTCACATACATCCCACCCAGCTGTCACTCATCAAAGGATTTTAAACACCCTCACCCCCACTCCTCGATCTTTCAGCGTGAGTCTTCCTGAATATTTCTTTCTGCATTTACAAATCAGCGCTCGCCCTGACTTCACACGGAAATGTACTCAGAGATTGGCAGGAAGTGGAAGGGGAGTTTATCTAAAGGTGGAGTGAAATGTGTGGCTGTCTGCGTTCACACACGCAGCTTTGTCAAGTGTGAACACAGCAATAAGGTGGTCTGGAGGATGAGTAACAGCAGCAAATAGACATCCATTATCGATAACACTTTACTCACTCGGGGTCGGGGAGGGCTTAAGCTGATACAAGCTGTCATTGGGCGAGAGGCGGGGTCACACCCGACATACAGAGACAGACCACCAGCCACACCTACGGACAATTTAGAGTCACCAGTTAACCTAACCAGCATGTCTTTGGACTGTGGGAGGAAGCCGGAGTACCCGGAGAGAACCCACGCATGCACGGGGAGAACATGCAAACTCCACACAGAGAGGCTCCTGTCAGACGGGGATTCAAACCAGGAACCTCCTCGCTGTGAGGAAACAGTGCTAACCACTGCGCCACCGTGCAGCCCAAACATTTAAGCCAAAAATACACAAAGTGAGAAATGTGGTTCATAAAGAGTCAGTATGAGACACTCAGGGCAGAGGTACATCTCAGAACAGATCAAGTGTGAGTATCCCTGAACCAATCACTGAGAAGAAGAGATACACACCTCCAGGTCTCATTCAGGGTGACATCATATGGATGTGCTTCTCATAACAGCGAGTAAGAAGCTCTTCTTTCTTTTACATAATATGACACTCCAAACATAAAAGCTACACCGACCTGTCTCCCCACAAGCTCCGCCAGAGCTTAACCTCGACCAGGGCGGTTTAGGAAGCTGATGCAGAAACATATTCACCGAGTCTTAATGTAGCAAAGGTAACAAGTCCAGCATGAGTGGAGGATCCCACAATGTGACGCATGTGTGTGTGTGTGTGTGTGTGTGTGTGTGTGTGTGTGTGTGGGGGGGGGAGTGGTGAGTTGGGGTGACAGCAGTGGATGCTGGGAGTTTTTTCATAGACTCCTCCCCCTCACACTTGTCCTCCAAAAGTAGCAGGGGACTGTGAGCTTTGACAGCTGTCTCCCTTACTCACTTTAAAACACACACACGCACATGCACACACACACGCGCACACACTGACACACACACACACACACACACACACACACACACACACACACAGAGGATAAGCAGAGCGGACAGGTGTAAAGCCCTCCGATGAGTCAGTGGGTGGTTGAGGTTGTTGCTTGAATGTGAACACCTGTACACATTACTTTGACTAATATCCAACACGTTTTCTCTTCATCTTTCATTTGACTTTGATTGGGAGAGATTAGAGCGATCGCCACAGAGGAGCGTTTCATTTGTAGAAGACCAGCGGCTGAAGCACGCCAAGCTAAAAGGATGAAAGACGCATCAACACAAGAAGATGTTTAACTTAAAATATCTGTGCTGTCATGCAGAATCATGTCATAGGGCTGCAACTAACAATCATTTTCAAGATCAATTACCTGCTGATTATTGTCACAGTTCATGTTTTAATCCTTAAGTCCTTAAAATGTTCAGAAAAGCAGCAAAAACTTAAATAAAGACGTTTCATATTTCTGCTTTAAAAGAAGAATGTGCAACATGTTTCACATACATATATCATAAATCCAGTCTCTCCTGTGTAAATGTCTCTCTGAGTCATGACTGTCTACAATGAGGGAGAAGCTCGAGTCCCGCTGCTCCCCTTCCTCCCCTTGTGTATAAAAGCTGTTTTAGCAATCCTCACATCTGCACTCCTGAAATATCTAGACAACTTCAGGAGGACTGCCCCTGAAATCCTCCTAATCTTGTTGTTCACACATGCACCTCACAGCAGGAGACTATCACTGTCAGACGGGAGGGGGGGCGGGGTCTCCTGAGGTAAGACATGACGTATAAAGAAGGAAGCAGCAGAGTCCTCTATACGACGCTGTAATGAGAATATTTGTCTTTATATCCATGCCACGTGTAGTAGGTGGCGTGCAGACAGTCTATGGTCGTGCAGCGATCACAGGGAATAAACGTCACCACCCCCTCCCACTCGCTCGAGGTGAATTCTCCTGATTATATCCTGCTGCGTTCTCACATCAGCTCACTCTGACTTTCTGCAGAATAAATACGAGGAGGCTGGAGGAGAAACTCCGGGTGAAGAGAGAAACATTCAGCTGTTTGTGTTCACACATGCAGCTCAGCACGAACACTTCAGGAGTTTTTCTGCAGGTGTGAAAGAACTTTAAATACGTTTTTGTGAGGCAGCACAGTTTGACTACCAACCTCGTCCTGCCTGTAGCTGTTGTTCACTGAGCTAGTTTCTCCTATAACATCTTTTAATATAAAATCGGTTTTAGGTCATTTAAAAGCATGAAGAATGTTTTTCACTATCCAGTCCAGATGCTGCTAACATGTTTCCTCCTTTTCCTCCCCTAAAATAAAAATCTGATCCTCTGCAATCGTCCTTGAACATCACTTAACCAGACTCTAATTTCAATGTTCCCTCTGATTCACAGAATTACCATTTACCCCTATATCTTTGTTTTCCATGCTCGCTGGATTATTTTGGCCCTGAAGCCAAGGCACACCCAGCGTGTCTCCTCCTATATAAATAAGGGTTTCTGGATCCAGTCGAGCCAAACAGGACACAGCTTCAGCCGCCATAAATGTCACATCATGCAACATTACAAACAACACTTTGGTGCAGCAGTCGCCTGCAGACCACAGGCAGCCAGGCAAACTTCCCAACTGTGTTTTTTTTTTTTTTTTAAAGACATAAATCCACAAAATGACGGGACGCAGATTCAGGACCGCCACACTGCACAGACGACGTGCAGCAGATTGTGTGCATGTGGAAAAGCTTGATTCTCTTTGAAGTGTCGCTTTCGCACAAGACCTGAGCTTTGTGCATCCAAACTTCAGATTCCATTTTGCTACTTTAGCTTTGGATGGTTTCAGACTGTCGGACCCCTCAGGCAGATCAGGAACAAAGTCTCAACTCTGTGTTTGACCCGGGTGGTTTGGTAACTTCATATCCCTCAGTCGACCTCTTTACCCCGACCTATGACACTGACTAAAGAGGGTCAATCCCTCAACTTCCTGTTTTACTAGTCTGCTTTAAAAGTCTTCATTCAACTTAGACAATCAAACACCTTTCTGGGAAGTCAATTGAAACTGTTACATAAACTCTCGACCTGGAGGGAGAGAGAGAGAAAGATACTGAATGCGTGGGATAAGTTGAATTTAAGAAGAGAGCGATATCTCAGCCAAACAGGAAGTGATGTCAACCTCGTCCCTGCTGCTGCAGGGAAATCCCCCCTCACCCACCCCTCCACGTTATATTCTGTGGCACTAAATAATCTTCCTCCTGACATTCTCCTCCTGTTTCTACTTTCTTTCCAACAGTTTATCTTCATCTCATCTCTCTCTGCCTCTCTCTCTGCCTCTCTCTCTCTGCCTCTCTCTCTCTGCCTCTCTCTCTCTGCCTCTCTCTCTGCCTCTCTCTCTCTGCCTCTCTCTCTCTGCCTCTCTCTCTCTGCCTCTCTCTCTGCCTCTCTCTCTCTGCCTCTCTCTCTCTGCCTCTCTCTCTCTGCCTCTCTCTCTCTGCCTCTCTCTCTCTGCCTCTCTCTCTGCCTCTCTCTCTCTGCCTCTCTCTCTGCCTCTCTCTCTCTGCCTCTCTCTCTCTGCCTCTCTCTCTCTGCCTCTCTCTCTGCCTCTCTCTCTCTGCCTCTCTCTCTGCCTCTCTCTCTCTGCCTCTCTCTCTGCCTCTCTCTCTCTGCCTCTCTCTCTGCCTCTCTCTCTCTGCCTCTCTCTCTGCCTCTCTCTCTCTGCCTCTCTCTCTGCCTCTCTCTCTCTGCCTCTCTCTCTGCCTCTCTCTCTCTGCCTCTCTCTCTGCCTCTCTCTCTCTGCCTCTCTCTCTCTGCCTCTCTCTCTCTGCCTCTCTCTCTGCCTCTCTCTCTCTGCCTCTCTCTCTGCCTCTCTCTCTCTGCCTCTCTCTCTCTGCCTCTCTCTCTCTCTCTGACACATTAACAGCAGTTTGTTTTTACAGCAGTCTCGTGCAGCTCATCGATCTGTCTGTCTTTGTGATTGAGACTGCTCCCTCTGCACACAGACTCCTCTGGTGGAGGTCAGACGACCCTTTGTCCCCTTCTATCTGTTGTCTGTACATAAATAATGTATTTGTCTGCAGACTAAGTTTTGTCTGACAGGGTGGTGAAGTTGATATCATTAATCGTTAACCACAGTTTGAATTTTGGACTTCCCGGTTTTTATCAGGTTTCTAAGTATCTCCTTTTTGAGTTTGTGTGTGTAAACATCAGATCCAGATCTTAAGAAACCTGACTTTGTTACCTGGAGAACTCAGAAAAAAGAAACAGGACACTGTGTCATATATATACACCTCACCCCGGTTTCTAAAAGCTGCCGACTGTGTAGGCGCGGCCTCAGCCAAGTGACGCATCAGCACAACGAACATGGCGGCGGCAACAAGAGCGTCTTACTTCTGGAGGAATGAAGAAATATCTGCAACGCCATGTTGGTGTTTAATCGAGCTAAACCTGCAATAATCCACAGTAGTCTCATTTCTCTAATATTTCTAAATGTGGAAGTTTGTGTTGTAAAAAATAAACATCACAGGCGCCTGCACGGATAAGATGCAGTAACCTTAAAGCAGGATACGAGTATTTATCATGTATACAGGGAGATGAAGAACCAGGTTTCTCTGAGTGCAGGTAAACACCAGATCCTGAAGAGGATCAGAACCAGGATCAGACTCAGAACCGGGACACTCAGGTCCATGTAGACTCAGTCAGTATGTGAAACAGTTAATAACTCCTGTGTTCTTTGAGATCTTTCTCTCTCCAGCTGATAGCATGACGGCTTTATTCACTATGAGGGTAAGAGGGGTCGTGATGTCGTCTGTTTGTCGGGGTCGTTGGGTTCAGAGAGCTGCACTCTAAGATCTGCCTCGATGAAAACCAGGAACACGAGCCACAAAGCTCTGAGAAACTTTTAGCACGGTTACAGGAACAAAGTGACTTCCACAAACTGCTGATGAACAGCAGCACATAAAGGGTCAACTGCTGGGTCCCCTTCTGTTCAGATGGCAGACATATTGTATGTATCACATCGCCTCTATGCCTTCACGCCCTCGCTCCTCTGTGTGCATGACACCGCTCAACCAACAGTCAGTCCACACACGCCTCTGAAACTCACGTAGACTCTGAAGCTGCAGAGCGTGTTTAAGGCAGCTTTCTGAAGTCTGAGGCCTTCTTGTTGAGTGTCAACAGACGGACTAAATAAAGTGTTACCTAATCTTACTCTAAGTTTTGATGAATTAACGTTTCGCTCACTTTGTTGTTGCAGCTGATGGAGCTGATCTTAACTGAGTGATCTAAACAAACATATTAGATAAAGATATAGAGATATGTTGACGAATGATTGATTCATCATATTTTGATTTATTACTCTGAATCTGGGGAGAAACTCGCAGCCAAACTAAAGAGTAAGAAGTCTGTCTAAACTTTTGAGATGAAGTTAAGTTAACGTAAACTTAATATGGCGTACCTGAAATTCTTTAGCAAACACACCTGACACAAGAATAATCGATCAGAGAGGATCAGAAGATATGTGGCTACAGAATCTCATGGCATTAGTCCAGCTTTTGTCAGCACTTAAATCATTTCCTCCTTTAAGCAGACGGAGAGGACAGAGAGCGGCTGTGACGCAGGCTTTACAGTACACTAAGAAAAGGCTCTCGTCAAACTGCTCAGGCTCAAATGATGAAAGTGCCTTTGCTTTGTATCAGTGATACTTCAGCAGGTTGTTTGAAAAGTCACCTCACAAGCATCCAGCTGCTGTCACTTCAAACAAATGGGCTCCACAGAACGGAGGATACAGCCTCTTGGAGCATAAACAAGCGTGCATAAATGACCTACTTCTGCACATTAGTCACACATGAGAAAATAACCTTGTTGCGGCTCATTGCAGTACACACAAAAAGTCCTCAAACTCTAAACTACAGCACAGAGTGTTGCACAAAGACGCCATTAGAATCCATTATCCTCTCGGAGCACAAAGGGGAGATCATTAGAGGCAAACAGCAGCTCTTACCTGAGTGTAGAGTGTTGCAAGGCTGATGAAACGACGCCTCTCTGTCTCGGTGGATCTACGGAGAAACAGGAAGACACTGAATCAGCCTCAGCAACATGTGATCGTCACCCACAAAGAAATAATGATGCAGAGCAGCGTGGCGGTTAGGAAGTGTTGCTCGCTACACAGAATGGGAGGCAACGACAAGACACTCTTTATAACAGATGACTTCAGAGCATTCATCGGATGGAGCCACGCTCGGGCTCATTCTAGTCCAGGAAGTCTTCCAAAGATACAGCTGTAGTTTGTTTTCAGACGCCACAACTCATAGTTACACTGACAACTACTCCAACAAACACTGACACACACGCACACGCACACGCACACACACACACACACACACACACACACACACACACACACACACACACACACACACACACACACACACACACACACACACACACACACACACACACACAGCTTGACAGTGGTCTGTGGTTGGCTGTAAACACACAACGCTGCAGCTCTGCTTCCTCTGTGGTCTGAATGTCTATAGAACAGCTGTGTGTGTTTGTGCGTGTGTTTGTGAGACTGTGTGCATGTGTGTGTGTGTGTGTGTGGGGGGGGGGGGGAAGGGGGGGTGTGTGTGTGTGTGTGTGTGTGTGTGTGTGTGTACCGGCTGGTTGTGGCCCCCCCCTCACTGCAGACGACACAAAAGCTCCAACAGTTTGTCTGAAGCTGTGCAGATTTGAGCGACAGCTCTGAGTGTGAAGCCAACAGAGACTCAGAGACGCTCGTTGTGTTTTAATGAACTCCATCAACGACATGTAGAAAAAGAGAGAGGCTGATGAGCTTTGATTTGAATGTGTTCCTCTAACAAAAACACTCAAAGTTAAACAGGATAACAAGTCCTCGCTCTCTTCAGGAAGGATCACAGTAACACAAGCCAAAGTGATTCCTGACCTCAGCTAAAGCTCGAGATGAAACCTCCTCCCTTCAAAGGTCCGTGGCGTCCTGTCTGCCTCCTGCAGCATGTTTCCTCCCCTCCTTAATCCCTCATTCCTAACCTCAGTAAACCCGAGTTAAGTCCGGCTCAGATCAACAGGACTTCAGTGAGGCCTTTCAAACTTTGCAGGGTGAGATTTGTACAAAAGAAGCTCCAGATGTAGAGCAGACGAGTCCTTAATCTACAGACCACAACCTTTAATGTGAAAGAGGAATCAGAGGAACCAAACAGAGACGCAGGTTCAGACAAAGAAATGTCTGTTCTTCTTCCAGACGCTGAAGGCTATGAATGGAGGGCTGAACCCGGCTCAGAGTCTTTCAGTAACATTGCATTTGTCTGTTTGATTCTAAGGCTCTGTTTACTCCTCGCATTAACATCCCTCCTGGATAATCAGATAACAAGTGAGTAACACTTAAGTACAGGTGTTTACACTTTAAGGATAATAAATAAGGTCGCACTCACACTAGGCCCAGTTGCTCCGTACCGTTCAGAAGCACTCCCGCCCTCCCTAGTCCTCTGCCCGTCATGTACTCACACTGCTCCAGGACTAACCAGGCCTGAGCACAGTTACCTCTAGTACTTCATCACATCCTAATACGACACACGTGTGGCTTTATGTGATCATGAAGCGCCCCTTTGTTTACAAGGAGCGCGGCGTCAGAGTCAGCACAATGAAGACCGACACAGACAGCAACTTTGCGGACTCTGTGGCTCGAGTCGTTTTGGTCAGAGACAGCTCTCATACAATCCTGGATTTATCAATTATAAAAGGCGACGATCTATTAAACGCCATGAACATGTTGCGTATCCGTGCCTGTGCTCGTGCATGAGCAACTGTACCGTGCTGAAGCTCACCTCTTCCTACTGTCCCAGGACCATGAAGTGTGCAGAGTGTCGAGTGTGAGTTCGCCCTAACTGCCTCCCTGTTTGAAAAGACTGTAAGGGTCATGGTTTACACCCAGCAGGAGGCAGCAGCGTTCTCCCAGTCGAGGGGGCGGTCCTTAATGCTGCCCAAGATGAATTTGTGTTTGCACTACCAAATGTATGTGGTCTGAGCTAACTGATCTCAGTCCATCCTCGGTGCATTGGGGTGCGTTCAGGCGATCCACTTGTTGTCAGATCACCCAGGATGGATGTTAACGTGAAGACTCCTTATTATCACATTTAAGAGGCCAGCAAACATTCTAGAGGAAAATCAACTTTTAAGGTTTTACTGAAGCTTTAACCCTGTTTGTTATTTATTAAAAGCTTCTGTGAGGAGCTTTGGGTTTACGACTAGTTTTGATCTGCTGATCTCGTCCTGGCCAGGTTTAAGTTGAGAGAACGAGTGGGGACGACATGTGCGAAAGGAGCCAAAGGTGGGATTGGAACCTGGGCCGTCCGCCTGGAGGACCACAGCCTCTATATATATGTGACGTGGCCTCACCATCAAGCAATCTGCGACCTAACCACTAGGCCATCTGCCCCCTTAAGTCGTGTTTTCTGAAGAACGGTCTAACATATCTTTCACTGTGAATCTTTGCTGTGGAAAATGTAAATAAAAGCTGTTTCTGCAGCTTGCAGTTAATCACGTCATGTGACCCCTACCCAGCGGCTGTGGTCACAAGCATTCAGAATAAGTACTGGTGTCAGTGAGGGTCTTATTTGCTGTTGTCATAAAGAAGCATCAGTAATAACAGTGTGTTTCATAAGCAGGTAAAAACTCCTCACAGGAGCATTAAGCATTCATTTTAATGCAGTTAATACTTCAGTATGACGCTTTGATTGTAGGAGGGGGATTCCTTCACGTCCACACAGGATTCATTTCTGCAAACCGACACAGAATCAAACAACGCTGCACAAAATGAGAGGCTGCTACGAATAAAGACGAAACTGGGTCACATCCACTCCTTAAGAAAAAAGAGACAGAGGCAAGTCAGGAGGTTAAAAACTGATCAAAGACGGAAGACTGAGGAGGACGAGTGAGTCCCAACCAAGCAGCAAGGTCAAACTCCCACAATGCTTTGGGGGTTGATGGGGCTGAGTTCAGTTTCTTAACAACTAACCCTCAACTGTCCCAGAGCACATTTCTGTCAGGCCCGCTGAAACCTGCAGACACACTGAGAGAGAGAGCCTGTGTGTGCATGCATCTGTGTGTGTGTGTGTGTGTGTGTGTGTGTGTGTGTGTGTGTGTGTGTGTGTGTGTGTGTGTCTCAGCATCCACTTCTGCATTCCTACAAACAGCGACAGTCACTCACAAACCAACTGGCATGCACCTCCATCAGCCAACTGTGTTGCAGGCGTGCATACAGAGACATTACAAACACTTATGTTCTTCTTATTCACTCGTCAAGTCTCACATGCACACAACAACGCCCCCCCAACACATACACACACACACACACACACACACACACACACACACACACATACACACATACACACACAGATGCATGCACACACAGGCTCTCTCTCTCTTTTCCCACAGCTGTGTTCAGATTTCAAACAGAGCACGCTGAGAGAGAACAAACATGCTGACGAGGAAAGATTAGCTGGTCACAGAGGGCGCCAGTAGGCATGTGTGCGCGCACACACACACACACACACACACACACACGCGCACACACTCGCACACACACACAGACATTAATATATGCATCGGTTTTGCTCAGAAGTTCAATGGCTGCCAGTGTTGCAACAAACAACAAAAGGCTACATGACCTGACCTTAAGATGGAACACAGACTGAAAAACCTCAAATACAACCAAAGAATCTTTTTTTTTTTGCCTTTATTTAGAGACAGTGGATAGAGTTGGAAATCTGGGACAGGGAGAGAGAATGGGGAATGACATGCCACAGGTCCTGCTTCAGCACGGTGTGGGGGAACTTTGCAGAGTGAGAGCGCGCCCTTACTGCACTTCATTTCTTTATTGAAATAGGGAACAATGTAAACATATACCGTGCTCTTTTCTGGTGATTTTTCTGTTTTTTCCCTCCAATAGAATCGCAGCAAGAAAAGATGCCACAATTTAAGTTATTTTCCTATATCCTGCAGCCCTTTCATAACCTGTAGCCATGATGGGATATGAAGTGCACATCCATCCCACTCACGTTTCCTTTATTCATGCAGCTGGTTACAGGTCGTATTATGAGGCGTAATAAAGTCCCCTGAATGAATAAACACTGAATATATATGAGCAAGGACAAATAGAAACGTCTCTAATCTAAATCACAGCATCAACTTCTCCACTCAGTGATGCTTGTTGCATAGCAACCCTGAGAACATTTAACCTCGTGTCTCAAAACAACAACAGAGACGGTGAAAACAAAGAAAAGCGAGCTCTTTCCTCTTCGCTTTTCTGAAGAGCTGAAAAGTCCGGCCAGATGAGAAATAACCAACAGAAGACCTTCAGCTTTCTGTGTCACAAACGTTGTTGGAAAAACAGCTAAGGCTGATTTTATGGAAGAAGAAGAAGAGAAGGTGGTCAAATAAAAGAGGGCTGGACAATCAGTGAGATGATGAGGGCGGTATGGTCGTCAACATTATCAATACGTTTTTGATGCCACGTGTTTGAAATGATCTGCTGTCTCAAGTGACAAATATGTCGGCAGGGTGTTCGACAGTGTGCAGGAGTTTGAACACATGGTATCCAACCAGATATTATTATCCTTTGATTTATACGATCATCGTATCAAAGTTTAAACATTTTAAAATCTCAGTGGCAAACTTCAGCAGAAAGTTGTGTTTCTGAACAGAATCAGAGCTAACGTCCCTCTTCACGGTAAAGTGTCGTTGAAGCAGTCTCCATGTCCGTCACGATTATGGCGATCTATAGACATGCTTCCACTCTTAAAGCCCTGCACTCAGTTTATCACTCTTCTCTCAGGGCGGATTCAAATCAGGCACCATTGCTCCCCCCTCCCCTCTCCCCCGCTGGTCTGCGTTCACATTAGTAACATCGTTCTGTACCCGAGTACACCTGTGTATGCACCCAGTCCGATGCAGCAGGTGGCAGTATGCACAGAGTTGGTTTGCAAATACTCTAAGAAGCAAAAAGAAGAAGAAGCAACCATGGCAACCACTCGCAGACTGAGTGCATCCTGCTAACTGTGGATGTTTTTGTTATCTCTGAGACATCAACAACGACCCTCCTCCTTTTTTGTTTGCAGTATGAATATTGTCCATTAGCATTTGAGTGACCATGTACGCAGGAGAACCATGCATGTGGAGATCAAACTGGACAGAAGGCTACCCGCTGTAATGAAATCCTGGAACCCATCTAAGGACGATTTACTTTAATAGTTTAATAAATGGCTTTAAACATTAATCCGTATGCAAGTGCAGCCAACAATCTGCTCTTAGACCTCACCTCTCGCTCCGCTCCTTAAGTTGCAAATCAGACTGTAAACAAACGAAACGTGCACACGGTACACTTCCTCGGCCCTGGCACGCTTGGAAGAGGTAAGCTTCAGCACGGTACAGTTCATGCACGAGCACAAGCACGCGGGTACACAACGTGGACAGCCTTCATTATGGAGAAACTCCGGCGTGTTCTGTCTGTATCTGACTAACATGACTCACAATAAGACACAAAGTCAGTAAAGTAGTCATGTTCTCTGTGTTGTTCTGCCTGTCCTGAAAACAAAGCACGCTTCATGATCACATAAAGCCATGCATGTGTTGTATCAGACGTTATGTACAAGAGGTAACTGTGCTCAGGCCCGGTTAGTCCTGGAGCAGTGTGAGTGCAGGCCAGCAGGGGAATGGGGAGGGGGGGCAATAGTGCTTTAGCACCATACGGGACAAGTAGGCAGAGTGTGAGTGCGACCTCAAATGTGTCTCCACCACAGAGCTCTGTGTGTGGATCATGAGGTAGGATGAGGCCGTAAAAAGAATCTTCAATAATGAGGTACATGCAGGACATTAAAGAACGTCTACTCACTGCTTAGCATTATGTTTTAGACGCTTTAACTTTGCTACAGAAGAGAATAATTCCAAGACTCTCAACAGCAGATAACTACATCTGAGCAAGACATCAATTTCATGCAAAACACAGCTGTAATTATAGTCAGATCTACTCATGCTTTAATAATGGGGCAGTGATGTTATAGGCTCTAATTTGCACATTCGCACAGTGGTCGTTTTTCTCTTCTTTCCTGCTTTCCATGCAGCTGCAGCTTTGTTGCCTCTAGCCTGGATTATGTGTTTAACTTCTTCCTGTTTTTTGATATTGCAGTTTGCTCCAAGTTTCGCAAAATATTCATGTTTGTTCATGTTTTGGGATTGCCATGCGCTGAGAACGAAGCCCCTCTTGTGAACACACTCTTGGAAACCCAAGTTTCCAGAGTGACTGCTTGAGGAAGTTGTTTTTGAGTAAGTGAAACCGGACCACAGGAGCATATCCGAGGTGTTTTGTTTAGTACAGACCAGAGGAGCACAAAGTGACAGTGAACCAGTCAGCAAACCATACATCTAACAGATTTTCAAGCCAGCTAGCATGCCTGAGAACGGATCCCTCCTCTGAAAGCTGGCAGGCGGGAGTTTGAGCAGCACAGTGCATATTTGTAGCGCCGGGGGAATCTAAACTGTACCCAGTAAAAACACATCTGGTTTCAAAATAAAAGAGCGTGCTGCTGTGTGTTTGCAGGGGGAGGCAAGGCCTGGAGCGCAGACGGCCAGAGAGGATGACTGCCATGACTGACTGAATGACTGTTTCCAGCCAGGTATGTGCACACAAAGTTTTCACCCTGAGGGCAGCTGGCAGCAGACCTGAGGGCAAGTCTCTGTGCACTGAAGTCAACCATAACAGGATAAGAGCAAACATACCAGCTGTCACACTGTGACCTAACTGCTACACAGGATTTATTTCAGATTATATTTTATGTTTTAAGACAATTTATTCTTTTATTGAACTCCAGAGGTCACAGAGCAGGGCCAAGGGGAGCTGACAGGGTCGGGGATTTGCTTAGAAACAGTCCTGAATGTGAAACTGCACCCTCTGGTTCAGGGACTGTCTTGTTAAAGGAAACAGATCCTCATTCCTCTCGCAGCTGAAGGACAGATCAGACAGAATCATATCCATTGGTAACGTCATCAAGTAACATTTGGTGTTGTAAAGATACCATTTACAAAGTCTATCTAAGGAAAGACTTCAACTCTCTGCATCATCAGGTTCATCTTTTGATCATCACGCTGCATCACTTGTAGTGTAAAATGTCGAGAGAACAAGCTTCTGGGATGTCGGTGCAAGAGATCATTCTTTGTATTTTCCTGTTTAAAGGTCACATATCCTCCTCCTCTTCAGTGTAAATAAGTCTCAGAGCTCCTCTAAACATGTGTGTGAAGTGTCTTGTTCTAAATCCACTCTGATCCTGTATTTGATCATGCCTATAAACCCCTCTATTTCAGCCCTGCTCAGAACAGGCTGTTTCTGTGTCTGTAGCTTTAAATGTAAATGAGCTGTGTCTGACCACGCCCCTCTCTGGAAGGGCTTGGGTGACTCGGACTTTCTCGCTCCATGTCCTATTGTTTACGGTGAGAAGGCAGACTCAGAGGGCAGAACAAACACCTAGCTGTGGGAGTGTCACCCACCTGGGGGAGGGGTTACTGCCCTTTGTGATGTCATGAAGGGAAAATCTCCGGCCTGTTTGAGCACACATTTTCTGAAAAGTGGAGCAGGCAAAAGACGGAGAGGATGGACTTTTCTCACCGTTTAAACACTCACATATAGTGTTACAACTTCACTAGCAGTTCTCAGTCACCAGCAGAGGGCGCTATATGGATTACAACGAGCATCATCACTCTGCAGAGTGTCGAGCGGTGATGCTCGTACATGCTCAGTTACCTTCCAGTTGAGTGACCATCTTGTCTTCATAATAAATCTTTTCCACAAGTGTTTGATAACTGCATCTGAATAAAAGTAACTTGACTTCTAAAGAAGAAGAAAAGTCTTAAAATCAGGACCATCAAAAAGTGGTTAATAACAGTAAACATGACACGACTGATGTTATTCCAGCTGAGACACTGACTCAAAACTGAACCATTTCCTTTCTGCCTGATGAGTATTAACGATAATCCAAACTCTTTAACCGCTGACCTTCAGTGCGTCATGGTGATCGTCTCCCCGTCTGCCGGTTTGTGACATCCAGAATGAGACTGGGAGGTACTGAGAGGAATGTATCTATGAAGTGGATCGCTCTGGTTTATGTAACACCTCTCTTTAGCCTATTGTCACTTTCTAAACTTGTTCCTGATGTCAGCTCCTCTTCTCACCCGACGATGAAATAGCAAGGATAACTGTGTGTGTGTGCGAGAGAGAGAGAGAGCGAGAGAGAGAGAGAGAGAGAGCGAGAGAGAGAGAGAGAGAGAGAGAGAGAGAGAGAGAGTACAAAGAAGGAACGAGTGAGGGAGGGAGGGAGGGAGAGATATGATGGTGTGGGAAAAAGGCTGCTCTGGGCTAACGGCTTCCTCTGGCCTCAGATGGAAACAGGCGTTCGGCCAAATGACTTCATTCCAACCAGCGTTTCACATCCCAGCATCTCTCCGGGCCTGGAGTCACACAACACATCATCAGTCTGCTCACTAAGTACAGTGACTGTGAATAAAGGCTTTATAGTAACACACACAGTGCTACAAGTTCAGATTATTCACTGTTTTAGGATCACCAGAATAGAATCTTGTCTGTTGACAGAGAGCTGCATCCCCTCACTCCTCAGTCTGTTTGATTCTGTCTGAATATTATTCTGCCTCCAAACTAAATAAAAGACCCTAATACCCTTTTCACACATGCGGAAATCTTCTGAAAAACTCCGGAGATTACCCGGAGGAGCTGTATATGTGAACGCAAACAGCCAAATTTTTCGCTCGAACTTCACCCGGAGTTTCTCCTGCCAGACTCCTAGTATTTTTCCCGCAGCAAGTCAGAGTGAGCTGATGTGAGAACGCAGCAGGATATAATCAGGAGAATTCACCTCGAGCCAATGGGAGGGAGAGTGACGTTTCTATACTGTTACTGCTGCATGGTGCATAGAGCGTCTGCACGCCACCACTACGATCTCCGGGCACATAATTAAACTGCTGTTTCTGTTCGTCAGTATGTTCTTCTCCACTCTTTTGTTGATGTTGTCCTTCTGTTGAACTACTGATACTGAATATTGATATAAAGGCAAATATTGTCATTATAGGTATAATCTCCAGCTGTGAGGAGCATATGTGAACAGCCAGGTCGGGAGAATCTCCGGAGCAGTCCCCCTGAAATGATCTAGATATTATCCGGAGTGCAGATGTGAAAACGGCTTCTGAGTCCAGGCCACTGTGTCAGTGCTTTAATAGCGATGAGTTCTCAAGTGGTGTTTTTGCTTATTGTGATTCGTGCCCGACTGATATGAGATTTTTGGGGCCGATATTGATTCCCATATTAGGAAGAGAAAAAAACATGATGCCAATATATCGACCAATATTTCTCTTATATCTATCTTTGATGATGCGATGGTGAGAGATACGTTGATATAGATGAACACATTTATTGAGTTGATCCCTCAGTTATCAAACACTTGTGGAAAAGATTTATAACGAAGACAAGATGGTCACTCACCTGGAAAGTAACTGAGCATGTACGTGTATCGCATTTTGTTCTCTTGTTAATATCGGTATCGGCCCCAAAATCACCATATCGGTCGGGCCCTAGTGTAATCCATATAGCGCCCTCTGCAGGTTGCTAGTGTAACACAATGAAACTCAAATGAAATGATATTTGACTGGTGAATAAATCGAGTCATATTGGCGCATATTGGAGATAAAATTAGACGATACTGATAGTCACTGGATATGCTAATATCGGCTGGCCGATTTATCGGTCGGGCTCTAAAGCAGTGTTTCTTAACCCTGGTCCTGGGGACCCACTGCCCTGCATGTTTTAGATGTTTCCCTCTTCCAACACACCTGATTCAAATGATCAGCTCATCAAGAAGCTCAATAATGACCAGTTCATTTGAATCAGGTGTATTGGAAGAGGGAAACATCTAAAACATGCAGGGCAGTGGGTCCCCAGGACCAGGGTTAAGAAACACTGCTTTAAAGGACACAGATCCAGGATGGTGATGAGCAACTTCCAGATGCATCTTAACAGATTGAAAGTGACGTCCACTCCAGCATCAGATTTACTCGATGACCTCATTGTTACCACATGGCGCTTTTAGCTCTAAGCTAACACGATCTGCAAACACACAATAAAAACCATCATTGTCATTCTCTGTTTTTACCATCTCACCTGAACAAGTTGGCACACTGAAACCTCTAATGACCCTCTCATTGTTACTCTCCAAACTCTTGAAGGCCTTCAGATTTAGAAATGTCCCTCCTTGCTTCCTTTCCTTCATTCCTTCCTTTCCCTCTTTCTTTAATGTAATGTTTGTGCTAAATTGTTTAACCCCTGCCGTCTGATTACTGCCCGACTCTCTTTACCGTCCTCCCTCTTTATGTTTTGTTTGCTTTGCCGCGTCTTGCACTGGTTTCACCTTTTTTCACAATTTAAAAAAAGCACCTTTAAGCAATAAAATCTGTTCCAATGATCCAACACGCTCATGAACTGAACTTTCTGCAGTGCTCATAATGAGTGGAAACGTTGGTTGGAGCTTCTCCATCTCTGTGTTTAGGACAGAAAGAAACTTCTGGTGAATTCTACGAAACAGTCAAACAACTAAAGCTGCTGTCGTCAAGCCCAAAGAAGAACCCGAGGTATAAAGAGTGGAAAAGGCCAGAAGCACTCTCCTCTGTCTGTGCAGAAACATAAACAGTGAAGATCCAATTCAGAAAGATTCACAGTTCACATGGTTTGACGTGCAGATTAATGGTGAAGCAACAGGAGCTCCAGGTGTGACGAGATATTTTAAGAACATTATTTGGCGTCTTTTTCTATTTTAAGTTTATATTTTGGGAGATAAGTACCGACGTTCCTGAGCAGAGAGTCCAGGACAGACCTTAAACCGCCTGAGCCTCTTTAAGTTTCATACACAGTTATTCCACTGAGAGGGATAGAGTGCAGCATGCATCCACAAACCGCACTCCACCCCGAAATAATCAGCACTCTGTGCATGGAGGGCCACTATCAACAACCATGCAATCATCTCCCAGGGTGCAACACAGCAAAACCCATCACAACACCCACGGGCAGACGAGTACAGGTTCGCCAAAACATGCCCCAACAATTTGTGACAGTTACGATGATGTTCTGCCAAAGATCAAACTTTTCTCCACAACTTTCCAGAGAAAGTCTGAGCAGGCCTTCAGAAGCAATCTGTCGGAGGGATCTTAAGCTTTTTAAATCACATCCCAGAGCTCTCTCCACTTCATCCAATGACTTCATTAATTAACTTTGACCTCCTTTAATGCTTTCCTTTTATGATTTCAGTCCAGCTTTTATTTCTCACTTCACTTTTATTGCGTTAGCTGTTATCTTTAATCTGTTTAAAGCACTTAACAACTGTGTTTTCAAAGCACCTCTTCAAATGTCGGTTATTACCAAAGCCTTACAAGTCTTATCCAACCAAGCTACTTAAGTTTGAAAAGTGCCGATGTGTTTCCTACCTTTATCAAAACCACGTCCACAGCTCTCTCTCCTTTGGCACAGAGGCTGTACCTCCGCTTGTGTCGCTCGTACATTTTCTCCTCAAATATCCCTGAGCAGACGCGCCGAACAGAAGGTTAAAATCCAGCAGAAACTCTGTGGAGGAGAGCTGAAGCTGTCTGCTAAGCTTCACATCTGGCCACAGAAGCAGCATTCAACCAGACTCATGCTTAACTCCCTCCCCCTCTTCTTCCCTCCCTCCTCTTTATTTTCCTGTCACCTCTAAACTTCTCTCCTGACTCATGCTCTCTCTCTCTCGCTCTGTCTCTCTCTCTCCCTCAGTGAGGCTGTGAATATCTCTCATTGTGTAAATCAGGCAGTCAGAGTAGTACTTTGTTTGAGCGTGACAGACGGCGGCAGGGCATTATTACTTTACTAGTTAAACTGATTCAATCATCACACTTCCTGCTGTTGAGATCCGACCCCCCCTGCTGGCTGAGAGTGTGTAAGGCCACCTGTGAGGCGCTCCCCTTCAGGGAGTGATTGCACTTTTCTCGGATGATGGATTTGGCCTGTGGCTGTGTTGAAAAACCTTCAGAGTGATGTTATGGTAGTAAATAAAATGGCCTCACTTCTTTTTTTTATAAATCTAAAAAGGGCAGATACAGATTGTCCAGCTTTTCTCCAGAGACCATCCTTCAGATTTTCCCCACGTGTGATTTATTACGTCCATTCCTGGGTGATGCAGCTAAAAACAGAGACATCATGCCCTTTCGCTTTATACCTTTATACCTTTATCTACTCATATCACCAGTCACACCTCAAAAATTCACACATACCCGTTTTCTGATGGTACTGGTTTCCATTTAAAAGAGTCCTGCGCAATCCTTTAAATTAATGCTACGTGTAATGTAACATCGATAAAGTATAAAGAAAAGAGTGGAAAAGAACCATAGACTGTAAATATTAATGGACGAAGTCTGAGTGACGTCACCCGTCTGTTCCTGCAGGGGGCGCTGGAGTCCCATCGATGGCGGTCTCCATGCTGGAAATGCTGTCTCAGCCTAACTTTCAGTCAACCTAACGACAGGCTGAGAGCTGGAGCTGAGGCGGGTTTTAAGCCTCCTGACAAACCGTTACACCGCGCCCACCTGTCAATCAGGTCAGCTACACGCCTTATTGTGAATAACTCTTATCCTTCATCAAATCAAAACTGATGAGTCATCAAAACATTCACCCCCCGTACAGTGTGTGCTGATCGAGACATGAGCTAATCAGACCTATTTGGTTTTTTGAACCAGGCTGTAAACATGTTAATGTCTGCTGTAAAAACAGGCTTTTTAGAATGGGTGTGTATGTGACTTCCTGTGCTTCTGCAGCCAGCCTCTAGTGGAAACTCCAGGAACTGCAGGATTTTTTCGCTTATGCATTGGCTTCATTTTTCAACACCGGAGGTTGCCGATTGAAAAGAAGATACTGGTGAGCATGAAAAGAGTGTGAAGTAGCTTCCATACATGCACATAGATCACCCTGTTTTTGCACTGGTTGTTTGATATAAATGTCATCACACCCACCAGCTAGCTCTATTCTGCTGCATTCACACAAATTCCTGATAAAAATCAGCAGTTTGTGTTCACACATGCAGGTCATTGTGAAAACTCGGGGACATTCACAGGAGTGTTGTGTTTGCATTTAAGGGGCTTAAGATAATTGGCTAGTACCAGCTATCAGCCATCACCCAGGCTGGGGTTTTGGCTGTCTGGCTGCAGGCTCGAAGTGGAAGTGGAAGTGGAAGTGGAGTCTTGCAAGTTGGCAGGTTCTGTTCATCTTTGACTTTTCTGGAGGAAGGCCACCATTGATCCCTTCTGCTCTACATGGTCAGTTTGTCATTTTGTGCACTGACGACAACGATACACTACAAAAAAAGACACATTTGTGTCCCTACCACCTCAACAATCAAAATGACACTCATGAGGTTGAGTGGCAGCCTTCAGACTAAGGATGAGCATGTTCTGAATGATGTTTAGATCCATGGAAACGTCTTAGTCTCTGAGTTGTTCCTGACATCAGAATCAGCTTTGATCTCAGGCCCTGCTATGAGCCGGCCAATAGCACGCAGGCGTGAATCCTGGCAGCCACAAACAAATCAAACACTCCCCTAATCCAAACTCTGACCTCCACACAGCAGCAGGGGTTTGAATGTTCATGCAGAGGCTGAAAACGATCCGTTGAACCAAATGAACCACAGAGTTTGTGCAGAAAATACAACATTTGAATATTAGCCATGAAAAACCAACAATCTCAGTCGCCTCGCCTTTAGCATGAGCGAGGTCTGTAGTGAGAATATTAAGCTAGGTATGGCAGCAGGAGGTGTTGTTCCTAAAACTTTCGCCAACAGTGGGCATGAAAGAGGCAAGGTCACGAGTCAGTGTACTATAACAGAGCCTGAAGCTGGTTTTTTTAAGGTCACATAGTTACGTAATGCTGATTTAATTCACCAAACATCTTCCCAGCATGAAGCGCCATCTTTCAACAGGATGATGAGACAAAACAGTGCACAAGCGCACACTTAGGATGCACTCACACAACTCAATCCATACCGTGCCCAAACACGTTTGACCCCCACAGTCCAGTTTGTTTGACTAGTGTGAGTGCTCCGGTACACTTCCTCGGCCCTGGCACGGATGGAAAGGTGGTCTTCAGCACGGTATAGTTGCTCATGCACGAAAAAGCACGGGTATACAACATAGACAGCCTCCATTATGAAGAAACCCCGGCGTGTTCTGTATGTATCTGACTAACATGACTCAAAATACGACACAGAGTCAGTAAAGTAGCTGTCATGGTCTCTGTGTTGTTCTCAGATGTGCTGACGCGGACCCAACCACGCGTCCCCCTCTTTTTTTACTCTTCCTGTGTTGTAAACTGAGAAGAGTTCATGATCACGTAAAGCCATGCATGTGTTGTATAACGACGTTATGTATAAGAGGTAACCGGTTAGTCCTGGATCAGTGTGAGTGAAGGCCAGCGGGGGAATGGGGAGGGGGGGCAATCGTGCTTAAGCCAGATACAGGACAACTGGGCCTGGTGGAAACATAAAGGCGGGCATACACTGTGCGATTTTTTCCCTATTTTGGGCCGATTTCTGAGTCGTGCGAGAATTTTTGGAATCGGGCCGAATTTCAGCTGAATCGTGAGTCGTGAGTCGTGTAGTATACAGGGGGCAACGAGCACCGATATACCCCTCCCGACCAGCTCCCGACCGGCAATCGGCTGGTCGCCTGAAAATCAAACCTGTTTGATATTTTGGTCGCCCCTCGTGAGGGTGTCGCACAGTTGAAGCAGAGCTACGAGCCGATTCACCTGAGATCAGTGGGTTTTCTTCTCATTGCGCCTGCGTGAAAAATGTAAACATTACCACGTCCAGAAGAAGAAGCATGTCGTCATGTCGGTGCCGCCGCAGCGTGTGGTTTGGACTCAGGACATGGAGGCCGGACTTGTTGAGCAGTGCTTAATTTGTGCCGGATCCTGCCGGAACAAGATCTGGCACCTACCAGATTGGGACCGGCACCTGTTTGTTTGGATCCAGCCCCTTTGTCACTATCCAAATCTCTCATTACATTTGGCGCAGTATAATATTATCTGTTCTGACATTCTTTTTTTGTATTTAAATAACTAGGAATGTTATTCTCTGCTGTGCTGCTGTGTCGTGTTGATCATTGTTTAGAAGAGTGGCGAGTGTGATGATGAAGTTGTTGCTGTTTGTGCCGGGACACGGGAAGTAGGCAGCGCCGCCTAAATGAGGCACAATTAAAACTATCAGGTTATTAAAACATTTAAACTTACTAACTAATAGTTTCTGCAGAGTGACAGGCCCACTGCTCCCAGCTGGTCAGAGCTTCTATATCGTTGCGCACACGTTGAAGTGTCGCGGAGAAGTTTTCAACATAATCAAAGAAACCAAAGACGTTTGATCATCCTGTCAGACAGAGCAGCAACTAGATGTTATCCTATTTTGGAGTTTTAGTTGATTATTTTAATAACTGCTGAACAACCTCTGAAAGGGAGTGAGCTCATACAGATAAGCGCGAGTGTGCCATTACGCACAGAGGTGGAGAGACTTGAAAAAGAAACTTCAATCGATCACCAGTTGTAATGTAAATCAGTTTAGCAAATAATAGTGGGATCTACACTGCAGACTGTAGTCTCTGTTAACAGACGCTGTCCAAACAGCTCCAACATGCAATAAGTGCGCACTGATGTCCGTGTGTCCGCTCGTCTTCCTACCGCGCCGGTACAGCACTCTCTTTGTGCCCCGGGACCTCAGGGTTTACAAATTAAGCACTGTTGTTCAGATGTTGCAGGCACACTCGTGCCTTTACTGACGTTTCAGCGCATAGAATGGCACAAATGGCCGAGGCAGCACGCTTCTCCTTCGTGAGCATCTCTCCAGTCCTCTTCCGGATTTGGGGACCCGACGTGTTTATTTCGCTCTTATAGTGTGAGCAATCAGGTCGCAGCCGAGCATCGGACCGCACAGTGTGCGCACATTACTCGTGCAGTTTGAGTCTGAGATTTTCAAAACAATCGAAAACATCGCACAGTGTCTGCCCGCCTTAAGTCAGACTTGTCTCGTTAGCAACTGACTCTGTCTTACAATCACGATAGAGCAGAAACAAACATGACCCTGATGAAGACTACAAGCCCAAACACGTCGGTCTAATTTGTTAATAAAGTTGATCGTGTGGCTGGAGCTTTTTGACCTTAACTAACAGTCCCTCTATGTTTCATGTCTTGTAAACACTGGAAGAAGGTGAGTCTAAGCAGTGCAAGAGAAGAAAGCAGAAACACAAACAGGAGAAAAGAACGACTTGGTTTGGAGCTAAGGGCGCTGTGACCGATCATATCAGCAAAGAAAAAATACTCTGAGCTTGTGCAGAAAGAGAGAAAATGTTTCCCTGAGGTTCAGTACATATAGCAGAGAAGTCAAGCCTGCACACTGCACTAAATAATAACTGTGATTTATAGGCTACATCACAGTATATATTATATTGTTAGGGCGGCCTTTCTGGCCCTTGGCTGTAAAGTTCAATGATGCAATGTGCTGTTTACTTTGGAAAAATGCAATATCACAGGTGAAATCTCCAGAGCTGCTGCTACATTCACAGCCTTGTTACAGAACGGAGCTGTGAAGGCAGACACTCCTTACAGTCATGTAAGAAACACGGCTGGTTCAGATGTTTATTGAACAGGCCGACACCTTAACTCGTGTGTTTTGTTCCTCTAACAGGAGCTGTTCAAGTCGTCACTTTTACAAGAGAACTCGTCTTTAAAGGTCCAATCAGTGAGCTCTGTAGTGAGTGAGATGATAAAGTGAGCTTACTCTCTGATCAGACATTAAGGAAACATGCTATGTTGAAGTGCTGGCTTCTCTGACAACAATGCAGCAGCCAGTATGTCCTCCTTCTAACTTTAGATTCTGGTCCTGAATGGTCTGGATTTGTTTGGACCAGAGAAGGTAGGCGGTTTTAAGGCACCCCCACACGGCCGTTTTGGACGCCCCTCGGTTTGCCAGATATGAGAGCAGTTATCAGGTCAAACCAACAGGTGTTGCAGCGATGGAAGCGGGCAAGAGAACTGGTTCAGATAGAAGTGATTGTACCCGACCTAAAAAGCCTCTGCATGTTTCTAATAAGCTCCACGAGCAGAAACGTGCTCAAACTAGGATCAATATTGGAGATGCTTTTGAAAAATGGAGAGAGGTTAGAACACAGAAAGGTTTACAGACCGATGCAGAGCTGGCTAAACACTGAAGCTTCAGTGTCCACCACATGGTGACCTGCGTGAGCATCCACTCTAGAGAGGAGGGGGGGGAGACAGCTCTCTGCAGTGTTTGAATTTGAACTGCAGTACTCATTTTAAACACTAGGTGTCAGAGTTACGTGTTGCTCCTTTAAGAGAGGGCACACAGCTGCTGAAGAAAGAACCTTGATATAAAAGCAAAATAAACATTTGGGTCACCGTGTCTAAGACTACAAGTCCCTCTCTTCTTAAATGATAAATATGCACAAGATGTCACACATGCTGATTCAAGCAGCATTCAATTATCTGCTGCCTGAACAGCTTACATCCTGTCAGAACAGCGACATGCTCCATGTTTCTTTAATTATTTCGTTAACATCTTATTTCATGCAGCTATTTGTCGTTGCTTGGTTTAGATTCTGTTATCCAGCCTGTTTTTAAAGCTGATGACTCATCATCTTTATGACTGTTATTCATAGAGAACTAATAAACGTTACTGTAGGTGTAAAGTTCATACTGTTTGATGATGTATTTGTTTGAATGATTCTTTTTCTTCATCTTCGTCGTCTGTTCGTCATGAAGCTTCCAACAGGATCAGATGGCAGGTCATTAAATCTCCCCTTCATGTCAAGAGGAACAGCTCTAATGTTGGCATTGAGGCTACACTGCCCTCTGCTGGCGACCCCGGTGAACTGCATGCTGTGTGTATTCCCTCCTGCAGTCTAACATCTGGCATTGAGAACAAGCCACTGACCTAAACCACAGCCCAGGAATAAGCAGAGGCTGAAGCTGCTGAGGAATCTGTTAGTCAGCAACGCTTAGGAGTGAAAGCCTCGTCTGCTGAACATCACGTCCACGTGCTGCGAGCTGACACAGAACATGAACTGAACAACACGAGGGAGATCATGAAGTGTATTTAGAGGTACTACGTCAGGATGCTCCAACAGGAATGTTATTTCCTGCTGAATGTCTGCAGCACTCACCACATATAGAAAAACAAACTAAAAGAAAACAGACAAGGCTGCATGTCTCAAATTTAAAAACTTATTGCAGATCTTTAGTTTCACATGAAGCTGCTCATCAGCAACATCTATCTCTCCTTCTGTAAAGTACTGCTTATCAGAACACAGTCTGCAAGAATAGAAAGACCTGTGCATACTCTGAATACTGCCAAGCCCCCTGAGAAGACAGGGGCAGGAAAATTAAATAATAAAATATTAGATTCAGGTTTAGACAAGAACTTGCAATCACAAGAGAGTTCCTGTTGCTAAAGAGCTGCTTATAGTTTCTGGTGCTCACGAGAAAAAACGTACTGTGCACAAGTCAGTGTCTGCCATTCTGTCTCACAGGATCAGTTTGACGAGCTTTTGCTGATCTCTGTGAGCCGGAGGTATCTCAAAGAGTTTCAACACGTTGTAATGCTTATAACAAAACTCTTACGAGCACAAGAAATGTTCATGTGAGCACTGGCTTGTTTTTTGTGTGAACCCCAAACTCTTTTGTATTTTTCAGTCCATGTCCCTAAACGGAGGAGTCAGCAGCATTTTTGTTGCAGTTTGTAAACACAACATTCAAACTGGGCCCCTCCTCCTGGGCTCATCACCCCCAGAAGCTCTCCCTCACTGCAGGACGTAGTGTGTACGTTTACTGCTTGTAGCTACACTGCAAGCTAACACACGCTAGCACAAGCTAACTGCCGGTGTTTGTCACCTGCCTGTCCAACAGGAAGCAGACCAGCTCCAACCCGCCGTGCAAACAGGATGCAGAATGACGTCATTGATTATCCTCGGTGAGTAAGAGTCACACGCAGCGCTGCATGCTGCAGACTATCAAAGAGCTGTATTCAGTCTCGGAGGAAACAAGAAGCCAAACTGACGTCACACAAGGAGGACTGTGAAGTCGCCGTGTCTCGCGTCGACATGTCTCAATCTTCACTTCTAACGTTATTTAATGCTTCATCTTTGATCGTTCACTGGTACACTTGTCTCTCTGAATCAAGGCTTGTTGTCCATGTTTGTTGGACGGGTGTGGCGGGGATTTGTTCACGTTAATAAAGTCCACAGGAATGTTTATATCTCTGTTGATGTAATGACAAACTAAAGAACGACAAACTGAGCTTAACCAGCGAGCTCGAGACTTGGTTCTTATTTACAGACTCTGTATTTGATGTGTTTGCCTGATAAGCCTGTTTGTCCTCCTGTCAGAAGTCCAAGAACAAGAAAGTTCTAAATAAACCCTGCTGCTCTGTTTCGTTAGCCTCGGTAGCATCAGAGCGCTCCTGCTGCCTGGATCTCTCTGAATGAATCAGACATTTTTCAAACAGACATTTTGGCCTTATCGTGGAGGAGAAAGCACCGCTGGAACTATTAGTATCGTAATGCAGCGATTAACAATGTAAAGAATCTAACCTGTGTTTGTCAAGTGGATGTATCTGCAGTGAAAGTGATCTACAGTCCCGTCACATGTGACGACTCAGACACTGCAGCTGGTCGACAAAGGTTACCAAGGGTGTTTCACGTGTCGGGCAAACAATGACTCATCTTTGACTCGTGTTAATCAAACATGTCTACAACTGAACACAGCTCGATTTATGACGACTACATCCGACACTTTGATCTTACCGTGGACGCGCCGGTTTCCTCGGCTGGAACGCTTTCATCGTCTGCTGCCGTTTGTTCACACACGATCGCCTCTGAAGAAAATCACAAAACACAACACAATGAGTCCAATCTTAACAAACACAGAAGTCAATAACAAATGTTGGGAGTGAAAGGAGCAGAGAGTCGTCTGTCGTCTCTGCAGAATCACGTGGAGGAGTTTCACCGTGTGCTGACGTTCTGGAGCCGCTTGTGTCCCCGGGGCATCATAACCATTTGGATGTAAATTAATGAATCATTCTTTGATTATGAAAACAGAACCCGAACACTGCATTGACGGCACTGTGTGATTATCAGAGATGGATTAAAGGAATGTATCTCTGAAGGCTTGTTTGCTAACAGCACATCTTTCCTCCTTTATTTGATCACTTCTTTTCAAACCATGAAACGACCCGTCTCTGCTCCTCGATGCTGGCCCTCTGTCAGCCGGTAAATATATCCCCGGGTTGATAATAACCTTGCCCCTGACCTTTTCTTTATTGGACTTTGGGTCAAGCACAATTATTCCTGATGAGTGAAAACAGACAGAGGAGTGCTGGACGTTCACTCTCACTTCCTGCTCCACACTCAGCATCAGCTGGCTTTGTGCATGTTTGTTTTAGAGAGCCCAGCCTTCTCGCTCTGCGTCTGAGACGTGGTCACATGCTCTGCTAATGTGACCTTGCCTGCTGACATGCAGCACACTGCAGCCAGAGCCTAACACAGAACATATGAACATAAAGGGAAGTGTTGTTAAAGTACACGCGGCCTGAGGTACGGGAGGTATAAAACAGTTCTGTTATGCAACGTGTCCCAATGTCTCCTTTGTCCTCCCATTAAGTGATGCAGCAAAGTTATTCTGCTTTCTTTACTTTGAGATATTAGCTACAGTACTGTGCAGAAGTCTTACGCCACCCTAAGATTTGTTGTTTGATCGTGACTCATCATGCCGGTCATCTGGAACGGCTCTGATTGGTCCTGGTTTTATTTGTCAGCATGATAATGTTCCCAAGCACGCCATGACTGCAGTGAGGTCATACGGAGACAAAGCAGATGAAACACTCCCTCACTACATTTACACACACAATTTAGTTGAGATACTTGTTTTTTCAATGAGGAGAGAGCGTTTGCAGCAGCAAGTGTCTTTTTTTAGAACGCTACATCTTTTCTGTGCGGCCACTCCGAGCGCAGAAAGGCGCTGTTGACATCACTTGCGCTCTTTTCCAAACGTACGTTATTCCCCGTAGTTTTGTCTCCTACAGATCGTGTCTTGTACCCACATCCTCCTCGCTCCGTGTCAGATCGGGAAATAAACGATCTCAAATGTAAAACATGCAGTAAAAAGTAACGGAGCAGTGTCATACAGCGGGTGTTGTCAACAGACTGTTGTCATGGAGACGGGACAGACTCACGTTTTTGGCAAAAACGCTTCATGGAAGCGCTCCCAAATTCACTGCCAGCACTTTAAGCCCAGAAAACACAACCTGGACCCGGGCTTCAGGCCATTTGATTGGACGACTGTCCTTGTCTGAGTATAAAAGAGGGAGAATCGATTCATACTGGTTATCATTGGACCATTATCCCGATGACCTTGCTAACAAGTCAACAAGCGAGAAACTGGAAGTCAAGCGGTGAAAACATGGACGTCTTTACACCTCTGTACATTTGGTAAACATAAACGCTTATGGTGATATCCAAGGTCAGGCAGCAACGCAACTTCTGCTGTGCTACACTTTCATGCTGTTCGACTTCGGGGTCAAAGCCCGGCGTGGTAACTGTGCAGCATGATTAGAACGCCTCGGCCAGTTTGGGTCTGATTGACTTAAGAAAGAGATCTTGAATCTCAACAAGAATCATTTCCTGGTAAAATAAAGGTTAGATTAAATTTAATTATCTCAGTGTGTTCGTCAAACTTAGAGAAATTCGATTCGATTTCACCCCGACTAACACGTTTTCATGCATTTTAAGTCTTGTTAAAGTCGGACTAACACGATAGTTTGGTACTTTCTGTGCCTGTATTTAGAGACAGGAACGTGGATAGAGGCAGAGACATGCGTGAAAGGAGCCATAGGCTCCGCCTCCAGAGTGTCAAGCGGTGACGCACATACGAACATGCTCAGCTCCTTTCCAGTTGAGTGACCAACCTGTCCTCAATATTTCTCTTTTAGTGTAAACACAATAAATGTGTATTTATCTATCGCTAAAGATCAAACATGGATCAAAGAAAGACCGATTTATCGGTATCAGACTTTTCCCCTCCCCAATATGGATATCTGACCCAAAGATCCCATATCGGTCGGGCACTACTAAATATTACAGAGACAGTGTGAGATCACCTGGACAAAGAAAGAAATCAAAGACAGACTCTCCCTGCAGGATATTAAACCAGAAGATAGCAGATCTCAACGTGCTGAGGTCTCACTGAATACTGACTTTTTCATTCTGTGTACATATTTACTGTTCTTCCCTGGTTGTAACTGTTTCTAAATAAAGAGACAGATGGTCAGTAACGCTTTGATAAACAATAAGACTTCTGCACAGAACTGTAAATCCTCATCATGAAACCAAAGCAGAAAAGAAAAGTCCGACTTTAAACCAGCTATAAATCACAGCAGGACGTCACGGACGAGACTCAAAACCTCTGTAAGCATAATTATGGTGGGCTCTATAGCATTTAGCGTTGCGGAGCTGTTGTCATTAATCACGGGAAGAAGAGCTAATGTGATTTAGCATATTTGTTTAGGAACGAGACTTTGACAAACATATTGCCCCGTGATGTATGCGAGTGTGTGCAACCAGAATAAACCTGGACTGGGACTGAAATAAATCACTGTTTTCCTCACCTTGACTCGTGCAGCTGTGGTTCGGCGAAGCTCCGTCCACCTCGTCATGAATCTCTGTGTTATCAGTCGACTCGTTCTCAATGTGAGGTTCACTCGATGCTTCATTATCCGAGGGAGGCACTTCAACATCCGAGGCGTTGCTATCTGCACCATCTGACATTAAAGTGACATCTTGTGATATACTGAAATCAGGTGAAACCTCTGAATCCCCCTGTTTGGGTTGCTGTAGCACTAATTGCACGTCTCCACTGTTTTCAGAAGGGGCTAATGTAGATTTATCACTTTCCTCTCCACCAGATGGACTGTTGACTTCTGATGCCACATCCTCAAACCCTGCATTCAGTTCAGAGTCACCGGCCTCTGCAGGTTCACTTACATCAACTGGTGGATTGCCCCCACTCTCTGCCAACCCTTGACCCAAATGATCCTCTTTGGAAAGTTCTGGGGCAGACTCGTCTCCCGTCCCTTCAGGATACAAAGCCTCCATTGTTTGGGGACTGGGTGATCCGGGCTCGGTGCCAGTCTGGCTGCAGCCTGTCTCTGCCACTGAATCATCGTTGCTTTCCACAGGTTCTGAATCGTTCGGTTCGTCCATCCTGGATCCTGTCGAGTCCTCGTCCTCCGCACCAGCACTGTCCTGAGTGGGGTGGAATATTTCTGTTGTGGAGCTTGCAACAGATCGGAAACTGCCATCATCATCACTAGAGACAGACTGTGTCATCCCCGAATCGAGATCACAGAGTCCTGAGCTGCGAACAGCTTCAGAGGAAGGCTCAGGTGATGGATCTGTGCGTGTTTCTTCCATGGAGATATCAGCCACCTCACATTCAGCCATATTGTAAGGTTCATACATTGGCAAAATTGTTCTTTCGATAATGTATTCAGAAGGTTCAGCTACGTCCTCACCATCCTGCTCCTCACTACTCGCTGTTCCAGTACAATTCCCAGAATGACAAGCAGTTTGTGGAGCCGAGCCCCTCTGCTGCTCTGAGGAGTAATCCCTACCAGCTGTTTCCTGGTTTTGTTCCAGGCTGTTTATGTCTGGTGGAGGTTCCCCCTCGTGGAGGCCTTCTATCAAGAGACATGGAACAACAGATTCAGGCTCCTCGATTACATCACCGCTGTCTATCAGTGATGGGCTGGGGAGGTCCCTTGGGGGTGATAGTGGGTCTGAAAACTCCTCCGCCTCTGCCTCCTGCGCCTCTAAAAAGAGGCCGTCACAGGGATCCTCGCTGAGTTTAATCTCTTCCTCCTCGATATTCTCTCCTTCATGACAGCAATCCTTCATTTCTGAATCAGAGGTTTCTGATGCCTCCGAGTCCTCCAATGACTGGGACTGGCCCATGACTAAAGCTTTCGTGTCTCCACTGGGCGTTATTAGATCTGTAGAGTTTGTCTCCTCCTCCCTCCTTCCAGCAGTGCTGTCCTCTGCTTCCTGCTCTGATCTTTCCTCTCCCTCCGTGGCCTCCAGTCCTTCCCCAATCGCAGCCTCTCCACTATCAGTTTCCTCCGCCTGTTTACTGCAGCCTGCTGGTGGTTGGATTCCCACAGTGAGACTCTCCCCGTCTGCCTCGCTCCGTTCTCCTTCACACAATCTCAAACTCTGGGAGGAAACACCAGGCTGCTCCCTTCTCTGCCTCCTTCTGCAGTAATCTCTCCGAATGTTTGAACTGAGACACACCCAGTCCTCTGGGGGTCCGAGGCCATATTCCCTTGGACCTGCTCCTGACTTCTGACTGCTTAAAGACAAACTCCAGGCTCTCTCTTCATTCCCAGTCTCTCCATGTCCACAGTCAACACTGCTGCTGCTTTCCACTGAGCAGATTTCCTCTGTTGTCAGATTCAGGCACTCTGTTGATGTAGAAAGCCGCTGTGGACAGGTTGTCTCTGTTTCTACACCATCACAACATTCAGCCGCTGTGTGCAGAGAATCAAACTGCAGCTCCAGCACAGAAACTCCCTGCCGAATAGAGAAAAAAAGAAGCATAAACGTTAGCTTTTTTCCAACAGAGCTGCTCTCTAGTTCTTATCAATCGGCAGCTCTGTGATTGCATAAGGTGTTCCACCGGTTACACAAACTGAGCTTGAAGGTTAAAAAAATGAGGGCAGTGAAAAGACAAACAATCCAACAATGTCAAGCAGCAGCCCAGGTACCGGATAAGGCCAGCATGGGTAGAAATGGCGTGCTGAAAGGGCAGGCCCATGTGACTCACCTTGGCATGGAGATGGCAAACCAAGTGAAGCAGCTGCTCGACGCTCCTTTGAAGGGTCGGAGGGTCACGGCCCGGGTGGGTCCTCAGCGTCAGAGTGTGTGTGCACAGCCTGGGGAGGTGGCAAAACACCCGGGCGTCCGTGGAAACGGGTTCGGTCCCTTTGTCCGTCTCTGTGTCCGCCTCAGCCCTGCCGTGAAATAAACACTTAGATCATCCTGAAGGGTCTGTAACGTGATTGGCTAACAGGGCACAGCGCTGCTTTCAGGAGAAAGTTTAAACAGTGATGTCAGCTGATCTACACTCCCACTTTTCTTTCATAGTCCACGTGCATAACTGATTTTTTTTCTTCTTTTCCTGAGAGTGGAAAAAGTCTTCCTGTCAAATGCTGAGGTTATGTTTAGTCGGTTTGATCAACAAACTTTAGAGGTGTCGTTATGAGATAAAGCAGCTAGTTAATGTGCAGAAGTTCAGGCACTGTGGCAACTCAACAAACTTGTTTCTTTACCCCCCCAAAAGACCACTCTGAGCTGATAAGCTTCCCATAAGACGTGCTCTGCCCTGCTGCATTAGCTCTGCGTGTTGAAGGTAAAAGTATGTGCAGTGTTTGTGTTCACACAGATAGTGCTGCTAACCCTCCCAGTCAGGCAGATCTGCTGTTTGCGTAATGTTGGGTGGATCGCTTTAGCTGCGAGGCCTAGCAGCTGAGGTCAGCGGCCGGTCTGCGAGTGACTTCACTTTTCACGAGGGAAATGTAATTACCAGCACATAAAGACGGAGCTGTACGCTGTAAAGCACATATGGTAATGAGCCAGCTCCCTAAGTGGTCGTTGTCTTTCAGCTCGTGGCATCTTCATTTGGAGTTAAGTGAAAACTATTCTGCAGCAGATAAGGAGAGTCGCTAAAAAGACATCAAAAAGAAGCCGTTTCCAATTCAAGCTGCGTCTCAGGCCGTTTGCCAAAACCCGTTTTTTTTTTCACTCCGGTTTAATGTTTAACTATAAAACGCTGAAAAGAATGTGACCTCACTTATCACTCAGGCATTATTTGGGATAATACCTGACAAGTGCAAATACAACACATACATCCTCTTGTCATCACATTGTGTAGAGACAACACTGCAGTGTGTGTGTGTGTGTGTGTGTGTGTGTGTGTGTGTGGGATGAGATGTCCAATAGGTCAGAAGACACAGGAGTGGTAACCAAGGCTTTTGTGTTTCCCTCGAGCTCCTGTCTCTCTAGATTCTCTTGAAACAAAGGCGACAGACAGACAGCACACAACTTTTCAATTTGCCTCCAACAATCCCGCCGCAGCTTCTAAAGGACTCGGCTAACCTCGGCTAACCTCGGATAACCTCGGCCGCACTGGAGCTCTGCGGTGATGTTCTTTGGGTTCTTTTGTTCTGTGAAGATAGCGGACGAACAAGGTGAGCCTGGAGGAACCGCTCTATCTGTCCTCCTGATATATTGACATGTTTGTTCTGAGGAGAGGGCAATGTTCACAAACACTCCGAGCTCGTGTCACAAACTGTGCTCATGTTTTATAGATTTGTTTTCTTCTGAGGAGTTGTTTTTCACTTTGACTCAAACTAAAATAAACTGCATGAAACTATACTACTGATGGGAGCAACCTATCCGGGTACTTTCCCCTTCACTGGCAGCCCCGCCCCCTTCTGGGTGAAAACAGTGTATATAATGCTGCGTTCCAGTTACCTCGGAACTGGGAAGTCGGAGCTGGGAATGACGTCACACCCGAGTTGAGCGTGTTCCAGTTGAAAGTCGGAAAAGCAACATGGACACCTCCAGGAGAACCTTTGTTTTGTTAGCTAATACCAGACGATAACAACACACTACATGATAGTTTGTGCACGAAAAAAAAAAATGACCACATGTCCAGAGATAGAACTGTCACGATACTATCAGTGTGATTGATTTAATCACACAAAGAGGAACAAGCGGCTAATAAACACGATAGTCTCAGCTTTAACGTACGGTTGGTGCACGTAGCAGCCATGTTGGATTTTAACACGGGCTACTCCGACTTCTCCGAGTTTCCGACTAGTAATTACGACTTCAGGGGGCGTTCCAGTTGACACTTCCGACTGGGAACTCGGAATTTCCCACTTCCCAGTTCAACTGGAACGCAGCATTAAATAAATGGCGGTGAACGTAAATGTCCGGGTCTTTGGCGCTTTAAAAGCTTAAGAAAAACGTGCAGTCTAACAGCTAGAAGGAGCCCAAATAAACGACCAGTCATGGTAGCCAGTAAACAAAGTCATAGGTTTACATGAGAATCATTTCAACTCTGTGGAACAAAAATAAGTGAATTGTGTTGTTTGAATAGTTTGGAATATGAAATGCTAAGCGACAGTGTTTTTTAATCTACCACCAGTACTTCCACAGGGCTACTGGTGCGTTCCATCAGATCTTGGAAATCAGAAAGTCCTGATGACGTGTGATTCCTAAAGTCTGAACTCCGCGCTCGACATCCAACATGGCTGCTCGGAGCATCAACAGTAAAGTTAAAGCTGTAAAATGAAGTGTTTATCAGAAACTCAGTCTTATGGGGGCGCTGGTAGCGTAAAGGTTAGTGTGCGCGCTACATGTACAGTGGCTATAGTCCTTCAAGCGGGCCCGTTAACCTCAGGTGTGATGTCTTTCCTAGCTCCAACATCCAACTTCTGAGGTCAGTGAAACGCACCACTGTTTTCACCCTAATGGCGGCTTGTTCACTTTGGCGAGCAGGAAGTGACGTTCAATCAAAACAGATCTACATTGTCATTATAGTACGCTGCTTAGTGCTTACTCTTTTAGGAGCTGGAGGAGGCGTTCGTTTCCTCGCTGAGCTGCGATGTCCAAGGGGGTGTGGCCTTGTCTGTTAGCCAATCGCAGGGCCTCTCTGGCTCCAGATCGCTGCAGCAGGAAGTGCGTGACTCGAAAAAGACCTCTGCGAGCTGAGAAATGCAGCAGGGTCTCCTGAGGGTCCAGGTCTGAAATGGAGAGAGAGGAATAAATCCATCACCTCAGAAAGAGTCACACAAAAAGGAAAGACAGAAGAATGCAGAAGTTCAGGCAGCCAATTTGTGGTGCAGAAGCCGACATACCATCACTTCCTGCAGCTCGGCAACACCGCAGAGCAGGCTAATTAAACCAGTACAGGGTGCAGAGAGAGCCAGTAAACAAAAGACCTTTACGCAGGGAGAACCATGACCCTGCCTTCAACATGTACTGTACAGAGTTCTACAATTCTTCAATTCATTTATCAGACGCTTTAATCCAAAGTGACAAACATCAGAGAGTAAGAACAGCACAAGCAAGGAGAGAGAGAGGAGACAACGTCAGGAAGTGCAAACAAACAGCTTTAAGTCTGATCGGACACACAGGTGCTGACAGGAAGTGACCAGAGGTGCTGACAGGAAGTGACCACAGGTGCTGACAGGAAGTGACCAGAGGCAGAGCACAACATCGACAGCTGTTCTTGAGAGTTCTGATCAGCATCAAAACCATCCTAAATATCATCATCTTCATCATCATTAAGGTCGTAGGTGTTCATAAAGAGCTGGGTCTTTAGCTTTTTCTTAAAGGTGCAAAGGGACTCTGCAGATCGAATGGAGCTTGTTTTTCGTTTCACCACCGGGGGGCGACAGAGGAGAAGAGTGTAGTTAGAGACTTAGGACCCTGTTGTGAAGGTTGGATCAGACGCCTTCATTGGCAGAGCGTAGTGGGCGGGAGGGAGTGTAGACCTGGAGGACAGAGTTTAGGTAAGGAGGAGCCGTTTTTGTAAGCGAGCAGCGTAGCAGTAACTGGGAACCAGTGGAGGGAGATGAACAGCTGAGTGACATGTGCTGCTGTTTTAGGGAGGATGAGGAGCTGACACAATATGTCGAGCTTTATTTCAATCTCTAATATGTAATAATAATAAAACGACCACAGCAAAGAGGACTATAAAGGATCATGTGACCACATCAAAGTTCACCATTTCATATCACAGAGGACTCTTTTAATTAAAGATCCTTATTGCCGCCATATATCAATCACACTCCGACATCATCAGACACTGAACACGTCCACAAAACTATACTATGAAGATTCATGGACACACACACACACCATCACAAAGAGAGATAGAGAGAGAGAGAGAGAGAGAGAGAGAGAGAGATGTGTGTGTGTCTGAGAGAGAGAGCATGTGTGTGTGCGTGTGTGTGCGTGTGAGAGAGAGAGAGAGAGCGAGAGAGAGAGAGAAAAAGTGTGTATGTGGATTATTCCAGAGATCTGACTCTAAACTCTCTCTTGATTATTAAAACACATCCTTTGGTTTGCAGGAGTTGCTCAATATTTTCTGTGCATATTAATGTGATTTACAGCCTGTCCAACAAGCTGATTTGTTGTTTAATTCACAGGACAAAAGATAAAGAGAAGGCTCGCTGTAGAGAATTGGAAACTGAATCGTAAAGTTTAACAAACGTTTCACAACAGCACAAAGCGATTACAACTTCTCTAAGTTGAAACACTGTCTGCTCACGTTTGGAGCCAGAAGTCTCGGGATGCGGAGTCAGTGCACACAGAAAGCTCGGGTCCATCCGAGCAGCTGCTCTGCTACATACGTCACCAGAGGGATGACATGTGGACAGAGTGTTTCCTCACTGTTCTTACAAAGATTATGATCTACTCTTTTATTTATTACCGCCTGTGATGATCTATTCCACTGTACAAATATCGACCTGAACAAACCACCTCATTTACGTTCAGGCCTGTGATGCATCTTTGTGTGTTGACACTTTTTCACTTTAGCAAGAAGATCAAATCTTAAACTCAAACCTGCTGAAAGCTGCAGCCGATATTTAACCTTCTGCTGTCGGCTTAGAAACAACCAATCACAGGGCAGCAGTCACAACGCTGGTTGTGTCACTCCATTTGAACCAGCCAGTCTGAACCAGCCTGCCCCTAATGAACCTCGAGCCAACTGGTCAAATTTAACGCTCCGATTGGCCGAGCTCTGCCGGCCTGGAATGTGAGGTGCCCAACAGAGCAGGAAAATGCTTTAATGCTGGGTTTTGACGATGGTTGCTCCAAACTGGCGACCACGACGTCCAGGAAAATGTGGTACATTGGCATCTGGGACATCCGTGTAGTTACAGCTATTTGGTGTGGAACATGAATCAGCAGCTGAACAGAGTACTGGGTCACCATGAGCAGCTGAAACACTTCACGGCTGCTTGGTAGAGATCCAGAGAGCTGGCGGTTAGTCAGCCTCAGTAGCACCAAACATGGGGCCACAGTTCTTACTTTCAGGTTCAATTATTTGATGATTTAGGACTTGTTATGTGGTAGAAAAAGACTTTCTCTGGTTTAAGTGACAACAGGTAAAAAACAAAACACAATCCCATTCTCCAAGGCCAGAGTAAGATTTGTTTCTAACCAACCAAGTAACAGCCAAAACATATTCCATTTACAATGACATCAAAAAGAAGGAACGCAGCAAATATTTAAACCTGCAAAGCTTTCACCAACATGTGAATGCAGTTTTTAACCTTTCTAACAACATGTCTGCAGGGTTAGGAGTGCCAGATGGCTCATCCCTTTGGTTTGGACTGAAATACCACAAAAATATTGGATGGATGTTTGTAATCGTTGACACACAACAAACAGGCCCAGAGAAGGAATCCTAACTGTTTTTGTGACTGCATGATTGTGTCTCCAGTGGGGTTTTCACACATGCTCAAAAACTCCTGAAAATGTCCCAAAAATGTGCATGCCTGTACAAAAACTACTGAACTCATGTTGTCAGCCCCCTACAGCACAATTTCTGCATTAGGTCGGGGGAGTCAGTGTCAAACAAAGCAGCGTATATTCAGGAAGATTCACCGTACGTGAGTGGCCTGTGGTGATGATGAGGTGGTGGACACTGAAGCTTCAGTGTTTATCCAGCTCTGCATCGGTCTGTAAACCTTTCTGCGTTCTAACCTCTCTCCATTTTTCAAAAGCATCTCCAATATTGATCCTAGTTTGAGCACGTTTCTGCTCGTGGAGCTTATTAGAAACATGCAGAGGCTTTTTAGGTCGGGTACAATCACTTCTATCTGAACCAGTTCTCTTGCCCGCTTCCATCGCTGCAACACCTGTTGGTTTGACCTGATAACTGCTCTCATATCTGGCAAACCGAGGGGCGTCCAAAACGGCCGTGTGGGGGTGCCTTAAAACCGCCTACCTTCTCTGGTCCAAACAAATCCAGACCATTCAGGACCAGAATCTAAAGTTAGAAGGAGGACATACTGGCTGCTGCATTGTTGTCAGAGAAGCCAGCACTTCAACATAGCATGTTTCCTTAATGTCTGATCAGATAGTAAGCTCACTTTATCATTTCACTCTCTACACATCTCACTGATTGCTCAGCAAATTCTGCTGTATTATGTGCAATGACAATAAAGCCATTTTACTCTTGTGTATTCTATAAGCGAGTCAGGAAGGTTTCAGAAGCAGAAGATTCAGGAGTGCATGTGTGAAGACATCTTTAATCAGACGGTGGTTTATACCAGCTTAATCAAAAGTATATTTCCATCATCCAGCTTGACTCTGTTAGCTAATGAAAGGGAAGTGTGACTGTAAACATGGCACAAGTTATATTTGCTAACCAATCACATGTTTGCATTGTCAGTGTGATGCTTGAATTAAATGACAATCGCGTTAAGCTCAAAGCACACCTGAGCCTGAGGAGGAACGCCTCACACAGCTCCTGCTCACTGCTGCAGACTTTTAGTCCAAACAACAGCATTTTGCAAACCAGATGGGTTGATAAAAAGAGACTGAAAGCTTTGTATGTATTGATGCCTCTCCATCATTGACTGAAAGGTATCGATTGACACGCCATAGACTTCAGGTAATCTGACACGTCCTGTTGCTCCCTCAGTACATTATTTGTATGTTGATCACTGCTCCGCCAGTGGGAGTGAATTTTCCAGAGGAGAAATAAATGTCTGGCTGAAGTGAGATCAGTGACTGCTGCGTGTCCACAACATGAAGGATGACTGAGATAAACCACCGTCACCTCCACCTGTAGACTGCTGCAATCCATCAGCTGACAAATCTGATGAATGCAGAGCGGAGCAGCACTTCTCTTCCCTCCCCACAGTTCACCGCAGCTCAACATCTCGTATTCAAGCGGTGACATATTGTGAAGCAGAGCCTATTAGAGGCCACATCACTCATAGCAGCAGGAAGATGCCTTCAACATCAACAGAGTAACAACGGACTCTAATGCAAAGGAGGCCGCATGTGTGTGTGTGTGTGAGAGAGAGAGAGAGAGAGAGAGAGAGAGAGAGAGAGAGAGAAAAAGTGTGTGTGTGTGTGTGCGTGTGTGTGTGTGTGTGTGTGTGTGTGTGTGTGTGTGTGTGTGTGTGTGTCCATCCCTAAACTTTCCAAAACAATAACAAGCTGATCTTATCCAATCAGCAGGGGGGTCATTACTGAAAATGTGATTTGATTACTTTTCCTTTCAGGCTCTGAACAATAATGAATAAAACATTTGAAGAGTGTGTGTGGACTCTGAATCTACACTCTCTTCATGTTAGCTAAACTTCCAGCTGGTTCTGCTGGTTTGCTCTAATATCGTACTCAGAGTTAAACCATAAGCTATTATCTGAAGAATAGCCAGAGGCAGAGGCCGCGCTCGCACTGCTCCCTAAACTCTTGTTTACGCTGCTTCACAAAGAGCAATTACCTCGCAGAGTTTATCTTCCACATCAGCTCGTTTGGCTTCCTTTAACTGATTCAAGTCATCAGAGTCAATGGCTGGAGAAAAGTGGCACTTTAATTTTAATAAAAAACTGTCGGTGTGTTTGCTCTGACGGCTTTGTCTCACAACTCAAACTGCTGTTGGGCCTCAGGCTGCAGCACGGAGACACTCTGCTGTTTGACTGGATTATTATTATTAGAGTCTGAGAGTCCATGTAGACACATCCTTTCATGTTCATGTCTTTTATTAGCATGAGCTAGCATCTAAAAAGCAGCACATTGGCTTTCTATGTTTACCTGCACAGAGATGTGAAAGGCCTCCATCATTTCCTCCGTCCATCAAGCATAATGCATGAAGACATTTCAAGCTCATCTAACAGTCTTAAAGGGACAGATTCAAGATTTTAACGACACTATTGAAGCCACTTCTGATAATCTGTCTACTAACACATGAAAGTAACCCTGCAGCAGGGTTAGGGTTACAGACAGTGAGTCCAGCTTAGAAGAAAGACTGGACACATTAAAACCAGCTAGACAGACCGTCTGTAGGAAGCAACGACAGCTAAACTCTCTGCCTTGTTGTGTATCAATCTGCCAACACGTCAAGTACGACCTCCATCAGTAGCCCTGTTCAGACTGCTGTTTCAAGCCGTGACATTTACGCCCCTGTGGCGTTTCTTCTCAATCTGAATGTCGCGGAGGCGTGATTGGGGGACGAAGTGATCCCCCCTCTTTACCGTCTTCAGAGGTAGTTACAGAAGCGTTACAGAGGAGAGACGGGATCTGCTGATCCAGCGGGGGAGAGCAGCGCAATCTGAACTCACAGACTGGGACACCGATATCACAACGTCGTGGTGTCAATATGAACGTACGAAGACGTGATGCAGTGGAGCTTAGTTACGGCACTTTAGCAAAAAAAGCTATCGGCTGTTTTCATACATGCACTTCTTAAAAATTCTAGAAAACTTCAGAACAGCCTGAAACTTCCTGACGTGCTTCTTCGAAATCACATCCAGAGACTGTCCCTGTCAACGAGAGGGGGGGGGTCTCAGGAGGCAGGACATGACGGTCAAAGAATGCAGCGGAGATTTAGATCAGTACCTTAGAGTAAACCAAAACCAGCCAACATTGACCAATCACAGCTCAGGTGGTCTTTCAGTTATATGCACAGGCTCCATACTGTAACCTTCCAACAGCTTGATTTTTAAAGACATTCCCTTCATCTCTCTGTAGTCTCTAAAGTGATTAATCAGTTAATCAAAGATTTGTCCTACTATAGACAAGCCTGTTAGACAAATCCAGGTTGCAGACAGAAGCCGACCAATCACAGCTGGAGTGACATTTCAAACACGCTCACTGTGACATGTGTACACGATGTTTAAACAGCGACATGTATGCCATCGTTGTTTTTTAACACAAAGTCTGAACTATGAAACGTGTATGACAGATCTGCTGAGGGGTGTGTGTGTGTGTGTGTGTGTGTGTGTGGTGTGTGTGTGTGTGTGTGTGTGTGTGTGTGTGCATGTTTGGACTCTGCTGTCAGCTTATGAACAACAAGGCTTTGGGGGAAACATGAAGAGTAACAGACGGACGAGCCTGTTTGTTTTACTTCAGTTTGACTTGAATTAATCTCCAGAGACAAAAAGATAACTGCTTCATTTTTAATGCAGTTTCCAAAAGTCCTCCACCACCCTGCTGATTTAATACCAGCTCAGAATGTTAGATTTAAGCTCGCTGAAATTCCAGTAGCACAATATCACATTCCCACTTTTTAAAGGTGTGATGCATTTCTTCTGATTACAACAAATGAGTCATAGACTGAGTTTACATGAACTTGAGTATCCCGGTTTTGATCGGGTTTGTTAAGAATCCTGTTTTTGTATTTGTGCATGTAAACATAATCTCTGGGTTTTCAGAAACCGGGTTAAGTCCTGATCCTGATTTTGAGAAAGCTGATTTTGCTACCCGGAGCACTCAGGAAGAAAAAGGGAAAATGTGGCATGTTTACGTCTCACACTAGTTTCTCACAGACGCCGCTTCAGCTAAGTGACGTATCAGCAAAACAAACATGGCGGCGGCAACGAGAGCGTCTTATGAAGACACTGAGTTTTATCTTTCAGTGATGATAGAACTAAATATAGTTGGAGGTTTAGACGAGAGAAAGCATCGACATGCTGACAGCAGTCAGAGGCGAGGACATGTTTAATATTTGCTCTCGCTCTCTTCTCCCGTTGCTGGAAATGAAGTGGAGACGCCAAATCTGCAACGCCATGTTGGCGTTTAATCAGGCTGAGCCCACAATAAGACACAGTGGTCTCATTTCTCTCAGATTTCTAAATCGGTTTGTGTTGTAAAAAATAACATCACAGACGCCTGCATGAATAAGATGCAGTGATCATAAAGCAGGATACAAGTATTTATCATGTGTACAGGGAGATGAAGAACCAGGTTTGTCTGAGTGCAGGTAAACAACAGATCCTGAAGAGGATCAGAACAGGGATACTCAGGTCCATGGAAACACACTCAGTGATTTTGATGATGTAAAGCCAGCGAGTCAGGGTTTACTGAGCTATCTGGATCCAAACAGCACCGTCATATCCAGGCTGTGGAGGTCGGACCACATCATGCATGAAGCTGGAGTCAGAACTAATGTCAGACTGGTGCTTTTAGAGTGAATCATTTCTACAAACACACAGACATCCTTTGTTTCTAAGAAGGTTTGACTGCAAACAATGAGTAACTCAAACATCAGCGCTTCCACTGTCCATGTAAAAAGTGTTTGATTACAATCAGACATGGTAGTATGAGCTGCATCACATGAACAAGCTGCCAGTGAAGTTAAAGGTAAATCACCACTGAGCACACACATACACAAACAGCACTGTGAAAACAGAACCTGGACTTTTCCTCTGAGTGAAAACTGTGACAGATGTTGCAGATATGAGACACACGAAGACAAACACACAAACAGAGGTGCCATGTGTGTCATTAGGAGCACTTCAGCTATAATTCTCTGGTATGTTTCTGCAGCAGTGCAGAGACACTCAGTCTGACTTTGTGTGTTAGGAAATGACATGCTACAGACAGCCCCTCCAGTCTCACCAGTGTTGTTGGTCAGTTTGTTCCCCAGTAAGCTCCATCCTGGCGGCAGTGCGAGGTGGTGGAGGGCCAGTGCCAGGCTCTCGTCCAGGCGCTCACACTCCTGCAGGGGAATCTGACACTCATCCAGCAGCAGCGCACCGTCCAGGCCGTCATCCCGGCCTGCAGTGCTCACCTGTGCAGAGGGTGATTACAAAGCTTGTGAGAAGTTTTAGGGAGGAAGAGGTGAGGCTTAGTCTGCTGGAAGCACTCGCTTTAAGACGCTCAGCTTAAGAGCATTAACTAAATGCCAAATGTAAGATGTAAATGATGTCACACATTCAAATGCATTTCTAAGCTCAACTGGAGTCTGTGCTGTGATGACTAAAAGAAAATCATTTTGCATGTTGAAAAACTAAAATCATGATCCATTAAAAGCTTTCCTTCAGAGTGCTCAGGGTTGTTGTATTTCCTTCCTCCTTGGCAAAGCACATGAAACGTCAGGTTTCTCTCCGATGATTCATTGTGCTAAAAAGATTATATTAATTGAATACCAAGGACTGTGAGACGCCAGCCTCATCAGGGAAGGCACAGCAAAATGACTTTGTCTTTTGTTTTACTGTCACTTGGCCTACGTTGCTGCATCACTTGTAACCATGGTAACCACTTTCCTCTTGATCTGTTACAAGCCTCGGCTCTCGTGCTCTCTCTGAAAATGGAAATGACTCTGTGTTGTTGCTCACCAGGAACTGTGCCATGTCAAAAGCCAAGTCCTGGACAAAGCTGAACCGATGCTCTGCCAACGGGGCCACGCGACCCACACAGGGCTTTGGGACATCGGGATCCTCGGGCTCCTCTGGGACAACACGGCCGGCTGAGCACAAGGTGACCAACACCACCTCGCAGCAGTCATGGGCTACAAGACGAAAGAAGGAGGAACAGAGAGCAGAAAGGAGAGGAGAGGAGGAGGAGGTGACAAAGGACAGACAGTGAGGGGGATACACATTTATTTGAAAACACATTGTTTATTACCTGACTGTGAGAGAGACGGACATTTTATTTCCATGTGATGGTATTTAATAAATAGATTGACAGGCAGAGTTGTTTTTGTCTTGTTATTTCTGATATTGGAAGATAGTGATTGGTTTGCTCCGACTACATTAAAGTCGTGTTATGATGTCGGATGTTGCGTGGATGTGTTTTAATGACTCGTGCAGATCCCACACCCGATAACGATAATAGGGTGAAAATAAAATGTATTTTACTGATACATCGGCCGATATCTTTCTTTGATCTGTGTTCAATCTGTAGAGAGATAAATATAGATCAACACATTTATTCTGTGATCCCTCAGTTATCAAACACTTGTTGAAAAGATTTAGAATGAAGACAAGATGGTCACTCAGCTTGAAAGTAACTGTGCATGTACGCGATCACCGCTCCACACTCTGGAGAGCGATGGTGCTTGTTGTGATCCGTATAGCGCCCTCTGCTGGTGACAGAGAACTGCTCGTGAATAAATGTAGAAATATCGGCGCATATCTGAGATTAAATTAGCCGATACCGATAGTCACTGGATATGCTCATATGGGACGATATTCTCTGCTGGCTGATAAATCGGTCGGGCTCTAGATATGATGGTGCACCAAAAAGAGTACGGCTTGGCATTTGAGGAGGAGGCACATTTAAGCAGAAGAACGTGCAATCAGCCATGCAGAGCCTTTATTACCAACAAGACTGTGTTCCAGATAAACCAGCTTATTTACACTATTGCATTATCGTGCATGGTTTATCGTGTGTGTTTTCAAAAAGGCTCTACACTTGTCTATATTGAGCAGCTGGTTGCAGCGAGGAGGCAACTTTAGACGTATATCAGCACAGCAACAACATGAAGTCACAGAAAATCAGGAACCATAAAGATGAAATCAAAAGGCCCTTGCTGCAGGCCCGGCAGTACATCGGTCCTTAATGCACAAAAACCATCTGACACATCTCAGTGTTCAGAGTCCTGGACATGACCTCAAAGTACAAATGAGTAAGCATCAAGAGATTGTTTGTCTCGAGTTCATCTTTCGTTTAGTCGTCAGGTTTCTCCACGAGGTGTATGAAGAATGAACTGGTGTGACTCCTGGAATCAGAGCTTTGTCACAACGCTCTGTTCATCATACCTACAGAGTAAAGATACCTGAGAACGGTGTAACTGACCAATCAGGATCGAGTATTCACCACAGCCGTTAAATGAGCTTTAACATCACAAATTGCATTAATCAGCCACAAGCCTTTTTCACAGTAGACATTTTGACCCGCATGTGTTTCTGATAACAGGAAGTCAGTCAGTGCACAATGACGGCGTGACTGTGAGTCAGGAAGGACATAAAACAAATCTATACGTGATATTCTATAGAAACGGAGGTCAGGTTTTTTTGCATTCCTATTCTGACATCCGAAGGCACGACAAGAAATGTCTCCCCTTTAACCATCAGTCATCACTCTGCTTTTCTGTGGTTCTCTCCACTTTCCTGCGCCAGTTTTCTGCCACCACGATGCCTGCACACAATCACAAACATGACGTCATCTCCAAATTGGTCCATAGTGAGAAGGACATAGAGGACTTTAAAGGTCACATATTATAAGAAATCCACTTCACCATGTTTCTCTAACACTAACATGTGTCTCTAGTCTGTCTACAAACCCCCCAATGATGAGAAAAGTCCATCCTCTCCGTCTTTTGCCTGCTCCACTTTTCAGAAAATGTGTGCTCAAACAGGCCGTTTGGAGATTTTCCCTTCATGACATCACAAAGGGCAGTAACCCCTCCCCCAGGTGGGTGACACTCCCACAGCTAGGTGTTTGTTCTGCCCTCTGAGTCTGCCTTCTCACCGTAAACATTAGGGCATGGAGCGAGAAAGCCCGAGCCACCCAAGCCCTTCCAGAGAGGGGCGTGGTCAGACACAGCTCATTTACATTTAAAGCTACAGACACAGAAACAGCCTGTTCTGAGCAGGGCTGAAATAGAGGGGTTTATAGGCATGATCAAATACAGGATCAGAGTGGATTTAGAACAAGACACTTCACACACATGTTTTGGGGAGCTCTGAGACTTATTTACACTGAAGAGGAGGAGGAGGATATGTGACCTTTAACTCTGTCGGACCCTGACACGAAAAGAATCCTCATTTGGTTCATTAGGCTGCATGTTGTGTTTGTTTGTTCTGAAACGATGGAGACTCAATTTGTGAAATGATATGTTAACATCCCTTCATCCAGGGAAGCTTTCCCCCTCTGATGGAATAAATATCTGAAACCTGTTGGCTCCAATAATCCTGAATGAACACAGAGTCTGTTCTGTCTGGTCAAAGAGCAAATGTGTGAACATAGATTCAGCCTCTCCGACATGTTTCTGCTGCAGAGCTCATTAAATAACCATATTTGAATCACTTTATCTTCACAGTTTGGTTCAATTACAGCAAATACAAAGAATCAGCGTCATTACAGCGCTGCCTTGCAACACTTCGCTCAATCATATCTAATTAAAACCAATACATATTTATTTGTCTTAATGAAACACGTGTTCATTATTCTCACTAATCCCTTTCAAGCCGTCACAAATCAACCTCCACCTGCAACTAATTAACCACACGTGATTTAATCAGTCGGCTGAATATTTATGTAAATGAGTTTTCAGTTGTCACAACAAAAAGTGAATGATTAAAGAGGACTGGAGTCTGCATGTAGAGACTCAGTCAAAGCACTACTAACAGGGCGTCAAGGCTCTGCCTCATGAATGTGTGAGACGCTGACGTCCCTGCTTCTCGTTTACAGAGCACCACACGACCTTCTGTATCAGTAACCCCCTCCTCAAACGTCAAGGGGCACCCTAAGAATGCAGGACTTCTTTTCATTCAAGATCTAAAATCTGTTTTTTATATAATTCAATGGATCTGACTTTTGAAAGGCTGCATGGTGGTGCAGTGGTTAACACTGACTACGTTTACATGCACACCATATTCTTGTATTAATCGGAATAATGACAATATTCTGATTGCGTAGGAGTCATGTAAACACCTTATTCCAATTGTCATAACCCGATTAAGCTCATATTCCGATTATTAAAAACCCGAATAAGACCCCTGGCATATGCCTGTATCAACCCGAATATTAGGTCATGTAAACGCGTTAGTCGGAATATGCTCCTGAATATGCTACTTCAAGGATTTTGTTATACAAGTAGCGGATGTCTGTCTGTGAAGGAGCTCAGTGTGCATGTGTGTGGGTGGTGGAGCGAGTGAGGAGAGAGAGAAAACGAGGCGAGTGTGTGTGCTCTGCAGATGTGTGCGAGAGGTGCGTTATGATGCCGGGGACCGGAGCAGAATTAGGCAGAGAAACGTTAAGCTCAATGGTACTGTTATACAAGTTCTGTGTGTGAGAAATAAACGGGTCGACACCTCAAGCTACCAGCCGGACTCTCCGTGTCTGTTTTACCCCTGTAAAAGTGACGGGGGTTAGCCCCGAAGTTGAGAGATACTACGGCCCTGGAGCAGACAAATAAGTCTCCCCTGTTCGCTCTGACCACGGTCGGAACGCCGAAGCAGGACAGGTTAACAATTTGTTTACGCCCCTAGATGACGTCTTGTCATGACGCTACTACTACTACTACTACTACGGTTTATTGGGAATATGCTGATTAACATGTAAACAGGAATATTCCGGTAGCTCAGCACTCTGCGGAGCATGTAAACACCTTTTTCGGAATATTGCTTTAACCAGAATATGGACCTTAATCGGAATATGGTGTGCATGTAAACGTAGCCAATGTTGCCTCACAGTGAGGAGGTTCCTGGTTTCAATCCCTGTCTGACAGGAGCCTCTCTGAGTGGAGTTTGCATGTTCTCCCTGTGCATGCGTTCTCTCCGGGTACTCCAGCTTCCTCCCACAGTCCAAAGACATGCTGGTTAGGTTAACTGGTGACTCTAAATTGTCCGTAGGTGTGAATGTGAGTGTGGCTGGTTGTCTGGCTACATCCTGGACTTCGCAGTTTCTGCAGCCGTTATCCAAGGACACATGGGAATTGTATCCTGCGACCTTGTGTTGGGTCACGGGGCGGCTCGCTCTGATCTCTATGTTATAATGGAGGGAGCGCTGAAGCAGAGCTAATCTGTTAGCAGAGAGTAACACCTCCTCCTCCTCCTCCTCCTCCTCCCTCAGAAAGCTGTAACTCAGCCGCTCTTCACAAGATAACACAGCCTCGCCTTTTTTTCTTCCTTAGGCTTTCGTCTTCCATCCATGTGTGTTTTAGTGTCATAAGAAAGTGCATCTGTTTTTATCCACCTTTTATTGACCCTTCAAACACGGAGAAGTAGCGTTCGGTGTATATCTGAACAAACTCCCAGAAAACTGCAGGTCAGCTGAAACTGTCAATTCTATTTTTTTAAATCACGATTAATCTCGTTATTTTGTCCCTTCTGGCTCACCGTAGATAGTGGTCCTCAGTGTCTCCCTGTAGTCTCAGTGATGTAAAAGAAGGACTCTGCTGCATCTTTGAATGTCTCATTTCACTTTAACAAACTCTCAGACAGCTCAGCTGACGAGTCCAAAGTCATATCCACCTGATGACATCACACATTGACTTTTGTTACCATTCCTTTGAGCTGTTTGACCTCAGTTTGGGATCCCTAACCACTTCCTGTTTCTGTGCTTCACTTCCTGTCCTAACCTTCCATCTACCAGAAGGTCCTTACTTTATTTCAAAATAAAAGCACACAGCAAGTAAAGTACTCTCAGTTTAAGACAGTACAAACATTCAAAATAAAAGCCAAACAACTTTTATTTTTGAATGCAAAATAATGGAATTTAAAAAATATTTTTTAAACTGTCAGTCTCTGTTTAAGCTTCTGTTTTTGACGCAATGTTTTAAAGCTTTCTTTTTATATTTAAGCTTTTGCTTTTATTTGATCTTCTCTTTTTTTATTGTTTGTTGTAATAACTTTTAAAGACGTTCTTAGTAACGTCTCTTGTCCTCTTTGTCGTGAGGCTTTTAGTGTCACTTTGCCTTGTTTCTGAAATGTACTGCAGAGATAAATGGTCCTTCATGCTGCATGTTGTTGCTCTATCTTCTCAGAGGAGTCGTCACTGAGCGGCGTTAAAGCATTAAATACGATGAGTAGAACACGTGGGATGTGCTGGAGTTAAACTGATGAATGAGCAGTAAAAACAAGATTGTTTCTCCGTCTCCAAATTACAACATTAGTTTAAAATCATGGAGAGGGGCGACGGATGATTTAGCATTTATTACTGCAATTTCCTCCACAGCTACAATAACTGCGGACTGCTCTGAGGGCAGAATAACACGCCGTATCCCGTCTGAATGAATGAAACAGGCACACACATGGGCGTGTTGTAAACCCTCAATTATGGCTGTAATAATTAACCAAACTGTCTGAGTGTTTGTATCACGCAGGAAAGAACCGGGCAGTATTCTTTGTGTCCTCAGGACCTCTTCATGCTCTCTGTCCCAAACGCTGAGTCATGTTAGTCAGATACAGACAGAACACTCCGGGAGTTCTCCACAATGAGGGCTGTCCTCGTTGTGTACCCGTGTTTGTGCTCGTGCATGAACTGTACCGGGACAAAGCACACCTCGTCCAAGCATGCCAGGGCCGAGGAAGTGTACCGGGCTTGAGCACAGATTGGAGCACTCACACTAGTCAAACGGACTGGACCTTTGCGGGTCAAACATGCTTGCACGGTACGGATTGCCTAATGTGAGTGCACCCTAAATCTCAATTGGGACAAACCTGGTTAAATACAGGAGTCTGCCATGATGCAACTTTCCCATTACTTTGTTTTTGTAATTGACAAACATAAATCCAAACTAGGACTGTGTGCTCAGCGATAACTAACAAACATGACGGACAAATTAAAAATAGATTCAACACGTGTCGGATGCTGTAGTTGGAGCTGCTGCTCACAGGTCTGCTGGAGGTGACAGGGAAGCTGCAAAGCAAGCTGTGAGTGGGAGGTGTGTGGGGGGGGGGGGCTTACCGGGACAAAGCGCCTGCAGGGTGTCATGACTGCTCCTTAGGGTGCTAGTCAGGTGTCTCTGTGTGCTGCCAGCAAACAGGAGGAAGTAGTCCACACCCTCCTCATCCCCAGCCAGCTCTTCATCAGAGAGCTGCACCGTGATAACACACCGCCCCTGCAGACGGAGAGAGAGAGAGAGGGCGAGAGAGAGAGAGAGGAGGAGAAAACCAATAAGGATGGATTTATAAAAAGCAAACAGTCCATTTGAAGTGATAGATTTTAATAGGTTTGCATCACTTCTACAAAAAAGAGTGAAAGGAATATCTGACATGTTGTCCTGATGCTGTGTTGGAGCATTTCTCTAAAATATATCTAATAAATAATCTTATAACACAGTACAGTGAGCACAAACACAAATATGTCCCTGACAGATTATTACAGCCTTAATATTGTCGAGTGACAAACACCATCATTCAGGATGAGAAGGATGAGAAGTCCACTGGTACAGAGAGCAGATGAGCATGTGTATCAGTCTCTCATCGATCTAATCGAAAGTGATCAGGACGAGGACCTCTAAAGTCAGTATGTCTCTTTAAATGCATTAAAGGAAAGTGCTGATGTCGGGTGTGGAATCCCTCACAGCTGGAGCTGGTTACAGATTGGATATCTGGGTGTCAAATCTGAACCCTCATAAGAGTTTCATGTGTGAGATTCTGAGTGCAGGTAACAAGTCCTCTCAGCACCACATTTGATTGAATAGAACACTTTTTCTTCCAAGTTTCTCTGATGATAATGAATAATTAGTTTTTAAAGAACAGCAGAAGGGAGGCAGCATAGTAACAGCTGTCAGCATGTGTTCTTTAAGCTGACTGATGTCATCACACTACACAGGGCGTACTCTCATCTGGACAAGGGGAGCAGCGCGATGAGAATCATGTTCTTTGATTTCTCAAGCGCCTTTGACACCATCCACCCCCTCCTACTGAGAGACAAGCTGACCGAGATGAGGGTGGACTCGTACCTGGTGAGATGGATCACTGACTACCTCACAGAGAGACCACAGTACGTCAGACTGAAGGACTGCACATCTGACACTGTGGTCAGCAGCACCGGTGCGCCACAGGGGACTGTGCTCTCTCCTGTCTTGTTCACCCTGTATACCTCTGACTTCCAGTATAACTCCGAGCTCTGCCACTTGCAGAAATACTCGGATGACACTCCGATAGTTGGTTGTGTCAGGGATGGACAAGAGGAGGAGTATAGGAGCCTGATTGAGGACTTTGTGACGTGGTGCAGTTCGAACCATCTGCAGCTGAACACCTCCAAGACCAAGGAGATGGCGGTGGACTTCAGAAGGAACAAGCCACATCTGCAACCTGTTTCCATCGGGGGGGTCGACGTGGAGGTGGTCAGGACCTACAGGTATCTGGGGCTGCAGTTGGATGACAAACTGGACTGGTCACCAAACATGGACACTACCTGTAGGAAGGGACAGAGCCGTCTGTACTTCCTGAGAAGGCTGGGGTCCTTCAACATCTGCAAAAAGCTGCTGCAGATGTTTTACCAGTCTGTGGTGGCCAGTGTCCTCTTCTACGCTGTGGTGTGCTGGGGAGGAAGCAGCAAGAAGAGAGATGCAGCACGGCTGGACAGACTGGTGAGGAAGGCTGGCTCTGTGGTGGGTACACAGCTGGACTCTCTGGTGACGGTGGCAGAGAGAAGGTCTTTGGACAAAATGCTCTCCATCATGGACAACACCCACCACCCTCTGCACAGCACCTTCACCAGGCAGAGGAGCATGTTCAGTGGCAGACTGCTGTCACAAGCGTGCTCCACGGACAGACTTAAGAACTCTTTTGTCCCCCTGGCCATAAGACTGTACAACATCTCACTGTCACGGCAGGGATAAAGCACTCAGTGACTCCTGGACTCATTCTTCATCTGTACTGCTGTCCTAAGAGTCAGCCTCTAGTTGGACACTTAATGCTCATCTGACAATCACTTTAATGTTTGCACTGACTGTTTAATGACTGTTTAATGTCTGCTTTCACATATTTTTGCTTTTCACATTTGACAATCACTTTATTTTTTTGCACCTTTAATGTCTGCACTGACTGTTTAATATCTGTTTTGCACACTCCTTGCACTACCTCCATCTTAAACACTACTGTAACACATACCTTCAGAAGGTCAACACTCTTCATCTCTTATGTACAGGTCTAATTACAGATGCTCTTTAACTGTTTATAGGTTTCTTTTAAATTGCACATATATTTCTATTCCTGCACAGGGTTTGTACATTTCATTATATAAGTTGTATAGGTCTATTTACAATTGCACAGGTTTAATTTTAAATTAAATTTGTTGTTGGGTAATATATGTATGGGAGGGGGGACAGGGGGTGTTTATGTAACAATTGCTATGTGTCCTGCATGTTTGTATACTGCTACTGGATGCCTTGAATTTCCCTCGGGATCAATAAAGTATCTATCTATCTATCTATCTATCTATCTATCTACACATGTTAAAGAACAAGGTACTGCTGTTTCATGAGTTGTCTCTTAAGCCCTTTTCAGAGTGTGATTCCTCAACAGCGCCATAATCAAGCTCTGCCGTCATCACGTCTTTGTTCTTTTATATTGATTCTGCAACTGCATAATATTCTTGTCCCACAGTCCCAGTTTGTCATTCACATTGTGTTAAGTCGTTGCAGAAACATGACGTGTAAAAAATCAGCGAGAGCTTCACATACACACAGACAGACGTTGGAACACACACAGAGCTGCTCTCCCCTGCTGGCTCAGCTGATCCCCTCTCACCTCTGTAACACCTCTGTTACTACCCCTGATGACGGCACAGAGGGGGAGCACTTCGTCCCCCAATTTCACCTGGGGACTTTGTCCCAGGGGGGCAGGATGGGGACCGTCGGACAGAACTGAACCGCGGCGCTGACAGAAAGCAGCATGCACGAACTGTGTGGAAATTGTGGGTTAAGGAGCACGTTGTATAAAAAACAAAGTTATTTTGAACATTATAAGTTCCATGTAGACCCCTATCAGGTCTAGTACAAAACATTTGTTGGATTACCACACAGTTCTGAAAGCTATCAGAGTGACTTTAGCAACCTGAGCTAGCATAACCCAGACTAGAATAATGTTGGATAAACCAATCACTCAGTCTGCACACTAAAAGTCTTCTTCACTTTATAAAGCTGCTGTTTGACAGTCTATACAAGTTAAGCAGTTTGAGTTATGTTCAGTCTAAACAACAGTCCATCATGAATGTTTCTTTATGTCCATGTTTGCTAGCCAAATCAATCGTCAGCTGATAAGGCTGCTTACTGTTTTTGCTTTGGACGTGCCAAGTCTGTCCTGCATGGAGACATGAAATGCAAAATGTCTCAAATATATGCAAATGTAAGACCCAGTTTATGAAACATAAAAACATCAGAGACAAATGTAAAGTTCAATGTCAGCAGCTGTAATTCAAGGAAGCTTTTAGCTACCCCATGTCTGACATGAAAACAACTGATTTCTACATTAAGAAGAGATGATTGTAAACTGCATCTGTGGGAGAAAATGTTTAGCCAGCTCTGCATCGGTCTGTAAACCTTTCTGCGTTCTAACCTCTCTCCATTTTTCAAAAGCATCTCCAATATTGATCCTAGTTTGAGCACGTTTCTGCTCGTGGAGCTTATTAGAAACATGCAGAGGCTTTTTAGGTCGGGTACAATCACTTCTATCTGAACCAGTTCTCTTGCCCGCTTCCATCGCTGCAACACCTGTTGGTTTGACCTGATAACTGCTCTCATATCTGGCAAACCGAGGGGCGTCCAAAACGGCCGTGTGGGGGTGCCTTAAAACCGCCTACCTTCTCTGGTCCAAACAAATCCAGACCATTCAGGACCAGAATCTAAAGTTAGAAGGAGGACATACTGGCTGCTGCATTGTTGTCAGAGAAGCCAGCACTTCAACATAGCATGTTTCCTTAATGTCTGATCATAGAGGAAGCTCACTTTATCATTTCACTCACTACACATCTCTCTGATTGGTCCGTTAAAGGAGCTAAATTCAACCTAAAATCAATGTTTGCATATTTTTCTCAGCCATATTGTGTTTAGTTAATTGAATGTGTTATTCAATGTCACAGTTCTGCACAGTTTCATGTACAGTCTGCCTCTTCTCTACAGAGACAGCTGTCTTTGTTGTGTCTGGAGCGTTTGGGGGAATCATCTGAGGACAGACCGGGGGGGAGGAGGGGCAGCAGAAAGAGGGATATTGTTTAAAATCAGCTGTTTTCCACTGGAGGACTGCAGCTTGTTGACACCGAGGAGGGATAATGGGACATTTCATCCCACTGACCAGAGTTGCAATCTTTTCAGCAGCTCGGTCCAACATGAACAGCCTGAAGTGGTGGCCAGTGACGGCTGGCGTCGAGGTGAGTTTTAACAGTCAGGGTTAAAGGTGCTTCCTCCCTCTCTTATAAAGTGGTAGCCTCAGGGCCTTGTTCCATACAGGAGGGATCAGCAGGGTTGACAGCAGCGAGGCTAACCAGCAGCCTTGGCAAGTCTCTGATTGGCAAGCCGCTGCTGCTGAGCAATGTGAGGGGGTAGAATGTGTTCAAAGGCGACCACATAGCCCAAAGGCCACAGAGAGAGAAACAGCCCGCAGTGAGTCTCTGAGAGCCACGACTAAATACACTTGCAGTGTGAGGGATGCTGGCTGTGCTTTGCTATGCAGAGAGAGTCTCCACGTTAACATGCCGAGCACAGGCTCTGGCATAAATGAGCTGTAGATGAGTGAGAGCCAGCAGGCATGACATTCCCTCCATTAAGAACTCATCCTTAATCCCGAGTCCAGATTGGAAATTAGGGTTCAGTAACACTGAAACTGATTGATACCTCAGTGGATTTGTGATTTTGCACTTCATGTGGAAATGAAAATGTATTAGTGTGGAATAAGTTCCACATTCTCACTATGAACAAAAGAAAAGCAGATGAAGAAGAAATCTTTTGCTGTCTGCTGCAGAAGACGAAATCACGTCCACAGTACTCTCCTAGTCAACAGCTACCTTCTCACTTCTGATTGGATGTAATCAATCTGTGAGCCATGAAGTCACATTCATTTGAGTTAAAATAGAGACACTAAAAGTACAATAGAGAATCCTCTGAATGAGACCATTGTCTGCCTTTTTGGAGGCGAATGTGTTGGCAGGGGGCGTAGGTGGAGAGACGCAGAGATGAGAAACATCTGTTTGGTACGGCATGAAACACAGCTTTACAACACGCACACGCAAAAACCGAAACAAACGCTACTGTCAACAGGTCCAATGAGAACAATCAGAACCACATTCATAAGAGACACACATGTGTCCGGATTAATCCAGACACACAAACCGTCCGTTTCAAAGCCGCGTCACGAGCACTAACGGCTGATGTGTTCCAGCCCCGGTGTGTGTGACTGGGCTCTCTGCTGGTTGTAAGTGCTTAACAGAGTGACCTGCTGGGGTATTGACCTGCTAATCATGGAGCTTCAACAGGGAACAGGCAGCATCAAAAGAACAGCTGGAGGCTTTGAACCCAGCCCCCCCCCCCCCCCGCCCTCCTTTCTTTTTAAATATGCATGCGAGTGTGTCGCCCTTTTTCCACACATCCTGAAACGCTCAACCCCTTTTCCCCTAAAGTGAACCCGGGGCTGGCTCTGGTGCTGGTTCAGAGATGGTTCAACCGTCCAGGAACCAGTATGCTTTTCCACGGGCAAGAGCCACAAAAGAGCCACGCCATTACGTCACTGCTTACATCTCTGAATAGCAACACTTGTGCGCCGTTTTAAAGCACAACAACAACAACGACCACAGCGTCCCGTTGCACGTATTGCTGCATGCTTTGCAAACCTACATCGACATCCAAACACGACAGGTCCAAAGAGTTTGTTCTGTTGTGAAGATGGCTATGGACGGCGATAACGTTCGATCACGTCCCTCAAACTCATTCTGGACTTCATCTGAAGACTAAACAGCAGAGGGCAGCCCGCCTCCTCCTCTGACCTCTGCTGCTTCGCATGGATGTCCATTATAGCTCCTTTTCAAAGATTTTCACGTGAGCTTACGAGATGTTTCTTTCAAAAATGGTGGCCACAACAAAGTTTTGCGTGGTTCTATTTTGGTCACGATAAACCCCGCCCCCAGCCGCTGACGTAAGCGGTTCTTTCCTACAGACCAGCATGGAGTTGGTGCTCCTCTGGTACTGGTTCTTCTGGCCCAGAGTTCGCTCTTTTGTGGTGGAAACACAGAGAACTGGTTCCAGATCAGACACTCGCTTGGTGGAAAAGTGGTAACCGGTGAGGATGGGGGGGGGGGGTTACAGCCTTAGAGACACTGTTAAGAATTTTCACAAAGCTGCTTTACGTACAAATTTTCGACTTTACTTCCATGTTTAATTCATGCTTAAGCACCCCTGGCTGTATTTACAGCGATAGGCAATGTGCTATTTATTGTCAACCAGTAAGAAAATCCCATCAGGCACGTCTGATGTTTATTTCTCCTCCTCCTTAGATTGTAGTGACATGCTAAAGGCCTCGCTTTCTCCCTTATATTCAGTCCTGTTGCATGGAAACATTTATAAACACTATATGAGAGACTGCACCTTAAATTTCATGTCCTGTAAAAAGCTGCTGTTATAAAAAAAAGGTCAAAGATTTATGGCGACACTTGACAGGGTGACTCATCCCTGCAGGCCTTACACATACTGTGAGGTTTGTGCTACCAAGGGAAGCTAACAACAACGACGTCAGATGCTTTTTACTTTAGTTTTTTATGCCGTTTACCAACAAATGTTCCCACCGGGTAATTTAGGAGACAATTAACAGCAACCTTACAAACACGCCAACACAGACAAACACAATAAATCAACATTTTTACAAAGAATCTCCAAACGTGACAGTAACGTGTCAGTGTGCGTTCAGCTGCAGAGCATCACGTACCTGAGCGCTCACAGGTTTCTTCACCACAGTCATGTGTCCTGTGTCAGACTCTGAACCGCTACCTGCTCATTTCACTGGAAGGCGCTCTGGAAGACATTTGTCCACTAAACACCAGGAATGTAAATAGCATGTTTACATGCACTCAGAACAACACGTGTCCTCTCTGTTATTAGAGAAGCCTTGTTTTTAAAGAGGTTCAACACGTCTCTCTCTAAATTCACAACATGTAGCCTTTCCTTCTTCCTCTCTAGAACGCAACACTTCCTCATTTAGAGTCATCACCACGCCGAAAGTTATACAGCGAGAACACAGAGGCCTTGAACTTTGGCTTCCTGCTTGTTTCTGAAGTTGACAATGTAGAAATGTAGACTTCCAAACTGTCTCTTTCACTCACTCTGGATCTGCAGAGTCTTCTTAATGTGCATTTTTAGAGTCTATCCTACAATTAGGAGCAGACTACTTGTGAGCTCTCTCACTGAGAGTGGCTGTTTGAAGTGTCTGAAATCTGAGGTCTAATGAGGCCTGACGACCCGCCGGGTCCTCTGAAGAGTCGGACTGTAAATCACAGATAAGGTTGTCTGGGTGGTTAATGTGTGAGCCACAAACACACATTAACAAACACTCTGACTCGTCTTATTTCCTGGGTGCCTTCCTCACTTGTGTTAGAGCGACCTCACACATACACACACACACACACACACACACACACTCGAGCTACTTTCACACATGCACTCCTGAAAATCTCAGGACGTCCCGTCCCTGAAATCTGCCTGAGTTGCTTATTCACATAAGTCCCTCACAGCGTGAAGTATTCCATGTCTGACGGGGGGAGGGGGACCTTAAGGAGGCAAGACATGATGTTTTGTCTTTCTTGTAGCTGGAGATGAGGTGGAGACGCCATATCTGCAACGCCATGTTTCTCCAATTTCTAAATCACAGCAGTTTGTGTTGTAAAAAATAAACATCACAGGCGCCTGCACAGATAAGATGCAGTGATCATAAAGCAGGATACGAGTATTTATCATGTATACAGGGAGATGAACAACCAGGTTTCTCTGAGTGCAGGTAAACACCAGATCCTGAAGAGGATCAGAACCAGACTCAGAAAAGGGACACACAGGTCCATGTAGACTCAGTCAGTATCAGAAGTATTAAAATAACTTTGTCAAACAGTTAATAACTCCTGTGTTCTTTGAGATCTTTCTCTCTCCAGCTGATAGCATGAAGGCTTTACTAACTATGAGGGTAAGAGGGGTCGTGATGTCGTCTGTTTGTCGGGGTCGTTGGGTTCAGAGAGCTGCACTCTAAGATCTGCCTCGATGAAAACCAGGAACACGAGCCACAAAGCAAAGCTTTCATGTAGAAGTGGCCCCTCACCTGAAGTAACAAGCTCTGAACAGTGACACAGAATAAGACTGAGAGCTGCTCAGATAACCTCTGCAGGGTGGTGGCCACACTCTGCACGACGCTGTGGGGAGATCAGTTATCTGAGAGGAGCTCAGCTACGAGAAGAACCTCCTTCACCTGAACCCCCTCATCTGGCTCCACTGGTCGGACGGCCACCCAGGTGTCTCCCTCAGAAACGTCCCCAGAACAATAAACTAAGAGGACACCTTGAAAAGAGTCAAGGTACTCTAAAGAAAATGAACTCTCTCTGCAACCTGACAGCCTTTGACTTTAGAGCTGAGGTACACATGAATTTATCACCAGTTAAAATTCAATGATTTAATGTAACTCAGTCTCAAATGAGTCGTCCTGCTTAACAAGTACTTCTACCTGTGTAATCAAAGTACTGTGTGTAAACCCAACATTCAAACGTGGCCCCTCTTCCTGGGCTCATCGCCCCCAGAAGCTCACACTCACTGCAGGACGTAGTGTGTTCGTTTACTGCTTGTACCTACACTGCAAGCTACTGCATGCTAGCACAAGCTAACCTCCGGTGTTTGTCACCTGCCTGTCCAACAGGAAGCAGACCAACTCCACGTCCACGGGTAAAAGCCAACACAAGGTTCACCCTCGTTTTAGAACGAGCTTTATCCGCTTGGTGTTTCACCTCACTGTGATTATATTTTCTCTTCTTTGTCTCTACGTCCACGTCCGTCATATTCACCGCTTTGAATGCCGTCCAATCTCTGAATTGTATCCACTCCTAAACTCACCTGCTGCGCTGTCATTGGCTGGAGGAAACACACCAGCTCCGCCCAGAAACGTCCCGAGTCAATCAAAACAAACCAGAACAGTAAAATCCAGTCAGAGGACAGGGTCTCTGCAGACACAGTCACCAGCACACATGTAAGGAGGCCCAGAAGAGACGATGGAGCAGCTTTACTTTAGGAGAAGTCTGTATTTTATTTTGTAGGAAAAAGCTGCTGACTCTATCTTTAAAGCCGCTGTGAGGAACTTTGATATTTGATTTCTGTGGCCCCAAAGCGTTGGACTAACAGTACGTCATGTCTTCTTGCTGATCCTGTCCTGTACGTCTGCAGCTCTCACTGATCAGGGTGATCAAGCCTTTCATGTAAAACATGATGAACGTGCACAAAGGAGGAGAGTCAGTTTAGCATCAGCTGTTGTTGATATTTGCCTATCAGCAAACATTACTGTCCTGCTACCTTGCATGCAGTCTGGTGATGTGCACCATCCGGCATCATTACAGTTAATTAGACTGGTTCTCAGGTGGAGCTGTTCGAGGAATGACACGAGGTCACCTGACTGCATGTACGGTGCTACTAAGGAGGATACAGGTGTAAGTAGTTCCGCCCTGACAGACGCAACAAACACACCTTCAGGCACATTATGCACACCTACACAGACACGAGAGGAGGTGCAGGCAGAGTGGAAACACCTGTGTGGGCGGACGAGTGAAGGGGAGAGAAAGTGCGTGCACTGAAAAAACAGCGATGTTTGCTGATACTTACGTATAATGGAGCTTGCTGAGGGTTGAGTTTCATGTCCCTGGACTCTGTAAAAGAAGAATGAAGTCAAGGTTAACACTTTGTTCCATTTTATACCATATGATGAATGATACCAACATGTTACTGCCTTCCACTAACACAGACTGTTTCCTGTGGAACTGAAACCGTACCAAACCGTGACCCAAAAACCGAGCTACGAACTGAACCGTTACACTCCTGGTGCTTTGTGTTCTGATCTGCTGAGATGTTTGGTGAGAAGAAGACTAAGCTGAAGTAGACAACAGGGTTTTGTTTGGTTTGCACAAATATATCAGTCAGCTGTAACAGCATCAGAACATCGTTGTTGACAAGGTGATAGTTAAGCCTGACCCTGGCTGTCGTCCCAACACTCAGCAGGAGGTTAATAGTGCATGAGTGGAGAACAGACACACACTGAATCACATGCAGGACCACACACACACACACACACACACACACACACACACACGCACACACATCATCCCACCACGACTGCCAAGTCTCCATTTGAGCGTGTTTATTCAAAGACAGAAACAGCAACGATGAACTGTTTCTGTGCAATCACCTGTTAGTGTTTCAGTGAGATAAACTGAAACAAGCAGTAAAAACATTTGCCTCCTCCACGTTGCTTTATGACGGGAAGATCAGCTAACAGGATTTAGCGACTCATGTTCACTTTGAATCCCTACTCCTTGTCTGGGACGCAGAACTCAAAGCCGTTTTCTGGGCACGGGGTCAGAAGCAGCGGGTGTGTAATTACATCCAAACAAACGTACTGAAGCTAAAGACGGGAGGACAAATGGATTGGAAACCTTTCTGTTGAACTTTCTTGAAGACATATTGGTCCGCCCTGCATTCATCAATGAGTCAGGGGACCGGGCGGCTTTGAGAGCTTGCATTCTCTCTGGTTATTCGCAGAGACAATTTTCTTTTGTTTGCTGTTCCCTGGCACTAGAACAAGTCCTTGCTGCTGGCCTCAGTGGTCAGCAGTGCATTAATCACATGAACTCACAGCGGGGGGAGGCGGCGACAAAAGGCCAGGACCTAATGAGTTCAGCCGCAAAAACAGCAAAGGAGTCAATGTTGGACTGGACAGAGCGCTGAAGCTATTCACTTTCTGCAGACCAATCCAGACCTTTTTCCTCTTTTCTGCTAAATGAATAGGCTGGAGGGAGAATTAGGCGGATCAGGTAAGGGGATAATCAGGAGCGCTAATAATACTCTGGAGTCTAAGCCTCTTGCCTTAAGTGCACTGGGCCAGAGACCAGCTTCTTTCACCACATGCATGACTTTGACGCAGAAACTGTCACATCAAGTCCCCGACATGCGCGCTGCTTCTTTTCCTTTGGGATATTTGGACATGTTTCCTCTGTTATTCTCTCTGTATGAGAACCTCTCTGTACATGGAGTGGGTCAAGCGTGCTTCCACCGGCCACATCCACATGGTTGTTGACCTTTGCAGCAGGTGTTCAGCCTCAGACATTTCTCTTACGTCACATCTTTTTGACCACCAAGTGACCTCATCTGTTGCATAATGTGAAAATATTTGAGGAAGTAGACGCGTTGCTACACTCACAGTTTTCACTGTTGAGGACGGAGTTGATAACATTTATTCACAGAGGGACGGTTTGCCCTTTATCAGCTCCCTCTCTGCTTTACATCCTCCACACATTCACTCCTGGCAGCTGAGCAGCTCAGTCTGCAGCTGGACTCGTCTGCTCTTCACGGGCGTGGGGGGGAAGGGATAACCTCAGTGTCCGACCAGTCGACGTAATTGTTGCACAGTCTGCATGCAGAATTATATTGTACTTTATTAGGTATGCAACGATGCACTCAACTCACGTAGGGATTCGTGATGCCGACTTCATGATATGATTTTAAAGAGTGTAAGAGTTCATGTTCAAGCTTTAGAGAAGAGATTGCCTCACAAAAGTTTCATTTCTGATGCTTTTATTTTGCTTTTTTTTACTGCTCAGTAAAAAATGTCCCAGACAGTCTATGGTCGTGCAGCGATCACAGGGAATAAACGTCACCACCCCCTCCCACTCGCTGGAGGTGAATTCTCCTGATTATATCCTGCTGCGTTCTCACATCAGCTCACTCTGACTTTCTGCAGAATAAATACGAGGAGGCTGGAGGAGAAACTCCGGGTGAAGAGAGAAACATTCAGCTGTTTGTGTTCACACATGCAGCTCAGCACGAAAATGTTTGCAGAGCGCTCGCATGAGTGACATCAGTGAAGCTGTTGGCAGCGGCTGACCTAAAACTATGACACACACGTTGATTCTGAAGCAGTAATTAAAGAGATGATCCTACAAAACAGCAGTATTACAGGGAAGTGAAGTGAAATTATGAATTACACTTTGTTATTTTTAAGGCAGTGTCTAACTGGCCTTCATCAGCCAGACCTGAGTCATTTAAAGGTACGTCCAGTGGGCCAGCTATAACACCGAGCCCTGGTTAACTCTTTCACTTTACAACTTTCACTTTCATGGCACTCTCATGCTAAGCTAGTTAGCCTGTCTAGAGTAGAAAACATGACCTCCCACCTGATAAGGAAATGTGTCCCCTGACTAATCAACCACACAATAACTCACATCAAACTACAGCAATGAAGTGCATGAGAAGAAAGGAGCTGCGGGGAGCTGCAGAGATGGCTGTTTATTCTGTGTTCATCAGTGTAAGACATCCACAACACAAGGACTCGTTTGTTTTTAGGGTCACATCAAACACTGTTTGGTATCAGTTCACCAGGGTGCTCTGGATCTATGTGACTCCGTGACCAGTCCGCCTAACATTTGTACAGTATGGGGGCGACAGTTCTACAGAAGTTCCTCCTGGGCAGTGACTTTGTTCTGAATGTAAATGGGGGAATTCTAAAATATCTGCATGTGATTTCTAACTTCCTGTTGAGGATAACCTGATTCCTGTCCCACAAAAGGCTGCAGTACTTTCTCAGGTACGTAAGCATGATGCAACACGATACCCTGCTGTTATGGACCTTGGTTAATGGGTCAGGTTACAGTGTACATGTCAGCTTTTATCAGTTAGAATGGAAAGAAACGTTGTAAAAATGATGCACCTACATGTACATGTTGTTCTTGTGTTAATGGATGAAAGTAAACAGACCTCATTCACGAGTGAGACTGCAAAGAGGAATGGGCCCGTTATCCTCAGACAATGACAGAGCCAATCAAACGTGCATTTCTTTTCTACGATCTGTTCCATTTAATTAATATAAGAACAATCTGTGCATTCTCTTCGTGTTTCAGAGATTCAAACCAAACTCAGTTTCCCTACGGTGGTAACAAAAGAACTTTGAAAAATCACTTCCCTTAAGCTCACCCCTCGGCCACCCGACACCTGCTTATAGAGATTACACAATCCATTAACTCCACCTAAAACACCGGGTGCAGCCAGCCTTCAGCTGAGCTCCTTATAGCGGCTCCATTATGGCAGAAAATGTTTTTCAGCTGCTGCTCAAACCGAATGTTCTCCTCCACGTAGAAGCATCACAGCCACCTTTAAGTGTACAGTACGGACCAATAAATCAGGAGACAAAAGCCCCTCATTGCTGGGATAGGCGTGGGGATTTACAGAGCCCCGGCTGTGAATGGACGTGTTATGGCGTCCACAGGTCCCCAGGCTATCAGAATAAGCCATAATAGCCATGTGACTGCAGCGTGAATGGAAGGATGAATAGGATTAGCTTCAGCAGTCATTAATCAGCCCGTCTCCTACACCCTCTGATGATCAGCTCAGGATTCCCACACACTGACACTGCCTTCAGCATGTCACATAACACTGAACACTTTACTTGCAGCTCTTTGTATATGTGTTGAGTTTGAGAAAACGTCTCTGAGGAGGAGAGAGATCCTCGTTATTGGACGGACTCAGCCGCCTGTCATCGCACACGATGCAATAATCCTCTCTGGACAGAGAGAGGTAAATGTCACAGTCGAGTAAACACCAGAATGAGTCCAGTAAAGCAACAGGAACAGCTTTCTTTGGTCTTTTTATCACCTCGAGGTGACACGTTCACGGCTGTATTCTTAGTTTAAAACTTGAAGGTTCTCTGTGCAGAGGAAACAAACATCATAGTTTATAATATCTGTGTTTACATTTCCTCCACAGTGGAAACCAAACGACTTCCTTTGGGGGAAAATGGGTAAAAAAATCTCTCGACATTATTTACCCTGAAAAGCTTCCTGTGTGGGAGGAAGTGCTTTATTAGTCATATTCAGACCGCCGTTTCAACCCGCGATATGTACGCCCCTGTGCAATCTAAATGTCAAACAGGCGTAATGGGAGGACAAAGTGACCCCCCCCCTCTCTGTACCGTCTTCAGAGGTAGTAACAGAGCAGAGACGGGATCAGCTGAGCCAGCGGGGGAGAACAGCGCTGTGTGTGTGTGTGTGTGTGTGCATGTCTGACTGTGTGTGGATGTTCCTGCCATTCTTCTGCAACGCTGAAACGCAATGTGACCTCACAGACTGGGACACAAATATTACAGCTGCAGAATCAATATGAACGGACAAAGACGGGATGACGGCTGAGCTTAGTTACAGCACAGCAGTCTGAAAGGGCGCTATATGTGTGTTTTTTGCAAATGCACAAAACTCCTGAAAACTTCCAGAAATGTTCCGACTTTTCTCCATGTCTTCAATGCAAATGTTGCAGTATGTCATATCTTGCCTTCAGGAGACCCCCCCCTCACATACTTCTCTTTGGCGTCATCCTCTATAACTATGAAATGACAAAATGATCATTTCAAGGGAAGTAGAGCTCAAAACATCCAGCTGATATAAATAATATCTTGACCTTGTAGCCTGAATAATAACCTAACAAAGTGAAATCCTTGCTCTCAAAGAGAATCCCCCCGGATCAGCCCAGTGAACAGTGAGTAGATCAGAGGTGACTGGAGGCTCATGATGGCATCAACATAATCATTTCTGTCAGCAGCACTCCCTCACAGAGTTCCTGCAGGACCGTCAGAGTCCTCCCGTGCAAAGACCACATCTCCTTAAACTCCTAAAACAAACACGTGGAAGGGGACGGACAGGGCACTTCAGTTGATTGGAAACCAGTGAATACCTGAGTGTTGAAAAGCTAAAACGTCAGTGTGGTCTCATGAACGAGTGTCAACCTAAGTCCGCCCTACAACCATAATCTACGTGCCCCTTCGCTGCATGGCATCGCTCTTTAATTAATTTACAGGGCCATAATCACACCTTGGTTGGGAGGAGGGCTGTTTACTTATCTTATCAACAAAATACTGGGAAATATTTACAATCATAGTGATCAGGGCTAGGATTTATGGATCTTGAACTAGCCTTGAAGAGCTTTTAGGGCGTTCACACACCTGCAGAAAACTCCTGAAAAACTCCTGATATTTCCTGGCTGAGCTGCATGTGTGAACACAAACAGCTGAATGTTTCTCTCTTCACCCGGAGTTTCTCCTCCAGCCTCCTCGTGTTTATTCTGCAGAAAGTCAGAGTGAGCTGATGTGAGAACGCAGCAGGATATAATCAGGAGAATTCACCTGGAGCGAGTGGGAGGGGGTGGTGACGTTTATTCCCTGTGATCGCTGCACGACCATAGACTGTCTGCACGCCACCTCTACGATCTCCGTGCTCTAATGAACCTGCTGCATTCTGTTTCCTGTTCTCCAGTATGTTCTTCTCCACTCTTTAGTTCAGATTGAGATTCTGTTCAACTACACGTAGCATTGATAGAAAGACAAATATTCTCATTATAGCGTCGTATAGAGGACTGTGTTGCTTCGTACGCCACTTCCACGTCTTTTTTTTACGTCACGTCTTACCTCAGGGGACCCCCCGCCCCCCCTCCAGTCTGGCAGGGATAGTCTCCTGCTGTGAGGTGCATGTGTGAACAGTCAAGTCAGCAGAATATCTGGAGCAGTCCTCCTGAAATTATCTAGATATTTTCAGGAGTGCAGATGTGAAAATTGGCTATGATCTCATTGATTGTTTCAGAGATCAACCCTGCTAAGATGCCATTAAAAATGAAATCATGTAGATACCTGTTTCGCTACAGTGGCAACAAAAATAGAAGTCCTATAGCCACCCAACATTGGTTGATTCCTTCCTAAGTGCAACTCCTGCAAACTATCGACACTGTACCGATACTATTTGTGCAATATAGACTGTGACCCCGTAAGTAAGTAAGTATTTGCCCTCCTGTGAGACTGAGCCGTTCATCACTGCTTTCTCTCTCTCTCTCTCTCTCTGCAGCTTTTCAAGTCACTGGGCGTCCTTCAAACCTCCTCTATTGTTATTATAAACATGTCTTTTCCACCTCTTACATCTTTATAAAATAGGGTTTCATCCATCTGGACAACTTTAACCTGCTGCAGAAAAACTGGCTGATCTAGATCGGACAAAGCCAGTTTGTCTTTTCTGTCTAAAAAAGGTTTGATTCTAAAAATAGACAACGTCTGACTCAAGAGCAGAAACTCTCCCCGGCCTTATCGGTCACATTCATGAAGAACTACCACGGCTTGTTTCCCAAATGAATACGTAACTTCTGCCTTTAAATGTGGCTCAGTGAGGGAGGATTCAGGCTCTGTGAGGTTCAGCAGGGTTTGATGTTTTACTCAGATGTTTGTTTAACCTCTGCTGCCCCCCCCCCCCCTTCTTAACCGCCCACTTACTGGCCTTCCACTCCAACAGGCTCATATCCCCCACGGTCCAAAACACAGAGGTAAAAAAAGGCTCTGTGTTGAAGCCTTGCACGATTGTGTTTAAGGTTCACTATCTGCTCTGCTCTCCTGAAGCACGGCTAAATGAGTCACGACGACGTCACCTCCTCAACAACGCCACCAGTGACTCGGACACAGCATGTTGACTTCTATTTAGATAGTCACGGCTGTTTGATTTAATCAAACCCTTCTATTGTCCCTCAGGACAGATATGAGGCCGTGGTGGTGATGTGACCTCACCCTGCCACACAAAAGCTGCCTCTGTGCACAGGCTGCTCACAATCGCTGGCCGAGAACGCAGAGCCAGGGGATGAAAGGTCTCCTCAGTGTTTAGTGACAGTTATTACCCCCTCCACTGAAACCAAATACCTGTGGGCTCAGATAGCATTATCTTATTGTGAGGCACACTGGGGGCTGGCCTTTAATCAGGGCCTGGGCCTTGATCAGCGCTCCTCCCCAGGTTTGATGCCGCCCCCTCCCCCTCGATTTCCACCATGAAGCCATGAGGTGCTCCATGGACGTTTTTAAAGGAACAGTTCAACATTTAGGGACAGATGTTGATACTTCTGTCACGTCTGTATGTTCAACTAGCTGCGAAACAGAGACACGAGAAGGTCACTCATCCCTGAGTGTGATACCTCGCCTGTTTAAACAGTTTGTATACTTTGACTTTAGTGCAAATAAAATAAAGGAGTTCTATTCTAAGCTAAGCTACCTGGTGGTATTTATTGCTCAAAGACACAAGAGCAGTAGAACTGTGTTGACTCATCGTCACAGGTTCATGTTGTCTATTTATTTATCTCAATCTGTATTTGCAGTCCACCAGAAAGCGGACTGGGCTCCAAAGTTTGTTGATACTTTGAAAACATTCGATTAAACGATCATTATAGCGTCGGACTCTTTCGCCTAGTCCGCCATCTTGGATGTCTGCAGCCTCCTGAGACCCTCCCCTCTCCTATCCAACAGAAAAACGTCACGCTGGGAGGGACGTGTGCAAAAGTGTCTCTGAACGATATCAGGGGCAAGCTGTCCGGATTTTTCAAGATATTTCCAGGGGTGCATGTGCTGAAAAAAAAGTCACATGTACACCTTACCAAAAGGGCGCCACCTTTATTAAAAGGGGAAAGCTGACGGCGAACACTAACACAGCTCAGACAACAGACGAGGTGCTGCTCCTGAATGTTCTTTAAAGCCTGACAGAGTTGTATTAATCTTCTTTTTCCTCTGAGGTGATGGAGACAAACGTGTTTCCTATAATGTCAGGCCTATTCTTATGCAAATACTAACAGTGCTGTTACGTTGTCGGCATGGCGACCCCATCAGAGATGGTTTTTAGACTTTCAGGTTGAATGTGCTTAAAAAATTCTATTTGGCCCGAAACCTCAGCGGGAAAAACCCGTGTGTGAACCTTTGCCCGTCTGTAAATGTTCTACATATTCCAGAATAAACAGGGCAATTTACACCACTTGAATTCAGCTGCACTCGGCAATCCAATTTCTCACAGCACCTTGATGGGCGTGAGCAAGGTGAGAAATGTGATTTCAACTTATTTAGAGAAGCTGACGCAGGTATGAAATGATCGATGTGACATTTCACTGTCAGCCTGCTGCACTTATTCATTCGACCCCGAGGTGTAACATAAGAAACAGGCTGTAACAGAGAGACGAGATAAATAAGGGCAGAGGAGCAGAGATACGAGGCAGAGGAGCAAAGGGACGAGGCAGAGGGAGAGAGAGACGAGGCAGAGGGACAGGAAGATGAGGCAGAGGGACAGGAAGAAGAGGGCAGAGGAGCAGAGCGACGAGGCAGAGGGACAGGGAGATGAGGCAGAGGGACAGAGAGATGAGGCAGAAGGACAGGGCGACGAGGCAGAAGGACAGGAAGACGAGGCAGAGGGACAGAGAGATGAGGCAGAGGAGCAGGGAGACGAGGCAGAGGGACAGGAAGACGAGGCAGAGGGACAGGGAGACGAGGCGGAGGGACAGGGAGACGAGGCGGAGGGACAGGGAGATGAGGCGGAGGGACAGAGAGATGAGGCAGAGGGACAGGGACAGGGAGACGAGGCAGAGGGACAGAGAGATGAGGCAGAGGAGCAGGGAGACAAGGCAGAGGGACAGAGAGATGAGGCAGAGGAGCAGGGACAGGGAGACGAGGCAGAGGGACAGAGAGATAAGGCAGAGGGACAGGAAGAAGAGGGCAGAGGAGCAGAGCGACGAGGCAGAGGGACAGGGAGATGAGGCAGAGGGACAGAGAGATGAGGCAGAAGGACAGGGCGACGAGGCAGAAGGACAGGAAGACGAGGCAGAGGGACAGAGAGATGAGGCAGAGGAGCAGGGAGACGAGGCAGAGGGACAGGAAGACGAGGCAGAGGGACAGGGAGACGAGGCGGAGGGACAGGGAGACGAGGCGGAGGGACAGGGAGATGAGGCGGAGGGACAGAGAGATGAGGCAGAGGGACAGGGACAGGGAGACGAGGCAGAGGGACAGAGAGATGAGGCAGAGGAGCAGGGAGACAAGGCAGAGGGACAGAGAGATGAGGCAGAGGAGCAGGGACAGGGAGACGAGGCAGAGGGACAGAGAGATGAGGCGGAGGGACAGGGAGATGAGGCAGAGGGACAGGGACAGGGAGACGAGGCAGAGGGACAGAGAGATGAGGCGGAGGGACAGAGAGATGAGGCAGAGGAGCAGGGAGACAAGGCAGAGGAGCAGGGAGACAAGGCAGAGGGACAGAGAGATGAGGCAGAGGAGCAGGGAGACAAGGCAGAGGGACAGGGAGATGAGGCAGAGGAGCAGAGCGATGAGGCAGAGGGACAGAGAGACGGGGCAGAGGGACAGAGAGATGAGGCAGAGGAGCAGGGAGACGAGGCAGAGGGACAGAGAGATGAGGCAGAGGAGCAGGGAGACAAGGCAGAGGGACAGGGAGATGAGGCAGAGGAGCAGAGCGATGAGGCAGAGGGACAGAGAGACGGGGCAGAGGGACAGGGAGACGAGGCAGAGGGACAGGAAGACAAGGCACCGCTGTCGCTCACCACTCATAATATAGGTACTTCTAATAAAGAATAATATCTGATAAAAAGTTGAAAATGGCTCTGGTGTTGTCAGCCCTTGTTCTTTTATTAGTGGAACAAGAACAGAAGAGGCGCTTTTGTTTTTCTTCTCGTGCATTGGTCCCTGTTTCGCTTAGTTGAACAGCCAATCACAGAGAGTCCTACCCCAACTGTATCTGAGTAACTTGACTCAAAATAAGCCACAAAGTCAGTAAAGTAGATGTCATGTTCTTTGTGTTGTTCTCAGATTTGGCAACTGGGCCTAGTGTGAGTGCGCCCTCACACTTCTGTTTTTGTTCCTGTGGTATCGAAAACGTATATTGATATTGTTTGATTTTTACTCGTATCAAATCATATTTAACGTTCTGGTATCATGAGAGCCCTTATAAGTACCGTCACCAAACATCAAGACCCCCCCGGGTTCAGACTTCAGGTTTGAGGCGTGTATGTTCGTCAATCAGAAACTCTAAATGACCCAGAAGAATGCGTTTGTGTTTACCCTGTGATACACTGCTGACCTCTCCAGGGTCTGTCCAATGTGTTACACTTCAACCCAATGACTCACGCCGGCCCATGCTCTACTTCTGTAGAAATCCTTCAACGATAAAGAGAGCAGTTTTTTGCAGAAGCAACAACAGAAAACAGAAACGTTAAACCTTCAACCAGTGGATTTAGGGAAGTGACATGCAAGTGATACTTCATGAGGTCGCCACTTCCTCAAGAGATTTCTTCTCTACAGAACAATCATCTCCACAAACACTGGGCACTAAAAGCACATCAGGTGATTTCTATAAGTGTAACATGAGGATAATAAACCTGTGACAATTCCACTGAGTATGTGAGAGACCTAACACAGAAGGAACCATCAACAACAGCTGATCAATACCAGTTTAGATACCATGGCAACAGAAAAGAAGTCTTATTACCTGACCACTCCAGCAAACTGTCTAAATCGGATTTATTCATTCAGTCTCCGCATGATAACTGTTTATTTGTTTTACTGTCTAATGCAATGACAGTGAAGGGCTTAATATCAAAGTTCTTTCACACCTGCAGGAAACTCCTGAAAAACCTCCTGAAGTGTTCATGCTGAGCTGCATGTGTGAACACAAACAGCTGAATGTTTCTCTCTTCACCCGGAGTTTCTCCTCCAGCCTCCTCGTATTTATTCTGCAGAAAGTCAGAGTGAGCTGATGTGAGAACGCAGCAGGATATAATCAGGAGAATTCACCTCGAGCGAGTGGGAGGGGGTGGTGACGTTTATTCCCTGTGATCGCTGCACGACCATAGACTGTCTGCACGCCACCTCTACGATCTCCGTGCTCTAATGAACCTGCTGCATTCTGTTTCCTGTTCTCCAGTATGTTCTTCTCCACTCTTTAGTTCAGATTGTGATTCTGTTCAACTACACGTAGCATTGATAGAAAGAAAGATATTCTCATTATAGCGTCGTGTAGAGCAGGGGTTTCCAAACTTTTCAGCCCGCGACCCACAATATAACGGTGCTAGAGACTGGGGACCCCCATTGTCCCAGGAGGTGGTTAAAACATTTAATGTTGCACACAGCAAGGCACACCGCTAGGCCAATCCAAACACTGGCATTAGAACACCACACAATAGCTCAAACACCATCATCTTATTTTTGTAAGTATTGTAAGAAGCTACTTTTTTGAATGTATATATATGCATATGTAATATGCATTTTAAATTGTGCACATTTTTTAAACATGTTATTGGAAGTAATCATGCGACCCCCCTAACAGTGTCTCGCGACCCCCCAGGGGGTCCCGACCCCCACTTTGGGAACCACTGGTGTAGAGGACTCGTCCACATCGCTTTTTTTACGTCATGACTAACCTCAGGAGACCCCCCTTCATATTATTTAAAGGGACAGTGCACCTTAAGCACACATCCATGAAATCTGTAGTGTGTCATAAACAGAGCCCATAAAGAACGGCGTTATGAAGAGACTCCTCTGCACACATGTTGTTATTAAAACCATGAAGCGTTATCAGCCAGGTGTTGCTAAGCACAGGAGCTGCCTCACACTTTGCCCGTTGGGAATATTAAAAATCAAACCATTACTTCACACATGAAACCCCTTTTGTAATGCTCACATCATCACAAACCTTAAACCCTTATCTCTAATGTTTCTCTTCAACTACAGAGGAACTTTTAAAGCCTCTGTTTAAGCCAACGAAGCAGCCAATAAATGCATCAGGAGCTTTACCCACCGTTTAGTCCGAGGCAACAGATGCGTGTGGACTCCTTCAGGTGCACGTTCAATTCATCGTAAGTCCTTCAGAGAGAGCAGGTGTGTTTATACTAAGCAGGTATCCACAGCAGGGCACGCTCACCACACTGATTACACCGAGCTAAATTTGGCTTTGTGCTAACACAGACAGTAGGCAGATCAAAGCCCTGATGTCAGAGGGGAGGGGCGGAGCCTGCAGGCCGCAGGTCAGGTGTCTGCTGTTACCTTCCTGCCTAAAACACACCCTTACTCACGGGGTCTTAGTTTAAAGCACGGGAAAATACACACTACTCCAATCTGTGTATCAGTCGGGGTGATCAAATAATCAGCGTGTCATGTGTTATACTGAGATAATACACAGAGCAGGCGTCAAGGCTGAGAACTGTTTCTGTGTTGATGTAAAAATCCATGAGACAGCACGGTCAACAGCTGCTCAACCTCCAGCGTTTCATTCCAGGGGAACATCTGGTGAACATTACGGAGACGACTGGTAATTATTGTCATATATTCATGTCTCTCTGCCTGCAGAACATATCGACTGTAACAGGCCTGATGTGCAGAGAAATACAAATCATTCACAACATTTATTTAGAAAAGAGTGCATCATAGACTCTAATAAAGTCTGCAACAAGAACATGATGAGGATGCAAAAATGATTCTGATTAAAGATATATGAAGTCCATTTATTGGCTGCATTTCTTTATCGTACAATTCAGTTTATATTTTGGGGGCTGAGATGATTGGTGGACATTTAAAGGTCACATCTTCTCCTCCTCTTCAGTGTAAATAAGTCTCAGAGCTCCTCTAAACATGTGTGTGAAGTGTCTTGTTCTAAATCCACTCTGATCCTGTATTTGATCATGCCTATAAACCCCTCTATTTCAGCCCTGCTCAGAACAGGCTGTTTCTGTGTCTGTAGCTTTAAATGCAAACTTTTAAAAAAGTGATGTCCTGTATTGTGGCACCTGAGGGGGTCTAAATGCTAACTCTGAACCACAACATCCCTGTTTCAAATTAGGAGGGGAAACATTTGTGGAATCTCTGTCACTATCTTCATCCCTTATTTCCAACATCTGATTAAAAAGAATAAACGCCTAAAAAAACTGCATTTCTAAAAAATGCACCGTGCATCAGTCAGAAACATTTCTTATCAGCAGCTCAGAGGAGTCTCTGTGTTTGGGAGTCTGGAAACTTCTGCCTGGAAAATAAGATTTGTCAGCAGACCTGCTGGAGTTTGCAGTTTCTTATTTTGAACAGTTATTTCAGTGACTCAAGTGTCATCCATGTAAGAGGTTTAAAATCCTGTTGCAGTGGCAGCAGGTGGATGCATCTGCACTGAAGCTAAATAACACATGGTATATGGACACAGTGAATGGAGATGGTAAGGGACACAGACACAGCATGAGCAGAGCAGTGACTGTGCAGATCACTACTCTGAGGTTCAGCCCCGTCTCATCGCTCTGAGCTGAAGCACCTGATGAGCTGATGGATACTCGACGGCCTGCTCGATGTTATCACATCCAAAAGGGCGAGTGGCTGGATTACACTCACAGGTAGGAAACTTCTCCTGGAGACAACCTGAAATCTGATTTGAGCTCAGACACACGAGGAGAATTTCCGCAGACACCTTTGAACCCGACAGTAAATATCCCGCCTGCTCTCGCCCATCTGTCCTGACGATCCAGTTTTTGCAGGTTTCTATTTGCACGCTTGTATTTGAGCCCCCCGTCTGCTGTTTGTTTTGAGATTGCTTCCTGGAGGGTCTGCACACAAAGGTTTAGGTCTGTCCATGTGGAGAACTGTTACAATCACTCACAGTGATGATGTGTGAATGAAATGCAAATCTGAGCGCTGCTGCAGGACATTTGGTTATCATGCCTGTGTGAAACACTTGATGCGTTTTTACAAGATCCAGTCTGATTATCTAGAGAGCAGAGGTCGACTTAAAGGAAGCCAGAGGCCAGAAGTCATGTTTTCAAGGATTTTAGAATCTAAGCTCAACAACTACGTCGGGATACAAGTTTTATACTTCCTAAGAACTATCAGAAGTTTGTGGTAGGTGCGCCTGATAGCGCTTCATGTACAGAGGATGTAGTCCTTGTTGCAGTGTCCGTGGGTCACAATCCGACCTCATGCATGTCTTCCCCGTTTCTCCCCCCAGCATTTCCTGTCTCTGTCTTCAGCTGTCTTATCCAATAAAGGTACAAATGACCCAAAAATGTAACTTAAAGTCGACCTTTCTCAGCTATTCCTAAGTATCAACCTGCCCATCCTTATTTATGTACTCCGATGGTCTTTGAAAGCACGCTCCTGTCTACCTGCTGCAGATTGTAGAGTGTGACTGTTATGATCATTAACTTTATAGTAAGACAACACAGAGGCTGGAAAAGCTGCAATCTTTTGTTCAAAATCTGTTTTAGCACCACAGACACGATTAACCACAAAGTCTGCCCTGATAATCCCCCGGAGAAAAGGGGCGTGGACTCTGAGGGACACCAAATATGCTCAAGCTGCAGAAATGTCCGCTGTTTTGGAACAATGAGTGCGGCTGCTGTTTGGCGTGCTGAGAGGATTCCAGTGATTCCAGTCTTAACAAAAACTAAGTCAAGGCTTTATTGTGAATCTCAGCAGGGAAGTCAGCGGTCGGCCTCCCAGCCAAACAAAAGCTGTCCCTGAGAGAGCGCTACATGGTGAAGCTGTACCTGGAAGACTCCCTCTAATGCCTCCATGCTGTACTAAATACTGAGTAATTACACGGCTGACACTGTGCCCATCCTCCTCCATCACTTCATGACGTGAAGATGAGAAATGGTGGAGTTTCAGCTGGGAGCCAGCAGAATCCTCGTGGTGATTTACAGAACTCTGAACGTGAGGCCTCCTCTTTCATTCGTCTCTGATGCTGAAGCTAACTACATATTTGTGACAGACACGACCCGACGACTCAGCCTTAATACTGACGGAAAACCTGCAAAGAAAACAGCCTGCGGTCTGTTCCAGGGTGGTCGATTTGCCTGGTGAATAAAAACTAAATGAAGATGATAACCTTTGACTGAGGGGCGTTAGTACCTGCTAATATCCACCTTTGAGGCTTTAAGTAATCAAAAGTAGCCTGCATTTCTTTTTTGGCTCGTTTGTTAATGTAAATTGGAAAATAAAGAAAATCTGCATCATCAAAGTGTCCGACCCGTCCATGGCAACACCAGGTTGGTCATAATCGAGGCCAACGAGTGTCCAACATTCAGCATTAAAGTTTTAGATTACTCTAAGAACTCTACAGGTGTTTTCAGACCTAACAGTTCTGGGGACTTTTTGAAGAGGAACTATCCACCAAGAAGTTCCCTGAGAACTTCACACCATGGGGACTTTAACTCTCTCTGCATTCCCATCGCCATGGTGACGACTGATATGAACCTTACAGTGCCGTAAGCCGGGCGACAGTGATTTATTGTTTTGAAGTCGGTCCATTTGGCTGTTTTTCTTTTCTTCCAATTTTTATTTACTGCTATATGTTTACAGTGGGATTTAAAAATGGCGGTTGCTGGTACAGGATAGGCTCTTGTGTTCGACCAATCAGCATACAGTACACTGACGTATGGACCAATCACAGTACACTAACGTCACTCAATGTCCCTCTCATGCTGGGAGAGTACCTACTCTGAAGAAAGAGGTGAAAAGGTTCCTCTAAACGAGGTTGTAGGAAGTAAAAGAGTTCACAGTTCCTGCGCCGAGGAATCAATAAAGAGGGGGGGGAGGGGGCTATGAGAAAGTTCCTGTAGTCCGATTTAATTTGTTTTATTCTTAAAACACTTAAAATCCTTCTCTTAAAAATCCACACGGTTTATATAAAACCTGAAGTGTCTCTGCAGCCATGATCGATACTAAAACTGCTTAGATCTGAGAAACTCAAACACCGTTAATTTGACATGTAAAGTTAAAGATTAGTAATCTGAGATGATACTGTAAAGCAGTCACACCTTTCAGAGGTATTCCAGGAAGGACAGAGGTATTTCCTTCCTTCACACGGTCACCTCGTCTGCACAGTTTAACACCAGGACGGTGAATACTTGGCCAACGTTCAGACGCACAGACTCTGATTTTAAGAACCGGCCCCAAAAAGGAGAGTGTCCACAGGGAGGCACGGAGAAGGAGGATGACTAAGCAGCCCCGAGTCAGATACGCTGAGTCAACGCTGACTGTAAGACGTCTCAATGACAGTAAGAGAAACGGATACTTCTAAAAATATTTAGAAAAAGATTTACAGCTCCAAAATAAAAGGTACAACTACAAACCAGAATCTAAAGTTAGAAGGAGGACATACTGGCTGCTGCATTGTTGTCAGAGAAGCCAGCACTTCAACATAGCATGTTTCCTTAATGTCTGATCATAGAGTAAGCTCACTTTATCATCTCACTCACTACAGAGCTCACTGATTGGACCTTTAAGTACAGTAATCAGTTAAATGTACTTCCTTATGTCTACCTCTGCCAATATGTTGAAGGAGAGGTTGTTTCTGTAAGTCATTCTCTCTGACAGAAAATAAGAAAACATTTCCTGGTGGTATCAGGTCATAAAACAGGCTCTGCATCCTCAAATGATATTTGCTGCACCTTCCTTTTCTTATGGGTTTATGATCCATCCAAGGATTCGATATCATCATCATGGGTGTTGTTCTGTTGGCATTGGGACAGCATAAAGCTCGCAATTACTTGTCAGATTAGTGTCGACTCTGAGGCAGAAGACATTTTTACTGAACATGAACAGATGCAACATGTTGGATAGTTATTGTCTTCACACTGAGCAGCAGCAGCAGCCTGCACACAGACTGAATCCTGGAAGTAAAGAAGAGGATGTGCTCCCTGATGCAACTTCTGAGTAAACCCATGGGGTGTGTTCCAACATTAAAGAGGGCGTCCATGTTTACAGGCCTGCCCTTTGAACGTGTTGGAGTGGGTGAGGTCATGCGAGTGTAAATGAATTAGTAGGCTACTGTTTCCCTCACATGTGTGCACATCCGCCCACTTTCAAGGGAAGAAGAAAAAAACAGCCTGTGCATTGAAGCTCCTTGATGAAAGCAAAGAGTTCCACAGAAACACTTATCTCTGCGTGCTGTCAATCATTGACTTCATCATTATCTTTATCTGTGTCTCATACATGGAGCTTTACGGTTCAAACATCTTCTATGAGCTTAAAGTGACTAAAACTCACAAACAGAATGTCAAACATGTCGTCTGCTCTTCATTATCCTCCCCTTAGACACGTTTAAGCTGATGATGGTATTTTATAATGTGTTTAAATCCCCTAAACACGACCTACAGCCTCTCTGTTGATGCTCCCTCACATTGTTCTTTAGTGATATATAGTCTGTGTTATTCTCTTTGTGTGCTATCAGTTTACATCTCTTCAGGACTTCACTGAGTGTTTTCCTCGGCGTGTCGAGGAGTTCACAGAAACGTGAGAAGTTCCCACATTGGCCCCGCAGGCTGTGAATGAGGATGTCATGGCTACCAAGCAACAAGTTAACCCGCAGCGTCCCGCAGCAGCCATTTAACAACTCAGAGACAACGTGAAACACGCACACAGAGTCAGATAAACCCGCATGCACCCTTCATTACAGTCTACATTCACATGAACGCATCTTTACTTTACATGGCTCCTCTTACCTCACGCAGCAGCAGCAGAAGAAGAAGGTCGGTGTGAAGGAGAAGCAGCTTTAGGACGCATAATAATAATCCTCTAATGGACGCACGTGAAGAGTTTGAAGCGTCGGCTCAAACGTCCTGATCAAAGAAAACTTTAAACCGTGGACAGACACGAGCCTGCGTGGGTCTCACAGTCCCCGGTCCCAAACTCCGTCAGCGGAGGATTGACTGTCTGCACTTTCTTACAGTTGTTAGTGTTTCCCTGGACAACTCGGTGGGAGGAGTCTGCAGGGACTCTGAATAAAACCCGGTGGGATTGTTCTTGTAGGAGCTCACGCGCTCACACTACAGGAAGTGAGAAACTTTTGAAAGCTTCAGGTCGGAAACACAAAGTGATGAAAGTGTTTTCTTAACAGCCATCTGTGGTGACAGTATGAAATGTGTTCACTTCTGTAAGCGACAAAACGGAGAAAGTGTCGCTCTAAAGTCGTAAAGATGAAGCTGGCAACAATGTAGCAACTTCCGTTTTGGGATTTTCACATTAAAGGCCGCGGCCTCACTTTACAAAAGCTGCAAACTTTCTCTGCAGGGCAACCCTTTGGCAGATAAACACATGGTCAACCCAGGGTCAACCCCCGACCCTCAATATACAAATTTACACATAAACATACATCGATATTAACTTAAGGTGCCTTCAAGTGCTCCTCGGAAATATCGTGTTTACTGTATTAAAAAGTTATGAGCTCATGAACGGCTCTCCAAAGTCGTAATTAAGAGTGGGAAATTGGTAAATTTGGATGATACCCGAGCTGCCGAGATGTGACGTTTGCGTGGCGTTTCAGAGCAGGAAAAAAAGAGTGTCAACAATAGACGGTAATAAATGATATGTTTTGTTTTAAGTAGCTATCGTTTATTTTTAGTAGTTGCACACTTTAGTATCTGCATCTATTAGCTGCAGCAAGCAGGCAAACTTTAACTCTAAATCGTGCCAGGTGAGTTTATTAACATTGATAACAACGTTCACCTGAAGCTAATTCGCGCTGTTACACCGCAGGTCACACCTACACATTCACACACTGATGGTAGAGGCTGACACATGACACACAACTTAGAGTGTGTCGTGCCCAAGGACACATTGGACATGTGGCTGCAGGAGCTGGGGATCGAACCCTCCGACCTTCTAGTTGAGAGACAATAGGCAACTTTAATGACATAGCTTGTCTTGTTACCTTGTATAACGTTAACTTCAAATAAAGGCCCATGCCAATTCAAAGACCCGTCCCTGTTACTAGCCTGGTGTTGCTGCGCGTTTTGACATATAAAGGCGGCTCAATCATGAGGAGAAAAAGCAGCTTGTGTTGATGCATGTCCCAAATAAAAGCCCGGTTCTATTAATTGAAGTGTAGGTAATCAATGTTTGTGAGTGAAAACCATCAGAGCCCTGTTACTACACCAGCAGGCTCACGGTGGCCTGGAGGGGATACTATAGACCTCCCACATGTTGAAGCCAAATGTTGTTGAAGCTTTATTTTTCTTTTATTTTGAAGGTAAAGCTCAAAGTCTGAAAGTCGTAGCTGCTATTTGCTGGACAAATTGACAGAGATGTGTATTGTTTGTAGTGTTTTCTTTAGTTGAAGTGTTACTGAACATTAAACAGCTTGAGATGATCTACACTCATTCTGACACAAATGTTTTATAGCTGAAGATTTTATTTTCATTTCATTTTAACTTCAGTTGAGTGTTAATTTAAATGCTACCAAAAGAAATGGTCGGGCCCCTGAAAGGTCCAGTGAAAGGACCCTTGCAGATCTGATTTGATTTATCAATGCATGTGAGTTAGCGTTAGCCTCCTGGCTAACATTGGTCTCCTCTTCCTGGCTCCAATCAGCTGTTGGAGCTGGTGCTGGTATGGTGGTTTATACTTGTGTGTCAACACTGTAGCTACACCATAGGGGCCCACGCCATTTGAGCACTACATAGGCTACTTGTGCATTGGTGTGTCTGTGTGGCTACTGCGCCTCTACAAACAGTAGTCAGCAGTCGGATTTCTAGGCTTGTATGGCAGAACTGCCAGTTTTCGGTTCCGCCATATTCTCTGCCTATTATGTACAGGAAACCATCAACCTGAGCGTGTTATGTTGGACATAGAGCTGATAAATATTGAGCAGCAGTTGATTATTCCGGCTTGTAGCGTTCTTCCTTCAGCAGAATTTAGAAAAACACGCAGCGATACCGGAAATGTTGTAAATGCAGGAAATACAATGCTATCCAGCGGTCCAATCAAAGGGCTTATGGTTGCGTCGTTTTGATGCAGTTAAGTGCGACTGGCTGGTCCACAACATTAACATCTTGAAAATTGGCTTATACCAATTTTAAGGAGATAATTCTACAATTCATTCATCAGACGTTTTTACCAAAACGAAAAACATCAGAGAGTAAGAACAACACAAGCAAGGATCTAGAGAGGAGGAGACAACGTCAGGACGTGCAAACAAACAGCTTTAAGTCTGATCAGACACACAGGTGCTGACAGGAAGTGACCAGAGGTGCTGACAGGAAGTGACCAGAGGTGCTGACAGGAAGTGGTCAGAGGCAGAGCACAGGTGTTGACAGGAAGTGACCAGAGGAAGAGCACAGGTGCTGACAGGAAGTGACCAGAGGTGCTAACAGGAAGTGGCCAGAGGAAGAGCACAGGTGCTGACAGGAAGTGACCAGAGATGCTGACAGGAAGTGACCAGAGGAAGAGCACAGGTGCTGACAGGAAGTGGTCAGAGGCAGAGCACAGGTGCTGACAGGAAGTGACCAGAGGAAGAGCACAGGTGCTGAGAGGAAGTGACCAGAGGTGCTGACAGGAAGTGGTCAGAGGCAGAGCACAGGTGCTGACAGGAAGTGACCAGAGGTGCTGACAGGAAGTGACCAGAGGAAGAGCACAGGTGCTGACAGGAAGTGACCAGAGGAAGAGCACAGGTGCTGACAGGAAGTGACCAGAGGTGCTGACAGGAAGTGGCCAGAGGAAGAGCACAGGTGCTGACAGGAAGTGACCAGAGGTGCTGACAGGAAGTGACCAGAGGAAGAGCACAAGTGCTGTTCTTGAGAGTTCTAATCGGCATCACAGCCATCCTAAACATCATCATCATCATCATGAAGGTCGTAGGTGTTCATAAAGAGCTGGGTCTTCAGCTTTTTCTTAAAGGTGCAAAGGGACTCTGCAGATCGAATGGAATTTGGTAGTTCGTTCCACCACCGGGGGGCGACAGAGGAGAAGAGTCTAGTTAGCGTCTTAGGGCCCTGTTGTGAAGGTTGGATCAGACGCCTTCATTGGCAGAGCGTAGTGGGCGGGAGGGAGTGTAGACCTGGATGAGAGAGTTTAGGTAAGGAGGAGCCGTTTTTGTAAGCGAGCAGCGGAGTTTTAGGGGCTCCATTTTGAAACAAGCTTCAATTTCCTGAAACAAATTAATTAATAGATTCTGGTTTTTGTTGCTTTAATAAGTAATGATGTGTATTTTGGTCTAAAGAACATTTCGGTCATCATTCCATAAATTTAGGATGGACAATGTTGTTTGCTAACCTCTGCTGCCCCCCCCCCCCGTGCAACTGGACCCCAGACAGCTTTCCCCTTTTTTCCCCCATATGATGATATCAGATGCATTCATGTTAAATGTCACTGCAAAAAATACAGCTACCGTGTGTCAACATCATATCGTCATGTATAAATCTGGAGGAAAAGGCTTTTTATTACCAAGTGTGCAAACTACGACAAACTGTCACTGAAGCGTGACTCACAGATACTTTGGTTCTCCTGTCACTCAAACATTTCATGTGTGTTATCCTCCACAGGGATTTTTCCCTGCTGTCTCATCGTGACTCTATGCTGATGTCTCACCTTCAGGAAAGAGAAGAAATGACACTGCTGTGGTTTGAACTGCCATCTGCTGGTCGACAAACGTCAATAATTGTACAGATCCAGGGATGTGGGAAACGCTCACAAGGCGTTCTTATTAAGAAGGGCTCGTGATGAAAGATGCACAGCAGTTTGCTTCAAAATTCTCTACCTGTGGATGTTCGCCTTGTAGGAATAAAGATAAGGTAATAGTTTAGTCTCCTTTTAATTTATCATACAGACACATAACGAAAAACAGTTTTAGCCCAGCCCATATGTGCCCTGGGTCCCCGTATTTTAGAAATGATTCCATATCTGTGATAAGCACTGTTTAGTATGCAGTGCTTGCAGACGACAAGTTTGTGTGTGTTTGTGTGTGTTTGCGTGTGTGTGTGTGTGTGTGTGTGTGTGTGTGTGTGTGTGTGTGTGTGTGTGCGCGTGTGTACGGTGTGTGTGTGTGTGTGTGTGTGTGCGTGAGTGCATGCGTGCGTGCATGCGTGTGTGTGTGTGTGTGTGTGTGTGTGTGTGTGTCAGCCCTCTATGGAAATGAAAAGATTAGACCCTGAGTGTGTTTGTTCTGCACAAAGTTCTCACTGTGAAGGGTGCAGTGTTAGCTTGACCCCACATCAGGTCTCGATGCATTAGGGTGCGTGCAGATATCAGTGAAATCTATCGGAGCTGGTGAATAACATCACATTTCACAAATGGATAAATCACAAGATAAGGATGTGGTTGGACGTGTTTCTCTTTGGAACACAGATTATTCTGACTCTGCTTTCTGGTTACATCTTTAGAGTGACATGAATCAAACAGAGCCTTCATTATGTGGATATGAAAAGCACAAACACACTCAAGGGTTTTTGTCCCAGCTGAGCCCTGGTAGCATGTGAGCCCACACTTCTGGATGAAATCATAGTTAATAATGTCACAACGGTCCCTGGGGCGGGGAGTGGGGAATTTTTATGTGACTCAAAGAGGAAGTTTTATTGAGTTCACATCCTAAAAAAGTTTAACTTGGTCTTTGTTTTGATCATTTTTATGAGCTGACTCGGAGTCTGCAGTTACGGCTGTTCACCTCTAAGAGCTGAAAGACCTCAAACTCAATACCGAGGATTGTTTCTGTCTCTCTCCTCTCTCTTTCTCTCTCGCTCTCTCTCTCTCTCTCTCGCGCTCTCTCTCTCTCGCTCTCTCTCGCTCTCTCTCTCGCTCTCTCTCTCTCAGCATAGCGTGTTTGCAGTAAACTGTGACAAAAGTATTACTGATGAATCATACTACTCTCTGCTTGCTTTTGTAAACAGGAAGATTGAAAAATCTGATTACTTTGAGCAGAGAAGGGACATAAAAGGAATGGTCTGACATGCACGTGCACCAAAATAATGACATTTCTAGAATCATATTACTTCCTGCTTGTTTTGCAATCACCAAAATTGAAAGATCTGATTATTTTAGAGCAGAGAAGGAACTTTGAATGTTTTGTCTGACATGCACGTGCACCAAAATCTCGAAATAGTGCTAATATTTTCAGCTACAACTTTTATTTCCTGAATAGTAAAAACCCTGATGGTGACTGGCGCTCAGCTCATGTCTGTTAGTTTTCAAAAAGATGCTGTATTACAGTCTTTAAGCCCAACTTTCTGCAAAACAAGCTGCTATCTGGCACCTCATCAAACACATATACACAGTGTTAGAAACACACCAGGTGTACTGTTTCCATCACCTATGTGAAATTGAACCACGGAGAGGCTGTTTGAGAGGCCCAGCAGGCGGCCGGGCCTTCCTCCCATCTCCAGCATCTGAGCCTGGAGCTTTGTCCCTCTGCTCCACCTGTAACCAGGCGAGGGTTAGATAAATGGCAGGTGGTATTGAAAAGACTCCCCATTCAGCGCCATGCTGAGCCGCACTTAGACACATTATTGCAGTCTGGAGGAGGAGAGGAGGGACGTGGGGGGAATGCTGAAGCCGGGCGATCTGCAGACAGGCAGAACATGAGCGAGACGGGGAAACAAGCGTGACACAAAGAAGTACATAGCTGCCTTTGTGCAGCAATAAAAGGAGGTTTTGTAAGTTGGAGGACTTGGATGGAAGTGGATGGAAAAGATAGCACTGACCCCCCCTTCTTTCCCCCTCCCCTGCCAGAGTAAACACTTGGATGGAGTGACAAAAACACACAAGCTGCAAGAGGAGGGAGAGAAGAGAGAAGGAGTGAGAGGCATATCATTTGGCTGAAGTGGCCTCAGAGTGCTGCATACATACAGGGTCTCAGAGAGCTAACAACACTCAACAGCACTGTCTGCATTTCCTCAATCAGTCTGCAGGAGGAGTTTGTTGTTTTACTCCTTTTTAATCTGAACTTGAAAACCTTTGAAGGTCAACATTGGCAGCCGGTGGGGAATGCTGCAAACGGCTTGAACTTCAGATCAGAAACTACGACACGATTGAAATAAACTGGAGGCTATATTGTCCGCATACTACAGTCTGACTGCAGGCTGCAATCACTCGTGTGAAGTGTCCTATTTAAGTTTGGATTGGAGGCTTATCGTTTGAATATCATCAGCAATCATGTTCCATCATCGTCTCACGACCACATATGCCGCTGGGACGCCAGTTTCTGGGTTATTCCGGTGTAGAAAGCGGTCAGCGTTAAACGACTTCCAGCTTAAACATATTTTTATTTATTTCATGTTTATTTTCATAGGGACAAGTATGCAGCAAGTAAACTGATGCCACAGACCACAGCATTTATATCCTAAGCTATTTTGCAATTCCTGGTGGGGTGCAGGAAGGCGAGGTATCTAAATGCTGATTGGCTTTCGGCACACTGCATCATGAAGTGTGTTTGTGGCTCAGGTAGATATTCTTTTATCCAGAAAAGGTTGTTCGCTGAACTTGCGTGCAGATATTTGTTTATAGAGACAAATTAATCATCGTCATAATACCGCTGATGGGAGCCAGGATGTCATAAGCAAGATGCGGTTTCTCCTGCTTTTGCTCTCCTTACACCAAAGCCTGCTGATGCCTGATTGGTCAATACCATTTAGACTACGAATGGAAACCATAAGACTTCCCGTGCTAAAAATCCAGACCCCCTAGTAAATAGAGAATAGATTACTTGAACAAAAACTAGCAGAAAAATCATATCTCGAGGTCCAGTATTAGCTTTATAGGCTTTTGATCGCCCTATTGTTTTTAATTTTTGGTTTAATTGTAATCTTTACGGACTTGTTACTCATGTTGCATTTCAAGTTGAGGTTTAATTCTGGCCTTGTTTCAAAAGATAATCTCACCTCAAGGTCCTTTTAGCAGCTGTTCTGTTGCTTTTGATCAGATCACATGACCTTCATCAGATTTCTTCAGCTTCAGTTAACATCTGTTTCCAAGGTCAAGAGCAAACTTTGAATCCCATCAGAATAATTCACACATTGCCATAAAGCTTGTGAAACTTTAAAGTAGTTTCTTGGTAAAAATGTTTTGTTGGGGCTGGGTTTTTCCGTTCGGGGTCCCAGGGGGCTGGAGCCGAGCATGTCTTTGGACTGTGGCAGGAAGCTGGAGTACCCGGAGAGAACCAGTGACTGCACAGAGAGAACAGGCAAAACAGCCTCCTGTCAGACGGGGATTCGAACCAGGAACGTCCTCTCTGTGAGGAAACAGTGCTAACCACTTTTTGTCAAGTTTTATTAAAAGCGTCTATAAGAAATGTATCGAGGCTTCAGATTATATCTCTGCGTATACAAATATTTGCTTTCCCTGCCTGTTCTGCTTTAAATCTTCTCACCGTTGTTTTTGTTACAGCTGACACACGTCGGGTTTCAAAACGTCTGACAGCATGAAGATCAAGAAGAGCTCTGAAACCTCACTGTGGGTTGAAGCTGTCTCATTTCTTGGCATCACAGTTCACTCAAACTGCCGCCCACCGTCTGTTTGAGCAGAGCTTCTTTATTTTTTAAGTGCTAACCCTACAGGTGCAACACTTCTCGACTTATTTCATACACATTCTCTGCAGCTGTCAGCTTTAAATCCACTCTGGATGTGGGATTTTCCTGCGCTCCCTCATTGTGGTTTTTCGTCTCCGAGCATCAAGGCGTACATCAGAATGATCTTGATGCTGTGTGGTGTAATTGCACAAATAACAGTCTACCTGTCAGGCTGCTGTCTCTCAGCAGGTGTGATTGGGTAACATCCCACATTCTCATCCTACAGCCAATGTGCTTGGTCCTGTTGTTAACAGATCCAATGGAAACACTACGGAGCCCCTGAAGTCCCAAAAAATATGTTATGCGCTGGGTGTAAATTAGTTTGTTACCTAGGCATCTCGGGGAACGTAACAACTTGGGGGCTCGTCCGGGATCCTAAAGGAGACTGGGAATTTGGGTAAGTTTGTCTGGATGCATGTTGTTAAACCTTTAGTGTATAAAGGCCGCCTTCTGTCTATTAAAGACTTTTTTTTAAACTGAATGTAGTTTTAATACGCCGTGCATTTAGTTAAAAGGATGTTAACATCTTCTGAGAAAGCTGGTCCTTCATCCTTCATCATGGGAACTTCTGAAGAAGTTCTAACTTTGTTCGCAGAGTAAGAACAAAAGCCAGTAAGAATATGTCGATGAATCTCAGATTTGTGCGTCAAACGTTCGTACGAAAGGTTTAAGCACAGATTTGTGCGTATGCACTGTTTGTGAATAAGGCCCATTGTTGTGTTGAAAAAACAAAAACAAAGCGTTCCCCAACAGGAGCTTTCCAGAAGGACTGACACATTAACATCGATCAAACGACAACTCTAATGGTGGCTGAAGACTTTTGCACAGCTCTATAGAAACCAAAACCCCCCAAACATCATCTCACTAAAGAAGTGTGACTGTACAAATGCCTCGTTATGTCGTCAGTAATCAGTATTTCTGAGTCAATCAGTTCCTGTCATGTCCACAAGATGTCAGTGTCTGCGGCGCCGCAGGTCATTAAGTCCACTTGATCCCATCAGCCGGGATTTACTGCCTCTGTGGAGTCAACACACACCACAAGAGCAGCCACTGTTTCACTGTGTGTGTGTGTGTGTGTGTGTGTGCGCGCGTGGGTGGGTGGGTGGGTGCGTGCGTGCGTGCGTGTGTGCGCGCGCGCGTGTGTGTGTGTGTGTGTGCGCGTCTGTGTGTGTCATTCTTGTTAATATTAAATTAAGACATTAATTGTGATTGAATTTGAGACTTCATTTAGGTTAAAGTTTACCCCCCTGCGTCTCTACATGTACTTACTGTACGCATGTATGTGTCCATGCATGCTATCCTGGATGCACGCCAGACGCCAGATCAGGTGACTTAAGTCAACCTGGCGTGTCCAACCAAACAACAGGGATTTGTAGAGGCTGGACCCTCCTACTGCTTCCTCCCACCCCCTCCACATCCCTCCTCAATTCACCGAAGCCCAGCAGATTAACCCCCTCAGATCTCGCCTCTTTAATTAGGAGTAAACAGGAGGAGGTGAGGCATGCCCATCACAGAGAGCACTCAACAGGAGTCCAGGCAGGGGGAATATACAGAGCAAAAGGGTCTGGCTTATTGATGCTGACACATAATCTCAGTATTTACCTCTTTCTCTTAGATTGATAAGAAGGTAAGGATAATCGAGCCACGTCCAGAATGTTTCCATGTCATGCCATGCAACCTGGAGACCCACCCTGCTGATTATCCAAATCCAACTTTAAAACATTCCCCCTTAAAAGTTTGAAACTGACTACATTAAAGTAAGTCAGACAGCAGAGGAGGCAGGGAAAAATAGCTGAAAACCTTGTAGCAGTAATTGTACCAGCAGGGTTTTGCTCGCTGTTGTCCTCCTCTGCCTTGTTATCTTAAAGTTATTTGGTGCCCACGTACAGCTGGGGCACTTTTTTGAAAAAGAAGGAAAGAGAAATGAAACTTGAGTAGGTGATAGAGACACGCTGAGGGGCTTTTAAACCATATTTCACGGAGATCTGACTGGAAGCAAACAACACTAACATTTATCAACTGTTCTTGTTAGATAAGAAAAGATGAGAAAGTAAATCATTTCCTGAACTCAAGAGCTGCTTTTTGAATCATGTGCACTTCACTGATGCAGAACAATGAGCGCTTTGAATCCCTGATCATCAACAAGCAGCTAATTGCAAAGATGACAGAGGTCAGTGGAGACAACATTTATACGCCGCAGGGCTCATCTCTGGGTTCACTGGAAGGAAATATTGAAGCACATTGTGGTTTTCAAGTTAGACCAGTAAGTCAGAGGGACATGGGGAGAGGGTTTATCACTTTTTCCCAGAATCCTCCCCCTGGATGCTATTCATTTCCTGGATGTTTGCATGAGACGCCTCCGCGATGACTAGCAGGGATTGGCTGGGCCCCTCCTCCTGAGGCCGGCCCTGCAGGGACCATCAAACGTAATCCCAATGTGTCCGCCAGAGGACGAAGCTCTGCAGATGAAGGGCAGGGACGTGAGCGAGAGTATAGCATGTTAGCAGCTAAACGCTAACTTTCCCTCTCAGGAAGACTCACATCTCAGTGATTGCATCAGGATGGTCTATCAGATGTGATTCACTTCTTTACCTTTAACATAAAGAGTCTGCAGAGCCCACTGTCTGACAAACATACCAGATTATTCTCATGGAAAGTTCCAAAAATGTCACGATGGCGTTATGATGACCCGCAGCATATGATTGGTTGAGAGTGTGTCAGGATGGAGGGGCGGGGCATGGAGGAGGGTTTAAATGTAGACTTGTGAAGACAGAGAGTGTGGGGGCTAAATTTAGCCAATGGCTCTGCTGGGGTGGAGCTAATCCTCTTTGCACTAGAATTATCTGGCCTTCGGATTAGAGAGCTTTGCCTCTATGCAAGACATCTACTCTGTATAATGATGTCCCATAGCAGGCCGTACCATGTCCCCAGGCGGGGGTGGTTGAGGGGGCAGACTGGTTGCTGCAATGAATGAAGACTTGTCTAACACTTATATATCCCACTGTAAAGTTCACTAGAATGTTTGCATTATGCATGATGTAGTAAACAAGCGATCGTAACAGATGGCACATAATAAAAGTACAGAAAAAAGCAACATTCAATATTCTTCTGCATGGAATTTCCTCCTATTAAAACATTAAGATGGATTAATTCAAGAGTAAGTCAGGATCCACACAGAAGACCTCACAAGGTCAGCGAAGAGGGTCACAAGACGATCGCCTGTATTTCAATTATTTATTCAGGAAAAGTGTTTCAAACAATGAGGATGTGTAAAAGATGGTGACATGACAAGAGATTACAGAGAAAGGATGATCAATGACTAAAGCTACAACGACAACAAAGGATGCAACCGAACAGAACAACATAACAAACAGCAAATAGTCGCAAAAAAGACAATTTAAATATCTTAAAGGAGCAATAAGTATCTCTGGCACCTAGTGTTTAAAATAGGTACTGCAGTCCAAATTAAAAACATTACAGAGAGCTGTCTCCCCCCCCCCCCCTCCTCTCTAGAGTGGATGATCACGCAGGTCACCATGTGGTGGACACTGAAGCTTCAGTGTTTATCCAGCTCTGCATCGGTCTGTAAACCTTTCTGCGTTCTAACCTCTCTCCATTTTTCAAAAGCATCTCCAATATTGATCCTAGTTTGAGCACGTTTCTGCTCGTGGAGCTTATTAGAAACATGCAGAGGCTTTTTAGGTCGGGTACAATCACTTCTATCTGAACCAGTTCTCTTGCCCGCTTCCATCGCTGCAACACCTGTTGGTTTGACCTGATAACTGCTCTCATATCTGGCAAACCGAGGGGCGTCCAAAACGGCCGTGTGGGGGTGCCTTAAAACCGCCTACCTTCTCTGGTCCAAACAAATCCAGACCATTCAGGACCAGAATCTAAAGTTAGAAGGAGGACATACTGGCTGCTGCATTGTTGTCAGAGAAGCCAGCACTTCAACATAGCATGTTTCCTTAATGTCTGATCATAGAGGAAGCTCACTTTATCATCTCACTCTCTACACATCTCACTGATTGGCACTGTAAGTATTTGAGAGATCACTAGGAAGTACTGCTGCATGAATCGTTGTGCACCCAATAAATCAGCCTACACTCTTTTCTGCTCACCAGTCTGTTCTTTTTCTCTCATTTGTTGATGAATTTGTCAAACATAGCACTAATTTAACGCCACAAAACTGTCATTATAGTGTCCGACTGTGTTCATACTTCATCTTGGATTTCTGCAGCATCTTCCTCATGTCATGTCATGTCCTCTCCCCGCCCCCACCCCTGCCTACATGGAAAACTTCACACAGTGATGGACATGTATGAAAAAAGCAACTCGGGAAGATTTAATCGACAGGACAGTTTTTAGGGTGAATATGTAAAAACAGATAAAGAGAAGCAACTGCTTGAGTTATTCAAACACTCTCCTGCCCTGCAGTGATTGATACAGAGGTTAAACATGTGAAAATGTTTCCTTACAGTTCTGCATGCATTACGTTTTTTCTTGCACTACATACTTGTGTAAATGTTCCCACACAGCAGACACTCTGAAAGTCCGTGTCTGGCTCAGGATCCGTCACTTTCACATTACAGGAGGACTGAGTAAACACCTGCAGTAAAAACAAGCAGCACAAAGAGGGTTTGGCTGGGAAGACAGAAAGCACTGGAGGCCTCTCGGGACCTAAGTAATACATCCATATATTAAAAGCTTTTTATATTGTATAACATACCATCATGTGGGAAGAGCCTGGCATCGGTCCACCACATCATCTAACTGTAACTGCTGCTCTCTCCTTGGCTCTCCCTGTCTGTATATTTTCTGTATGTAAACGGCAGGCATGAAATGTGGTGCAGGAGAGCTATGATTATCCATCTCCTGCAGTAGGTGCCACTCAGACACATCCATAATCACCTCTGCGCTCATCCGCAGCCAACAAAATGAACCGCTGGGCCTTCCTTCCTGCTCCAAGGGAAGAGGATTTTATTTTTTTTTCTTGCTGGATGCTTATCCAGAACGACTCGGGATGGATGAGTGGCTACAGCAGCGAGTCGATGTCTCACTCAAGGACACTTTGACAGGATATGCAGCTATTTCAGGGATGTGTCCTTCTGCTTATGTGACTTTAGACAAGAAATCTGTCTTAACAGGCCGTCACAGTCCAACACTATGATGACACCGGCTCTCACAACCACCTGCTATAGAGTTTGAAAGCAATCTAAAACGTGCACGCTCTTGGAGATCTCTTCACAATGATTGCAGACCACCGAAGGCCCAGATTTCAAATCTCCATGACAACACGTTTCTGCCCTGCTGAAGTGTCCTTGAGCAAAAATATATACAGACTTTCTCCCAGCTGCTGTTCTGGCAGCCTGTCTCTCCGCAGAGGAACGTTTGCAGAGATCAAGAGTATCAGCAGAAATCCTGCAGAGCGTCTCCACAGTTTGCAGACACGATCAGCTGGGCCTGTTGCTATTTACACTTGATGGAGCGTACCATTCGGTCCCTCAGGTGGGGGGGTTAGTTCCGGGGAGTTTCCTGTAGGGATGAGCTCTGGTCAGGGAGGGGTGGTGGTGGTTGTGGGGGGGGATCGTGAGGTTGTATCCTAATCCCTCAGCCTTGGCTGCAACACGGCCTTAGGCTAAACTGACATGTAAGCTTTGGACATATGAAAATGCTATCTGGACTTTAGCAATATTTGATCTTTGTTTGTTTCTTTCAGACGTCATTTTTATCTTTAAGGGAATGCCAACTCTGGTAAGAATGCTTTTTTCATCTTCAAATGTTGTATACTGTGATGCTGCATTGATTCTTTCGTCAAACAAATGAGTGAGGGAGCCAAACACATGATCATGATATATTTTCAAGTGTGATTTGATGTAGAAACAGTTCTCTCTCTTCGCTCTCAACTTTATAAAAACCTTATGAATAGATCGAGAGGTTTCATGAATACATTCTCCTTCAGGACATCCTGCTATATCTGCCAACATTTCCAACATTTCTTAGACTTTTCGACCTTTTGATTTACAGAAACATTCTCACATTTGTGTTTGAATTTCCTTTGTTGCACATGAGACAAATCCACAGCCTGCTTTCATCCATTAGTTTTAGGTTGCATATAAAACAAGGTGCTTAATTTCATAAATCCAACAAGGTCACGAATGGTCACACTTTTAATCTAATGACAGTATCTTCCTCAAAAACATGTTGCTAATAATAGTACCTGAAAGGTAAGCAGACGGGACATCCCCAGAAATCACAGAGGATTGTCCTTTACCCTCTTTAGGTCTCAGACGATCTGAGATGAAAGTCAAGTCTTTCCTTTGACAGTTTTTCCACTAACAAAAACAACTCACGAGGATGCAGTCTGTCAAAAGATGCATTTCATGTCAAGGTAATATCACTGTGACAATCCACCCACTCGCCCTGTGGATCAGTGAGGCTCTGTTGGTGCAAGCTGGGAGAAAACGTCACATATTTTAGTTTCTGTAGAAGCAATATTTACACCGTTACGCTGATGACACCATTTACTATCATGCTCAAAAAAACTGCACAGCTGTCTATAAAAACTTTGTAATCTTTCCTGATTTGCAAATGGCAAACCAAATCAGTGGTCAGGTTTGGATTTCACAATCAAACTGTGGTTGCACTGGGACTTTTTTCCTTCGATGGCTCAGTGCAGATCCATAATCACGTGAAGCAGAAGAAAAACTGTCGTAGAATCTGTGCAGCTGCAGGAGACGTCCTCCAGGGCGGATTCAATGAAATCTAAATCATTCAATTAAAGTTTAAAGAAGAAAAAAAGAAAAAAGATCACATCAAAGTAACACAAGACTGATTTGAGGTTATTACCTCAAATTATTATGAATAAATGTATTTCTGCAGAACACTTTTGGTTGCAGACTTGATTTTGTTCATTCCTATTCCACCAAGATATCATGACAGTTTACACACAGGAAGGGGCGTGCACAGATGGGTGGCCGCGGGTGGCATGGACCCCTCTTGAAATCTGATTGGCTACCCCAGGTGCCACCCCAAAATCCAAATCTATGATTGGCTATTTGCCTAATCAGAGGCGGGACTTCAGAACAAATCAAGTATTCTGTCTGTTTTCAACAGGCTAATGGTCGTTCCAAGGAAAAACTTGTACTCAGCAAGTTAGGGTGGTTTCACATTAGGGACCCGGGCCCGGATCCGAGTACACTTGAACCCAAAGTCCGTTTCATTTGATCAGTGTGGAGAGGGCAGGGGGAAGCAATCCCGAGCTCGGGTAAGGTACAAAATAATAGTGCCTAATGTGAAAACGCCCTTAATTTAATGCTAACGCTGTGTACAAGCGTTAGCATTAAATCATCTAAGAGCTGCACATCTTTGCTTTTGAGTCCCTGAAGAATTGAGCAACGAAGATTTATATATTGTAAAATTGTGTTTCTTATATATCATTAGTGGGGGTAGAAAAGGTAGAAGAAATTAATTTGCATGCATGTGCCCACAAACTACCTGCAACCCCTCCATAAGTCAGGGCCCCGGGTGGGCCACCCCGGTTAAGAAAAAGTGTGGACACGCCCCTGCACGCAGGTCCTCACAATAGTGTTGAAGAAATGACAGCGATTAAACTCTAAGTGACTGCTTCTGGGTAGCCTTCGAGCGATGCACAAACATGAATCAAAGACCAGCAGTGGAAGAACGAGTCAATTCAGGTATCTGATTCACCTTCTCAGCGTGTATCAAAGTGTTGTGCCATTATTATCAAAGTTAAACAAACGTCACCGTATCTTTGCGGGTGGAGCGTGGTTGTGTTGCTCTCTTCAGAATAATCTGCAGAAACCGATGAAGTGAGGACGACCAGTTCGGCTCCGTCCAACTAATAAATAATGTGAGCGGTAAAAGGTCACTCGTGAAATTGAGATAATGTTTTGTAAATTACCCTGTGACCTCTGCTTCCCGTTAAACCTCACACTCACATCGATTTTCATGATTCAAAGGAACTCTTTTGACTTTTCAACACCAGGGACTCTCTCCGGGGGGGAGGCCGACTGTGACCTATTCAAACTCTGCACAGGCAGAAATGCTGATTTGACGTCTGAATTACTCTGTGTGTGTGTGTGTGTGTGTGTGTGTGTGTGTGTGTGTGTGTGTGTGTGTGTGTGTGTGTGTGTGTGTTAGGAGGTTCAGGTTGATACATTGATGAACAGAAAGTAATCAATAAGTTATAACAGAACAGCGAGCGAGGGAGACACGGGAGGAAAGAGTGAAGACGGGCAGACTAACGGTTATGTAAGCACCAGCTGTGTGAGTAAAGGCCGGCTGCAGGATGATGAAAGCAACCTCATCCTCACTCGTCCTCCCTCCCTCGTTCTCTCCTGAATTATTCACATTAAAGAAGGAAACAACAGCAAAAAGCAGCATGAGACACCTGGAAGATTGGAAGTGCATCGTGGCGCTGCAGTTCTACTTGTTAGCACCGGCAACTAAATGGATAAATGCATCTTTGTCAGGATTTCCAATGTACAATATCCAGGAGCAGAAAATACATTTTCAGTGCTTCAATCCAGACTCCATAATCCACCGTCGCTGTCAACCACCTCTGTGACGAAACAATAACACGAGGCGACAAGGGCAAAATGAAAAAAAAAATCTGCAGTCTTAATCTGGATTAAATTACATCGTCCGTCATCCCGGCTCCAAACCAGAACAGACCAACTCAAACCAAACCGGACGTCCACTCGTGTGAAACGATAGAAACATTTCGTGTCTCTTACATGTTGGTGTTTTCAAGATGTACAGGAACAACCTGAATCCACTGAATGAGGGTCCAATCTGATCAAATCTTCTTTATTCGTACTTTAGTCCTAATTTAAATAGAACGACTCCCTTGTAACATATTTAAAAATGTTTATAATAAAAGAAAAAATCTCCAGGCATTGCTTTTCTGCAGTACGGTGGCTGGGAAGTACAAACCAAAATGATAAAGTGTGAAAGCTTGAGACAAATTTCCAAACAACAGTATCCTGCGGAGAGTTGTGCGTTAACTGTCTCAGGTTGGTTCCACTAAACAACAAACATAATTCAATGACCATAAACTCCGTCTAACACATTTCACACAACAGTCTTTACGCCAAAACAAACTAATTGACCCGCTCACTCGATCGCTTCAGGGTCACTTCTGGCATTCGGTACATTCCCTTACACGCAAGATACAGCCGTTTGTAAATTTGTCTTAACGCTGGTAAAAGTGTTTGGCATCTTGTAAATGTCCATTCATCCATCCGTTCGGGGTCCCAGCTGTGATTGGGCGAGAGGCGGGGTTACATGCTGGATTGGTCGCTAGCCAATCACAGGGCTGACATACAGAGACAGACAATCAGCCACACTCACATTCACACCTACGGACAAATAGAGTCACAAATGAACCTCTCGAGCATGTCTTTGGACTGTGGGAGGAAGCCGGAGTATAGAGAACCCACACATGCACGGGGAGAACATGCAAACTCCACACAGAGAGGCTCCTGTCAGACGGGGATTCAAACCAGGAACCTCCTCGCTGTGAGCTGACAGGGCAAAATGTAAATTTGTCTCACATTTTGTGATTTGGGTTTGCGCTTCCCAGCCACCGTACTTTTATTGTTTTGTTAGAAACTAGGCTCCTCGATTAAAACTACAATTCCCACTCACCCTGATGCTTTCTAATTCTAAGAGTCAAAGTCGTCTTTATTGTCAGTTTTGCCGTATGTTCTGCACAAACAGAACAAATCTTAAATATAGAAAATATGTGCATTAAAAAACAACAGCAACAACAAATATGCATGGACTAAGGGCGCACTCACTAGGCACCATTGCGTCTGCATGTCTTGTAAACTCAGCACGCTTCATGATCACGCAAAGCCACGCATGTGTTGTATTACGACGTTATGTACAAGAGGTAACTGTGCTCAGGTCAGGGAGGGGGGACAATCATGCTTAAGCACGGTACGGGGCAACTAGGCCTAGTGTGAGTGCGCCCTAAATACAAATATAAATATATATATGAGGCACTAGCTTAGAGAAAAAGAAGGTGCTCATATGACGTTTTAAAGTTCTTTGTATTTTAAAAGAGGATTTTAATATTTCACTCCAAAAAAAGAAAGGTTTTTATTTTAAATCTGCACTTTATTCATTTAAAAATGTACACGACCAGAGGCTAGCTTTAGCTTAGCTTGTCCTGGAAAAACAGTTCCATGTTTGTTTGTAGTAAGTAGTAGTTGTTGTCTGTAGTAATATGGCATATGGGGCGGCAGCAGCTCAGTCTGTAGGGACTTGAGTTGGGAACTTGAGGGTCGCCGGATCAAGTCTGGAAATTGGTCTGGTAGCTGGAGAGGTACCAGGTCACTTCATGAACACTGCCAAGGTGCCCTTGAGCAAGGCAACGACCCCTGACCCCCAGCCCACCAGCTCAGGAGTGCTCGCAGCCCCCTCACTCTGACATCTCTTCATTAGTGCATGTTTATAGGATCCTGTTTGTGCATGTAGCATGTTCAATAACAGAGTGTAAAACTTCCCCTTGTGGGATTAACAAAGATTATCTTCCTCTTCTATATCTTCTTCATGAAGCGCTCTGAACTATCTTTACATATGCACATAAAGAACAAATTTAGCGCTGATCAGTGCTACAGAGTGTCCACTTTAGAGGAATGTGTGCTCTTAAAGCGAGACAGTTTACCGTCTGAGGAGAGATTAACAGTTACATTCTTGAATTCCTTAAAAATAATTCTTCTTTATTTCGAGGTTTCGTTGCAGCCGCCTTTTGTTCAAAATCCAGATTTCAATGGTGCCTTTGTAAGTTTATGTCAGCTGAGAATAGTCTTTTCTACTGTTGCTTCTTCATGTTTAGCATTTCACAGAAGTTACACGGCTAGCTTTAAAGCTAATCCCGGCCTTCAGGGTGCCCTTGAGCAGGATGCTGATGGGGACTGTAGTCTTTCAGAGTGAATGTGAAGCAGTGACCGCAGAGCAAATCATCTCTGAACACACAGTTGGACCAGATCGGGCCGAAGAAGACACGTTCTTTATTTGACATTTAAACAGTGGACTCTTTAATCAGTCTGTTTTTTTTAATGAATTGTATTTTGCATTCAGCTTTGCCGCTCTGTTGTCTGTCACAGAACATTTCTCCAATGCTTCATTTGTTATCTCTAAATAACAGATGATTCAGCCTCGGGCGAACCCTTCTCATGCCAGCCGTCACTGTGCAAGTCTTTAAAAGAAGCCATTAATGAATGTGACAGCAAGCAAAAAAAAATCCTAAAATACAATTTAATTTGTGTTATTGTCTTCCTGTTGGTGCCTCTGGTCTCTGTGGAATAAAATAAAGACACATGTGAGTGTGTCATTGTTGCAGCAGCGCTGTGTGATGGATCAAAATGGCGTCAGAGCATTCGAGCAGGCAGACGAAGAGATTATCTGGTTGTGTGGAAGGACACGCAACCTGCAACAGAGCCCGGGAGTCCTGAACTGCTCTCTTCTGCTTTATCATACTTTAAACTAACGGCTAAAACAACTCCTTCCCTGCAGTTTCATGTCTATTACAATCAGTTTCAAATCGGGTTAAACTAATTATATCAAAAGGGGAGGTCACCAAGACGATTTAAGGCAAAACATGAACCCGAATCTGTCGAGGTGAATCTTAAAATGTCAAATAAACATCTCACTTTTCTGTACAGACATGATGCAGTAGGTTAGGTGTTGTGACGCCCTCTGAATGGATAATATCACTGTAATGTCTCTGTTCTACAAAAGCTCTCGTTTGCTTTAATCCTGACCAACGTTTTGTCTCGTGCATTGTTCTTCAGGTCCAGCATGCAGTTCTGTGAAAAACAACAAAGCTAAAAGTGCTCCAACCTTTGAGGCCTTCAATCTGAGACCTGGACCCCTGAGAAGACTAAAGCCACAGCATATACCTGCAGTTTCTGTTTGACACCTGGAGCCCAGGAGACGGAGGCAACACTGAAAGCAACCTACGGCTACTCTAGAGGATTATGTCATTATAGCTGACAACTTGAGCTTCCTTCTAGTACGACGGCTACAAGTGGAAGTCAGTCCTGCTCCGCTCACACCCAGCAGGAACCATGGATGACCCCTATCAAAACAACGTGAACCAACAGATGACAGAGGGTGGAGAATACACCTACACCCAGGATGGAGGGGGTCAGGACGGCTACCCCTACCAGACCGACTACCCTCCACAGGAGGAGGATGCTGCTAGTGATGCCACGGAGGGCGCAGATGACGACGAGCAGATGTATGAGGGGGAGTACCAGGGCGTCCCTCATCCAGATGAGATCAAGGAGGCAAGGCGGGCGGCTCGGATGGAGGCCAGGAGGAAAGCCCGCATGGCCAAAGAGCAGGAGGAGGAGGAGGAAAACCTGCCAGAGCAGTACGAGGCCATTATGGAGGACTGTGGCCATGGACGCTTCCAGTGGATGTTGTTCTTCGTGCTGGGTCTGGCACTGATGGCTGATGGTGTGGACGGCTTCGTGGTGGGCTTCGTCATGCCCAGTGCTGAGAGAGACATGTGCATATCCAACTCTGACAAAGGGCTGCTGGGTAAGTGACAGCAAAGGAAAGAAAAATAGAGGTTTGAATGTCATTTAAAACATCCACTTTTTGAAAATGCTCAGAGAAAGGGCTGGGCCAATCACAGCAGCCACTTGTAGCAGCACGTAGGCAGATAATGCAGACATACTAAATGAAATGTTGCGGGAACAACATGCCATGTTAGGCATTGTTGTTTAACCTATTACCTATTAGATCTGAAGATGTAGGAGAAAAGTGTCGGGACCATCAGAGTCCTTCAGAGCTCCCCAAAACATGTGTGTGAAGTGTCTTGTTCTAAATCCACTCTGATCCTGTATTTGATCATGCCTATAAACCCCTCTATTTCAGCCCTGCTCAGAACAGGCTGTTTCTGTGTCTGTAGCTTTAAATGTAAATGAGCTGTGTCTGACCACGCCCCTCTCTGGAAGGGCTTGGGTGGCTCGGGCTTTCTCGCTCCATGTCCTATTGTTTACGGTGAGAAGACAGACTCAGAGGGCAGAACAAACACCTAGCTGTGGGAGTGTCACCCACCTGGGGGAGGGGTTACTGCCCTTTGTGATGTCATGAAGGGAAAATCTCCAAACGGCCTGTTTGAGCACACATTTTCTGAAAAGTGGAGCAGGCAAAAGACGGAGAGGATGGACTTTTCTCATCATTTTAGTGTTAAGTTTACCATATAAGCATGCTAACATTTGCGCATTGACAGTAATCACAAAGTACAACTGAAAGTGATGGAAAGTTATCGCTTGAGGAGTTATTGTATAAAGTGTGGAACAAATAAATACTTTAACATGATAAAAGCAGGAGAGAAAATGTCTGAGTTACTCCAGTCCATCCTGGAAGTAACCGCTATATCTACTCCCACGTTTTATGCCATCCCATCATAGACTGTATAAAACACGGACATTGGTCATTGGTTTCTGAAGCAGTGTTACAAGAACGAACGTTGGTGGTCGCCATATTGGAAATGTTATAACAACCTATCTTTTGGTCAATCTTGAAATAGGCAAAGAGCTGGTGCTGGAGTGGGCTGTAAAACAACCTGTAGGAATTTGGTTTGGAGAACTTTGGCGCCAACCGAAGGTCTCTGAGTGCACTGCACTGTTTTGACACATAGTGCTGTTATGTCCCCCCCCCCCTCACAGTCAAAGTGCATTTGTTGACAAGCAGAGGAGCGGTGTTGTGAGAAGACGATGATCAATATCGACTGACAAGATGCAGTAATATTACCAGATTTTGAACGAATATGACTCGGCTGCTAGCATCTGTAGCCGGTTGAAAAGACGAGTCTTTGGTGTCAGATGGATTAATTGATTTTATTCAAATCAAACCTGAAACATAACTCGGGTTAGACGACTTTCTGCAGCCGCTAAAGCTGCTTAACATGAGACAACGATGACACCGCTAACGATACAGGCTAACGTTACGTCTCAATCTGTTCTTAATAATATCTGCAGTCATGTTCACTCTGCTTCTCGCTCGCTCTCTCACTCTCTCTCTTCTTATCTTCATCCGTCTCCATCCTCTTCCTCTTAGCCTCAGTCGTCGTATCAAACAGTACAGAGACGGGCTAACTGGCTGCTTTGTAGCTGAAGGCTGCTGTGTGAACTAGTGCCGTAAAGAGGTACGCACTTCTCACCAGATGACCTCGGCCCGCTGACAAAGTTACAGGGTCGGCAGTTGATGTTCATACTTCAAGTGTTGCTGGAGCTTTTTCAACTCCTCAAACCTTATGGCGATGCTAAGCTAAAGAAAATGTAAAAGGATCAACAAAGTCAATAGAAAGAAACATTGATGTACTCTGATATTTAATGACGATGCACCTGAAGGATGCTGAGATATTTCTGTCTAGACCAGAGTGATAAAGAAGACAGTCTGCTAGTGCAATCCCTCGAGCTAGCAGCTAGCATGGCTGAAAACAGATTTAGCCAACACATCCTTCCAAAACAGATATACAGCCTTCTGGAAACCTCGGTGCCGAGCTAATTACAATCATCTGTTGAAGAGTTCTTTATCTTTTCCCAGAGTGGAGGAAGTCATCAGCGAAATGATCTGCTGTTGTGCTTGGCTGAAGCAAAATCCTGCATATGTTTGGCTGTGGATGGCACATGCAGACCAATGCGTCAGACAGAATCATCTCTCCCCCGCAGTGGGACACATTAGGGAGCTCGGATCTTTGTATGCAAATTCAAATTATGTTCCAAACCAACATAGTGTGTCCCATTAGAGGAAGGGTCCATTGAGCCACTATGAGTCATTGAAAGTGAAACTTGGTTATCATGTGAAGGTTGTCTTGCTCGATGCCAGAGCTCATGCTAATTGTTTAATTATGTAACCAAACGGGGAAGGGGCCTGCTTTTAGTATACTTTACATTTTGAATATACTGCGTATTATGCCACATATTATTTCAGTAGCCTGCATGCTGAAGATGTTCCAAATGTTTTTTTATCACTGCAGTAAACATGCCAAAAACCTATTCTGAAATCTGTACGCAGCTAAGACTCAACTTATTGGCAAATGTTCCTTGAAAGCGTCTGTTCCTCACTTTCTATGCCACTGCAAATTAAAGCCCCTCACCTTATTCCCCCGGCCTCGTGTGTAGCCGGGCGATGTGGCAGATTGCTCATCGCTCATCTCATTTTAACAACAGGCTCCTGGGATAAGGCAGTACAAGAGATTGATGAGAAACCCAGTGGTGATTGTATTCAGTGTGTGTTCTCAGGCTAATACGGAGCATGTTGCAGCAGTCAGAGAGCCTGGCGGCCTGCAGCGCCCGGTGCAGAGCTGTCAGATACGCTTCAGGCCTCCGACAGGCTGTGGTAGCAGGAGGAAGGCCTGGCGAAAATGAAATCCCAGCGTCTGCGCAGAACAGGAGGGAAGGGCTGATCATTGGCTGAGAATATGAAGTAGATCTGCAGAATGATCCTGTGGGATTCATGCTCATGCTCTGTTCAGTGCACTCACAGAAGCAGAAATGTGTTCAATCTTAACCCGAGTCCTGGATCGCTTATAGACTCCCAAACATTTTGTCAAACAGAGGAGGGTGGGTGCTTTCACCTTTAAAGCTGCCCTTATGGTTTGATTCATAGAGTGAGAGCGCAGAAGGCTTTACTGCCCAGACTTTGTTTTCATTGCAGAGATTTCACTTACATTCTCCTCGCTCTCTCTCGCTTGCAATGCAGCAAATTGTAGAGTAAACCTGCAATTGCAATTTAAAGGTCATGCATAAATTATAAGGCAATGTTATGAAGCTTCCCTGCTGCTGTCTAAGGAATAAGGTCGTCGATTTTTGATGCTTTCTAGCATTTATTATTATTAAGTTGTGTTTTTGCACCGTACACCCTGAAGAAATCACGTGAATCAAGCCTTTTGTCCCGTCCTGCGGTCCTTCTCTTTACTACTCTTTATGAGTAGTCCTGACGCCTTAAAGCTTTCTGGAGATTATTCTCTTTTTGACTCTTATGTAGTTTCAGCTGTCTGTCTAAAAATAAAAAAAATCCTACATAGTTGCATTAACTTACAAACTGAAAACATTCATGGTGTAACATATTGTGTTTTGAGATATTTTGTGTTTCGCTTATCAAACGTAACTAAAAATCTTTTTTTTTTTGAAGCCAGGATCTGTGCAGGTATCAGCGTGGTATTAATCAGTGTGGTATTGAAGTCCCGCCCCTTCTTCTAACCAAAACATTCATTTAATTTACCAATAAGATGGCACAGATCCCTCAGGTGGGTACAGCCCACAGCAAAACTGATTCTTGTGTCAGTCTGAAGCAGACACTCAGCGTTATCGAAGGTTCAGTGACACTTGTGTTTACGTTACGATAGATAACATGTTAGTGTATCTTATCATCAGTTAACATGGAGGAGGAAGAGTTTATGTCCTGCTGCGATCAGTAGGAAGAGCTCTTAATATCTTGGCCTCACTTTTAGGTAGCGGCCATGTCGTCCATCTTTTGATGCGGTCTACGTCTATGCTTGCATGTAGTTCTTAAGACAGCTCACAGTGTCTGGAGAATCTGAGCTCTCCAAAGTCTCTCAGTGTTTTTAATTAGATGTGCTAATTGTGCAGAGAACGTCTTCTCTTCTAACGCTGCAAGAAAAAGGAAAATTATTCTTTCTCCACAAAGGATTCAGTCTCCAGTTTGCTTAAGGACACTTTAAGATGCAGATAGAAGTGTGTTGCCGCAGGGCCTGATCGCGACCTCCAGCTCAGAGCCAGCTCTCTAATCACGAGGCCGCCCTGTCAACCTGTTCGTATACATATCCAAGGCATCCACATGGCCTTAAGCAACAACTAGGCCGAGATATAAGTGACATGTTAGCCTTGACTCTTTGTCTCCCGCTGCCCTCAGCAGTGTCCTGTTGAATGAGATGTGCAGCTTGGCGTGTGGAGCGCTGGGGCATTTGGAGAGTCTAGTAATCCACAGGGAAGGTGCACACTATGGCTCCACGTGCCATTAAGCTGCTTAGTCACACTGTAATTAGGGCTGTACGTAGTAAAAACACAGAGCAGGCAGGAGGTATGGGTCTGAAGGTTTAAACCACACGGTGAACAGGTTGTAGGTTTGAGTCCTGACTGTGAGAGAAGAAAGAGAATATTACCCCCTTCTCCAGAGTCATGTAAAGGCAGAAAATAATCATTATAATCTCTGGGTGGCGTGATGGGCAGCACATTCGCTCACAGTTGTTGCCGTAGAGCAAAAACAAATTACAAGGTAGACTTCCCTCCAAGTGCATTCTGGGAGAGGCTCCAGCCTGCTGGGAAATCTGCAAGAAAATGTGACAAAATCAATTCTGCATTAATAAAAGATGCAATTTAATAACAACAAAATGTAAAGACATGACAGCAGAGACAACTCCAGCAACACGTTTCATATGTGATCAAAGCCCGAGCTGGATGGAGAAATAACGAATATGAATTTTATGGAAGTGAAGTGCTTTGACCTTCAGATTTCCAATAAGGCTATTATCAGTCTAGGTGTATTTTTCCTGGTACATTATTACAATTTCTCTGAAAAATTGATCAAGAAAGAAGCATCATGCTGAATTACTGTACAAAATGTGATGATTTCCTGCTTCCTGCGTGTTCATACGAGGGTAAAGGGAGCCCCCTTGTGGAGATCTTGAATAGTTTGTCCTTCCCAAGATGCAAAATCCTGCTTCCTTACTGAGTGTTGCAATGAGATCAAGTGTGATGTACTTATTGAACCACGATGTTTAAAGGTCAAATGGTTCATAATGAGGTTGCTGTTTGTTTGTTTGTATTTGCAGGTCTGCTGGTGTATGTGGCCATGATGGTGGGGGCGTTGGTGTGGGGGGGGTCTGTGCGATAAGATGGGGAGGAGGAAGTGTTTGATCTACGTCCTGACCATCGACCTGGTCTTCTCCTTCCTGTCATGCTTCACTCAGAGTTACGGATTCTTCCTCTTCTTCAGGTTCTGCTCCGGCTTTGGGTGAGACTCATTCACATTTATAACGTTAGCACAAACCCCCACTGGCTGTTTTTGTTTAAAAAGACTGACCTTTTCTATAAATGATCATTTCATGGAAGGCATTTTGCACGTTACATTTACAGGGGAAGCACATTTCTGTATTCGCATTTAAAACTATCCCCACCCCCCACCTGACATTTAAACCTCCATGAAAACAGAATATGGACATTGAGGGAGGTACCTTAATGAAGACCCTGAGTTGGCTCAGTTTGTCGTTGATATTCGTCATTAAAGAACACATTTAGACTCCATGCTGCTAATTAAAACAAGCCAGCGATGCTTTCTGCTTGTTGTAATCGGAGGTTTTTATGTCTTGTCTCAGTTACTTAAAAAAATACTTTAAATCTTCACAGGGCGATCCAGCTGCACAGCTTTCTTAAAGCGACAGAGTTGAATGTTGAATATTTTAAAGGGGACATATTATGAAATCCACTTCTACAGTGTTTTTGAACATATATTTGGGTAACCTGAGTGTCTATTGACCCACAACATGTGAAATAAACCCATCCAGTCCTTTGTTTGTGGTCTGCATGAGTCTTACAACACAGAGGAAAATGCTCAGTTTCAAATTTGCTCTCCTTGTGACATCACAGTGGGATTCTGGTAAATAAATCCCCTCCCCTCCCCTGGTATCTCCACCCATGGACTCCACCCCTAGACTAGAGCAAAACTTTTGAGCAGGTCCGCCATTTTTATTCTCACTACAGAGGAGTGATGTCTACTGTGAAACTCAGGGGGGCTCATTGCATTTAAAGAGACACACACACCAAAACGGAGCGTTCTGAGAGAGCTGGTTTCTACAGGGTCACAAACCTCCTCTGGTGCTTGATTCATGTTATATTTGGACCACAGCACAGCACAGATGTTTCATTTAGACCACAGGGGACTGTTTGAAAAGGTGGAAGAGGGGGAGAATATGTCCTCTTTAAATGTTTATCTTGGCAAATAATATTTTAGCAAAATCGCACCTTAAAGTTTGCACAGAATCATTTTCAAAGTTGCACTACCTCCTCTCAGACACTGCTGTACCTGCAGCTTAATGCTGCTGTGCACCTTTAGGTCGATTTTAATGTGTACACGTCTCCTTTGACCAGTAGACTGTACATCAGTCTCTATTCTTATTCCTGGACGGGTTCTGCACATTTTATCATAATAGGTCTAATTTGTAAATGCAAGGGTTTAATTGCAGTCGCTGTAGGGGCTCTTTAAATCTCCTTTCAGGTTAATATATACATATGGGAGGGGGGTCAGAGGGTTTTGTTAGATGTAACTGATGTTTCATGTCATGCATGTTTTTTAAGGCTGCTACTGGATGCTTTGAATCATCAAGTATCTATCTACAGTTAAAAAATCACTAAAACGAACTGTTCAAAGAGCAGATTAAATATGAAAATATGTGTTTTTTAAAAGATCCATGGAGTCCCGATAGCCTAGTGGATATATTGTGCGCCCCATGTACAGAGGCTACAATACTCGTGACAGCAGCTGTGGGTTTGAATCTGACCTCGGCCCTTTGCTGCGTGTCGTCCCCCACTCTCTTTCCTCCCAACATATCCGTCTCTTCAGCTGTCCGGTCTAATAAAGTATATTTTTGGGCCTTCATTGAGAGACAGGACAGTGGACACAGTCAGAGGTCAGGGAGAGAGAGCGAGTTGAGAACAACATGCAGAGATTAGGGTCTGTTGGGGCCTTATGCAAAAATTCATTGTGGGCCCATCCAACCAGCGTTCATCCTCATTATGTCTGCTAGTTTCCCAACGCTTACTCGTCTTCCTCTTTCTCTCGTTTTTTTTTCACTCCTCTTCATTTTCCTTCAGTGACATTCATTGACAAATGTTGGTTTTCAAAGCAAAAGTGCATGTGACGCCTACTGTATAAGTAGAGGGAGTGCTGTCAGATACCTTAGGGAGGGGTTTCCTACTGTCGTTGCAAAATTTGCACATTTTGAGCCACTGCTTTGGTTCAAAGTTTGTCAGGCCTCAGGGGGCCCCCGACTGGACTTGGGCCCCAAGCAGTTGCCTGCCTCACCTATTGACAAACAGCGCCTCTGATGATGGATTCAAACCCGGGCTGTCCACTTGGAGGACTGTAACCTCTGTACATGGGGCTCGTGCACTCACCACTAGGCTATAAATGCCCCATATTTAGTGTTTAAAAAGTCATATTTGATGTTTTGACAACTGCAGATTTAAGATCACGGACAAGACAATGGACGATATAAAGTTTGTATATTTGCTTTCATTCTGGCGTTTCCTCCTCCAGGATCGGCGGCTCCATCCCGATAGTGTACACCTACTTCACTGAGTTCCTGCAGATGGACAAACGAGGAGAACATCTGAGCTGGCTCTGCATGTTCTGGATGCTGGGAGGCCTGTACGCCTCCTTCACCGCCTGGGGCATCATCCCTCACTACGGTAACACACACACACACATACACACACACACACACACACACACACACACATATATATATTCCATCACAATTATAACGTTTCAACCAGAGGTCTTCTTCAGGTGATAATGTTTGGGGTGGGGGGGCTAAATGTGAGTGGAGGGGGGCTGGAGGTGTGAAGCTGGAGGAGAGCGGAGCTGCACATTCTTCCTTTAACAGTCAAATCTTTGAGTCATTGTACATTTTGTAGCTCGTAGTGTGCTTTACGTCGTCTGGTCTGACACCGTCCCCGTGTCAGCATTCACAGTCATCTCAAAATACAGCAACAGAAATATCTGATCTTGTCGCTGAAGGTCTTATTTTCTTTTTTAGGCCACGTCGAGGAATCAGTATTGATTTCAGTTTGTGTTTGTGACCCTCCAAAGATTCCTCACAGGAGCTTTAAATATTAAGACTTGATTTTCACTTGATGACTTCCTAGGTTGGGGCTTCGCCATCGGTACAGAGTTCCAGATCCACAGCTGGAGGATATTCGTCTTCGTGTGTCTCTTCCCGGCGCTGGCTGCACTGATCGGAGTCGTCTTCATGCCGGAGAGCCCTCGATTCCTGCTGGAGGTCAGACCCGATGACCTCACATTAAGAGAAATGAAAACATGCTTTTAAGATCTGCTTCAGCTGCAAAACAAAGACACACATAGTGACACATGTCAGATTAAGAATAACAACATTGTAAGTGAACATCAAGCTGTGATTGGTTTAAAAATGTTGAGTCATTAGCCCCCTCAGTAACATCCCACTGCTGTGCAAAGGTAGCAAAAGGCTGCTAAGACACCACCAGAACACCACCCACCCTGTTTCTCTTCCAGGACATTGTCAGGCCTGCGACCACATGTGGTGTTGTGTTTGTGTGTTACAGCAGTGCTGCTCCGCCGTGTTCATATCACACACCCCCAAATTATCACACATCTCGCTGTCCGATAAGAGGGCGAGGACCCCATGGGAACGCTGTTACACAACCGAGTCCGTCTGCAGTTTACGTGAAAATCAAAGATGAGAGGTTTCACACACTAATAGACATGTTGTTGTTTTTTTCAGAATGCACGACATGACGAGGCGTGGATGGTGCTGAGAAACGTTCATGACACCAACTGGAAGGCCAAAGGAGAGCCAGAGAGGGTTTTCACAGTAAGCTGTTTTTTACAGTCTGTAATCATTAGCGACTACTTTACCCACTTAGTAACACAAATATACTAGAGGGCGGGAGGGTGGTATATCAACCATGTTAGATGTTTACGATCCGAGATCGAGGAAGCTCCGACTCGATCGGGAGCAGGAAAATAATCGTAATAACACCCCACACTTGAGGATTATTAGGACAAATAATCGGGTGCAACAAGCCTCCGATGGCCCAGATACTAGTTTGTGGAAGGGGATTGTAAAATCTAATGCAATGGATGTTTACGAATGTTACGCCCCAACATAAGGCGACCCTATGAGGGAAACAGTGCATTTATTAATGAACTAAAACACGGTTTGTTTACGAAAGGTCGAAACGCACAATAAAAAGCTACGTTTTCAAAAATACCCTCCTCAGTGTGGACTAAGATAAAATAAAATAATCCTTAAATCCAAGTGTTGCAGCATTAAGAGACAAGAAGAGCGTGCATATGAATACAAATAAAACAAGAATATATAGGAATAAAATAAAAGTAAAGATAAAGGTACAATGCATTTACAACTATTCACTAGCAAGTATTAAGTAAACTATACACCAATTAAGATCTTAACTACTCGAAACTTTATAGGACATTGTCCATGATGAAGACAGACTCTGATGGCGGTAGGCACAAAAGAGCGCCTGAAGCGCTCATGTTTTGCATCTGGGGGGATGAGACGATGGCTGAAGGAACTGCCCATCTGCCACAGCTCATCATGGAGAGGGTGAGAGGAGGCTTCAATCATTAAACAAAGAACTCAAAAACTACCACAACACAACCCATAATCCCTGCCTGAGAGGCAACACACAGAAGTCCCCACTCTAAAAGTCTCTCTCCTCCTGCACTCAGCACTGAGACCAGGTGCACCTCGTTAGGCGATCAGTAGCTTCACCTGAGTAGAGCTGAAAGACAACAGGAGGGGAGAAGGGACAAACAGCACAGGGAAACAAACATACATCCGTGGGCCATGTGCCACATTAGCATAGGTGAAAATAATGATGGCCATTAATGATAAAGCTGAATTCCACTTTGGTGCTCCAGATTTCAGGTTCTGCTTTTGTGCATGACTGTGATGCTCAACAGTAGTACAGAATATTTGTTTATTTGTTTGAATGTTAGGATCCCCATTAGCTGTACTCGAGAGCTCAGCTATTCTTCCTGGGGTTCACATTATAGAAAAAGGCCTTAACTTAGTGGTCCAACATGTAATTTATAATAAGAATGACATGAAAAAACATCTCAGTGATGTCAACCCATTTTTGAAGAGGCGTTATAAAGCCTCATAATGTCAGTCGCCATATGGGAAATGCTATTTCCATCTAACTAAACATCAATCTTTTGGCAAAAAGTTTGAGTCGTGAAGGTGGCGTCAGTAGAAATGTTGTTTGCAGTTTGTAAACCCAACATTCAAACGTGGCCCCTCCTCCTGGGCTCATCGCCACCAAGAAGCTCTCACTCCCTGCAGGACGTAGTGGCTACGTTTACTGCTTGTAGCTACACTGCAAGCTAACGCACGCTAGCACAAGCTAACCGCCGGTGTTTGTCACCTGTCTGTCCAACAGGAAGCAGACCAACTCCACGTCCACGGGTAAAAGCCAACACAAGGTTCACCCTCGTTTTAGAACGAGCTTTATCTGCTTGGTGTTTCACCTCACTGTGATTATATTTTCTCTTCTTTGTCTCTACGTCCACGTCCGTCATATTCACCGCTTTGAATTGCGTCCAATGGCTGAATTGTATCCTCTCCTAAACTCACCTGCTGCGCTGTCATTGGCTGGAGGAAACACACCAGCTCCGCCCAGAAACGTCCCGAGTCAACCAAAACAAACCAGAACAGTAAAATCCAGTCAGAGGACCAAAACTGTTTTTTGAACCAGGCAGTAAACATGTTTAGTTCTGTTGTTAAATTGTGCATTTTAATATGGGGTGTTAATGGGGCGTCATGGGCTTTTGGAGCCAGCCTCGAGTGGACACTCAAGGAACTGCAGTTGTTTCCAGTTCCGGCATGCGGTTCCTTACTTCAAATGTGGCGTGGAAAGACCTAATTTTCCGTGTTTACATTCCAGCCTATCTCTGCATCAAAAGATCGTCTTATGCTGATCCCTCTCTTCTCTTTTGAAGGTGACCAACATTAAGACTCCACAAACTCAGGAGGACGAGTTTATAGAGATCCAGAGCGACACTGGAACCGCCTTCCAGCGCTGGACGGTCAGACACATGACCATGCTGCAGCAGGTCCGAACATCTATGAACTAAAACTAAACTTTGCATTCGTCTAACTGAAAAGATTTTCAGTTTTTCATTCCCTTTTGTTGCAGATTTGTAATTATACTAATTCTCTTTCCGTCCCTCTTTCAGGTGATGGCTAACATCATGTCATTGTCAGCTCCAGAGCTTAGACTGCAAGGCCTCTTCCTGGTTATCATCTGGTTCTGCATGGCATTCAGGTACAGACCGTGTTTAGTTTGCAGACCCACAACCGGATTTTAAGGGGAAAAAACGCCCCAGTCAGATATGCTCAATTGGTGTTTTCCGGGTTGGGAGTGAGTGTCTGCCTCAAGTGAAGGAGTTCAAGTATCTTGTTCACAAGTGAGGGTAAAATGGATCGCGAGATTGACAGGTGGGTTGGTGCAGGGCCCTGTGACTCACCATTGTGGGGAAGAGGGAGCGGAGCCTAAAGGCAAAGCTCTCGATTTATCGCTCAATCTTTGTTCCAACCCTCACATAGTGACCGAAAGAGTAAGATCGCGGATACAAGAAGCTGAAATGAGTGTCCTCCTGAGGGTGTCTGGGCTCAGCTTCAGAGATAGGGTGAGGTGTTCACACATCCGGATGGAGCTCGGAGTACAGTCGCTTCTCCTTCGCATCGAAAGAAGCCAGTTGAGCTGGTTCGGGCATCTGATCAGGATGCCTCCTTGTCACCTAACTTTGGAAGTCTTCCGAGCATGTCCAACTGAGAGGAGACCCCGGGGTAGACCCAGAGCTCGCTGAAAGGATTACATATCCTTCCTGGCCCGGGAACACCTTGGGATCACCCTGGAGCTGGAGAATGTTGTTGGAGAGAGGGAAGTCTTGGGCAACTTGCTTAGCCTGCTGCCACCGCGACCCGGCCCTGGATAAGCGGAAGATAATGGACAGATGTATGGATGAAGGTGTTTTTTAGTCAAACAGTTCTGGAGACTTTTTTAAGAGGAACTATCCACTAGGGAGGGACTTTTACCTGTCTGCATTCGCACCGCCATGGTGCTGGAAGAGTACCTATACTGAAGCAAGGAGCTGAAAGGGTTCCTCTTAACGGGGTTCTGGGAACTAGATTAATTCATAGTTTCAATGCCTCTTGCATTTTTGCTGTGTTGGCTCTTTGGATGTTCTTTTGTCTTTTTACTGTCTTGTTCTGCCTTGCGGCAAAACCAATCGGCCTTCGGGGACACATACAGTAAAGTTGAAGTTGAGTTGAGTTGGTGTGGAATCATCAAAAAGGGGGAGGGATCTAGCAGTTCCTAGAACAATTTAAAGGTTTCTGCAGTCCGTAAACACCTAATATGTCCTTCTTAGTGCATTTGCATACAAACCATTAAACTGTTATATTTTAAAACTTCTCCAAGTCTGAGCTAATCTGATGTGAAAGAAAGTCGCCGGTAAAGCTAAAGACCCAAATCAATCAATCAAATGTTGTAATGCAGATCATTATGTTTGAAAGTGATCATGTTTTTATGTGTCTGTGTGTTTCAGCTACCACGGCCTGGGAGTTTGGTTCCCTGATATGATTAAATACATGCAGTACGAGGAGTACGAGTCCAAGGTCCGAGTGTTTCACCGAGAACGGGTCGAACATTTCCACTTCAACTTCTCTCTGGTCAACCAGGTCCACCGCGAGGGGGAGTACATCCACGACAAGTACGTTTCCTCAACATTATCAAAGACTTAAATCTACTTCACTCAGACTTCATGCTCTTTAAAGACACCACGTTCCTGTTTTTCTCTCCTTTAGGTTTGCAAACATCGAGATTAAGTCGGTGAAGTTTGAGGATTCTTTATTTGAAAACTGCTACTTTGAGGACATCAGGTCAACCAACACCTTTTTCGAGAACTGCACAATCAAAAACACCGTCTTCTACAACACAGGTATCGTACAACGTTAAAGAATGATTGCTTTTAGTTATTTGTTGGACCTTTAAAAAGACAAAATAAGGCTCACTTCTTTTCAATTCCAAAAACCATCTTCAACAAAAGTCTACACAAAATCTTAAAAAAGAGAAAACAAACCAGAAGGAGAAAACGTGACACAGGAACGCCAGTATTTGGACATATGATCTGACACTGATAGTGCTTTAACACTTGCAGAAATCTCCTGAAAAACTCCTGATGTTTCCCAGATGAGCTGTATGTGTGATCGCGAATTTTTCGTTCGAACTTCACCCGGAGATTCTCCTGCCAGACCCCTAGTATTTTCTGCAGCAAGTCCGGGTGAGCTGATGTGAGAATGCTGCAGGATATTCTCCGGAGAATTCACCTCGAGCCAAGGAGGGGGAGTGACATTTATATATTGTGACTGCTGCACGATGCATAGAATGTATAAACACGACCTCTACGATCTCCATGCACGTAATTAAACTGTTCGCCAGTGTGTTGTTCTCCACTATTTTGTTGATGTTGTCATTCTGTTGAACTACACGTAGCATTGATAGAAAGGCAAAAAGCATCGTATAGCGGAACCTTGTTGCTTCTCCAGCTACTTCTGCGGGTTTTTTTACGTCATCTGACCTCACTTCCCTTAAGGCTATTACCCAGGATCCCGGTAGTGTAGTGACGTTTGGAACAGCTAACCAATGGGCGAGCAAAACGGTTGTTCCCTAACCTTAACCTTTGATCAGTGATTTCTAATCAATTTTAGTCGCGAACAATGCTACTACCGCCAGCGCCATAAACCCAAACAGAAGTGATTTAATAAGTGGCGTGTACAGAACGGTCCCAATTCTGCTCTCAATAACTCAGGTCACTTACGCACTTACGCCCCTTTCATCAACAGCTGCTGCCCCTTATGCACTTTTAACAAACTTTCAGGAAGACCTTATGGTGAATTTGCAGCTAATGGGACACAGCACCCTGAGATCCTCTAATAAATATTGTTGATATTAATTTTAAAAAGTGAGCACTTTCCTCTTGTGTGTTCTCCAGACCTCTGGCAGGAGAAGTTCAAAGACTGTCGAATGGAGAACACCACTTTCCTCCACCCAAAGAAAGGCTGCCACCTGAACTTCCAGGAAGAGAACGACATCATCATCTACATGGTCAGCTTCCTGGGCAGTTTGGCTGTGTTGCCTGGCAACATCATCTCAGCGTTGTTCATGGACAAGATCGGACGAATCAGAATTATAGGTGACTTTTGGTTAACAGTGGCTGTATAGATATGTGTGTGTGTGTGTAGTTATTGCTCAGACGGTTTCAGTTTGTCGTTCTCTCTCTTTTTAGGTGGTTCCATGTTGGTGTCCTCGGCCTGTACTTTCCTGTTGCTGCTGAGTTTCAGCCAAGGAGCTGTAATATGTTGGCAGTGTCTCTTCTATGGTGCCAGCGTGGCGGCCTGGAATGGATTAGAGGTCATTTCTGTTGAACTCTATCCCTCTGCTAAAAGGTGCAGTAAAAGATGATCCCACATTTTATCTAATCCCCTATTCCATTAGGTATTTCACTCACTTTATTCCAATCGTCACGATTTTTCGACTTCGAGTCTTTAGTGAACAGGTTACAGGTTACAGGTCGCCGGTTTCCCAACACGTACGATGGAGTAAGTCTGATGCCTGCACAAATAAGATGCAGTAATCATAAAGCAGGTACAAGGATTGATCATGTAACAAGGATATGAAGAACCAGGTTTCTCTGTGTGCAGGAAAACATCAGATCCTGAATATGATCAAATGCTAAAGTGTAAAAACCATGAACATTAGCTAAATTAACTTAGGCCTATTAAAGGAGCAGTAGTTAACTCTGACCCCTAGTGTTTAAAATGGGTACTGCAGTCCAAATTCTAAACATTATAGAGAGCTGTCTCCCCCCCCCCCTCCTCTCTAGAGTGGATGCTCACGCAGGTCACCATGTGGTGGACACTGAAGCTTCAGTGTTTATCCAGCTCTGCATCGGTCTGTAAACCTTTCTGCGTTCTAACCTCTCTCCATTTTTCAAAAGCATCTCCAATATTGATCCTAGTTTGAGCACGTTTCTGCTCGTGGAGCTTATTAGAAACATGCAGAGGCTTTTTAGGTCGGGTACAATCACTTCTATCTGAACCAGTTCTCTTGCCCGCTTCCATCGCTGCAACACCTGTTGGTTTGACCTGATAACTGCTCTCATATCTGGCAAACCGAGGGGCGTCCAAAACGGCCGTGTGGGGGTGCCTTAAAACCGCCTACCTTCTCTGGTCCAAACAAATCCAGACCATTCAGGACCAGAATCTAAAGTTAGAAGGAGGACATACTGGCTGCTGCATTGTTGTCAGAGAAGCCAGCACTTCAACATAGCATGTTTCCTTAATGTCTGATCATAGAGTAAGCTCACTTTATCATTTCAGTCTCTACACATCTCACTGATTGGACCTTTAAGTTCTTGCAAAAGGTATCGGATAATTAAGCCCCTCCACTGAGGATATCATAAATTGTCATTCATCTTAACAGTCTCACACAAAGATGACTCGACTCTTTTTTGTCTACAAACTTCTCATTTCTCGTTTCATAGATTTTTTCATTGCGCTTATTATTGCAGCTATTCAATCTCACTCGGAGAAAATGACTTGCATTGTCAAAATATATTAATTTCCCCGGTCAGCCATATGAAGTTCTGCATCTTATCTGTCTCTCTCTTTGTGACTCTGCAGGGGGACAGCCTTCGGTATCCTAAATGGAATCTGCAAGTTTGCAGCCATCCTTGCCAGCTTCATCTTTGCAGCCTTCATCGGCGTCACCAAGATCGTTCCCATCTTCCTGGCCTTTGCCGCCCTCGTCTGCGGCGGTCTGGTGGCTCTCAAGCTGCCCGAAACCCGGGAGAAAATCCTCTCTTGAAAAGCCAAACCCCTGCAACCTTCCAGGCCCCCAAACGCAGCACAGCTCTGAGAAAAATCGAACCGGGGAAAGTGTCAGCTAGAACTGAAATGGAAAGACAAGTGAAGAAAGCCGTGCTGTGCTCGCTGTGTGTATGAGTCCGCCATGGTTACATGATTAAAACACCCGTCTGGTTGCCTATGTGAACCTGTGGTTGCTTTCTATTCCCTCTGTAAGCTCCTCAGGCTGCCCAGCGTTCCTGTCACATGATATGAAACCTGTGTTTGTCATTTCCTTTGCCCATCCTTCTGTCTCACACACTCACTCACACACTCACGCACACACACACACACGCACACACACACACACACACACACACGCACGCACGCACACACACACACACACGCACACACACACACACACACACACACACACACACACACGCACACACACACATACGCACACAGCGTAGAAACGTTTGTTTTGTTTGAGGTTTGTGTAAAAAGAAAGATTATTATGAGATGAAAACGTGTCTGTATTTGAAGGTGTTGTAGTTCATTTGACCATGTTGTGCTTTGAGTTCATTCCCTGTTGGAAAATAAAGCGAAGAGAGAGAGAGAGAGAGAGGACTTTATAGAGATGACCTGATGTGTTCACTGCCAAGGCTCCGCAGCGATATACCTGCTGGATTTGTGTTATTCAGAGAAACACCTCTGTCCTTTTCATCCCCTCTTTATTCACTCTGCACCGTCCTGTGTTTTATGTATAGAGTCGATTTTAGTTCACGTTTGTTTTTTCTTACTGACTCCTTCGCTGTTCATTTCTGATCAAACCTGAAGAGCCGACCGGACTCTCATCCCGTTTGTGTTTTTTTCTTTTTTCTTTGTCATCGACTCAGACATCATGTCAGTTCTTAAAGGAAGAATGTGCGACTTTTTGATCCAGTAGATGTCGCCCTTGAGCGCCAGCATGAAACCAAAACAAACTGCTGTTTGGCCACGCCTCCTCCATACTGAAGCCTCTGCTCTCCTCCAGAGACACACCTCCAACCCCCCTCCACTCACGTTCGCATGGAGGAGTTTAGCACAAGCGGCGGACAAAATTGACCTCGGAATTGTTGTGTTAGCATGCTAATGTTAGCGCTCTTTAGTTAGCCCGTAGCTTCATATCACACATACTGTACATTGACACAGAATGAGCGTGATCTAAAAACTCTTACGTAACATCCAAATAATCAGTGAGTATGTTCTTCTTCTTCTCTCTAGTCCTTGACTAAAACAGCTTTTATACACAAGGGGAGGAGCCGGCCGTCCTGTCCATGTAAACACGACTCTGACAACAACACAGCCAGCGGGACTCGAGCTTCTCACTCATTGTAGACAGTCATGACTCAGAGACACATTTACACAGGAGAGACTGGATTTATGATTTATTTATGAGTAACATGTCGCACATTCTTCTTTTATTCGTAGCGTTGGTTCTGTAGACGGTTCTACCATAGGATCAGAGTCACATCTTGCCATGACAATGTTTAAGGAACTGTTGTGTTTATGAATTTATGTTTCTTTTTCATAAAGAGAGAGAATGACGTGAAACTGTGAGATTAGCTGTTTTGATAAAAATGCTCACTTTGTGACAGAACCTGCTGCATTTCTGACGACGTGTGTCAAGATTTCTAAGGAGCATGTTACTTTTCTGCGTGTGACTGAGCTGTGTGTGTGCGCGAGAGTGATTGTTCCCCACGTGTATGTGAATGTACTGCATCACAATAGTCTGACCACCGTTACTTGTTGTTGTACATACTGTAGACCTGTGTATATTAGCTGTAACATAGAAGCTCTGTCATGACTTGAATAAAGCTGAGGGCGTAAGAGTGTGTGTGTTTTAAAGAGTCATTCAAAAAAGGGACAAATATTAAAGGAGATCTCTGCAAATGTAACTGGAATAAAACAACATTTGTGTAAACTATAATAATAATGATTCATCAACTTCTTAAGCACTAATTAAAACAAACAAATATACTAAAAAGGAGGACATACTGGCTGCTGCAGAGAAGCCAGCACTTCAACATGTTTCCTTCATGTCTGATCATAGAGTAAGCTCACTTTATCATCTCACTGATTGGACCTTTAACTTTATTATAATAACACAAACAATATATTTCAGGTTCATATCAGTTCAGGTGATGATCATGTCATTTCACTTTCAGGTAAGCTTACATTTGAAATACAACAACTCCTTTACTTTCTAGAAACATGTTGGGAGCTGAGTGTCACTGCTCCCATGTCAGAAACAGTGTGTGTGTGTGTGTGTGTGTGTGTGTGTGTGTGTGTGTGTGTGTGTGTGTGTGTGTGTGTGTGTGTGTGTGTGTGTGTGTGTGTGTGTGTGTGTGTGTGTGTGTGTTTGTGTGTTTTGGGGTAAAGTAAGGAGGGCTTGTAAAAACATGGCAGCACACAAGTGTGAGCAAGTGCCAGTAGTAGGAGGATGTGTTTACTCTGGCTGAGGTGTGAAAGACTCTCTGCTCATCTGTCCACCAGGTTCATCAGGACGTCAGACTAAAGGTTCGGGAAGCTTAACTAAAGACATTTCATCCAAACAATAACACGAAGGCTTTCTGGTTCAAATGAGTGAGACAGGCCGGTTAATGCATGATAGTAAGACAGATAAAGGAAATGCATTGTACGGCTCACGCCTACATTCTCTATAACATACAGTATTAAGTTCATTCATGTCACATGTTTCCTGTTTCCTGCGTTCATCTGACTCAGTTCATTCTTGTTGTATTAAAAAGTTCACTCTCTGTGAATGTCAGCGTTTTACAGTTAGAGCAAATTTACTGCCCACCTCTGGCTGACCCTCCAGTTCCAGCTATGTTTCACACCGAAGGTGCAGAATCTGTCCCCTCACTTACCACCTCCCTCACACACACACACACACACACACACACACACACACATACACTTACTAACACGCACACACACACACACACACACTTACTAACACGCACACGCCCACACACACACACACAAACACACACACACACACACACACACACACACACACACGCACACTTACTAACAAACACACACACACACACACACACACACACACACACACACACACACGCACACACTTACTAACACACACACACTTTTTCAGCCCTTTCAGGAAACCTAACATCAACAAACACTGATTCATGAAGACGTGATGGTGCTTTGAAACTTAACATTTATTTTTGAAGATTGATTTTGGAGCTTTTGGTGCCTTTCTTGGAGAGATAGGACAGTGGATAGAGTCAGAAACCAGGGAGAGAGAGTGTGGGGCTTGAACCCGTGCCGCCCACCTGGAGGACCACTGCCTATGGGGCAGGCCCTAAAATGTATTTTTAAGAGCAGTTTTGAGTACAATCTTCAGCAGTTCAGAGGGAAAGTTTTTACCGACCTCATCACCCAGACATCTGAGGTTTACTTGTTCCACTCATTAGCACAGGCTTTCCCAACCTTGGGGTACGTTGCATGGAATTCAAATGGGGTCCCCTGAAATGCTAGATTATTGGTCAATACAAAATATATTGTAGCATTCTTCCTGAATGAATCCACAAGAATTTATGCAGGAAACTGTGAGCCGTAGCCCATGAATGCTAAAAACATACAAACTTGCAGTAACTCAGTCTGTCTCTCATCCATGCGTCAAGCTACTGGAGACCAAGACTTTTTGAAGGTCTCCTCCTCGAATCGAAAGCATTTTTACTCGCTCTTGTCTCGGTCTCAGACTGGGTGAACTCCGGATTTTAAATCAAGACTGGTTAAGACCACCACTGATCGGCTATTTCTCCCCGTCATCACTGAGATCGGAAGGAAAACGCCTCTTTCTAAAAAAACAAATAACTTCAGCTCATTTGTAGTTTGATTTTTATCCCCCGGTTACGGCCAAAACCTTCCCGGTGTTACGCTGTAAGTGAGAGACACGCCCCCTGCACACATGATGATGATTTTTCAGTGATACTTATGGTCTTGGTCTTGACTCGGTCTCTGTCCCGAAATGTCTTGGTCTTTGTCTTGGTCTCGGAGCACTCGGGTCTCAGGTATGTCCTGGTCTGGGTTGGCGTGGTCTTGACTACAACACTACATCAAGCCTCCAGCATTCATTTCCAGCCTTGTTCATACAAGCTCACCTCGTTGTACACATCGTACACTGAGAAAAATAAAACCTGATCGCGGCTTTTCTGTGTTTACTTGCAACACAGAAGAAAAAACTGTTCCATGATTTTAGCAATATGCTGGATGTCTGGGGTCGCCTTACATGTTCCATGATGTAATGATTAAGTCTTGCTGATTTCCTGTACTCATTGTAACTTTCCTCACTGCACCTTTTTCTGTTGAACAGGCGTTTAAAAGACGACTCTGGTCATTGTTGTTAAGATATTTATTTTTTATTATTTGAAGACATGTTTGGAACAGATTGTGGCACACGATTTGTCTCACTTTCACACACATATTTATTGTTCTTTTTAAGTGGTATCCTACATATGCTGGCTGAAATAATTGAATTACTGAGCCATGCATCCAAGTCATGGACAAAAGGGATGTAATAGATTGAGCTGGATCTGGTCTCATGACAGCCTTCATGGAGATCTGCAGCTCACAACTCTCAGCTGCTGGATCCTCTGAAATCATGTTTCCTGTCAGGTATTGATCGATTACATCCTTACCCGGGGGTCTTTGTCAGAACTGTAGAGACTGAAGCCCGGCTCAGACTACAGGAGTTTAAAAATCCTACTCGATTTATCAGGTACATGAGGAGAATCTTAACAGAAATATATACTGTAAAATGTCGAGATGATTTCAGGAGGACTGCCCCTGATCTCCTCCTGATCTTGTTGTTCACACGAGCACCTCAAGGTGGAGACTATCCCTGTCAGACTGGAGGGGGGGGGCGGGGGGTCTCCTGAGGTAAGACGTGACGTAAAAAGAACAATGTGGACGGAGCAACAGAGACCTACAATGAGAATATGTGTCTTTCTATCAATGCTACGTGTAGTTGAACAGAATCACAATCTGAACTAAAGAGTGGAGAAGAACATACTGGAGAACAGGAAACAGAATGCAGCAGGTTCATTAGAGCACGGAGATCGTAGAGGTGGCGTGCAGACAGTCTATGGTCGTGCAGCGATCACAGGGAATAAACGTCACCACCCCCTCCCACTCGCTCGAGGTGAATTCTCCTGATTATATCCTGCTGCGTTCTCACATCAGCTCACTCTGACTTTCTGCAGAATAAATACGAGGAGGCTGGAGGAGAAACTCCGGGTGAAGAGAGAAACATTCAGCTGTTTGTGTTCACACATGCAGCTCAGCACGAAAGCTTTTCAGGAGATTTGAGCGAGTGTGAACAAAGCTGAAGACAGTTTTTCACTCTGAATGTATTAAACTAAGGCAAAGCTTCCCTGGAGAAATCCTCTTCCATGTCTTTCTTGATGAACTCATAAATGACGCTCTTACTAAGGCTTGTTGTTTTTTTACTCTTTCTGCTTAAACGAGTTCCCAATGGAAGACAGAAAGAGGCACAAATAAATCCTTTCATTATTACACATTTGAGCTTTCTTATCTGTCCTCTGATGTTTTCCCCTGTGCTGTTTCACAGTTTTCCCGCAGTTATTATGAATTAGTGTCTGGTTTGATTTTATTCCAAATGTGGGAGCTGAGTGGAGGTCGCGGCAGGGTTGATGGACTCGGGAGGCTCAGACAGGTGGCAGGCAGCCCAGCCTCAGAGCCTGCTGTGTGTGTGTGTGTGTGTGTGTGTGTGTGTGTGTGTGTGTGTGTGTGTCCACCCAGAGGTGCCAAACTCCCAGCCAGGCTCCCACAGCCTCACCTTGTTCAGGGGGGGCACTGACAGGGTCGCGGTGAGGGTTCATCTCTGGTTCACCCTGCTCTCAACCTGACACAGCAATAATACCATGACTCATTTTAAATCACACATCACTATTTAACCTCTGTTTGTCATTTTGTGGCGTCCATGGAGGTAGTTTCTGAACGGCTTGTCACGTGAATGAGCCCTCGGTGAACAAATAGGACAGTTTTGTGTTTTATTTTCTGCACGTCTGTGTTTGTCTCTTCCTCAGAAATGATCAAATCTTGGTGCAAAACCAAAAGTAGAATGCTGATATTTATGAAAACCATCCACTGTGGTGGACAGGGACAGGTTTGACGTTGACATGATTTAATTAACGTGATGAATAAATCATGATGAGTAACAGTGTTTGGGACTGCAGACTGTGAAAGGTGGGATTGTGCCGACTCAACATTTTTTTAAAGGAGGTTTTTCTCTAGTCTAACAGGCCATCGATATTAAAGTAAAGCGACACACACTCTTTCTGAGAGCTCTCTGTGGCCTAGAACCAGAAGGGCCGGGTTATGCGGTCTCCATTTCCTCCATCTACACAAAGACGTAATTTCCATCCATATCATCACCCATCCACCCATCGTTCCATCCATCCATCAATCCATCCGTCCGTCCGTCCATTTGTCTGTCCATCCATCCATCCATTGTGGAAATGAATCTCCAATTTTAGATATTTCTAAAACATTTAAAGCTATCAGACGGAAACCTGTCCTGGCCTTCCTGATGAACCATCATCTGTTGGGCGTTATCGTTCACAACAGTAGTTCTGCCTTTTCAAAATGGCTGCCATCTCAACGGCCAAGAGAGGTTAGTAAATGAAATAAACAAATTGATGTTGTTTCTGCAGCAAAGAGTTGATACGTTTTAGTTAGAAGAACGTTTTAACTCACTTTGAAAGCTGTTTGAAGTTTATACACAACATTTGTACGCTGGTACTTCATCAGCTGTTTTTATGAAAATCATGGTGTCACATGCGGCCTGAATTTGACTGAGACAGAGAACATCTGGCAAAGGATGGAAGATCTAAACTCAGACTCAAGCCTTTCAGATGATGAGGAAATCATGAAACAGTGTTTAAAGTGTATTTTCAGAGGACGTGTTGTTTTGATGTAGATTCAGTTAAAGCGGTTTATGTGGAAATTCTGAAACTTAGGCGTCAAAAGTTTCACACTGTGCAATGTGCCTTTATTCTAGAGACAGGACAGTGGATAGAGTCAAACCAGGGAGAGAGAGAGGGGAATGACATGCAGGAAGGTAGCCACAGGTCAGATTTGAACCAGGTCACCTGCTTTGAGGACTAAGCCTCTGTACATGTGGCGTGCACACTAACCGCTAGGCTACCGACGCCCCTCTGTAGCAGACACTCGAAGCACTTTAACTCTGAAGCTCACTTTTTATCACTTTACCCTGGTTTGTGTTGAACAACATCACACAGCCACTTTTTATGCTCGTATAAATGTGTCTCTTATTTTACAGTTTACGTTGTTGTTCGGTTGTTACTTGTCGTTGTGGTTTTATGTAAATTTGTAGACGTGTGAACCACCAACCTGCCGAGGGAATACACATGGAAATGAGTCTAAGGCTACGATCTGTCATATTCACATGTTGATGTTCATTAATGTGCACTGTCCCTGTTTTAAATAGATGTTTGTCTCCCTCTCCTTTTCCTTTCAATTTCTTTTCACACTTTTTAATCGTATTGTCGTGTCCGTCTGTTCTTGTTTTGTGTTACAACAAACAAAAATGACATCTATGTTTAAGTCATTAACATAGATGTTTGTTATTGAGCGACAGAGGTTTGAGACAGAGATGGAGAAACACCCAGGGAGACGGGGGGGGAGGCAGAGTTCAGCGTTAGCAGGTTGTTCCCGGTTCTCACAGCCGAGGTGTGAAGTGACGCCTCCAGACTCATCAGTTCTCATCAGTGTGAAACCATCACACCTCGGCTTTAACTGGATAATGCAGCTCATTAAGCTTCATTAAAACTATTTACATTCACTACATTTACATTTCAGCCATGTTGCATGGAGAGGTTCCTGCAGCAGGAGCAGCAGGAGCGTTCGCACATCTTCAGGATCAAGATAAAGAAATCGAGGGGTCGTAAAGTCACAGCTCGCGACTCGCTCTGACTGTAAAATGATCATGGTGGGAAGAAGTGCAGGGATATAAAGTGGAGGTGATGAAGGGAACACACAGATGTCAGGTTCAAGGTTGAAGTGAGGTGACGAGTAAAACAAGCGAAGAGAAAAAGAGACTCCAACCAGGTGAACAGGATCTAATGATGAGATATCTGCTGACTCAGACACACTTATTACTGCAGCAGTGTCGGAGACTTTCTTTACTTGTTTGCACACGTCCCATTAAATGAAAATCTGATTATAGCCATTCTTCTCAGCCGCAAAGCTCACAATCTGTTCGCTCCTTTTTTTGTTGAGGAACCGCTCAGCACTGGAGCCAGAATGGAGACGAGCTGTATGTTGGTCTGAAATGATCAAGAATCAGGAAACTCTCAAAGATGACATTTCCTACAGAAAACCTGTTCAGGGGAAGGTACACTACATTGTCTATTTTTTATGTTCAGGTGACCGGTGGTCTGGTGGTTGGGGCTCGCACCCCAGTTTGAAGGCTACAGTATAGTCCCCTGAACCGGGGTCCCGGGTTCAGGCTCCTTTCCCGTGTGTCATTCCTCTCTCTCTCTCTCTCTCTCTCTCTCTCTCTCTCTCTCTCTCTCTCTCTCTCTCTCTCTCTCTCTCTCTCTCTCTCTCTCTCTCTCTCTCCCTCTCTCTCTCTCTCTCTCTCTCTCTCTCTCTCTCTCTGTCCCTGATTTCTGACTCTATCCACCGTCGTCAGTAAATATTGAATAACCTTTGATTTGTTTGCATTACTTTGTATAGTTCTATAGTAATTAATTTTACTCGTAAATCTTTCTCTTCCTACATTTACAACTTATGGTGAATGTTTTGGCTTGTTTTTTTAAATATATTTTGGTGTTTTTTGACACATCTGTGCAGAATCAAGATGAGTTTCTATTTGCCTACATGGTGATAAAAATAATAGAACAGAATAGAATCATGCTGGTGTGATAATAAAGCTTAAAAGAGTTTCCGTGCTCTTTTAATTCAGTGTCATATATTGGTTTAAGTGTTTTCACTTTCCTTTGATGATGCATTTCTCTTGGCTGTGTGTCTTTGGCCGTCGTGTTGAAAAGTGAATGCGGGAGAAATCGTCTCTGCAACATGTGCAGAACACATCGCAGTTTCTGCGGGGAAAGAAAAACCCAGAAGCAAAAACAGTTTATTGTTTTGAGCAGGAGTCAAAATTCACACTTCCACTCCTGCAGCTGAACTTTCCCAGACACAGAGGAGAGGGAGAGGTACGGAGACAGGGTCCCAGAGAGTGTGTGTGTGTGTGTGTGTGTGTGTGTGTGTGTGTGTGTGTGTGTGTGTGTGTGTGTGTGTGTGTTCAGGGGCCTCTGCTGCAGACAGTGATGGTTTGTGAGTATCTGCAGAGGTGTCACTTCACACCTCTGCGGCCTGCCCTGGACTTATAAAGCAGTGCAGCAGAGCAGAGCAGCACTCACAGCCTCCCAGTCCTCCCAGTCAGACCACTGAGACCATCCTCTCCTCACAACATGGATACCTCCTCGATCCAGCTTCTCGACTACTCCCTGCAGTACCAGTGGTGCTCTGACTCGGACCTCTCCAGCATTTCCTCTCCGGACACTCTCTCCCCCGTCACCTCCATGGACTCCAGCCTGTCTCCTTCCTACCAGCAGCTGCCTCAGTCCACTCCAAGGGTGGCCAAGACCGGATACTCTCAGACCCACAAATCCTCGCAGTGCTTGTTGTCCAGAAGAGGCCGGAAGTCGGGTCGAGCCCCCCCGGATCAGGAGCAAGCAGAGAGAGAGCGCCAGCGAGAAGGAGAAGCTGCGGATGAGAGATCTGACTAAAGCTCTGCACCACCTCAGATCCTACCTCCCGCCCTCTGTGGCCCCTGCAGGACAGACCCTGACAAAGATCGAGACCCTCCGCCTCACCATCCGTTACATCTCTTACCTGTCGGCCCAGCTGGGGCTCAGTGAGGATGTTCTGTTTCAGAGGAGGGAGCACGGAGACACCTCTGCCAGCGACGCCTCCTCACCCGACATCCTCAGCTACCTCCAGCACGCCTCCATGGAGGGACACGAGACCCAGAGCCTGAACCTGCAGGACCAGAGCCTGAACCAGGGCTTGTACCCAGAACAGTGTCACAGCCAGGACACCCTGCTGCACTCTGGGAGTTGTAGTTTTGGAAGTGATCATTACCTTGAGACTCCTCAGAGGGACTTGTTCCTCCAGACGCCTCCGCAAACACAGCCCTGCTGTCAGGTATGTGAACGTTTCCTCATTCACGTTATTTAAACAGAAATCACTCATCAGGCTTCATTTTTAAATTAAAGTACAACATGCTAATCAAACTTCCTGTTGATGTTTTTACACAGATGAGTGGCAAAGACTTCTGCCTCCCGCTGGTTCCCAGAGAGTACTGGGGTTAAACCCTCCGACAGCGAGCCCGCCATCGTCCAACAACGACACAAACTACTCTCACTTGATACTGCCTCACTGTGAAACACGTTATTATTTATTCTAAAATGTATATGATACTTTTCTACATGCTTTATTTATTTTTGTCCTGTGAAATGTTCCATGTAAATATTCATATTTTTATATGTCTTTAAACCACTATTTATAATAAAATATAAAAATGTCCTCCCTTTTCTCTTCGTCTGTTCCCATGATGCACTTCAGTTTATGTTATTATGCACAGTATTCAGTGCTGTCAGCAGTCAGCAAATGCAGACTGAAGCAATAATATCCACAGCACCCTCTGCTGGTCATAGAGCTGCACTGACACCTTTGGAGGTTAGTCAAACTGTAGCTGTTATAGAAAATTCAAATCACTGTTTTTGCTCCAATACAAAGAATACAATCTTAGATGTTTGTATAACATAATTAATACGATTAAATAATTAAGGAGCCTAAAAATGTTATTTCTTTAAAGTGTCTGATAACATCATAACAGAGTAGAACAGGTTATTTTGTTCTTGATTTGCCCGACTCAGAATACTGAAGCTTCATGTTAGCGTCAGATAAACTCACATGTAAATATGAGGACTGACTTTTGGTCCAGCATCACTCAAGCTGTTTTCACATCTGCACTCCGGAAAATATCGAGATAATTTCAGGAGGACTGCTCCGGATGTCCTCCTGATCTGGTTGTTCACATATGCACCTAAAAGCAGGAGACTATCCCTGTCGGACTGGAGGGGGGGCGGGGGGGTCTCCTGAGGTAAGACGTGACGTAAAAAAGACGACGTGGAAGTGGCGTACGAAGTAACAGAGTCCTCTATACAACGCTATAAAGAGAATATCTGTCTTTCTATCAGTGCTACGTGTAGTTGAACAGAATCACAATCTGAACTAAAGAGTGGAGAAGAACATACTGGAGAACAGGAAACAGAATGCAGCAGGTTCATTAGAGCACGGAGATCGTAGCGGTGGCGTGCAGACAGTCTATGGTCGTGCAGCGATCACAGGGAATAAACGTCACCACCCCCTCCCACTCGCTCGAGGTGAATTCTCCTGATTATATCCTGCTGCGTTCTCACATCAGCTCACTCTGACTTTCTGCAGAATAAATACGAGGAGGCTGGAGGAGAAACTCCGGGTGAAGAGAGAAACATTCAGCTGTTTGTGTTCACACATGCAGCTCAGCACGAACACTTCAGGAGGTTTTCAGGAGTTTTGTGCGAGTGTAAAAGCAGTATACAGTACATTGACATTTTAGTCAGTAACACTCTCAGTTTTTACCATTTTATTGCAAAAATGGAGATACACTTTTGCTTGGCGTTGAAGGCTCTGCTCGAAGGTTAGCTGAGCAGCATGCCACAGCTTCCCAGGGAGCGCAGTGCTAGGGTGAACCAAAGGAGGCAGCTGGAGTGGTGGAGGCAAAGCTTGAGTGTGTGCGGCGTTGGACTAGCAGAGATCAGTGAGACAGAAGTTGTGTTTAAATGGAGCGCCTTGAAGTGAGAACGAGCTGTGATTGGTTTGTGTCTGATTAGAAGCAATGATTGAATCAGCTGGTTCTCAGCTGATCACAGCGTATGACTTCTGTGTCCTAACTAACGCGGAGGAGGAGAAATCATCACAGCAACAACATCATGTCTCATCGGGTTATATGGGAACATGAATATTGTTGACATTTTTTGAACTTCTCTCTCCAGTTGATGCATCTACACTGGAATCTACACAAGTCTAACCTTTATGTTCCTCCTATACTCAAAGCATTCTGTCGCAGTATGTCAGGAGATAAACACCAGCAGTGAGGAGTCACAGAGGCACGAGCCTTTGCAGAAACATGACGGTAATTTCCTCTCTCTCTTTCTCGGGCCTGTGATCAGCCTCTGTCACAGGTTATCTACCTATTTAGAGTATCTTTGTTAATGAGACTCTGCAAACACACTGAGGTCTTTGGCACCGCTAAGTCTAGACTTAGATATAAGACCCCCCCAACCCCCTCCTGATCCCCCCCTCTCTCTATCACCTACAGCCCTAATTACCTGCCTGAGAGGCCTTAAATATTCATAGAGCCGAGAGGAGGTCGGAGGATTAGGCCTCAGTGTTTAGTTTGTCACATACATGCAGGTCATTTGATATGCAAGCAGCAGAGGCGACACATAAAGCCTAATATACTCACTCAGGCCTTTCATCACAGAAGAGCTAATTAAGTCTCCGAGCTCAGAGGGGTTAAGATGAAAGGGTTAACTGTGCTGATTGTCCTCTCATTACATGTGAGTAAACACAGTCAGAGTTAATGTGGATTAGAGGAAGACAGCTCCTCTCCATCATCAGCCTGAGCGGGCAGGAAGAAGCTTTGACAGCTGGAAGCTGCAGATGATCATCAAATCAAAGGCAGCATTAGAAACAAGTTCCTGAACGGTCGGCACTCTGTGTAAGAATGTGAGGATTTGAAAACCACTGAAACAAAATATTTGACCTGAAAAAGCATAAAGAGGACAAATTAAAAATTTTAAGTGAAAAAAAAGATTTGAGACTCGTGATGAATTTGATGCCAGCAACATGTTTCTAAAAAGTTGTGACAGCGGAAACAAAAGACTGGAAAATGTTTGAAATGCTGAAAAAACAAAGCGTTGGTGGAAGATCTCACCGTTAATAAGGTTAACTGAGGTTAACAGGTTAGTCATGTGATTGAGGATAGGGCGCCGGTAGCCTAGTGGTTAGTGTGCATGCCTCATGTACAGAGGTTGAAGTCCTCCAGGCTGGCAACCCGTGTTTGAAACCGACCAGTGGCTCTTTTCACGCATGTCATTCCCCACTCTCTCTCTCTCTCTCCCTGATCTCCGACTCTATCCAGCGTCCTGTCTATACTATAAAGGCCCAAAAATAAACCTTTTGAAAAAAGAGCAGAAGAAGATGGAGGAGATGGGAGGGTTTCATAACTCTGTGAAAGACTGTGCTGAACTCGCCTGTCTGCAGTCCGAACTTGTCACCCATTAAAGATGTTTGAAGCATTGTGACCCGTAAGATTTAACAAAAGGAGCTGAAGTCCTCCATTAAGACAGAAAATATTCTACTTTCAAAATGACAGAGGAAAAAGTTCTTAAGAAAAAATCAGTGGTAAAGACGACCCCGTCCCAACTGGACTGTCATTCTCATGTCATTTTCGTTACTTGAATTCACTTTCGCCAACTTAAGTCAGCTGACCTCAGTGGGATTCTATCTTGCAGAGGAGCTGACAGCCCAGATCTGTGGGAAGACTGTCAAAGTCCCTCCTAAGAGGTCACATGGCACACATATACCTGTGGCATGTTCGCTGTGCAGAACAACCAGGAAGGTCCAACAATCGACCCCCTGAGGCCGTCTGTCTCATTCCAAACAGGAACTGCTTCCAGGAGGGGCACAAATAACTTTCCAGTTGAAAAAACACCTGGACCAAAACTGTAAATATGTGAATAGTTTTTGTTGTGTGTTGGTTTTTGTTCTCCCGATAGCCAAGGCTTGAATGAAGCATGTCCAGGTGTCAAACGGCTTGTTCAGTGTTTATCTGTGTGACTTTTATAAAGTTCTCTGAGATTCGATTTCCGGTTTTTCTTTTGTCTTTATGGTGACATATCTATAAAAACATTCATCTGACATCATTGCAGCATTCATATTCTGATAGCCCAGGTTGTCCTGAGAAGTGAGATGTAGAATGACAGTTTGGAGACTTGATTCTGATAAAGCACCTTCGATTCAAACGTGCAGCTGAAAGTGCTTCAGATGGAACTGAAAACACAAGTAGAGGTCGACGGACTGGGAAAAGTGAGGTCACAGGAAGAGACGGATTAACAAGAAAGGTTTTTAATATCCTTTCAGAAAGAGTTAAACATGGGGGCATCAGAGAAGGACTTCGTGGTTGTTCCCAGTGACGCTGTGTGATGTGTTGTGGGTGGTCAAAGGTCACTGGGGGAACTTCTCCTGGTGTCAGCTGTCAGGTCGGGTGTCACCTCACACACTTCACTCCTGAACACAAATAAAAAAACGGAGAAATAAAGAGTCTGAATGTCCTGAGATTCCCGTCCTCTCTCTCTGGATGTTTTTCTTCTTCATTCAGGAGTCTGTTTATGTTGTGTAAGCGAGGTGGAGGAGAGCTGTGTGTGTGTGTGTGTGTGTGTGTGTGTGTGTGTGTGCGTGTGCGCGTGTGCGTGTGTGCGTGTGTGTGTGTGTGTGTGTGAGAGAGCGCTTCACACGTCCAGCTCGGAGGTTTTTCACCTCGGCTGCAGAGCAGGAGTCAAATGTGACGCCGAGGTTTGTGGGAACTCGGAGCAGGACTCAGATCCACAGTCGACACCTGATCATTGAATCCACAGAGATATCAGAGAGGATTCAACGACCTCCGGGTCTGCAGGTTTAAAAAAACATGTTTAATCATATTCATTGTTAAAGGAATCTTGAAAAAACACTCCATTTGGGTCCTTTAAAAGTCAGAAGATGAAGAAATATCAAATCCTCTCTGCACATTAAAGCTCCTTTCTGCACTTTTAAATGTGTTTTTATGATTTTTAAACTCAAATCACAACATGTAAATACATCAGTGCTCCAAAAACACAAACTTGAACACAAACACAGAAAAAGACGCAGCCCCAAACAACAAATATCTTCTGCTCACAAGTTTTTTTTTTAAACTTTTTGGGACTTTATGGGCGCCAAAGAAAAAGAGGAAACAAACGCTTGGTCGATATTTAAATACAAATGAGGAGAAAAGGAGTCGAAATATTACACAAAGGTGCCCCAAGATTTTCCCCTTTTCAACTGACAGTTCTGATTATTAGAATGTAATCACTGCAAGTCTGTGCATCTCGTTCCTAAATCAGGGAGGATTTATGTCTTCAAATCCGTCACATGGACGATAACTGCTGTGTGTGACCTTTTACCCTACCAGAGCAGAAACCTGGGTTATAAAGCCGACCTGGGCCTGACAGCAGGACCTGACCTCCTACGTGTTCTTTCATGAGACATACCTTTCAGGAGAGATCTTTAAATTCCTGATGTGTTTGTAGTTGATGTTTCTGCACACTTCTCTGTGGGGATCAGGGTTCTCAGGCCTGCGAGGCCCACCGCTGTCCAAACAGGACGAGGTGTAAACTCCTCACACCTCACAGCTGCCTCGGCACACTTCTCCCGCTTGAACTTGTAGAAGACACCAGGACAGCGAGAAAGAAAGGTACAAGGGGCAGATTAGATAACACATAACTTCATCTGTGTATGTGATGGAATTAAAAACATTTACGTCTGTGTGAGTCTGAGAGCTCAGAGTCATCGAGCTTCCTTCTTTTATTCAGATATAGCTTTATTTTTGGTAACAGATGAAGGAGATTCTGGTCACAGTCAAAGATACTCTAAGTTTCTGATATTAAAAAAGTCCCTCAGGTTCAGAGGTAGACCTGTGACCCAGGTTTAGAGGCAGACCTGTGACCCAGGTTCAGAGGCAGACCTGTGACCCAGGTTTAGAGGCAGACCTGTGACCCAGGTTCAGAGGTAGACCTGTGACCCAGGTTTAGAGGCAGACCTGTGACCCAGGTTCAGAGGCAGACCTGTGACCCAGGTTCAGAGGTAGACCTGTGACCCAGGTTTAGAGGCAGACCTGTGACCCAGGTTCAGAGGCAGACCTGTGACCCAGGTTTAGAGGCAGACCTGTGACCCAGGTTCATCCTGCGTCATGTCAGGGTCGTGTTCCCAGGCTGCAGAGGTGACTCGTGTGAATTTATTTCTCTTTATGATTCCCGTGCGAGCTCTAGGGTCACACCTTGTCCTTGGAGCTGGCCTGTTTCCCATGAGACCCCCCGTCCGAGGTGTCAGCCCTGCTCCCAGAGCTTCTCAGGACCGGAGGTGGCTGCTGGAGGTGCAACCTCGCACCTCCCACCACATATATGCAGCAGCCTCTCTGGTTCTCCTCACTCTCCTCTGCCTGCTTCACCAGAGACACACTGACAGCTCACTGCTCCCACTGCAACTACAGCCATGGATGCTTCTCACTGCTCTGCTCTGCAGCTCCAGGACAACTCTTTCCTGTTTGACTGTGAGTCCCTGCTGGACAAGTGTTACGATCCTCTGGCCTTTGATCCGGCCACAGACCCAGGTTACTTCAGCGCCGGGAGCAGCCTGTCTCCCACCTCCTCTGTGGACTCCTTCTGCTTCTCCCCGACCTCCCTCCAGGGTTCTGGAAACGAACAAGACGCTTTGGACTGTTTCGTCTTCAAAAGTCCCGCAGTGCCTCGTCTTTCCAACGAGACACAGTCCTGCTCGTCCAAAACCACCTCTGCCACAAAGAAGTCCAGGTCGAGGTACCCAGGGAAGAAGCGTCAGACGGCCAGCGAGAGAGAGAAGCTGAGGATGAGGGATTTGACCAAGGCCATGCATCACCTCAGGAACTACCTTCCAGCTTCAGTGGCTCCAGCCGGACAGACCCTGACAAAGGTCGACACCCTGCGCCTCACCATCCGCTACATCTCCTACCTGTCGGCTCAGCTGGGCCTCAGCGAAGAGGTGCTGGAGCAGAGGATGTCCTCAGTGGAGCAGCCACAGACCCTCAACCAGTTCCTGGGTCAGCCTTCTACCAGCTACATTCCTCAGGAAGCAGAGAGTCACAGCATGAGCACAGCACACATGTCCTATCTGCAGCCCTCATATCAGGTATGTTCATGTCATGGTCTTTGAATTTCAGACAGCTAAAACTTTGTTTGTCATCACTGAACTTTGCTGCTCCTTTAGTGTGAATGTTTTCCTAAACAGAATCTGTTTTGTGTCATCAGGTCTCTGAAGTTTCTGGAGAATACTTCCCCAGCGAGCATTACTGGATGCAACAGCAGCAACTTGAGGACGTCGTCCCTTTCTCTGGACACTGCTGAGAGACTACCTGATCCTTCTGATCAAACTATCTTCATTGCAACAATGACCCCTAAAAACACGATCGGACTAACCTTCTCTTTTTGTTATTTAGAGCAAAACGTCCGCCCTTTCCTTGTGGTTTTGTACATAGAAATGTTTATTTATTATTTTTTCACAATGTCAAAAGAATAAAATATGAATATTTAAAAAATACCGCTTCAGTTTTGCATTCATTCATTCACCTTAAAGAAACTTAAAGCGCCTGTGAGAAACTCTCAGGCGCCCCCCCTGTGGACAAAGTCATCCCTCTTATCTATTTGTTGATCTTAGTCTTTTAATGTGTAAGTCTAGATTCTAGGAAAGTAATCTTCACCTCTTTTCTCTTTAAGGAGCAATATGTAACTCCTAGTGTTTAAAATGGGTACTGCAGTCCAAATTCTAAACATTACAGAGAGCTGTCCCCCCCCCCCCTCTCTAGAGTGGATGCTCACGCAGGTCACCATGTGGTGGACACTGAAGCTTCAGTGTTTATCCAGCTCTGCATCGGTCTGTAAACCTTTCTGCGTTCTAACCTCTCTCCATTTTTCAAAAGCATCTCCAATATTGATCCTAGTTTGAGCACGTTTCTGCTCGTGGAGCTTATTAGAAACATGCAGAGGCTTTTTAGGTCGGGTACAATCACTTCTATCTGAACCAGTTCTCTTGCCCGCTTCCATCGCTGCAACACCTGTTGGTTTGACCTGATAACTGCTCTCATATCTGGCAAACCGAGGGGCGTCCAAAACGGCCGTGTGGGGGTGCCTTAAAACCGCCTACCTTCTCTGGTCCAAACAAATCCAGACCATTCAGGACCAGAATCTAAAGTTAGAAGGAGGACATACTGGCTGCTGCATTGTTGTCAGAGAAGCCAGCACTTCAACATAGCATGTTTCCTTCATGTCTGATCATAGAGTAAGGTCACTTTATCATTTCACTCTCTACACATCTCACTGATTGGTACTGTAAGTATTTGAGAGATCACTAGGAAGTCCTGCTGCATGAATCGTTGTGCACCCAATAAATAACAAAGGCTGCTCCTGCAGCATGCTGTGACTCACTGTGACACCTACCCGTTGTCAGAGTTTTAGGCATTAAAAATGACTCTATAGAAAATGATCTGTCTCGTGCATGATCGTCATGTCTGCTTCTGTCGGTCACTTTAAGGTTATCAAGTGTTAATATCAGTCTGTTCCTGAAACAGCTGAAAAGTCCTCACAGGAGCTTTAACACATCCAGGCGTTCAGAGTCGGTGCTTCGCCTCCACTTCCTAAAATAAACAGTGCAGCTGTCAGCAGGACGATGAGGTGCTAAACAGGGAGCACATCCCCTCTAAAGTCTTTAAGGAAAGACCCCCACTGAGAGCATTGGCAGCTGAACCAGGACCTGTTAATTGGCACCTTTTCTCTCCTGTGTAAACATGGCTGGTTGTTGAGACCAAGGAAAACACTTTGTTTGATTTCCCAGCCTCTTAAGATCTCCTACTGTTGGAAGATGTTTCACAGTTTAAAATAAGCACGAACCATGACTGTTTCATTTCTTTATCTTTATAAAAGGCCGTCCCACCCTGTGAATGAATGTTTTTCAATGTTTCTAAGATAACAAGGACTTGAGTATCCCTTTGTTGTGTTTGTGCATGTATACATCAGATCCTGATTTCGAATGATTCGATTTCACTACCTGGAAAACGGGATACTGGGTCATGTAAACTCTTTAACCTGGTTTCTGACAGCTGACGATTACCAGTGCAGACGCCTCCTCAGCCAAGTGACGTATGAGCAGAACAAACATGCAACTACCAGTCACAGCTGTGTATCATAACCCGTTGCTCCCTTGTCCTACATGGTGGCAGTGACAGAACGACAGCAGTCAGAGATAAGGAAATATTTAATATCTACTGTCGCTCTCCTGTTGCTGGAAATGAGGTGGAGACGCCATATCTGCAACGCCACGTTCACTATAAGCCCTGAGTATACTTGCTTTTAAATACGCCTACGTGAAAGCATGTAACATATGCATGTTTCATTACTCCGCGAGGTGCAATATACATATAACCACTAGGTTATAGAGTTCTATGGTGATGGGACAGGAAATGACATCATCAGAGACACTAAAGAGCTGCTACAACAATGGCGGAAAGTTTAGAAGAAAAATGATCAGATCGAGTCGGCAACTACGCGCACTATGACGTGTCGTTGTCGTTGCATAGCAACAAACATGCGTGACAGATCATCTCTTCTTTGGTGTTTTATGTGGTGCTCCCTCTAGAGGAATCCTCCAGTAACACGCATTGTACAAGTATGTGAACATTTACATTCACGACGAAGCCGGTTGTCTACGTAGTCTGAGCCCGCATTAAGCCACAGTGGTCTCATGATTCTCAGATTTCTAAATCACTGCGGTTTGTGTTGTAAAAGATAAAACATTACAGGCGCCTGCACAGATAAGATGCAGTCACCTTAAAGCAGGAGTATTTATGTACACAGGGAGATGAAGAACCAGGTTTCTCTGAGTGCAGGTAAACACCAGATCCTGAAGAGGATCAGAACCAGGATCAGACTCAGAGCCGGGCTACTCAAGTCCATGTAGACTCAGTCAGAGTAATCTGGGGTGTTTTCCAAACGCCTGCAGCAGCTCCATCAACAACATTTTCTTAATGGAAATTTTCTACTGACATTTAATTTCAAGCAGTTAATGTGGCTTTAGCGTTCATCCAATGGAGGCAGCAGGACATTCAATAATACGGGAAGTCTTTTTTTTCAGTACATTTACTGTTGGAACAAAGTTTTCCACACACAAACACAGATTTGGTATTAAATAGTCTTTATTCATAAAAAGGTTCAATCAAAACTTTACATCTTAAAAAATCGTCATCACACTCTGAACATTTATAATAATAAAACTTTATGGTCAGCCGCAGTAAAATGTGTTAAACTGGAGAAGAAGCTTCACTGGTGAACCAGGCCAATACCTGTTTCTTGTTCATCTCCACCCAGTTTATGTTGGCCTTTGTCCTCTCCAGAGCCTGCTCAAGAGACGCAGAGGCCGAGCCGAAGTGCCCGGCGTTGTCTGCTTTGAACTGCAGCAGCTGGAGAAGAAGAAGAAGAAGAAGAAGAGGAGGAGGAGGATGGTTACTGGGATTCAACTCTGCGTGTAGAGCACACGAAAAAGTACCGCACAGCCCTTTACACACATACACAAACCTCCTGAAAATCCAGGTAACATTTTCGGGGTGAATTGCACAAAATGAAGCGAATAGCCACATTTTTTTACCCGACTGTCTGGACTTTTTCCTGACAGCCTCCGGTTTAAATTTCGGCAGGAAGTCGGGGTGAGCCAATGTGTGAACACAGCAGGAAATCTTCAGGTAAATGTGACCGAGTGGGCGGGATGCTCACGTGTATGTGCTGCAACATCTGCGCGAGCAGTTTGATTTTTGTTGTTTTGATTTTTGTTGGAAGAGGTGAGCGTTTTCGAATCCCCCTGTCTTGTAAACTAAGTATGCTTCATAATTACGTAAAGCCATGTGTTATATTACGACGTTACGTACAAGAGGTAACCGTGCTCAGGCCCGGTTAGTCCTGGAGCAGTGTGAGTGCAGGCCAACGAGGGAATGAGGAGGGGGGGCAATGTTGATTCATCATGGTACAGGACAACTGTTGGACATGTGTGAAAGGGCAACTCAGGGAGTTTTCAGGGGCAGGCTGTCCTGACACCGGAGTGCATGTGTGTAAACAGAACTAGGCACATATACACCTTTACCACCTATATGACAAGATTTAAAAAACAGATGTCCTGCATGTATTGTACCGTAAAACAAGCAGCAACAATAATTACGTTGTTTACACTTATTTAATCATATTCAAGAACTTAAATGATACACTGGGTCATTCAGTATAAGTTAGAGGATCTGTACCTGTTTGTACTCGAACTCAGAGGAGAATCGTTTGGTCACTCCATCAATTAATCTTCCAAACGAAAACGATCCACCGCCATAACTGAGGAGAAACCAAAAACATGACAGACTCAGAGCATTCAACTTCGAATAGCGTTATCCGTTAGAAACTTCAGTACGTATGCAGTTTACATGACTTAGCCCCCCCCCTCATCAGTGAGAAGGTAGCATAGATTGTGGGTGCACTCACACTAGCTACATACAAATACTTCTAACATGTTTTTAGACTGTTGCAATGTGTTAAATTAAAACCCTGCACACCTCTAACAGCTGTGATACATCGACAGACTACAGATGTGCATCAGCGATAACTCACTCATTGAATATATGGTCCCAGTTGGATCTGATAAAGTCCCACGCCAGAGGCTGACCGACGGAGTTTCCAGCGATATAAGTGATGGTGAAGGTAGCATCCTGCTTACGGATCTTCTCTGGGTCCAGACAATACTCCAGATACCTGCAACACACTCGCAGTGAGGATTGCTGACGGAGGATGGTACAGGTTTACCTAAGCACAAATTCAAAACAAACATGATCCAGAAAAGTTTGAGTGTTGCTGACCTGTTGAGCAGCCACGGCTGTTTGGTGCAGGACAGAGCATGCATGAGTTTTTCAGCCTCGGAGGCGATGGTGGCCTTCTTGTACATGGACCAGGCAAAGTCCCACTCCTCCACCCCTCCTGCTGCGATCGCACTGCAGTACACGGTGGACTTCAGGTTGGGACTAATGCTGCAACAAAGCATAAAGATGGCAAAGAGTCAGAGACAATGACAGCAGTGGAATCAGGGAAGTCAAGGAGGGGAATGATTTATAAGAGTCTGAAGAGTTGGATGCATAGACAGTATAAAACATGGACGTAGTCTCAGTGACCTCATCCATTGGTTTCTGAAGAGGCCTTATGAAGCCTAAGGACAGGCCCAAGAAGCCCTAGAACGCCTCAGGGAAATGTCATCCTTTTTGGTTTCTTCTCCGGCTTCTGGTTCGTCGTCATAGTTGAAGCGGTACAAAATTCGAAAGCTGTTTTCTGCTGGGTGGATTGGGCAGGCACGGGAGGTTGCGGGGCCACCGTGCCCCGAACACTAGTGATATTTTGGACCTGTGATTGAATGGTATGGAGGGGCTTCACTGGCTGCTGCTGAAAGTTCTGGAGCATCTGTTGAAGCTTCTGGCACTGTGAGGACTGAAAGAGCTGCGCTACAGCAGATCAGAGTCTTGCAGCTGAGCAGCAGGCGCTGTAGTGGAGTTTGCTGTTACCGCGGTAACTGGCTCTTTGGCTTAAGGTGGGGAAGAACCTGGCTCATCAGTGCCTATGCAGGAGGCAGCACTGATACATCCAGCTTCCATGTCCCCAAGAGGAGCTGGAAAATGTTGCTGGGGTAAGGGACATCTGGGGCAACTTGCTGCCACCATGACTCAGCCCCGAGAAAGTGGATGAAAACACGACAAAAAGATATTCAGCCTGTACAGTTTTTAACAATAAAGTAGTTGGCTGTTTTAATATGGGACCAAATAGGGGAGCCAGCCTCGACTGAACTGCAGTTTTTTGTACTTTGCCTTGGCTTCAGGGGGTTGCCGCTTGTGGATGGCGAAAACATGGCACTACCTACAGGATTTAGATATTAGACATTTAAGAGATGTTGGAAAGAATAAAAGGAAAGTTCACAAACTTGTTGGTTTCTGGGTTTGCCATCCACTCTCTGAACCAGCCAGTGGTCAGCTCCTTGCAACCTGCCACTCCCGTGCTGCAGGCCATGGAGATTGCATTCACCTGATTGTACCTGGATGGAGACAAGAGACGATGTAATACTCAGAAGAAGAACGTTGAAGAAAGTAAACTGCAACTCAAAGTCTGAGAGTGTGTCCTCAAATGTGAGCTGAACCATTTGGGCCACCCAGAACTGCACGCTGGTGGATATGGAGATCGAGTTTGGCTTTAATGCGAAGACTAAGGAGATGGTTGTTGCTGATGTGATCGATAACGATTCATGGAGGCTGTGGCCGTCTGGAGACCTGGCTCAGCAAAAGTAACAACACCTTTGGGCTCTCTTACCCAAAATATAAATGCCAACTGTAAAAATCTTGGTGTCATTGTTGACGAGAACCTCAGCCTCAACTGGCATGTCTACCAAGTTGTGCAGTCTTGATTTATGCAGGGTAGGAAACTTTCCAAAGTTGGTTCAGTTTTAACTTAATATGCTTACAAATTCTACACTGCTACTTCTAATCTTTTAAAATCAGAGTGGCTGATGTGAGAACGCAGCAGGATATAATCAGGAGAATTCACCTCGAGCGAGTGGGAGGGGGTGGTGACGTTTATTCCCTGTGATCGCTGCACGACCATAGACTGTCTGCACGCCACCTCTACGATCTCCGTGCTCTAATGAACCTGCTGCATTCTGTTTCCTGTTCTCCAGTATGTTCTTCTCCACTCTTTAGTTCAGATTGTGATTCTGTTCAACTACACGTAGCATTGATAGAAAGACACATATTCTCATTAGAGCGTCGTATAGAGGACGCTGTTGCCTCGACCGCCACTTCAGTGTCCTTCCTCTTTTGCATGTCTTGCCTCAGGGCCCCCCCTCCTTTCTGACAGGGATAGTCTCCCGCTGTGCTGTGCATGTGTGAACAACCAGATCAGAAGGATTTCAGGGGCAGTCCTCCTGATATTCTCCAGATAATTTCAGGAGTAAAGATGTGAAAACGGCTTTAATGACAGGAGGCGTATTGTCCCAAAAGTAATCGCCCACACATGTTCATGAGAGAGGAGCAAATGTTTGATGAACTTACTGGTCGGTGTGACTTTTTGGGATGTCTGTCCAGTTGGCGGTGAGATCTTTGAAGTGATTAAACAGAGGAGTGACCTGTTTCTTTATGTAAGCCTGAGGGATGAAAATAGACTCCAGTTGTTATAACCAAACTGAACTCCTTCATTATCACATCACCTGGAACTATTAAAGAAGAAGATATCTGGACACCGACCTGCATGGGTCCATACACCTCACTGCGGTCAAACATGAGGAAGAAGTAGTTCAGGTTGCGACTGGCTGTTTCCCAGGGCATGTATTCAACTTCTTTATTCAGGAACTTTGTGGTCATCAGAGCCAGAGTTGTGTTCACCATCTTTGCCCTGAAAGCGACACGTGTTACTCAACTTGTTCTTTTGACGTCTGACTGGATGCTTTGTATAAACGCGGCCTCACCTTGCCAGGTTGAAAGCGTCGTCGATGATTTGAGCTCGGTTGATCACTGGAATATCCTGAAAAGTGACCAAAACGTTGAGTTTAGGGGCTTGGGAAGTCATTTAGAAACATTGCAGAGGTGACGCAGCAGCATCTCAGGTGTTGTACCTGATGTTTGGAGCTCAGCTTGGACAGGAGACGTTTCCAGTTCTCAGAGTCGTAGTTGACTCTGTAGAAGCCCTTCATGTTGATGTTGGCCACCAACCAATCGTTTGGCCCGAGTGTCAAGTTTGTGTTTGTAGCTGTTTGGATGGAAATAAAAACCTTTTTATATGTCAGATCATCTTTTATAGCAATGCTTTGAACATGCACCTGAATTAAAACGCACCTTCTTTATCCAGGAGCCAGTACTGCTGTTCATCGCCACCAGTTTTAATCCACGTCACGGGGACGAACCACTCGTACCTGCAGCATCCATCCAGCCAAACAAATAAGCAAAGACATGGTGAACATCTTAGGCTTTAAATCTAACACAGACTTTATGTACAGGATGTTTACATTAAACCAGGGACCAGGTCGGGCCTCTCCCCTTTGCTAGAAGTCACTGCCACTCTCTCCTCCCAACTATTCCTGTCCCAAAAAATATCTTTAAAAAAATAAAGAAATGTTTTCTTACCCAAACGGCGAGGGTCTATCCACCACAGAGTCTGGGTCCAACAGAAAGTGTTTCTGGCTGATTTTTCCAGTCTTGCTGTCAATGGTGACCACTGGGAATCCCATCTGCAGGATCCAGCGGTTCATGATCTCCTCCACAGAGTACGGCAGCGAAATGCCGGCTTTATCCACGGCCTGGTAGCACAGGAAAAAACACAAGAGTCAAAGAATGACTTTCCTTTGTCCCTGCAAAGAAATACTTAAGCTGTTTTCAGAGGTTAGCAATGACCATGAAATTGTTTTTTTGACACTTTTTTTGATGCGAAGGATATTAACTTTTGTCTTGATCCCAGGACCAGCGGCGTGTCCAGACTTTTTTGACTGGGGTGACCTAACTAGGGCCCTTACTTTCTAAATAGGTTGAGATCTCGAGTACTCCTAATGATAGGAAACAGACTGAATAAACTGTAAAGATGCATGTCTGCTTTGGGATTCTGTACAGATGAATGCTTTGGAACAATAAGGACTTTAAGACTCCCTTTGACGTGGCATTACTGCAGAAAGAAAGCCGTGGTGGTGATTACGATGCTATCTTACCATTTGCAGGTGTTTCCAGAGGTCGGTGTAGACCGTGTTCTGATATTTGAACTCCTCTAAGTATGTCTGCAGACAGAAAACAATATTGTGCTTTCAAAGCGACACATTTAGGCGAATAAAATCAGGTCTTTGTGCCTTTTTACCACACAGTCACATCATCAGTTTAATCGTACTCACGTGGAGTCCTTTGGAGAAGACGTCCTCGGTGATGAACTCTGACAGCATCCTGAGGACTGCAGCTCCCTGTGATGGAGGAGGAGATTAGCAGTGTTGGTGGGCGGCATATCAGATGGGATTTAATTAGAGAAGTGTGTTAATGAGGATCAGAGATTCATTAGCGGCCTAATTTAATTCTGCATCTTCCAAAGGGAGTCACACGGGGACAAGAGAACAGTTTAGAGGAGGTCAATATTTTGTAGCGGGGCATGAAGAGAGCGATACATCACGACAGGAGAGATTTCATGTGTCATGTGTGTCGGTTAAACGCCACCTTGCTGTACGTGATGGAGTCAAACAGCTGACTGATGTCCTCTGGTTTCAGGATGTCTTCCTCTTTGGACGAGAGCGGATGAGAAGAGGCCAAAGCATCGACTCCCATCACACCGATGATCTCGTTCAGGACGATCAAATCTTTCTGGGAAACACAAAGAGACCAGTTTGTGTTCAGCTCTGCGCTATGATGAGGATGACACACGTTTTCAGGAAAAGATGTTTTCATTGATATTTAAATCAGTGTCATCTGGAGGCGGGTTATTATCGATCTTCCCAAGGATTTTTTTGTGAACAGAAATGAAATAAAAATTAAGCTTTACAAGAAAAAGAGAACTAACTGAAATGAGCATGTTACAAAACTAACTACACTGCAAAAAACCTACATACTAACTAATAACCCACATTCACTTGACAAGTCATAACATACATGACATGACATAAACATCTTACTTTAAGATATAAAGAGCAAACAATAAGGCAGGAAATGCTTGTGATTAGTAAAAATATCGACCGATACAGCACGCTACATTTATGTGAAAGGAGAACATCTCAAGTCAAGACACCCTGGTATAATCCCCTCGCTGCTTTGGCTGATATTTTTACTTATTGCAGCTATTCAGGACTTTTTTTCTGCTCTTATATGAGACGGCCCCGCCCACTCTAAAAAGACGACCAGATAAAACAACCGAGTGAGCTTGGAGATGCATGTCTTCACGTGATATTGATGTTTGTCAGCGCTTGTCTGCAGCTCGCCGTCTCACAGACACTCGCTGGTGAAACGTGTGGAGGGATGGAGGAGGTGTGCCCAAAGAGAGCGTTTGTTTTGGTCTGAAAATCTGCTCTGTAAGTTGCATTGTAAGCCTTTAAAAGCTCATGAAAATATTCCTTCCTCGGTCTGGAGTTGGAGCAACTTTTAAGCAGGTGCATTCTAAAAAACAGAGCTCACCATCTTCCAATCAGGTTCAGCGTAGTTGGCTCCAAGATACGAGACGTAGGTAGCAAACCCTTCGTTGAGCCACAGGTCGTTCCACCACCTCGTTGTCACCAAGTTTCCAAACCACTGAAAGGGCAGAGCTTCGTTATATTTCAACCATAGATATGAAATCATTATGTTGAAGGGTTGTGCAGCAGTGAATCTCTGATACCATATGTGCGAGCTCGTGTGAGATGACCGTTGCCACCCACTCCTGGTCTCCGTTGGATGACACATTTTTATCGTACAAGAGGGCGGTCTCTCTGTAAGTGATCAGACCCCAGTTCTCCATGGCGCCAGCGCTGAAGTCAGGAAGAGCGATCTGGTCTTTAAAAAAAACAACGACAGAGGACAAGGTCACGTATGATGCAAAATCCACTTCACCATGTTCCTCTAACTCTAACATGTGTCTCTAGTCTGTCTACAAACCCCCCAATGATGAGAAAAGTCCATCCTCTCCGTCTTTTGCCTGCTCCACTTTTCAGAAAATGTGTGCTCAAACAGGCCGTTTGGAGATTTTCCCTTCATGACATCACAAAGGGCAGTAACCCCTCCCCCAGGTGGGTGACACTCCCACAGCTAGGTGTTTGTTCTGCCCTCTGAGTCTGCCTCTCGCCGTAAACAATAGGGCATGGAGCGAGAAAGCCCGAGCCACCCAAGCCCTTCCAGAGAGGGGCGTGTTCAGACACAGCTCATTTGCATTTAAAGCTACAGACGCAGAAACAGCCTGAGCTGTAACTGCGTTTAGGCTGTTTGTCAGGAGGCTTAAACTCCGACTCAACTCCACCTCTTTGCCTTGTGCTAGGTTGAGCCAAAGTTAGAGTGAGACACAATTTTAAAATATGGCAGCCTTCATCGATGGGCTGCAAAAAAGAGCTTCACTAACCAGTAGGTGACATCACTGAGACTACGTCCATGTTTCATACAGCTTAATTAAAAGTCATTTTTATCCAAAAGTAAGTAAGTAAGTCCTCATCCAAAAAGTTTAGGCTCTACATTTTCAGAGAGTGAAATCAATAAATAAGTAGTGACTGATTAAACAACATTTGCATAATGTGGTCTAACACAGAAGTTTCAGGTTATTCATGGTCCTTGTTCAGGTCTGCAGGTGTGCACATGGTCTCACCTGACTTAGCGAGGGGGTAAGAAGAGTTGTAATAATTCTCAAAGAAAGTCAGGATGGGTCCGGTCTTCTCCAGAGCGTAGTCTCCCTGACCCTCCATGATCGCCTTCTTACGGGCCCAGATCCTGATCTGGACACAAACAATGAAGAAAAAAAACAAAACACGTGCACTGAGCTTTGAGTCCAGCAGAGGGCGGCATAGAAACACAGCAAATGTGCCATAGTGCTGTCTGTGTGTTTCCTCTCCCTCTCTCTCTCCTGTTCGCTCGCTCTCCAGGTGCTGCTTCTCAGCCTCAGTGCAGCCGGCCTCACCTGTGGCAACTGAGCAATCAGAGGCCGGAGTATAAAGAGCAGGAGAGAGGAGGCAGCCAGTTGCCAGCGTGCCATTCTGCTGCTTGTGTTCGGGTGTCTTGATGTCGAGCAACTTTCATTTATCCCTTCTGAGGAAGTGTGTTCTCATTGAGGCCTTAGTGTGCATCGTTATTGTTAGTGTTGGACTTTTACCTTTTTCCTTATTTCTAAATAAACGTCTCTTCAATTTGCTTAAACTTAGTTCCTCCTCCTTTTCCCGGGGTTTTATTGTATCATTACCGCCCTCATCTCTTCGTCATCTCGGGCAAAGTAACAGATGTGATAACGGCACACGTAAAAAAAACTAAAGTTATTCAAGCATATTTTAGGATGAATGCACATCTTCATCAATAAATAAACACGAAAGGGAGCAATGATGTGTAAGTTTTGAGTTTCAGACTAAAGTGCAGTCTCACGTAAACTTACATCATCGACCTTTATCAAGCTGCTGCTATCACAGCGGGCGTGTAAGCAGGAGCAAATGACAGAATAAGCATCATCAGAAGTGATAAGAGTTTTAAGATTTATACGAGGCCGCTTCAGACACACCTGGGTGTGCCTCATGCTTAAAATTAGAACAGCAGTCAGTCTTGAGGAGACTATTACGACCACACATTTTTGCCTTTTATTAAATTGACTTGAGCTTGTAAAGCGCTTTTCTAGTCTTCTGATTACTCAAAGCCCTTTTTACTCCGCAGGTCACACCGACACATTCACACACTGATGGTAGAGGCTGCTGCATAAAGTGAACATCAGAAGTCACTAATCCCATTCATACGCCGCTGACGAAGCAGCGGGAGCAATTTAGGGTTAAGTGTCTTGCCCAAGGACACATCCAACATGTTGCTGCAGGAACCTTCCGGTTGAGAGACGACCGACTCTACCACTGAGCCACAGCTGCCCCCTTATGAATTCTTTGTCTAACCCTAACACCCATTCAGTACTTTCTCACACACCCACACCTTACACAACTGACTTCAAAGATTGTTCAAATCTACAAGTTTAAATAAAAGAGTGCTTTGGCTTCAATATGTACAAAGGGAGGAGGTGGAGACATGTCGTCTATATTTATATACAGTCAATGGTTTCAGCACAACAGCTCCGAATGCTGAGATAATTCAAAAGTTCTTACAGGCTCTGCACCTAAAAATGTAAAGTATATGTTTCACACTTCTTTTCATTCCTGACTGAATCATGTGATGTGTGATTACCAGGACGTCTGCACCAGGTTCCGACCCAATGAATGTAAAGTCGCACACAACGAAAGCCAGCAGGTAGGTGGACATGATCTCTGTGGGTGCAAAGCTGGTCTGGACTACATCCATGCCGTCCAGAGTGACATTAACGGGCTCTGTGAGGGGACAAAGATGGAAGCGGGTTATTAGATATAGCTTCGACTCTTTCAATGTGTCATCTGAAGCTGTGGCTCGAAACAAACCAGATCTGTGACAGAAAGATTTCTTAGCAGAGGATTAAAAAAAGTTGACTGATGTCGACAGCTTCTATCTGTAACTTATGAGGATGAGTTTCTGTTTCTATGTGAGATGTCTTAATGTCGCTGTGAGACCTTTAAGCTTTTAGCTGAGTGTAGGAGACCTGTGATGGTGTGCATGTAACCGAAACAGAGACTTGCCGTAGTCCATGCCGTTGGACAGAGCCACGGTCCCGTGTGGGTGCAGCAGAGTCATGTGGAAGACGGCTTTCATGGCGGGCTCATCGAAGCAGGGGAAGGCCTTCCTGGCGTCCGTCGGCTGCATTTGAGTCGTAGCCACAATTCTGACAAAAGCACAGAGAAGAGTTACTCAGTCATGATGAAGAGGAGGTTTTGTTTTTCACCTCTTCTCTGTAGGTGACATCGTTGAGATGACTGGACATGTGAACTTGTAGTTTCTGAGTAAACTTGTAGAAACAAAAGCAACATGAGAGCAGCATTTGTGTGTGTTATTTTCTCATTGTATGTCCCTGCAGCTGAGCGCCACCTGAGGTCGTAGGTTGGCTGTGCACGGGGTACTCTGTTGGTCGACTACTGTGACAGTGTCTTACAATTACACTGTGAAAACTCAAATCTTAGTAAGTGTATGTATCTAATTTAAAGTCACAAATATCTCATTACACTATCTATAAGCCAACCTAACAAATCTAGATAAACATCTCATTTCAAGATATCAAAGCAAAGCAAGAAGTCCTGAAATGCTTTTAAAAGCATTTGAAAGATTTGAGTTTTCGCAGTGTACGAGACAATTTTATAATTCACCATAAGTTTCACATCACTGGAAACCACTATCTACCACGTCTCAAGGTCCAGGTCACAAAGATATTGTGCAGATTTTTTTTTTTACTGCACAAACAGGACCATAAAGTTCTGCATCTCAGTGAGACGTCACCTTGTTATGTGTCCAGCGGCTTGGTTCCAGAGATGAGAGGACGTTTGATCGAGAAGCGATATCGTCTGCGAAGCCTGCGCGTGTCATAAAGAAGCTCTTAAGATTATTAAAATTATTAAAATTAATAACCCCTCCATTCCCCCTCATACCCCCACACAGGACTACCTCACTGGACTGTAAAATACAATAGAACGTGCAATATATTTATCTGCACTTATCTTTATTATCCTGCACTACGAGCCAATTGCAACGAAATTACGTTCTTATCTGCACTGTAAGTACAAGTTTGAATGACAATAAAGAAAGTCTAAGTCTAATTATTTTACTGCCTTTACTTGCTGTTTGCCCCGCTGCTCGTGATTTGCACTTTTCTAAATCACCGAGATAATTGTATTTTTATTTTCTCATGTGAATATAATGCGCTTTCATACTTATCGACCTGCTTCAATCCAAAAAATGGAAAACACAGAAGGAATGCATTTCAGACTTTGAGGGTGCCTGCTTGGTTTCTACATGAAGTTTTAGCAGCTAGAAAAAGTAGAGAAATGTTTTTGTCAGTACGCCTTTGCAAAAGTTATTCCCCTTTATTTTGTTATTTTTATGTTTGAAGCATATTTCTGCTGAGGAGTCGAGTAGAAAAGAGACACATATCTACGTAGGGGAAACAAGTTTTATCTCATACAATGCTGCTGCTGAAAGGATGGAGTGCACCCTGCTTAAAAACACCTGTGCTTTGTCCTGTATCAAAAACCCGAAGCCATGAGGGCAAAACTCGTTGTTTGTTTGAGATATGTCAAAACATTTAAAGAAAAAGTCCTTCAGCCTCTGGTGGGCGGTGAATCTTCTCATTTGCTTTGGATTGATCTGAGGAGAGACAGGACGTGCTGGGAGCAGAGAGCGGGGGATGACATGCAACAAAGGGCCAAGGTCGAATTCAAACCGATGCTGGCTGCGACGAGGACTATAGCCTGTGTACATGGAGCGTGCAACATCAATGCTAGGCCATCCAGTGCCCCATGTTTCCACTCTATGTGCTAAGCTAACCAAACTAGCTGTGTGCTGCTTGAATTCAACAGTTTTACACAAGAGCGGCAACAATCCTGTCCTCTAACTCTCGAGGAAAATGCAAACGATCTATAAATTTATCTGAAATGCAGGACTATGTTTCTTGAAGTTATGGTGTGGTTTACATGAATTTAAAGTAAGTAAAGTAAAACAAAATACTTAACACGTACTTTTTCGCTCCATCTTCCATGTATTCGCTCCTGTAGAATCCTCCCAGGTCGTCCGCCAGCTCTCCGACAAACTCAGTGAAGAGTTCGTAAGTGCTGTCGGCCTGCAGTGGGCTCTTCAGCTGAACCACCAGGTACTGTGTGGGAACCTCCAACCAGGTTCCTTTCAGGGGGGGGCGCAGCGGCTCCGTTGAGGCCTGTCAGCTTGGCATGGTGTCCGTCGAACTTGGTGAGGTTCAGCTTGTTGGAGTGGATGAGGATGAGGTCTGTTTCCTTCACGCATTTGAAGACCACCCTGGAGTTACCGAGGAAGATGTAGAGGCCCTCTGCGTTGGGCTCCAGCCGGGGCCACAGGGTCACATTGTAGGAGACGGGAACAAGGGAGTTTGGGAGTCTGTAGCGCTGCCAGGGCTCCTTCGGGGTGGAGGGCGTGGTAGGGAGTGGGGTGGCGGTTGTGACCGGGCCGGGAGTAGACGGAGATGTCCCTTCATTCTTTGACTTCTCCTGAGCGTAGACCACAGACAGCGCTATGATGGTGGCCACAGCAGCGCTGGCCACCACCACGCAGGTCACTGCTAACGCTTTGCTGAGGTAGACTCCTTTCCCCATGTCTCCACTAGAGAAGAAGACAGGAGGGGAGATGTGGATGCTTATTTATGCCTTGCCTTTTTTTAAATCCAGCCCAAAGTTAATGGTTGATCTCCTGGGCATGGAACAGAACACAGCTGAAAGTCCAAAACATTGAGTTGTAAAAAGTCGTTGAGATAAGCGAGGATCCTGGCTAATCTGTGAACCTTAGACCTGCATAAAGGCCCTCTTTAGAAGCTGCTTTGTCTCTGATAGTACAGCACTGTTAATTATGTGGTTGTGGAAAAACAGGAGGACTTGTGTGTGTCTACACACTGCAAACATCTACTATATACTGCACGGTTACACAAGAGTGAAGAAGACAAAGAAGAAGAGCCTTTAAAACAGCATGAACCTTGTTTAGCCTCAGATGTTGTGCAATCTCTACATTTGTCTTCACTTTACCCAAACGGTTGTGGTTTTCAGAAACTGCGACGTTCCAGTGGTTGAACAACAGCATTGTTCCCTAAACATCATGACAGCAGGGTTTCATTCCTCAGAGAATAATAACATCTAAACATAATTTCAACATCATCATACGGTACAACAGAAGCATCGTTATGCAGCAGGAAAGACTGACTGATGCAGAATCTGTAATTTCATCATTATGTCTGAGGCAAGACAGGAAATGGAACTTTTTGTAGCGATTAGGCGTCATGACTGAGTCAGATCGGTGCCTACACGGGCTGCTGAAAATGCTGCACGCCAGCGCCAGTCCAAACACGGGGCCTGTTCAGGTTAGAGTTGTCCTGATATGACAAGTGAGAGAGAGAGAGAGAGAGTCAGGAACAACATGCGGAGTAAGGGGCCACAGGTTGGATCTAAACCCCGCGTCCTGCTCTCAAGGACCCCAGCCTTAACGGCGAGGCCACCAGCACCCCCATAAACTAATTTTATAAAAAAAATTAAATTGCAAGAATTCAAAAGCTTTTTTACTCGGTCTTGTCTCGCTCTCAACCCGTGTCCTAACAGCACGGGAGCGCTATATATCGTGTAGCATCGCGCATGATCCTACGCTTGCTGTCCACAGCTCTGTCTCTGGCGGTGACACAGGTCAAAGCTCAACATTTAAATCGTGATATGGACTTTATTTATGCACCGTTATCTCAACTTTGTACAACAAGCTAACAAGCTCTGCTGAGAACAAGCTCTGCTGAGTGAGAAAAACGAGTGTCAGTGCCTTGTAGAACCCCCTCCTTCCTCTTTCTTCGTCCGTTTATGTGAGTGACAGAGAGGAAAATAGAAACACGACGTCGGGGTAAAAACGGGGGTGTCACGTTGTACTGCGTCGCTTGTGGGCAGTTAGGACACTCCAGTAGGAAACAATAGAATCAGCTGATTTTGTTGCTGAAGCTCGCTCACGTCACGTGCTGTTAGGGCACGCTGTCAGACTGGACAGACTCCAGATATTTATCCAAAATAACCACAAGCTACACCAGAATCCTCAAAAAGTTTGCAGTTTTTCCGAGAGGCTGCATGGTCCGAGGCAAGGCATGACAAATCACAGCTCCAGTGCTCTGTTCAATAAGGCTGGTATGATGAAGAAGTGGAGTCTGCAGCACAGAGAGCGCAGAGAAGTAACGCATGGTTCAAAGGTCAACTTAAACAATTCATCACCAACAAGCATGCATGAACAGAACAATCAAAGGTCTATTCTTTGTAGACGACCTCATTAACTGTTGAGTTACCGGCCTCATAGTAAAGCGTAACCCAATAACTTTGATGTCTTATAAACTTTCAGGCTCATAAATCATTTTAATTGGATCTGAGGCATCACGAGAAGCCTCTGAGCCTTTAATCAGAGGTCTGTTCTGAAGCTGAACGCCTGAGAAGAGTTTCAGAAACATCCGCTAAGTACACACTGAGAGCAGAGCAACAACAAACATTTCACCTGTAACCATGACGTTCTCTTACCTGCTGTCAGTTTGGACCCCGTGGAGTCAGACGCCGTTTTACTTCACTTGTGGTTTGTTAACTTTGATTTTAATCTGCGCTCGCTTCCAGCACATCGACCGCTCGTCCAAAAGGTGTGCCTGATCTCTCTCTTGTGAAGTCAGACGAAGTTGGGAGTCAAATCTGTTTTTATTCAGCAGGTCATACGATGTGTCACTTCCACTGTAGGTCCAGGATGAGTGTTTACAGATGATGCATGATACAGGATGTTGCACAAGCTTCTAAGCCAGCTATTGTAACTGGCAGCGGCTCTTCAACTTGTTGTGTCTTGTCTTCAGAGTTTTTGCTGTTTTTATACTTTTGATTGCCGGCAGTTCATCAGATCAGACTACAGTTTACGATGAAGGACTGCACGTCACAGGAGTGATTTCTAGAACGCTGGACCACACTTTTGAGCCCAGAGGGAAGATGCTCTTTTAATTAAACATTTTGAACGGGACTTTTTGGGGATTTTTGGAGGGGGGAGGCGGAGGGGGTGCAATTTACTTAATTCTTGAATGGGTGGGGTCGGGGGGATGAGTAATATTTAACTCAACAGTCGTGTTTTTGTTCTTCAATGAAAGAATTGATTGTTCAATAAAATAATTCAAACTTGATAAAGTTCTACTTACAAATACATTTGTTGAAGAGGTTTTATTTTGCATGGAAGTCTGCTTATGACAAAACAAAATGTTTATATTTATGCTTGGATACGATACAGTTCGATTAAATTATCTTCAATTTCCAGTTAATTCCCATTCTTCCCATGGAAAGTTTCCGATTTAGAATATTTCCAAAGTTCCCCGACTTAACTTGCCATGGAACGTTTCCTGGAATTTACCAGAAATGTTCCTCCCCTTTGCAACCCTAGCTAGGAGGGACATGTTGCAAACAGATGATGTGTTCCACACGGAGAACAACAGTTCACGTAAAAAGCTGTGAGTTACAGCTAACGTTCAGTCTTTCATTGTTGTTTATTTTGCTTTGTGTTCTCACACATTGCGTATTTGTCTGTTATCGTGCAGGTCTAGCTCAGAGTTTATGAGTGATCAACATCGTGTCCTAACAGCACGCAAGCGTTAGATATCTCGTTGCATCTTGCACAATCGGACGCTCTCTGTCCCACTGCGTCCGTTAAACATTTAATTCTCTGCTCTGTGAGTTTCAGTTTTCCTCGCAGTGAGTCCTTACTGTGGTCAGAAGGAAAACGCCTCTTTCTAAAAGAACAAGTTACTTCAATTCATTTTCATCATCTCCCGGTTACGGCCGCATCCTTCATGGTGTTACGGTAGAAGTGGATGACACGCCCCCTGCAAACAAGATGATGATTTTTCAGTGATATTTATGTTCTTGGTCTCGTCTCGGTCTCACCCTGCCTTGGTCGTGGTCTTGATATGGTCTTGATCCCTAAATGCCTTGGTCGTGGTCTTGACATGGTCTTGATCCCTAAATGTCTTGGTCGTGGTCTTGTCTTGGTCTCGGTTGGTGTGGTCTTGACTACAACACTAGTCCTTACAACTGAAAACAGTTACACAACTATTTTTAAAAAGACTGAAGTCACTCACATGAAGAGTCTGACATGGGGAACCAGAGAGGCGTCCCTTTGGCCTCGTGGCGTCTCATACAGGCGATAAGACGTCACTTAAAGCTCTTATCAGCTTGTTTGTTTTTTTACCTTGAACCTGGTTATCAAGCAGGCTGGAAAAGGAAATGTGTTTCATCTTTGCTTATCTTTCTCTCCTAACACTCGTCAACGATAGTACATGTTAAGTGTGTGAGAGAAACATACCTGGAGGGTTTAGCAGACCGTTAGCGTTTCACGGAGTACAAAGAGTTATCACGTCATCACCTCCAAAAACAAAAGACAAACAAGAAGAGGCGGAGTAAAAAATCCACAAAGGGTAAGTCATTTATTACGGTCATGTTTATCTTATACAAAAGGTTTCTCTGTTCCCACTGAAGGGGAAACTGATTGTCAGTTCAATACAGACATGAAGCGGTGTGAAGGACATCAAAGCAGCAGCAGGTCTTAGCAAAGCCACATCCATAGATTGAATAAAAAAACTAACTAACTCCCCCCTCTCCGTTTTTATTAAAACCAGTACCCACCATATTTAGACAACCAGTGGGTTATGCTCATAACCTGTAAATATTAAAGGACGAAGTCTGAGTGACGTCACCCGTCTGTTCCTGCAGGGGGCGCTGGAGTCCCATCGGTGGCGGTCTCCATGCTGGAAATGCTGTCTCAGCCTAACTTTCAGTCAACCTAACGACAGGCTGAGAGCTGGAGCTGAGGCGGGTTTTAAGCCTCCTGACAAACCGTTACACCGCGCCCACCTGTCAATCAGGTCAGCTACACGCCTTATTGTGAATAACTCTTATCCTTCATCAAATCAAAACTGATGAGTCATCAAAACATTCACCCCCCGTACAGTGTGTGCTGATCGAGACATGAGCTAATCAGACCTATTTGGTTTTTTGAACCAGGCTGTAAACATGTTAATGTCTGCTGTAAAAACAGGCTTTTTAGAATGGGTGTGTATGTGACTTCCTGTGCTTCTGCAGCCAGCCTCTAGTGGACACTTGAGGAACTGCAAGATTTTACACTTCAGCATTGTCTTCATTTTTCAACACCTGAGGTAACTGCTTGGTTATGCTTTGTTAATTCTTCATGCTGACCTGCCTGATATTTATAATATGAATGTTTTGCGTACACCACAGCAGGCAGCAACATGTGAGGAGACAAATGACGGCAGAAAAAAACATTACAGTAAACAGAAACGTAATGCAGGTAGAAAAACATCTTTGGTTTCCTTCATGACAGTTTTGTTTGACAGAAGGCTTCACGTTAAGAGTCCGGAGGATTAAGAGCCTGTGTCGTAATATTTGCTTTAATGCAGAGAAATGTCACCAAGAAAACATGAAGACGATGTACAGGAGTCGTTTCCTGACATCAGCAGCAGCTCGACACCTGAAACTGTTCCCTTCAAAAGACGAGTCAGACTAGCATTGTTGATAAAGCTGATATAAGAAGAAGGGAGCAGTGACAAAGATGAGTATGGCGCTGTACTAAAAGTTGAACTTCTTTAAACTGAGAGCACAGCGACAAAAAAGCAGCGGACGTCAAAGGGGTTTTTAGTGCTCAGGATTGTGAGAGCTGAAAATGTTGAACTACATCTGTTTAGTTTTGACAGCACAGAAAACGCCGTCTGTGGACACAGCGCCTTAAGACAGCATTTTTATTCACAGCTCAGTTTTTAAATGTTATCAGACAATTTGACTTAGAAAATGTTGCATGCCCAGTCCTTAAGGCAGGGTTGGTTATTCTCGAAAACTATAGCATGATTTTGAAAGTAGCATCAGTGCTCCGTCTACACCCACCCCCTCCCCTCTGTGCTCCCGCTAAAGCCACGCCCCTCACTTACATGCATGAGCGCCGTTGCTCCAGAAGCGGACCTCAGCTCATCGCTTGCATTGTGTAGAAACTACGTAAAGTAAACTCACAGTATAAACTCCGTCATAGGGGAACATTTCCAACCCTGCCTTTAAATTCTTCTTCTTCTTTTTTTGTCTTGCTGTCATCATCATCATTGCCCAATTACCTTCTGTTCATGTTACTGTTCATGTCGTAAGCACCACCGAGAGGAGTCATGCAGTGACGAGTTGAATCGGCAGGAAAAATCGGATCAGAGCCTTTTCATTTTTAAAATCAACACATCGATATTTGGCACCAGCGATAAATATACGTCAGGAAGAGGATATTCTGTCCAGCGCCTCGCTCACATATCATGTTAAACGTGACGACATCCTGATGGCAACAGAGAAGATTCTGGACATGTTCAGGACGCCGTTACGTTAAGCCTGTTTCTTTACTAATCAGCCTGTTTAACATTTGTAACTATTTTCTTTTTAGCTCTTTTGCTCCAAAGCAATTGCCCCAAGATGGATTCATGAAGTTTTTGTAATTGAAAAATAACAGATTATAAATGTTATAGAACACGATAAGAAAGGTACGGGGGCCAGTAGGTGCAAAAGCTCGGTGACAGATTAAACAGGGTACGTTAAAAAAAACGGGCAGCATATTCAGAAACGTAGTGAATTAAAGTTAGCTCGTTAGTTAAGTTAGCCACGCAGCTACCGCTACTGTTGTCTGGTGTGGGCCCGGAACTTCAGAACGCCAGGATATGGAACTTGTCAGGTCGGGGAGCTTGGTGGTGAAAATGTCATCAGCTCTTTTCAGACTGCTACTTTCGCAAAAGTGCCGTAACTAAGTTCAGCCGTCATCAGGTCTTTGTACTTTCAAATTGACTCTGCGACAGCGTAATATTGAAGGCGTAAATATCGCGGCTTGAAACGGCGGTCTGAATAGGGTTATGGTTTGATGAGTAATGATAATCTGTAGCCAAGAGATAAAACAGCAAGTTCAACCTGGACTCTGACCACAGTAATGGTGAAAGCTCGTCGGGTCAGGTTGTGACCGCAGGGGCAAAGGGAGGTGTTTGAGCCAGAGCTCGTTAGCCACACAGCTAGAGCTAGCTCCAGGCCGGACTCGCTTTAAATCTCCTCGTTGCTGTGAAGTCAGTCAGCTATGCAACTTTCCCTTCTAGCCCGGTCTCTCTTACTCGCACTGATGGTAAATTTGCAGCGTTTCTCTTTATGCAGTTGTTTCTGAATATGTGTGTTTTTGATGCAGGATGTTTCAGCCGTTGCATTTGAATTTGCAGCATTTCTGAATATGCTGCTCGTTTCAGTGGTTGCCGAGCCTTTGCACATTCCGGCCAAGGTCAAGAAAATGTGGTAGGATGTTTTCTTGCTAATGTCTTCACTTCAAACTTTTCATTGTATTTTCTGTTGATTATTTAAAGGCATCAAATGTTTCCTATATTTATTCCACGAACAAGTTGAGGAAACAGTGATGATGTCATTCATGGACCGGAGGTAAGCGCTGGAGTCCTTCGTTTAGTATCAGATCACTGATATAGTATGATAGTATGATGATAGTTTGACCATCATGTGTTTGTTTGCTCTGATGATGATGCGTCAGACTTCACGCCTCAGTCGCGTTGTACAGTTGTCACCAGCTGTCACAGGCTGCTCATTTGTGGTTGATGATTATAGTGATTGTCATCCATTACGTATCCCAGTGCAGGGAAAAAAGAGTCATTTAAAGTGTCTACGTGTCCTCATGTGGACTCCTCAGTTAACCACGACAGCACACAGGCTTTATTCTCCGTCACCCATTTGATGTTAGCGGTGGTCTTCTCTATCGCCTGCTCCACGGCCAACGAGGCGGAGCCAAAACCAACATGGACGTTGTCTTCTTTGAATTTCTTCAGCTGGAGAGAGAGACACAAAACCAAAGGCAGAATAAGTGAATTAGTTCTTTCTTTGTATCTGACTCTCCTCGGGGAGTCGCTGTGTGTATTTCAGGGTGGCGTTGGATGAATACCTCCTGCAGCTCAAAGTCTGTCGAGAACCTTCTTGTGATTCCGTTGACCAGACCAGCGAAGGAAAACGATCCTCTTCCATACCTAAAATAAAAAACTTCAGTGAATGAAAATGATCTTTTTTGGGGGAAACACCAAATCAATGTTGCTGTAAAAAGTATATATATATATTCATATATTCAGATGACTTTCAAAAGACTCAAATACGTTTTAAGTTAACTTGCTAGGGATGGGTTGAAGAAATGATCTTTACTAATGCCTTCCATACACTTGAAGACTTTGAGAGAAACTTTTAAGGGTCCCATATTATTCAAAATCCACTTCACCATGTTCCTCTAACACTAACATGTGTCTCTCTGTCTACAAACCCCCCAATGATGAGAACAAAGGGCAGTAACCCCTCCCCCAGGTGGGTGACACTCCCACAGCTAGGTGTTTGTTCTGTCCTCTGAGTCTGCCTTCTCACTGTAAACAATAGAGCATGGAGCGAGAAAGCCCGAGCCACCCGAGCCTTTCCAGAGAGGGGCGTGGTCAGACACAGCTCATTTACATTTAAAGCTACAGACACAGAAACAGCCTGTTCTGAGCAGGGCTGAAATAGAGGGGTTTATAGGCATGATCAAATACAGGATCAGAGTGGATTTAGAACAAGACACTTCACACACATGTTTAGAGGAGCTCTGAGACTTATTTACACTGAAGAGGAGGAGGATATGTGACCTTTAAGAAAACTTTTAAAAGACTAACATCCTATTGAGCCAGGGAGGTGACACGTTGTTGTTGTTTTTTGTCACTTTCTATTCACACACCTGTTTTATAAATTGCATATGCATTTAAATAACTCTGTATTAAAACAAATGGGCAATTTTATAAATTGCACACGTGCGTCTTGATTTAAAGAAATGAGCGTCACTGTGCAGATCTCCCTTCAAGCTGCTGTAAATTTCACATCACTCTCTTATCCATGCAGAGTAAAAAAAGCCATCTGATCAAAAGATTAGCTGAACACTTTAGCGGTGTTAATATCAATGTATGTATATTTAGGAGTTGAGCTCTTACTGCTGAAAAATGTAGCTCCATTTAGCTCTGACGAAGTTCCAGGCCAGCGGCATCCCCACAACGTTTCGAGCGACGGACTGGATGGTGGAGGTGGCGTCCTGCTTGCGGATCTTCGACGGGTCCAGAGTGTACTCCAGGTACCTGAATCCAGCAGAATATTCTGTTAATGAACATTTGAAGCTGCACGTGAAAATTTCTGACAGAGAAGAAGAAGCAGTTGAATTCAGTAAATGTTGAAGGGTAACCTTTGTGTCAGAACCGTGTGCGGCGCTACAGTACTCGACTCAGCTTTAATATTTAATTGAGAATTATATAATACCGGTACAAACCTGAAACTTTGCACATTTTCAAATCTAGAGCAACTTAGTTGGGTCAGTATTATATCTTTTTCATCAATCAGACATGCTGTTTGTACCACTGGAAATTTAAACGGACTCAGCTTTCTACAAAGTTTGATGAAAATACAGCCGCTAGTTTTTCTGTAATCTTGCAGACAATCAATCAAACGAAGCTCCTTGAGGCTACTCCCACATATCTGGATTGTACAGACACATACCTGTTCAACAGCCAAGGTGCTTTTGTGCAGGCCATGGCTGCACGTAGCCTGGCGGCTTCGGATGCCAAAGTGGCGTTCTTGAACATCTTCCAGGCAAAGTCCCATTCTTCCACTCCTCCGAAAGCGATGGCACTGCAGTAAACTGTGCTCTTCAAGTTGGGATGAATGCTGGTCAACACACAGCAGATCAGAGCGTGAAAACCAAACACACAGCGTCACTCCTCTCTTGCAAAGGTCTGAAAATGTCTAGTTACAGCTAACATTTGTGTGGAAGTTTAAAGTATTTTGTAGGTATGTATTGTTTTCTAACACCGTGTCCTAACAGCCGGGGGCGTGTGGTGCTTTTATTTTGAAGTTGGACAAACTGAAGTGTGGTGCTTTTATTTTGAAGGTGGACAAACTGAAGTGTGGTGCTTTTATTTTGAAGGTGGACAAACTGAAGTGTGGTGCTTTTATTTTGAAGGTAGAAAAACTGAAGTGTGGTGCTTTTATTTTGAAGGTGGACAAACTGAAGTGTGGTGCTTTTATTTTGAAGGAGGACAAACCGAAGTGAGAAGCTTTGTATTGACGAGCTGTTGACTCAAATCACAACACTCAGAGGCTCGTCAATAAATGTAAAGTTTTTCTCTGAGTTGACACAGGTCAAAGGTCAACATTTCAATCATGATGTGGATATTATTAATGCCAACTGTCTCCACTGAGTGTCAGTGCCATGTAGAGCACCTCCCTTCCTCCTTCATCCTTCCTTGTCACTCTACCCGAGCGACAGAGATGAAAATGGAAACAGGTTGCTGGTTTCAAACGGTGCGCCGCTTCACATCACGTTGCTCGGTCATGCACATCTCATGCTGTTAGGACACGCTGTAATGCTTTGTTACTCACGGGTTGTTTTGTGGATTCTCCATCCACTGTCGGTACCAGCCTTTAATCAGCTCTCTGCAGCCCTCCACGTTTGTATTGCACGCTATTCCAATAGCGTTTATCTGATTATACCTGAAGAACACAGGGCGGTTTGAGAAAGCTGGTTATATATAAATGTATTTTATTCACTCGTTGAGTCACTTTTTGCCTCGTCGGGTGTTTAACGTCTTACTGGTCGGTGTGTCCTGCAGGAACTTTGGTCCAGTTGTCTGTGATCTTCTTGAAGTGATCGAAAAGTGGTTGGATTTGTTTCTTGAGGTAAGCCTGAAAGTGAAATATATCTGCCATGACTCGTATGTCCGCTCATTGTACACATGACATATCATAGTATTGGACGTATGAGCATGAGTGGTGAAGAAGTATGAACCTGTAATGCTCCGTAAACCTCGGTGCGGTCAAACATGAGGACGTAGTAGTCGAGGTTTCTCAGAGCCGACTCCCAGGGGATGTAGTCTCTTTCCTTGGACAGGTATCTGGTCGTTCTCAGGGCCAGTGTTGTGTTGATTATTTTGGCTCTACACAAAGAGAATACATCTTTTGGATTTTTTGCAGACATGAATGAACGATGTCTGAAGTCCTTTAGACACGTGTTGTTGTTTTTACCTTGCTAGGTTGAATGCGTCATCGATGATCTGAGCTCTATTGTTGATTGATAAAGCCTGAAAGTAATGAAACAAACACAAACATGTTCTTAAATGGACACACAGACAACCAAGGCCGATAGTTGAAGCAAAAGAGGACAACAGAAAAAAAACCCAATATTCTCCTCAAACCCGTCTGCTTCCTCTGAAGTGTCAGATGAAAAAACAAAATGCTGAAACCTTCAATGTTCAAGATAACAAGAGTTACGGAAGCGAATCAATACAAAAAACTGTTTCAGAAATTGTGTTCAATATCTAATGCATCTTTGAAAAGCTTTAAAGTTCACCTATTCTGCTGATCCCCATTTTAAAGGTCACACATTATGCTAAATCCTCTTCACCATGTTTCTCTAACACTAACATGTGTCTCTAATCTGTCTACAAACCCCCCAATGATGAGAAAAGTCCATCCTCTCCTTCTTTTGCCTGCTCCACTTTTCAGAAAATGTGTGCTCAAACAGGCCGTTTGGAGATTTTCCCTTCATGACATCACAAAGGGCAGTAACCCCTCCCCCAGGTGGGTGACACTCCCACAGCTAGGTGTTTGTTCTGCCCTCTGAGTCTGCCTTCTCACTGTAAACAATAGGGCATGGAGCGAGAAAGCCCGAGCCACCCAAGCCCTTCCAGAGAGGGGCGTGGTCAGACACAGCTCATTTACATTTAAAGCTACAGACACAGAAACAGCCTGTTCTGAGCAGGGCTGAAATAGAGGGGTTTATAGGCATGATCAAATACAGGATCAGAGTGGATTTAGAACAAGACACTTCACACACATGTTTTGGGGAGCTCTGAGACTTATTTACACTGAAGAGGAGGAGAATATGTGACCTTTAAAACTCTCATATAGTGTTACAATGATGGATGTTCAAACTAAGCGTGGGCAAAGTTTCAGATCATGAGGTAAACAAACGTTGGAGTAATCCCAGGATAAGTCTGCAGAGGGCGCTAAATGTCTTGTCCTGAAAATCACGGCATAGTTCCCCGATATGAAACCAAGAATTTCCCCAGACGGCTTCAAGCCTCTACGTAAGCCGCTGAAACCTCTTACATAGACTCTCGTCTCCCAGCACTGGAGAGCAGCCCTCCCCTGGCAGCCTGGCAGCCCTGCAGCGTTCTGCCCCAGAGGAAGGCTTACATAGAGCTGGCCAATTGGAAGACAATGGGCATGTGGGGATGGGGGGAATGGAAAAATAACAGGTGAATACTCTGTGACTCACCTGATGATCGGTGTTGAGCAGAGAGAAAAGACGATCCCAGTTCTCGAGATCATAGTTCACCCTGAAGAACCCGGAAACGTTGGTGTTCAACAGAACCCAGTCCTTTCCTGATACTCTCATCTCGACGTGGGTGTCTGACGAGGAAACACATTTTAAAACGTTGAGCACAGTTCTCAGTAAATGATGATCCTATATAGAAGATCAGGAGTGCTTCTTAAACCGTACCTGTCTCTTTAAGGAGCCAGTACTGTTGTTGCTCCACACCTGTCTTCATCCATTTGATGGGGACAAACCACGTGTAACTTAAGACAGAAACAGAGATCAAAACTTGAACATGTTGGTTTTTTCCTTCCTTAGTGTCATGGCTCTCAGGATAGCATCGTGGGACTGTTGACTAGTGGACTGATTGTTATAAAAGTTGGAGCAGCATTCGTGGTACTGAGAGGATGAACTCAGTCGACCTTTGCTGATCTTCAACTTCTCTGCTTGACAATCAAGAAGTTTACATTTGTGTATTTAAGGATTTATTTTACCAAGTCGTCATCTATTCTGGGCCATGTATGGTATTGTAACATGAGTCACCCTACGATTCTTACTGCCAATTTCAACATAGTCTGTGCGCACTGCGTTCTGTAAGCGCCAGTCGGACGGCGCTCACCCTGCCTGACTGGCTCTACAGGATCACATGAGAACTACAAGATCATAGGAGGACTACAAGATCACAAGAGAACTACAAGATCACAGGAGGACTACAAGATCACAAGAGAACTACAAGATCACAAGAGAACTACAAGATCATAGGAGGACTACAAGATCACAAGAGAACTACAAGATCACAAGAGAACTACAAGATCATAGGAGGACTACAAGATCACAAGAGAACTACAAGATCATAGGAGGACTACAAGATCACAAGAGAACTACAAGATCACAGGAGAACTACAGGATCACTTAAGAACTACAAGATCACGGGAGAACTACAAGATCACAGGAGAACTACAGGATCACTTAAGAACTACAAGATCACGGGAGAACTACAAGATCACAGGAGAACTACAAGATCACATGAGAACTACAAGATCACAGGAGAACTACAAGAATAAAGAGAACATTTCTGAGGATGATTTGTTGTTCATTCGACGGCATGTTGATGAAGTGATGGAGTCTGTATATTGTGTTTTATTTTGAAACTGACTGGACACTATGTGCGTTTCCTTGTCTGACTTTTTTTTAATATACTTTATTGATCCCCGAGGGGAAATTCGGATTTTACACTCTGTTATTGAGAGACTTGCTTCTCACACACAGTCCTGAATCACACACATGCACATACACGACCTGTGGACATGCATTAATGGAGAGATGTCAGAGTGCGGGGGAAGCCCACAGGAGGCACCCCTGAGCGCCCCTGGTGGGGGTTATGTGCCTTGCTCAAGGGCACCTCGGCAGTGCTCGAGAGGTCAACTTCCATATTTTGGTCCTCATCGGGACTTGAACCAGCGACCCTCCGGTTCCCAACCCAAGTCCCTACGGACTGAGCTACTGCCGCCCCAAAGGAGTGGAGATGCCGGAGATTGAATCTGGGGCCTCATACACGCAACGCATGACTTCCTGTCCGGGTCGATCTTTTGTGTTCAGTTCAACGCGTGCTTGCAGCATGCTACCACAAAAATGTGTGAGTGTATTTGACCCATAGCAGAGCGTTGTGGCGCTGCTGGCACGCTCCGGAGAAGGACCGCAGCACTAGATGTGGAAACAGGAGCATTGAGTAGAGTGGCAGGGAACGGCGGCCTAGCGCACACCGCTAATGGACCGTGGCACGCAAGGATTATGTGGAAATTGGCAGTTATAAAATGCTTAAATGTAAATAAAAACCTTAATGACAAAGCTATAAGGCTCTTGTGGATAATCATTTTTAGGGCTGTAAGTGTGAAACACAAACATGTCTTCTTACGACCAGCTGTGATTCCAAAAACATAACGTTTATGTTTGTGCTTCGGTCAGTGTTGTTCGATTGAGATTTATCTACATGAAGGGATACATCTTCTTGGTTACTGAATAAAGTGAATTTACAGGTGAAGTAAAAGTGATTCCTACTTGAACTGAGAGGGCCTGTCCACCACAGAGTCTGGATCCAGCAGGAAGTGTTTCTGGGTGATGCGTCCTGTCCGGGTGTCGAGAGTGACCACCGGGAAGCCCATCTGAAGAGTCCAGCGGTTCATGATGTCGTGGACAGTGTGAGGAATGTGCACACCTGATGTGTTTTCAACAGCCTGATAACAAAAACACACACTCTTACTGAAGCACACTGTCAGGGGAAATCATGCACAACAACATGTCTGACTGAGAGGGTCATGAAGTGCACACACCTGCTGGAGATGATCCCACAAGTCGGTGTACACTGTGTTGCTGAAGGCGAACGTGTTCAGGTAAGACTGAGAGGAGAAAGCATTTATAAGCCATCAATCAAAACATTGCATTTACTGTAATCAAGATGTTAATACTGCAGGGGCAGATCCAGGGGGTGGCAACGGTATTCTTGAAATCTAATTGGCTGCAACAAAAAACGCACATGCCGTGTCAATACAATTGCAGACATGCCCACAGCTGCAGTACTAATTAAGAGATGACACCTTATAAACGGGTTAATACTCACACTGAGTCCTCTCGCAAACACGGGCTCGGTGAGAAACTCGGATAACATCCTGAGCACCGCGGCTCCCTGAAAGAAACCAACAGTGGTTTGTTTGTTTGAATTCGTCATAACAGCGAAGGATTTCATCTTCTATCCAAAGAAAGATGTTTCCATAAGACTTCAGAGACAAATGACAGGGACATAAAAAGTGTTTCTGATTTATTGTATGTTTGCTCTGAATGTTAATAAAAGAGGATGTACCAGGTAATACAGCCTGAAGATGGTCAACAATAAACTAAAAATGGTTGACACAGGCTGAGATTACACACAGGTGTTATTTAAATGACCAGTTTTAAAGGTCATATATTCTGCAAAATCCACTTCCCCATGTTTCTCTAACTCTAATATGTGTCTCTAGTCCGTCTATAAACCCCCCAATGATGAGAAAAGTCCATCCTCTCCGTCTTTTGCCTGCTTCACTTTTCAGAAAATGTGTGCTCAAACAGGCCGTTTGGAGATTTTCCCTTCATGACATCACAAAGGGCAGTAACCCCTCCCCCAGGTGGGTGACACTCCCACAGCTAGGTGTTTGTTCTGCCCTCTGAGTCTGCCTTCTCACCGTAAACAATAGGGCATGGAGCGAGAAAGCCCGAGCCACCCGAGCCTTTCCAGAGAGGGGCGTGGTCAGACACAGCTCATTTACATTTAAAGCTACAGACACAGAAACAGCCTGTTCTGAGCAGGGCTGAAATAGAGGGGTTTATAGGCATGATCAAATACAGGATCAGAGTGGATTTAGAACAAGACACTTCACACACATGTTTAGAGGAGCTCTGAGACTTATTTACACTGAAGAGGAGGAGGATATGTGACCTTTAAGGCTCCTTTAGGATTTTGATATTTGTGTTCATTTGAATCCCCGTTGACAAAGCAGTACATTCATAGGTGAAAACATCGTCCTGCTGTCTGTTAACTGTCAAACATATCTCACTGTGAATCTTTGCCGTGAGTAGTGCAATACCAGCTGCTGTTAACCACCTTGTCTGACACTGAAACAGGTGAATAAATTCACTCTATAGAAGACGTACGTCTTCTTCCTAACGGTCCTTTTAGCTTATGTAGGTCATTTGATGCACCTGCATTTCCTACAAAACTTTTAAGAAGTGTAACATTGCCTGTGTGTCTGTCTGAGTTCCTGCATCATAGGACAGTGTCAGAGCAGACCTTGCTGTAGGAGATGGTGTTGAACATCTCGCTGATCTGTGCTGGGTCGTTGACCTCGTCCTCTCTGCGTGTAAGCGGGTGAGACGAGGCGAGGGCGTCCACACCAAACACCTTGTGCACGTCATAAAGAATGATCTGGTCTTTCTGCAGCAGAGGAGAGATAAGGATTATGGAGAGGCCTTTCTTTTAGAGGTGACTGAGGCCTCGCTGTCTGTGCAGATCCACATGCGGTTCTTACAATGTTCCAGGTGGGCTCAGCGTGGTCGGCCCCGAGGTACTCCACGTATGATGCAAAGCCCTCGTTCAACCACAAGTCGTTCCACCACTGCACAGTCACCAAGTTTCCAAACCACTAAAACACAAGAGATGAAATAAAGAGTTGAGCTTCGGAACGTTTCCAGGGGACTAATTCTTCCAGGAACAATGCTGACAGAGTCTAACAGTGAGCTGAGAGTTTTAGCAAACGCTGCAGCTGAAGTTCAACTCCAACTTTTCTAAAAAAACAAAACAGAACAAGCAGGAACTTCAGAAAACTCCCAACCACAGAATTTCACGTGAGTTTATGATGTCAGGCTTCAATAAGTCATCGTAAATGGAGCGTGGTTAAGTTGTCCCCATGTGATGATCTGTCATCTGCTTCGAGGGAGGGAGGTTAGAGTCTAAATTTACCTTTCAAAACAAGATTGTGTTGTTCCTAAGAAGTATGACCAAGCTGAGGGTCAGTCATTCAACCCACGACTTGATTTTGAAGATGTTATGCATCATTTTAAAGCTCTACATGACCAGGTCCCTACTTTTTTGAAGAAGAACCATGTAGGGGTCTGGACGTCCTCTGAGATCAGCTGGTTTTCTGGTAGTAATCAGATCCAGACTGGTGACTAACAGCTATTACAGTTTTTCTCAAACATTAAGACACATTTCCAGAAACTGTGGCTCCATTTCTTAAAAAAACATGTTCTCTTTTCTCTGAACTGATTCCTCCCACAAAAACTGTTCACACAGATGATATATGTTTATGTCATACATTAAATAAACACTGATGTGAACAATTCAAACATCCATTTTCTTCTTCTTATCCGAGGTCTGGTCGCGGTGGCAGCAGGTGAAGCTGCTCAACCAAGACGTCCCTCTCCCCAGCAACGTTTTCCAGCTCTTATTGAGGGTTCTGAGGTGTTCGCAGGCCAGACGGGATATATAATCCCTCCAGCAGATTCTGGGTCTACCCCAGGGTCTCCTCCCAGTTGGGCGTGCACGGAAAACCTCTAAAGGTAGGCGCCCAGGAAGCAGACGCCCGAACCACCCCAACTGTCAAGCGGCTCTACTTTGAGCTCCCCCCGAGCGTCTGAGCTCCTCACCCTCTCTCTAAGGCTGAGTCCAGACACCCTCCAGAGGAAACTCATTTCAGCCGCTTGTATCCGCAATCGTATTCTTTAGTTCACGACCCAAAGCTCATGACCACAGGTGAGGGTTAGTACGGAGATCGACAGGTAAATCGAGAGCTTTGCATGCTAGGCCGGGTGGCAGATGTAGGCGTGGCCTGGGCATGCTTATCCCTGGCAGTGCAGACTGGTTCTCATTCAAACACGACCATCAGAAGTGTTCATGTACTGTACGTTTTGGCTTCATGAGGACATGTGACATATTCAAATGTATACAAATGTGTGCAGTAGCAGTAACACCTGTGTACGTCACCTGAGGCCTCTTTTATACTCTGACACACGATTGAAGTGTTCTTCCAGTTTGCACAGAAGCTGAATGATGTACAGTGAGCGTGTTGTTGAACGGGGGTTCCATTCTGCGAGAACAACCTGCTAACTATACATTTTCTCTTACTCATAACCAGAAGTGATGGCAGTGTTTGGCCTACCATGTGGGCGAGCTCATGAGAGATCACAGTTGTAACTCTCTCTTTGTTTCCAGTGGAGGACATGACAGGGTCGTAGAGGAGAGCCGTCTCCCTGTATGTGACCAGACCCCAGTTCTCCATCGCCCCCGCATTGAAGTCAGGCAGAGCGATCTGATCTGAGGAGGACAAGAACATCCGAAAACGAGTCAGAAATTAGAACTCTGTTTTAAAAAATGAAAATACTGAACAACTACAGCCTTAGCAGTGTGCAGGTCTCCTTAAAGGACCAATCAGTGAGATGAATAGATAGAAGAAGAAGAAGAAGATCTCTTTCACTGGTCCCTCGAGGGGAAATCACTTTTACACAGTTATTGAAACATGCTGCACACACACGGGCTGACATACACACACGCACAAACAGGATCCTGTGGAGATGCACTGATGGAGAGATGTCAGAGCGCCAGAGCACCCGAGCAGTTCGGGATTCGATGCCTTGCTTTAGGCCACCTCATCAGTGCTCAGGAACTGAATTGGCACCTCTTCAGCTACCAGACCAATTTCAAAACTTGGTCCGGGCTGGGACTTGAACCGGCGACTGCCTGATGTGTGTGTATGACAGTAGTGTTAAAGCACTTAGAGAGGTTTGGAGACTAGAAAAGTGCTGTTCAACTCAAAGCACATCGCTGCACGAGTTCAGTCTCACAGAGCAGCAAGCAGCTGTTGTGTTCGTAATAAAAAGCCTCAGACATACAGGAAAAACTGTCCTACAGGAAAATGTGCAAACACAGCAAACGATGAACAAGGTTACTGAATGATGGGAGATAAAGGAAATCCTCAAAACATTTCCTTCCCCACAGGAAAAGGTTTAACCGAGCGTGCTGACACATAGCTGACCCACCTGACTTGGAGAGCGGATACGCTGCATTGTAGTACTGCTCATAAAACTGAAGAATCGGCCCCGTGACATTGAGAGCGTATTCACCCTGCCCGTCATTAATGGCTTTTCTTCTGGCCCAGATTCGGACCTGCAAAGAAATGGAAAGTTTAACCCCCCTTAAAATAATCTTTGTGCTCAGATTTAGACTGAATTCTGGATCAGGAATATAATCGTGAAATTAAATGATGTAAAATAAATAACGTGGAAATGTTAAACAAGTGAAGAAACGTCTGGAAAGACGCGGACATCATGGACGGTCTGTTCCTCAGCGAGATCTGGAGGTCAGATTGAACTATCCATTGATTCCAGGTGTCCAGATCACACGTACAGGTTGCATCCCGCTGCTGGTCGTACTTCTGTCCACGCTTTTCTTTTGCAGTTGTTGTAGTCACGACTTCCTTCAGACCCTTTCATGACGTAATCGTCAAGATTTGAAATCCTAAATATCAAACATGTTTGATATAAATCAGGGCTGCTAATATGCTTTCTGAGCAGATCGGGGATGTTAAGATTGGGTCTTTACACGACTCACACTACAAAATAATTTGGGCAGATTATCGGTTTCGAGCAGCCTCGAGTCAGGGAACAGTGCCGCAATTGTCGGGAAGGAAACGAAGTCTGAGCCAGGCTTAACTCTTTTTAAAGTAATCTCTGTCTTCAGATTTAGACTTCAGGAACATAATCGTAAGATAAAACATGATGTAAAATGAAGAACAGGGAAATGGCGTTTGAAACAACAAAGTCTGATGCTTTAATTATAATGTTTGTCTTAATCAATACGTGTAAAAGCGGAGAGGAACAAACTGGTCAAAGAAAGCATGAAGAAGCAGCTTCATGCGCGAAGACCGTTATGGTTGAGCACCGGTAGCCTAATTTAGGCGTCATCACCCCTGCCTACTTCCTGTTCTCACATCAGCTCACCACAACTTCACGCTAATAATTTACTAGACAGCTGGCAGGAAAATTCTGGGTAAAGTTGGAGTGAAAAATTCAGCACATAAGAAGCTCCCCCTGAAACTTTCAGGAGTTTTTTTTGATGCATGTGTAAAAAACTGGAAGATGATATAAGATCTGGTCCTGGTCTTTATTAACGGTGGTTTTCTGTCCTGCTTTTGGTCTTTGGTCAGAATTCATCAGCACGCCGACCACATGCATAAAGCAAACACATGCATGTTTCTTACCAACAGATTGTTGTTCTGTGTTGACTGAATGCTCAGGAAGTCACAGACGATAAAGGCCAGCAGGTATGTTGACATTCTTCTTGTGGGCTCGAATGTTGTCGTTCTAACCGGCACGCCTTCAACGACGGCGTCTTCAGTGGCTGATCAGAGGGAGGAACATATACACTCTGTTAGCATTAACAACATGTAGTTGATGATTTTCTTATCACATGTCCAAGTTAATCATTATTTACAATGAACCTGACTCCCTTAAGACACAAATATTGATGTTGTTTTTACAAATCCAGAGCCGACCTGTCTCACAACTCGCTCTAACCCCCATTAAAGGAAGAATTTGCGGCATGTTACACATCAATAAATCAGAAATCCAGTCTATCCTGTGTAAATGTCTCTCTGAGTCATGACTGTCTACAATGAGGGAGAAGCTCGAGTCCCGCTGGCTGTGTTGTTGTCAGAGCCGAGTTTACATGGACGGGACGGCCGGCTCCTCCCCTTGTGTATAAAAGCTGTTTTAGTCAAGGACTAGAGAGAAGAAGAAGAACATACTCACTGATTATTTGGATGTCACGTAAGAGTTTTTAGATCACGCTCATTCTGTGTCAGTTTACATGCAATATGAAGCTACGAGCTAACTAAAGAGCGCTAACATTAGCATGCTAACACAACAATGCAGGACACAGGTGATTGCAGCTCGAGCAAAGGACAACTTTGTCCACCGCTTGCGCCTAATTGTGATTAATTATGGTGCGTTCTAATTAATAACGCCTTCGTGTGAATGCGAGTGGAGAGTGGTTGGAGGTGTGTCTCTGGAGGAGGGCGGAGGCTTCAGTATGGAGGAGGTGTCTCCAAACAGCAGTTTCATTTGGTTTAATGCTGGAGCTCAAGGGCGACATCTACTGGATCAAAAGGTGGCACATTCATCCTTTAAAGTTCTTACATTTTTACAGTCTTTGTTCCCTCGGAGAGATACGCAGCAGAAGAAACTTGACAGAGCTGAATGTCTATGTTTCTAAAACAAACCTATTTCCCTGCCGTTGGACAGAGCCACCATGTCTCGCTCGTGGATGATGGACACATTGAAGACGGCCTTCATGGCCGGCTCATCGAAGCAAGGGAAGGCTTTCCTGGCGTACGTCGCTTGCATCTGCGAAGTCGCGACCACTCTGCAAAATGTTCAAATGCAACTTTAAAGGACAGTTACATCTTTTAAAGAACGAGGCACTTGTTAATCGTAATGCAAGAGGAGATGAGGGTGAGTTCGGCCCCTTTATTGAGAAACAGGTCGGAGTGCTGGCACAGAATCTACAGGCGATACACTGCTGCAGACGGCGTCAGTTTAAACACTTCATTTGGCTAATTTTAAGAAAAACTGACAAGTTGATGTAAGTGTATCCTAGATTAAGACATTTTTCAGTGCGTTTAGCAATACTTGTATATAGCTGTGGCTCAGTGGTAGAGTCGGTCGTCTCCTAACTGGAAGGTCAGGGGTTTGATCCCCAGCTCCTGCAGCCATATGTCAGATGTGTCCTTGGGCAAGACACTTAACCCAAAGTTGCTCCCGCTGCTTCGTCAGCGGCGTATGAATGTGAATGAATGGATGAGTTAATCCTGATGGACTCTTTACTCAGCAGCCTCTACCATCAGTGTGTGAATGTGTATGAATAGATGAGTTAATACTGATGGACTCTTTACTCAGCGGCCTCTACCATCAGTGTGTGAATGTGTATGAATGGATGAGTTAATACTGATGGACTCTTTACTCAGCAGCCTCTACCATCAGTGAGTGAATGTGTATGAATGGATGAGTTAATACTGATGGACTCTTTACTCAGCAGCCTCTACCATCAGTGAGTGAATGTGTATGAATGGATGAGTTAATACTGATGGTCTCTTTACTCAGCAGCCTCCAGTGTGTGAATGTGTAGGTGTGACCTGCGGTGTAAAAGTGCTTTGAGTAGTCAGGAGACTAGAAGAGAAAGATACAAGCTTAAGTCCATTTACCCATTTACCAAACACATGTTCCTCGTGTCCTCCTCTGCAGCGATTGTAATGCTTAGATACCGTGCCAGCACTCCAGCCAGTTTCTTCTGCAAACCATGATTTGCTGTGGCTAAGACACTTACTATTAACAAGATCCTCATATAGCCCAACAATCCTTTCAAAATAAAACAGACATCTTTGAAGGGAAAATCCCCAAAGTCCTGCCAAGTTGAACAATGTAGCAGGAAATCAATAACCACTCTCAAGAGCAATAGGATGATGCCCCGTAATGCTTACTTCTTCACCCCGTCCTCAGTGTATTCGCTCCTGTAAAAGCCTTCAAGATCATCTGCCAGCTCTCCCAGAAACTCAGTGTGAAGGGAATATGTCGCTCCAACAGCTAGTGTCCTTTGCAGTTGTAGAACCAGATACTCCGTCTTCGGGACGAGCCAGGACTTCAGTACAGCGGGCGCGGTGGCCTCAGAAATGCTGGTTAGCTTAGCTAGTTGCCCATTGAAGTCAGTGAGGTTGAGCTTGTTGGAGTGGATGATGATGAGGTCTGTTTCCTTCACACATCTGAACTGCACGGCAGAACGTCCAGTGAAGATGTACAGGCCGTTTTCGTTGGGCGTCAGTTGGGGCCACAGGGTCACGTCGTAGGACTCGGGAATGAGGGAGTGTGGCAGTCTGTAGCGGTCCCAGGGCTCCTTTGGAGTGGAGGAAGTGGTGGGAGGTGTAGGAATGCTGGTGCTGTCTGCTGCCCCACCACCAGACGTGTCTCGATTCTTGGCCTTCTCCTTGTCATAGGCGATGGACAGAGCTAAAATTGTAACCAGAGCAACGGCCGCCAATGCCAGCAACCCCAGGCCCACATTTTTACTGATGTAGTAGACTTTCCCCATGTTAGTTTCGGACGCTCAGAGGAGGACTCTGGGTGGGTCTCAGTCTGTGTTTGTCCAGCTCTGCAGATCTCTTCCCTCCTCAGTTAATTGTTGAGCTATTAACATGGCAACAAAGACATCTTCATAACACCTGAGGAGAAAAGGAAGACAAACTGTAGTTATTTAATCTGTAAGCAGAGTACACAATTTAAAGGATGTTAAAAGTAGCAATACCGTTTCTTTGTAGATGTGCTGCAGAATTATCTCATTTTTAAGCCAATGAATCATTAATAAACATCACCAGCCTCCTCACCTGCTCTTCATACAGCCAAGCAAATTCAGTCACAACTTCTCCCTACTCCCCCTGAATTCACTCAGACACCTGTAGCTCAAAAACCTCCTTATTGATCTGATTCTGGCGTAAGTAAAATCCCTCATTTCAGCCTCTGCCTGAAACGCTTCATTTCAGGTGCTGTCTCTTTAGCTGTCTCTTTAAGGCCCCCCCCCTCCCTACGTGCCCACTCTCCTCTGATTGGCCAGCTCTCTCTTCCAGGAGGCCGAACACTGCAGGGCTGCCAGGGGAGGACCAGTGTTGCCAAGTCCGCTTGTTCTAAGCGACTTTGGGCTTGTTTTTCTGTAAAGTCGCTTGCAAATATCGTCAGTCGCGGGTTGCGGGTTTTTGGGCTTGTTCTCTAAAGTGTAGTTGCTTATTTGGGCTTGCTTTGCTTCCTGTATGAACTCCTACTGATTCTCTCCCAGCTCTCCACAATAAAGCGAAACAAGAACGCGATAGTTAGTTTGTCCTTTTCCAGGATCTGTCTAGTGTCTACAACCCCGTTTCCTTGGTTACCACGCGCGCCGATCCCGCACACACACACACACACACACACGCACAACTCCACCTGACAGAGCGACAGAGCGACAATGCCGAAGGAATAAGTAGGCAAATATGGAAAAAGATATAATAAAGAGTGGGAGAAAGAGACGAACTAGATTGGCTCAGTTTTGAACCAGAGAGCTAACGTTTGCTAGCAAGATTTAAAATCAATAACTTTGTGTACTATTAACAAACAGTAAATATAATTTGATCGTGTGTTTAACAACAATATAGCTAGCTATCCAGCCATGCCACTCTCCCCAAAACAAAATCAAGATTTTCACGAACATGTGTAGGCTGTCAGCCGCATCCAGGGCATTAATTCCTGTGAGAATTCAGCAAGTTGGTGGATAACAACGCCTGAAAACGGAGAGGAGGGGAAGAAACCTTTTGACTGCAGCTTGAGAGCAGAGATGACTAGGAGTGAAAATGTAGCTTACATTTCGACTTAATTTATGCTTCTATGCATAACGGCAAAAAATGATTGTTAAGTAGCCTACACATGTTCGTGAAAATCTTGATTTTGATTTGGGCATGGCTGGGTAGATCTATTAGAAGAGCCAAGTCGCTTGTTTTGGGCTTATTTCCAAAGACCTGGTTGATGTTTCTCTCACGAGATCTGGCAACACTGGGGAAGACTACTCTCCAGTGCTGGGAGATGAGAGTCTATGAGAGAGGTTACACCAGTTTACGTAGAAGCTTGAAGCCGTCTGATTAAATTCTTGGTTACATATCAGATTTGCAGAATAAGCCGTTTAGCTGCCGGGGTGGGCGTGTCCAACAACTTTGCTCCATGCTTTGCTCTGATTCGTCGGCAGAACCTGATGTCAGGCCAAGTCTCACCAAGTTCTCGTAACGTCTCGTTCAGAGCAGCAGGACACCACGTACGGGGATTATGCCAACAACTGTTAAAGTTGTGTTAACAGATAAAGAATGCCAGATAAACTTCACATAGTTTGCATAGTTAGTGGGGAACTAATGAGTCACTAACTACTCGTTAACCATTAGTTAATGGGTTGATAGTGAGTTACTTCTCATCCAATTCTATTGAGTACCTAATAACAACTTAATAGAGAATGAAGTGGAGCGTCTTACTGAGAAGTTACTATGCAGAATGTTGTTTACCATATCTACCCACTAACTAATGCTTAACTAGTAGTTAGTTACTCATTCCCCAGCAACTATGCAAAACATGTGCACCATAGGGCGCTCTCACACTAGGCAATCTGTACCGTGCTTCACCCTCAAAGTCCATTTCATGCTCTGATCTGTGCTCGTGCTCGGTACACTTCCTCGGCCCTGGCACGCTTGGAAGAGGTGTGCTTCGGCACGGTACAGTTCATGCACGAGCACAAGCACGGGTACCCAACGTGGACAGCCTTCATCATGGAGAAACCCCGTAGTGTTCTGTCTGTATCTAACTAACATGACTCACAATAAGACACAAAGTCAGTAAAGTTGTCATGTTCTCTGTGTTGTTCTGCCTGTGTTGTAAACTGAGCACGCTTCATGATCACGTAAAGCCATGCATGTGTTGTATCAGACGTTATGTACAAGAGGTAACTGTGCTCAGGCAGGTTAGTCCTGGAGCAGTGTGAGTGCAGGCCAGCAGGGGAATGGGGAGGGCGGGGAAATCGTGCTTCAGCACTGTATGGGACAACTGGGCCTAGTGTGAGTGCGCCCTTAAAGTAAAGTGTTACCCATAAAGCAATGAGAGTCATTAGAAAACAATAACTGTACCAAAGTTGACCAGTGACATAATTCAGATGGCCTTAGTGGCTGATTTACGGTTTCCTCCTTCTATGAATCATTCACTTTATCAGTGTCTGCACAGGATTCAGCTGCAGAGATTCTGACACGATACATAACAAACTCTGAGCACACTTTGTCACGTTTTCCATTTGAAGAGCAAAGTCCTGCCCAGAAGGTTTCTCCCTCTCTCTTTCCTTCCTATTGGTAGCATGTACAGATGTTTCCTTATACATGTGAGAAACATCCGGAGTCCTTAGTCAAATGTGTTCAACTGTTGATAAAAAAATTTAGAGAAAGCTAAATATTTGTTCAAACATATCGATACTGACACTGTCGGGCATATTTAACCTTTTCAATGCTCTCATTTTCTTATTAATCTAATTTGGAAGTTATCGTGTTGTTGTTGGGAGTCTGTGGGGTAAAGTTCACACCGCGACTTGGACTTTAACTTAAGTTGGGTTCTTCCAAACTGTTGACATGTGAGCCATCTCTATGATAAATTAGCAAAATCTGCTACGCCCCTCTCTGGAAGGGCTTGGGTGGCTCGGGCTTTCTCGCTCCATGCCCTATTGTTTACGGTGAGAAGGCAGACTCAGAGGGCAGAACAAACACCTAGCTGTGGGAGTGTCACCCACCTGGGGGAGGGGTTACTGCCCTTTGTGATGTCATGAAGGGAAAATCTCCAAACGGCCTGTTTGAGCACACATTTTCTGAAAAGTGGAGCAGGTAGAAGACGGAGAGGATGGACTTTTCTCATCATTGGGGGGTTTGTAGACAGACTAGAGACACATATTAGAGTTAGAGGAACATGGTGAAGAGGATTTAGCAGAATGTGACCTTTAAATATTTGAAGCCCCTGTGAGGAGCTCATGTTGAAGGGAGTATGTACACTGTGAACGTTATCACAGATAAAAGCCTGCTTAACACTTTCCTGTTAATGATTAAGGACACTTACAATGGATGTGATATGATATGGAGAGACTACAGATAAGAATTGCTTCATTTAGAAACACGTTTGCCTCAGCTGACTGAAGCCTTACACCGAGACTTTAACAATCTTTGTGACATTTGCATTGTAACATGCTGTAGTGCACAGCATGGATTGAAGGGTGTTTTCTCATCAGGCACGATTGTTTCGTACCATCCGAGCACGATTGCTCTGACCCCCTTCCTACGTCCACATCTACCGTGCAGCTCAGCGGATTAAACGGGCTCAGGCCCGGTACCTGAGTACAGTATGTTTGTGTTCACACTGACCAAATGAACCAGACTTTGGGGTCAAGTGTACTTGGATCAGGACCAGGGTCCCCAGTCCCTAGTGTGAAACCACCCGTAGACTATGTTGAACTTTAATTGAAAATAATACAGGGCTGTGATAACATTAACATTTTAATCGCATGTTTGAAATTCCACTATGTTTGTTCTGTCTTTAGTTGAGAGGACTTTACTTTCTGTGTCCTTTTATTTTGAAATAAAGTAAGGCCCTTCTGGTAGATGAAGGTTAGGACATGACGTTACGCACAGAAACAGGAAGTGGTTAGGGATCCCAAACTGACTGAATTTAATCCAAATAGGGGAGAAGCTCTGATGATGAAAATATCAATGAGTCCTCCATGCAGTGAAAAGAAACAATCGTTCACAGTGACTGCTGTCTGAACTCGGTGCCCAACAGGTAGAGAACATCTGGAAATGATGATCTGAATCTGATTAAACTCTGCACACACACGACCACACAGACACGCTCTCACTCCGCTGTGCCTGTCGTATAAGAGAAACATCTGGAGGTCGGGGTAGTGCTGTATGCTCTGTGTACAACAACAACAACAACAAGTATTTATTTACCTCCACTGGCGTATCCACTTCAAACTCTTCATCCTCACCTTCAAAGCCCTCCATAACGCAATGTAAATGAGCTGTGTCTGACCACGCCCCTCTCTGGAAGGGCGTGGTCAGACACAGCTCATTTACATTTAAAGCTACAGACACAGAAACAGCCTGTTCTGAGCAGGGCTGAAATAGAGGGGTTTATAGGCATGATCAAATACAGGATCAGAGGGGATTTAGAACAAGACACTTCACACACATGTTGAAGAGGAGCTCTGAGACTTATTTACACTGAAGAGGAGGAGGATATGTGACCTTTAACTTAAGTCATCTTTTGAATGAGTAACTTTCACTTGTATTAGAGTCATATTTGATGAGGAGGATCTTTACTTTGAGTCAAGTCGTGAAGCTGTAAACTTTGTCCACCACTGGCAGGGGTTAACAGGTAAAGTGTGGAACTTAATCAGCCTCCTGTTAGGAGAAATATGTCTAACGTCAAGTGATTAGAACCTTCCCTCCAGCCGGCTGAGAGCGGGATAATCATGTGAGTGGGAATGTTTATCCTGTGGGTTCAAAATCACACATTTAAACGGAGTAAAAAATGACAACAAAGGAGTCATGTAACCCCTGGGTCATGTTATCATTCCAGCAGACACTCCTCTTCTCTGTACTGCGAGCAGTGTGTCTCGTTATTGGTCGACCCCCGTGTAAGGAGTCAGTACTTTAAAGTATGTGTCTTTGTGAACAGGAGTGTGAATACGAGTGGCAGCTGGCAGGAAGTGAAACAGGCACACCTGCCTTCAGACTTTAAATATCAGTTTGAGGAAGATTAAGAAATACATCACCGGCTCTACCAGTTTTGTTGTGTAATTAATCTCTCCTCTTTGTCTTTTGCCGTTTAGGCGTGAGGTTTCCTGCTGGGGTTCAATAAAGTTCATCTTGTCTGGAGAATGTGAATGTAAAATGGTTTGCATTATCATTCTACCTGCAGATGAAGCTACATTATCAGTGTGTTGTGTTGGCTTGGCACACACTGCACACACTGTACAGATAAGCAATGGTTAGCTACAGCAGCTGCAGAGTTTACATCCAGTTCAGCCCACGCTGCACGTTAAGAAACTCACAGCAGAGCCACAAAGTCACTCTGGGAATTCAAGCACATGATGAAGGGTGTCCAACACAAAGCATCTCAGAGCTGCAAAGCACTCGGCTGTTTTCATACCACTGGTTACGACTCTAATTTTACGTTCCAGCTTTCATTTGAATTGAAAGCAGCCAAAATCGCAAGACGAGGAATAATTATTATTTTTTTATATACTTTATTAATCCCCAAGGGGAAATTCTGGTAAGGCAAGCAGAGAAGCAACACTCAACTTTAGGGAAGGAGAAACATTCTGAGAAAGCAGCAGCTCCACATTTCTGCAGAAGCCAAAAGAGCTCAAACACAGGGTACTACAGAACCTCTGCAGGGAAACACAACGAGCAACAAAAGGAGTGACTTGGCATTGAGCAGGTTGGACAAATTAACATGCCAGAAGTGTGGAAAACAGTACATACCAAGCCTCGCGTCGATGGATGTCCACTGGAAGCCCTGATTTGCTCCTGCATGAGACGGAGAAGTTGAGCTGAAATGATCCCGGCTGATGTGAAACACTCACAGTCTGCATCTGTGAGGGTGGAGGAGGTGGGAGGTGGCGAGAGCAACCACAGGTTTCTGCTACGTTTGTAGGGAGGGAACAACTCCCTTTATTTCCAGAAAGGAAAAAAAAACTAAAATCCCTAAATTAGTTGGAAGGGAGAGCTGAAAGAATGCGACTGTATCAACAAGACTGCTAACTCATTGTGGTCGAGACACTGCGTGTGATCCTCAGAGGTGCAGGGTGTTCAGACCCTTTAGGACCACGGCTGAGTGACTCGACTACCTGGTGAAGAATAAGAAAAACTCCCGGCTGGTGTGAGTGAGTGGGCCTACAATAAATCACAGACACAGGCGTTCATGTTCGGATTTCTTTACTATAGGAATGTTTGTAACACAGAGTACGGCACAGAATATGGGATTCTGCCAATAAGACACACACACTTTATACAAACACTTAAATATCCATAAAAGAAGAAGTCGTCTTTGTGAGTCGGCTGTTTCTCTGAACAGATGTTGGCGATATTCTAACCCTCTCAAACTTGGCTTTACCAGCGTTCACATTCGCTGCACTGATCGCGATCAGCACCCAGGAGAACAATAATGTTATTCACAAGTCACAAGGACGTCAGAGACGCACTATGTTAGCGAGAAGGATAATAAACTGTGACAAGAGCCGAGCAGAGGAGTCCAATCCCAGAGTGTACAACCACACACACTTGGAAAAGGAGATGAAGATGTGTTGGAGTAATTACAGAGACCGACACAGTCAGAGGATTTTATTACAGAGAGCTGTTCAGCGTCCGACAGCTCGAAGGAGAATGTTTGAGACAGGAGGACCGGTGATGAATGTCGGAGGTTTGGAAGAGTTGGCCAGAATATACACAAAAGTCCAACACATTTGGAGAGAGAGAAAGGGAAGTCAGCTGGAGGAATAAAACACAGAGAGTACAGCAGAAGGGACACGGATGTTTATGTTACTCTAGATGCTAGAATCTAAATGACATTATTGTTTAAATTCTTCATCTGGAGGAAACTTTTCTCCCGTTCCTACGAGAAGACGGAGAGGGAGATGAAGCTGGTGTGGTTCCATGATACATTTATAAAAAAACAGTTTTTTGGGTGGAGGGGAGCTCCATCAGTAGTACATCAGCCCTGCAGAGCTCAGCTGGAGCGCTCTCTTCAAAACGGGGAGAGGCTCGGCACTTTGATATTGATGTCTCCGATATTGATGTTGCGGGGAATCTCGGGCAGGTTCATGTTCTTCACAGCGGAGACGGCGCGAGCAGGTGCAGCTGACAGACCTCCCTGCCAAACAACAAAAACAACAACATGGAGAAACAGCTATAAAGACATCACTGACATGTTTCCTGTAGTAGAAAGGAGTTCTCACACATGCACAAACCTCCTGACATTCCCGTACTCTTTGGTGCATGTTATGTGTAAACGCAAACAGACTAAGTTTCCGTGCCGACTTTTCCTGACAGCCTCCTGATAACATTTCCGTGTGAAGCCGGGGGTATGGAAGGTGTGAACACGGCGGTTTAATTTAGGAAAATTCTCTGCGAGGAATTGGGTGGGGGTGATGACGCATAAGGCCGTTGGTCCTAATTGGACCGCCGTTGAGCGGCCGTCACTCTAGTTTTTGCGGTGTGTCCAGCTCTGTCGCTACCAGTCGGCCCCAGTCTGCCTTTTTCGCCCGATTCGACATGTTGAATCAGCGTTGGCACGGTTGGTGAGAGGAATCTCTCTGATTGGCTGTTCGGAGGTTTCATTTATCTCCAGCTCTCGACACAGGTTCAGGAAAGCCCCTTGAGCCTGCCGCTGTAGTATCCGTGCTTTCACCCAGTAGTGAGGTTTCTCCTTATTTGTCGTTTTCCACTAAAAGACCAAGGGCTGACAACGACGGCGCCATTTTAAACTTTTTATAACATTATTCTCGATTAGAAGTACCTATAATACGAGTGGTGAGCGACAGCGGTGTGAAAATGGTCTTCTCGTATCATAACAATGGACTACCGCCGCCTGCTGGCATGGAGAGTTATTTTATCTCACGCATGCTCGTACGTGGTGGTTGGCCGTCGGCTTTAGTCTTTGTGGTGTGTTCAAGTGCAACTTTTTGGCCAAGACAAAATGCGTCGTGAGCCAACGCCACAGTCGGCGTTCTTCGCCATCTTCTTTGTGTGTCAGGGCCTTCACTGAACCGAACAGGTAAGGTGTGAAACTCTTTTAGACAGAAGTGTTTTTTTATCTATAAGAACTTTAAGTGGCTAAAGTTTGTGTTTTTAGAATCCCTTCCTGAGTGGTACATCACTTAGCTAACTGTGCTGACTGTTATCCACTGTACGTAGACTTCCCTTTAATAACCTGAATGCTTTATACAACCCATGGTATCCCTAAACAAACATTAGCATGGTTCATAAGAGAGGCTCACAGACTGACCTCTGACTTCTCCATGCGGTTCTGCAGCTCGACCTGGCCGACGATTTCATTCATGTTGGTCTCCAGCACCATTCCTCCCATCACCACCTCCTGCAAGATGTAATGGACCTGCAGACAGAAGCAGAGGATGGAGGGTTTGATATCTTTAGTACAAACATGCTGTTATAAATGATTTCACAGGAAACATAATCGGAATATGAAAAGTAAACCAACACAACAATATGGACTTCCATGTTCACATTGTTTACTATCCTCACTGCTCTTTAATGTGATGGACTTTCTGACTGAAGGGGGATTCTGTAGACGTTACCCCAGACCTCAGCACAGTCATCAGGTTATGGACCAATACAAAGAGAGCTAGGCAATACGTACCGTGCCCAAGCATGCTTCAGCCCTAAAGTCCAGTTTGTTTGACTAGTGTGAGTGCTTCGATCTGTGCTCAAGCATGGTACACTTCCTCGGCCCTGGCACGCTTGGAAGAGGTGTGCTTTGGCACGGTACAGTTCATGCACGAGCACAAGCACGGTAACACAACGTGGACAGCCTTCATCATGGAGAAACCCCGGCGTGTTCTGAATCTGAATAACTTGACTCAAAGTCAGTAAAGTAGCTGTCATGTTCTCCGTGTTGTTATCCGATGTGTGGACGCGGACTCGACAGCGCGTCCCTTTTTTATTTTTTTTTCTCGAGTCCGCCTGTCTTGTAATCTAAGCATGCTTCACGATCACGTAAAGCCATGCATGTGTGTATTACAACGTTATGTACAAGAGGTAACGGTGCTCAGGCCCGGTTAGTCCTGCAGTGTGAGTGCAGGCCAGCGGGGGAATGAGGAGGGGGGGCAGTCGTGCTTAAGCATGGTACGGGACAACTTTGCTAATGTGAGTGCGCCCTTACACATAATGAGGCTCTGCAGCAGACAGCATGTTAGAAACATGCAGCGCCTGTCACTCAAACACAGAACGCCACAATGCGACCACCTTGTCTCCAGAAACAGGCTCAGAACTCACACTGAAGGTGAGTTAAAGGGATACTTCACCCATTTGCATTAAGCTTTGTATCATTAGAAACCTGGTAGTATTTTTGAATGGTCGTGCATCCCGCCCTCATTTTCCCCTGAGACGGGAAAGCTCCTTATTTCTTTTCTGAAAAGGAGCCTCCGATGACGCAAAAATCGTCATTTTGCGTCATCGGAGGCTGTTTTGGTTAGAGGGGATGAAACGACATCGCTAGTTCCTCATGTTTTCGACCACTGAAGCTACAGACCTATCACAGATCAGTGGGCGGGACCTCACTGCCAGAATCTAAAAGCAACGTCCGCCATCTTGCTAGGAAGCTATGCTAACAGGCTCTGTGGAGAAAGCTGAGAAGAACCGACAGCAAGAAGACACTTTCTGCCTTTTCTCGGTCAAGAAGGCACCAACTTCAAAATGTATTTCACATTTCTACGACATATATGACCCACTGTCACTACAGATTCGTGTTTCAACGAGTGAAGTATCCCTTTAAGTTCAGATTTTCGAGTGTTTTCTACAGTAGTTTGGGTTTTATTATGTTATACTGTACTTCAAATATCTTAACATGACATTAATAAAGGATTGCCAGAAGGTGTTTAATAATCCACCCAGCCCACAGTCAGCTGCTGTCTGGAGGGTCGTTAACCCCTGAGATAGAGGACTCAACATTCAAAACTGGATTACACGAAACCCCACAAAGGCAGCCTCCTAAATGCAACCAGATGTTTGAGGCTGTAGAAAGTTTAGTAATTTACAATCCTTTCTGTTTCTCCGCTCCTCCGTGTTTGTCTCCAATAACTGATCCAACAGGGATGAAGCAGGTACAGAATCTAATGTCGGAGGGATTTGTCGTGTCTGTAAAACATCTCTGTAATATTGGCTCGCCAGGACACAGTTTCAATTTCCCTTTCAAGTTCAGATTTAGGAATTCCTGTGGGCAGGAAATGTTTCTGGGAAAATGAGACCGTCTTCTGATGCAGACCGTCACCGACGTACGTTACAGATGACACAGTGGAAACGTAGAGAGCTGTACACGTTTTAGTAGTTCATAAAGCTTTATCCATGTAAAACACTTCTTCTGTATCAGTAATATCTCTAACACGTCACATGAGGGGAGTGCATTCAGAGTCTGCCCATGTGCAGGACACACGAGTACTAAGTTTAAGTGAAAACAGTTTGACACTGTTGTGTAGGTCAGTGTTGCCCAGCTAGGAGAGAGTCTACGAGAAACTTTCCCAAGTTTCGTCCTGGCACATTCCTCAGGCCAAACCCCACCGCACCACATGATGTCAATTTCCTGCTGGGAAAATTCAATCAAGATGGCCGTGGATGTGTCTGATTAGTTTCCAGCAACACTTCTCGTCCAGAGAGAGAAAAGGAGGCCTCGTTGTAGCTGCAACAATCGAAGGAGCCAGCAGAGAAACTAAAGGCCGTTTTCCTAACATAAACCTTGAACAATGACGTGTTTTAATACATTTCTTAGAAAGATTCCTGAGTCCATGAGTCCCTAGGCAGAGGCTCTCTCCCATTGGCAGTAAGCTTGTCCAGAGGAGGAGGTGGAGTGTCAGGGCTGCAGAATCACTCAGACTCTACATGTGATCACCGATCAGAGGAACACAGTTTGATATACACTCACTGTGCAGCTGTTCCTGAAGAGCAGCTGGCTGTATGAGCAATACATGCTCACAATAAACGCACTGCAAGAGTCTGAAAAAATCACAGGAAAAAGAAGAACTATTGACGTGGAGTGACGTGTTGCAAATGCAGGTTGTGTAAAAATATTGGAGCAGATAGGAACAGAAACTGTACAAAACTCCTGAAGTGTTCGTGCTGAGCGTCATGTGTGAACACAAACAGCTGAATGTTTCTCTCTTCGAGTGGGAGGGGGTGGTGACGTTTATTCCCTGAGATCGCTGCACGACCATAGACTGTCTGCACGCCACCTCTACGATCTCCGTGCTCTAATGAACCTGCTGCATTCTGTTTCCTGTTCTCCAGTATGTTCTTCTCCACTCTTTAGTTCAGATTGTGATTCTGTTCAACTACACGTAGCATTGATAGAAAGACAAATATTCTCATTATAGCGTCGTATAGAGGACTCTGTTGCTTCGTACGTCACTTCCACGTCGTCCTTATTACATCACATCTTGCCTCAGGAGACCCCCCCCCCCCCGTCAGACAGGGAGAGTCGCCTACTGTGAGGTTTATGTGTGAACGACCAGATCAGCAGGATTTTAGGAGCAGTCCTCCTGAAAGGATCTAGAAATATTTTCACGAGTGCAGATGTGAAAACGGCGTGTGAGTTTTAGCTGATATGTACACTTTAATATTCTTTAATTTCACTTCATTTTGTGTTTGAAATATTGAACAATGTAAGAACATATTGTGCATGTTTTACATTTCTGGTTTGATTATCTGTATTCTTTTAAATCAGCAGAAAGAAAAGATGCAGGATCGAGCAGCCTCACAGATACTGAGAGTTAAACATCAAAAGTCTCTTCACAGCTCATTCATCAATAGGAACGTGTCCTCTTCTTAAATCAACATCACATGTGCGAGTTAAAGATGAACTTATCCAGACGTTACCCAGAGGAGCTGAATGTGAGAAACGTCCAAATCACTTCAACCCGACACTAAACACTCTGAACTCTGCCGGCCTCACAGAGATGATTAAGGTTGTTGACTTTGCAAAAAATTACGTCAGCTGACTCAGCAAACTGCGGGGGGTCAGAGAATTGAGTGGATTGATCTGGAACTGAAATCTAAGCGCCTCGCTGTGAAATATGGCGACTGTAAAGAGTAAAAACTGGACTATTTGTTTAAAAATGTCAAAGCCATAACATTCAAATCCTCCAGGGGGCATCGTCTACCAATCAGAGACGTCCCCCATTCTCTCCTGCCCCTCACTGCCCTCGTCATCATCGGCTGTCCCAGCACTCACCGCCTGTGCTAACGGTTCAAACTGGTCCGCCTTGGTCGTTGTCTACCACTGCCTTGTAACGTTAATGTCTCTGAAGGCAATGATCAATTCTTATAATCAGGAAGCGAGCAGAGAAGTAGGATGTTTAACGTTATTTTGATAGCAAACAAAGGTCACTAAAAGCAGCTTCTGAGCTCACCGCTGCAGCAGAGTGATACAGAAACACTCGAACGTGAGCGTCCGAGAAACGGCGTCTCTGTTTCACACTCACCTTGTCCATGTGGAAGATGAGGTCCAGCTCACAGACGTTTTCAAAGCATTTATCCAGCGTTTCCACAAACACCTGAAGAGAAGAGGACGTTGACAGTCATACATGTGTTCATCACATCATCTTATCAATGTCTTCATCATCTTTAATAAACACAGGTTTGTAAAAGAGTCACCCCGATCACCCTGAGGGGATAACACATGCTGCAGCTCCTCAGGGGATTTCTATTTATCTTACAAAAGGTCAAATAAAAGCAACACATGCCACTCAATCAACTCACTGCACCACCCGCCCGTCTGACCACCACAGGGCCAGAGCCTTCAGCCGCTCCGCCCCCCATCCCCCGCCTCTGAACTCTTGCCCATTAACATCCGTAACATAAGTTCTGATCAGACCGCTTTTTCAAGCCGCGTTATTTACGCCCCTGTGACGTTTCGCCTTCAATCTGAATGCTGCGAAGGCGTAATGGGGGACGAAGTGATCAGACGGGGGAAGACAGAGCATGATCAGTAACCTTTTATCGATCAAAACACTGACGTCACTTTACATTTATGGAGGACTTCATGTTGTTTTTATGGAAGTGTAGCGTCTCGTGTGTACTACCATAAGTACAGACAGACTTCCCCACATGGGACCAGTTTACGGCTCTGATAAGAGAGAACAGAACGGCCGGATATCTGACATCATGGTTTCCCCACTCACGTTTACGACGTCTTATCTTATCCAGAACGATTTTCATGAGTTCACTAAAGGAGTGAGTTTCATTTCCTACCAGCACCAACATGAAAAGCAACCAGTGGCAGCAATGAATCAAAAATGAATCCTGCTTCCCCTAACCAACCCAACACAGATATTTTAATGGGAGGGGCTTATTTATTAGCTCAAGAATACTACCTGAGAGCTCACACTGTACGAGTTAAATCAGGACGGCGTGTTCACAACCGTCAATAGATATATGTGATATGAGTGTTTAACTGTAATTCACATATTTTTCATCCTCATCCAACCTTCCAGTGATTCTTCATGCCCTTCTGAATATTGTTATCCTGAGAAGACGCCCTTAGAAAAAACTTTGTGTTGATTGAAAAGCCTCCAAAACAAAAAAGAGTCAACGGATCACCTGTCTGCATGTCTGTAAATCACTTAGACAAAACTGGAAGCTGACCTGGATCAGGTCCAGAATGCCGAGCTCACTCTCTGACGAGTCCACACAGAAGACGAAGTAGAGGGTCGCGTAGTGTCGGTAAATCAGCTTGTAGTCTGAGCCACCGATGAGACTGAAACAAGATAAAAAATATTCTACATTTTAATGATCAGTTAGGTCCCGCTTTGTGCGGCGGTGAATGGAACCTGGTCAGGGAAATGACGTTCTGACTGACAGGTGATTCAGAATGCACATGAACTGACTGGAGAACAGAAAATAAGCGACTGAGGGAAGGTAAGGTTTGTGTTTGGGGGGTTGGCTCCATCTAGTGGTCACAGTCCTGTTACTACATCTACCAGAAGCTGCTCATTAGAAGCTCATTTTTGCTGCAGAGTGACGTCTGCCTTCAGTGGTGGAAGAAAAAATGACACAGAGGTGGAGCCAAAGACCAATAAGTTAATCTATTAAACAAAGACACATCTGTGACACATGTAAGACATGAACATGTCCTATCATCTGGACTGTACACATTGTAATCATCTTTCCTGTGTTTTAAATAAAGAAAAGAAACATCATAAAGAATTTTACTTCAGTTGCAGCAGCTTTTCGATTGTCAGTATATCACTCATCACCAACAAACACATCTACATTTCTTAAAGGTCACATATCCTCCTCCTCTTCAGTGTAAATAAGTCTCAGAGCTCCTCTAAACATGTGTGTGAAGTGTCTTGTTCTAAATCCACTCTGATCCTGTATTTGATCATGCCTATAAACCCCTCTATTTCAGCCCTGCTCAGAACAGGCTGTTTCTGTGTCTGTAGCTTTAAATGTAAATGAGCTGTGTCTGACCACGCCCCTCTCTGGAAGGGCTCGGGTGGCTCGGGCTTTCTCGCTCCATGCCCTATTGTTTACGGTGAGAAGGCAGACTCAGGGCAGAACAAACACCTAGCTGTGGGAGTGTCACCCACCTGGGGGAGGGGTTACTGCCCTTTGTGATGTCATGAGGGGAAAATCTCCAAACGGCCTGTTTGAGCACACATTTTCTGAAAAGTGGAGCAGGCAGAAGACGGAGAGGATGGACTTTTCTCATCATTGGGGGGTTTGTAGACAGACTAGAGACATCTGTTAGTAGAGGTTCTTATCTTGAGATTTTTAAATCGATTCATAACTTCCCAAAATAAAAATCTTGCTAATCAGTCACTCCCTGCTTAGTGCTAAGGCTAGCTCTTTAACTCAGTAGAATGCCAAATGGAGCAGCAAGAAATTCAGCAAGGGTGCATCCGAATTGCAAAGTGCCTACACAATCTGTCAGTAGACAGTCCCTACTATCCGTGCTGTATACTGTTAGTACCTACTGTTCAGTAGACAGCACAGTAAGCAGATATTTGTTCCTACTTCATTTGATTCATTCAGGATGGAAGTGACGTCATTTGCGTTACCTGAACCGGCCGCCTCCATCCTCGTTTTTGTTGTTTTTTTTGTTTAGCTTTATTCAAGAAGAGTAATTCACATATACAGTCAGTAAACAAAAACAATATCACAATTTAAATCAAATAAAAAGACAGATTAAATAATAAAATAACATACAGTACATACAGGAAAGAACAAAAGACAGAAATATACGGAATATAAAGTCAAATAAAGACGCAGACATAAATATGTAAATCATTTAAATAGAGGGGGAAAGGTTTTATAATCATGCACACATTTGTTACATTTTTGTTGTAAATTAAAAAGAGTGATTTCAGTAAGGACTTTAACTCTAGATTAAAAATAGATTAAATTAATCCGTGCTCGTTTGTTTTGATATGTGAAGTGGCGTTTTACGTTACGTTTTGCACTGCATTGTGGGAGTTAAAATACAATTCATTTCCTGAAAGGATGCATCCGATCCATACTGCATAAAACCAGGAAGTTAGTATCCATACTGAAATGTTCAGTCTACTGAAGTGGACCCAAAAAATGCCCACTGAACGACCATGAGGGTTCAGACTACTGAACGACCACGAGGGTTCAGACTACTGAACGACCACGAGGGTTCAGACTACTGAACGACCACGAGGGTTCAGACTACTGAACGACCACGAGGGTTCAGTCTACTGAAAAATCCGCACTGCTTACTGAACTGGGGCTTTACGGAAAGGGCCCAAGTCTCACAGATGACTGGAGTAGATCCTGAAGTATGTACTAATTCAAAAACAGACTTTGAAATCATGGATCCAGAATCGTTTTGAATCGAATCGTGAGACACCCAAAGATTCCCAGCCCTACCTGTTTGTGTATTTTGCAGGATATGTGACCTTTAATACTCAAATATAGTACAAACAGTTATTGGTTTGTCAACATGAGATGGCAGAAAACACCTCTACTTGCCTCCCACCCTCCAAGAAGTTGCAAACGTTGTCGTCTCTTTTGGATACCAAATGGAAAGTCTCCCGAATAATTTGCTGCTGCATGTCCTCCGCCTGCAAAGACACAAGTTTCACAGTCTGCTCAGTCAGCGCCGAATGTTGATATAGTCGGCTCAACAATCCTACTCTGCAGGACAGTTGCAGGATTCTTGCTAAAACGTGAATCACAAATTTTCTACCGGAGTACTGAGATCAAGACTCTCTCACAAGATTCTTGTTTTTTGTCAGCAATGACATTTATCCGCTCAATAAAAACACGTGCTGTCTCAGCTTTCAACAGACATAGCCTGTAATAAAGCGCTGGACTTAAACTAAGAAGGTCTCTTATGAACACGTGATCTTTTCCTTTTTGTATTTTAGAGCACAGAAAGTGAACAACTTGAATGCTGTAGAGTTGTAGGCAGAATCAGAGTCTCTGACCTGATTCTTGAATTAAATGTGTGTTTTGCTTTACGCTGTGTGAGTGTGACTGATGAAGCAACAGGGATAGTCGTGAAGCAAATAAGTGAAAGGGAAATACGAGCAAGAGAATCTCCATCGTTTTGAAATATGCTCACATGTATGCAGGAATCGAGATCGTCAGTGAGTGTGTGTGTGCGTGCGTGTGTTTTAGCGTGTGTGTGTGTGTGTGTGTGTGTGTGTGTGTGCGTGTGTGTGTGTGCATGTGTGTTTCTTGTCCTGAAAGTCTTTGATACGTTTGGTTAATTTCGTAGTTGTTTTAGAAATCTAATAAGTAAGGCGGTGTTGCGGTTTAAGGGGTGACCGTGTTAACTGATGACCTTGGTTATTATATCTGCTGAAAACATAAAGTGTCCCCGGAAGTGGCTGCTTGTTTTAGATTTAAATTTAAGACTAATTTGATGAGTATATTTAAAACAATAAACTAAGGCTTCGTCTTTTACATCTGCTGTAACTACGACAACCACAGACACAGTCACCAGATAACACGGTCACGCGTTAAACCGAAACACCTGCTGTTATCGATCACGTCGGTAAACGTTATTTAATAGTTGTTCATTTCTTTTTTTCCAAACAGTCGAATCAAAAACACATCAATTAAGAAGGCTGAAACATTTATAGAGACTGACAGAAAGTAATAAAGTATTTATAGCTCTTTCAATGAGAGTAACGGCTAATGCTAATGTTTTAAACTGCACAGAAATGAAATACTTACAAAATACTGATAGAATCTGATCAGCCGCGGTTTCCCGTGGTTGTTAAATATCAAGATAGCTTTAATCATGGTTCTTCTTTAGAGTTCTTAGAACACGTCTTATATTAATAATATTTTGACTGTGTATTTGTACACTGTGCTAGGATGCTAGCTAACGATCTCGGTAATTCGGCTACTTCCGGTTGTTTCTCTTCTTCTTCTTCTCCTTGTTTATTGGCGGCTCGCAGACCAACGTTTAGCTGCATATCGCCACCTACTGCACTGGAGTGTACAACATCAGGTAAATATTAGGGCTGTCAGCGTTAAGTATTTAATCATAATTTATTTAGGTCCGGAAATAACACACTATTTTTTTAAATAGTATTAATCGAATGCTATTTTGTCCCTTTAGGCGCACCGTAGATAAGCCTCTGCTTAGACTTTGTTGGGGTTGAGAGAGGTTAGTGGGAGATGAAGAAAAAGAGAGATGGAGCAACAATGAGTAAGATAGATATATAGCTACAGTACAGCTAGCAGCGTCAGTAATAATGCTGAAGTATGTGTAGTATTAGCAGTAACAGCTAAGTGTGATAGTAGACCGATCAGTCAACTGTAATGATAATGAAACGGGGAGGACTGATTATGTTAATGAATGTGGTTGAAATGAACGAGGATGCAAATACAGGTGTGCATTCCCCCACACAAGCCCTCATCAGAATCAGAAATACTTCATTTATTCCTGAAGGGAGATTTAATTCATTACATTGCTGTCGATAGCTGCTGTGAAGTGTTTATGAGAGTTCATTAAAGTTATGAAACATCAATAAAAAAAAGTACAGTTTAGCAGCATTTGTTGGATACATGGAGCGCGAATTTACATAAAAACCATCACAGTGGTAAACTGTATTGAAGTAAAACCAAGCAGCAACCTACGGTGTAACATCCTGCAGTTCCTCCAGTGTCCACTAGAGGCTGGCTGCAGAAGCACAGGAAGTCACATACACACCCATTCTAAAAAGCCTGTTTTTACAGCAGACATTAACATGTTTACAGCCTGGTTCAAGAAACCAAACAGGTCTGATTAGCTCATGTCTCGATCAGCACACACTGTACGGGGGGTGAATGTTTTGATGACTCATCAGTTTTGATTTGATGAAGGATAAGAGTTATTCACAATAAGGCGTGTAGCTGACATGATTGACAGGTGGGCGCGGTGTAAAGGTTTGTCAGGAGTCTTAAAACCCGCCTCAGCTCCAGCTCTCAGCCTGTCGTTAGGTTGACTGAAAGTTAGGCTGAGACAGCATTTCCAGCATGGAGACCGCCATCGCTGGGACTCCAGCGCCCCCTGCAGGAACAGACGGGTGACGTCACTCAGGCTTCATCCTTTAATATTTACGGTCTATGGTTAAAACATACTAGCATGACACGCTTTTAGACTTTGAACACAACAGTAACGTTCAATACAAAAGCTCTATAGCAGTTTAGCGAAGCTCATCATTGTTTTGTTTTTGTCAAGACGGTTATTTAGGCTTTGTCTAGCTTCATAAGGCCGCATTTCCCGCCACATTACATCATTTCGCAGTCTTTGTGACTAATGCACCAACGACTGAGGCACAACATGATCAGTGAACCCTTTGTACCTTTGTTGACCGCCTCGCGCTGCCTTGAGATCTCAAAGCTGTGATATCACACCAGCTGCACCTTTCATTGTTTGACCTGCAGCCCTGTAAGAATCTCATCAAAAGCACATTCATGAAACAAAGCAGCGGGTCCCAGAAAACAACACGCAACGAAAAAATTGTGTAAACAAAAAGGAACAATGGTCGTAAATAGACCGACACCCTTCAAGGATTTGTTTTGTTCACCACTTTACAAACAACGACCTCCGACGTGGATCAACTGAGTCAACGGTCTGATTGTCTCCACAAATAAGAAACATCATGAACTTCTTATTGTTCCATCAGTGAGAGGAAAAACATGGATCAACTCTGCCTCACATCAATTATCACATAACGGGTAATGTAAGGACTGGTTTTACAACAAGTCACCAAAGATGTGTAGTGATTGAAATGATAAAGTGAGCTTACTCTATGATCAGACATTAAGGAAACATGCTATGTTGAAGTGCTGGCTTCTCTGACAACAATGCAGCAGCCAGTATGTCCTCCTTCTAACTTTAGATTCTGGTCCTGAATGCTCTGGATTTGTTTGGACCAGAGAAGGTAGGCGGTTTTAAGGCACCCCCACACGGTCGTTCAGGACGCCCCTCGGTTTGCCAGATATGAGAGCAGTTATCAGGTCAAACCAACAGGTGTTGCAGCGATGGAAGCGGGCAAGAGAACTGGTTCAGATAGAAGTGATTGTACCCGACCTAAAAAGCCTCTGCATGTTTCTAATAAGCTCCACGAGCAGAAACGTGCTCAAACTAGGATCAATATTGGAGATGCTTTTGAAAAATGGAGAGAGGTTAGAACGCAGAAAGGTTTACAGACCGATGCAGAGCTGGATAAACACTGAAGCTTCAGTGTCCACCACATGGCGACGTGCATGAGTTTTTAATTTGGACTGCAGTACCCATTTCAAACACTAGGTGTCAAAGTAACATGTTGCTCCTTTAACTGGGGCCCACGGTGGTTGCTTGCTGCAGTTCGGTGGGATCGAGGTCGGTTCATGTTCTTACTCGTTTGAACCGAACCAGAGTCAGAAAAATAAAGACCAACCTTTTCAAGAGATATCTGTACATTTGTTTGGTCAGCATGAGGGTTTGATTGACAGCTTTCACACCGATGGTATTCCTTAATTATTAATAATTTTATTATTTAATCAGTAAATAGTTTATGTTGCGTCCACTGATGCACTGTTCCAGGTGGTTCATTTGGAGGCGATAAGAAGTTCACCGTCCAGTCGAGAATCACTTCTCTCCATTTAACTCGGATCATACAAACGAACAAACGTTTCATGCCGCTTCTCATTGATCTGGTAAAAACCACGTGTCCCTTCCTGGTGCATCACCTCAGTGACCATTTTTTCCACTAAGCCAGACGCACACTGACGTATACAGTGACATTGGCCCCTTGCCAGCTCCAGCCCGTGCAAAAGCAACCGGTTCTATGACAGATCTGTTAATTGAACCAACTTCCAGCTCTAGCCCAGCAACAAGTTCTAGTTGGTGGAAAAGGAGTAACAGTGACACACCTGCACCCTGTAAATGGTTCCTATCAGCCTCAGTGTTTGGTAAGATGATCATCGCCCCCTGGTGTTCACAAAAATAACTAAACACACATTAGTCCCGTTTATTTCTAATGTTTTGAAATCCAAAATATCTAAACATTAAAGTGTGCAAGATCTCATGAATAATGGATCAGTAGAATCAAAGTAAGAAGAACATTTCCTTCAGGGAGATGAATGTCGTATCTTATCGATCAAATTCTGCAAAGTTGTTAGTTACTGTTTTAGTGAACACACGAGAGAATGATCATACTATAGGATACTTTCAAATGCATGCACCTTCAGCCACTTGTTGCGACTGTAGGAGAAGATGGCGTCAGGTGGTGACCCGTTTTCATCCGATGTTTCCACCCTGAACCACAACATCCTCCAGTGTGCGGGTCTGCTGCAGCGATGGCCAGTCTCTGCTCATCTTCTCCTGGTGTCCATCTCGTCTCCTCTCGTCTCAACCAAAGCCAGCAGGAGGCTCTCTCTGCTGCCTCCCCACAACCCGCGAGCATCTGCCTCCCTCTCCCTTCCTACTATTCCCATAAATCGTGTTTATACAACAAGAATGATGGGATGTTTTTTTATTATAAGCCTGTATTAAAGCCCTGTCATTTTTTTAAGGGATTGTGCACCTACTAAATATATCACAGCCTGGATAGAGGGTACTAAGTTTATAGTGTAGATATCTTTTTTTATCTTTCTATTATACGGGGAGAGTGCATGTTATTAACATTTCTGTAAATATGCCAGAGTTAGCCAAAAGGCTTGTTTCCGTCTGTAGTCCCTGCATGGCCAGACTTTAGAACAGGCTCCCCAAGAAGAACAAAATAAAACAAGAAAGGAGAAAAATACAAAGATTAGAATGCAAGCAACACCTTACGATGAAACCTGCTAAAAGTACAAATAGAAATAACATGACAGGATTGGAGACATATGCGTAAAACTACGGGAACCCAAGGGGAGCGACGGAGAAGTTTAAAAAGACAACTCGATTTTCATTTTTTAAAATCTCGATTTTTCACAAATACGATTTATCGGTAAAATCGATTTATCGCCCAGCCCTACGTAAACGTTATGTGCACGCAACAGGACAACACTTAACAGTAATGTCCAAGTATTAGCATCATGCAGACGTCAAAACAAGCAGCACACAGATTCACACAAACGAACATATAAAACACAAGCTTCACCAGAAGCACTCTACAAGAGACAACTACAGCAAGCAACTGCAGAACAGTAGGTAAGTTGTAAAGCACACTCCTGTTCTTCTAACTCTGAAGTGTTCAGACGGAGTTCATTCGTGGCACAGAGCTCATCATTGGCCGGTGGTCAAATGTCAGTGTATCAGGTGATCCTCAGGCCACCATCACACCACTTCTATCAAACCAGGCCAGTGGACATCCTGTAAATCTGTGTGATCAGAAGCAGCAACATTACAATGTCGGAGCACATTTCCTGTTCTGATTTCATATCCATTAATTCTCTGTTCTGCGTTTTTCATCATTAGCGGGGCAAAGCCACCCGGGCTGTTGTCTGCATATCATCTATTATTTCCCCTCTAAATTCCCTTCCTCCTGCATGAGTAGGTGGAAAACAAACAGACGCTCATTAGCATGTGTGACCCGTTGGTGGTAAACAGGCTTATTTCCACATGAGTGCAGTGCGAGAATGGATTCCACCGGGACAGTCGAGGTAGGTGGGCCTGCCGGCTGCCTTCATGGGGACTTTAATAGGGACTTAACAAATCCAAGTGGACAGGCACAACATTCTCTGGCACAGGGAGGTCATGTTGGTACAGTGTGCACTTGTTAGAGGGTGACTCACTGTATCTGGACTCTTGGGTGGCCACTGATATTCACTTCATTTTTAATGTGCATTTTTCTCCCCCGGTGCTAATTGTTGGATTGTGACAGATGCCGAGTGCTGTCTGCCAGAGCTGAGGTAATGTGCAGCGTTCGAATAATGCCTCTGTGCTCTGCTCTGTGAAGTGATGAAAGCAGCCAGTAATTACAGGGATAATCAAAACTGTCAGGGGCTCTTCTATGGATGGTTTTGTTTACTGTCTGCTTCTCTCACAGCATGGCGAGCTGCAGGGGCCCCCCACTTCCTCAGCCTGGACCTCGGACCTCAGGCGATCGTCGCAACTGTACCAGTCTGAGTGTCAAACAAAGTGAAAGTCAATGTGACGACATGAACTCGAACTCAGTTCAGAATCTTAGCAGCTAAACACATCCTGTTTGGCTCAAAGGTGCAGTCTATATTTACTACGATCTCCCATGATTAAAAACGTTTGCATAGAATCTATTTATTTACAAGGCCAGTTAAAAACATCATAAGTTGACCAAAGTGCTGAACAACCAAACAATCGAACACAGAGTAATGTAAAAACAGCAGGACATGAAAAGTGAAAAGCGTTGAGACAAATAGGACGGGATAAAAGGAATAAAAGCCAACTCTCAAGCAGAGCCAGGAGCCATAAAAGTGTGATTTAAGGTTAGATTTAAAAACAGGCGCTGTGTGGGACGGACCAACATGTGGAGGCGAAGCGTGCCAGAGCCTTGGGCGGCTCGGTCGCCCCTGAGCTTCAACCTCGACCTCGGGACAGTCAGGAGCATCTGATCTGTTGATGTGAGTATCCGTGGTGAAGATGTGTTTTTCAAAGGTCAGAGAGATATGAAGTAGGGCCCGACTGATATGGGATTTTTGAGGCCGATGCCGATATCAGGGAGAAAGAAAAAAAATCTGATAAATCGGCCGATATCTTTCTTAGATCTATCTTCGATCTGTAGAGATATAGATATAGATAAACACATTTATTGTGTTGATCCCTCAAACACAGTTATCAAACACTTATGGAAAAGATTTATAATGAAGACAAGATGGTCACTCAGCTGGAAAGTAAATGAGCATGTACGAGCATCACCGCTCGACACTCTGGAGAGTGATGATGCTTGTTGTAATCCATATAGCGCCCTCTGCTGGTGACAGAGAACTGCTAGTGTAAGGAAATTAAACTCAAATTAAATGATATTTGACTGGTGATTAAATCGAGTAATGTCGGCACATATCGGAGATAAAGTTAGCCGATACCGATAGTCACTTGATACGCCAATATCAGCCAGCCTATAAATCGATCAGGCTTTAATAAGAAGGATCTTAAAATCAATCCTAAAACGCTCAGGGAGCCGGTAACGTAGAGGAGATGTGCTCATATTCTCGTTTGCCAGTTAAAAGAGGAGCAGCGGTGTTTCCAACAAGTTTATTTAAAGAGGACATATTATCCCCCTTCTCCACCTTTTCAAACAGTCCCCTGTGGTCTACATGAAACATCTGTGCTTTGGTCAAAATATAACATGAATCAAGCACCAGAGGAGGTTTGTGACCCTGTAGAAACCAGCTTTCTCAGAACGCTCCGTTTTGGTGTGTGTGTCTCTTTAAATGCAATGAACCCCCCCTGAGTTTTCACAGTAGACATCACTCCTCTGTAGAATAAAAATGGCGGACCTGCTCAAAACTTCTGCTCTAGGCTGGGGGTGGAGTCCATGGGTGGAGATACCAGGGGAGGGGAGGGTATTTTTTTCTTACCAGAATCCCACTGTGATGTCACAAGGACAGCATATTTGAAACAGAGCATTTTTCTCCGTGTTGTAAGACTTCTGCAGACCACAAACAAAGGACTGGATGGATTTATTTCACATTTTGTGGGTCAGTAGACACTCAGGTTACCCAGATAAATGTTCAAAAACACTGTCAAGGTGGATTTTTCATAACATGTCCCCTTTAACAGCAGATCAAAAGTCTGCAGTTCAGCGCTCCAGCCGCAAGATGGCAGCATTTCGGCGCCTTTTTTTTCTAGAGGAACTCAACGTCGTTGCTGCCAAACAAACATGTCTTCATATCAAATGATCAAAACGTATTAAAGGGGATTTCTGTGTTTATTTCCGGAAAAGTCCTTCATCCGTTTCAAATCCCTGAAGTGGTTTTGATTTAGGAAACAATATTTTTAAACGATCCTTGGTTTGTGTTTTCATTACAGACTGTTACAAAGATTGAGCATTTAAGATGAGCTATGCAATGTTCTGTTTTTTTGTAGTTTGTTGAAATGTATTGAGTGTTTTTATATAACATAAGTACATATAAATATATCCTATGATGTAAGAGAACTGCTGTGATGTAGGCCTGTTACTATCTGGATATAAAACATATGAAGGATTAGTGACGGTTGATTAAAATAGAAACCTGTATGTGATATTTGACATTAATGACAGACCTGTAGCCTCCGTACAAAGACTCACCTGTGACAGCGTGCATCGATTGAGCGTGTGATTACAGGTGACGCACACTGACACGATCTTTGTGTCGGAATCCCTCCGTTTGTTTTCACGAGAGCAGCAAAAACAACCCTGATCCTGGATCAGCATCCCGGCTTTCATTCAAACCGCGTCGTTAACGGAGTCGCTTGAGCGGTTAGCAGAGAGGACTACAAAAATACAGAGGTCTCACTCCCTCTACTTAGAACGAATGAGCTCTTCCCGAAGACGTGTTCGCGATTTGTTAAGTAAAAAAAGTGTTTTTGTTTTTGTATTGAAGTTAGCTCAACGAGGTTACACTTCATAGCTCTTGTGTCAGTTTCTGGTTCGAATATAGCGCAGGGAAAACGCCATCTTTTTCAAATTGATTATTAAAATTAATGATAAGTGGTCGTCTTCGGTAAATATACTTCGCAGTTAATTCTGTCAATGATACTGTTGACAAAAACAGACTTTCTTGTGATGAGTCCCTAACTTGTCACTATGGTAACTGCTACCCTATGGTGGCTGAACTGCAGTCAAAGCGACGCCCACTTTCACAGACTGGTAGCCCGAGTGATTCATCTTCACAAATAGAGACGATCTCTGCGCACGGCGCCGTGTTTATAGTGAACGCGGCAGACTGCAGACTGGTCGGAGGAGACGGTGTGTGTGTACCTGTACATTTATCGTACTAACTACGCTGCCTGAACACCTATCTATCGACGGAGGACGTCAGTTAACCGAATGATTGGCCTTTAATCGAAGAATTAGAGTGAAATCTGGATTTTCCGCTGACATGAAGGTGAATTACAGCGACCACAACAACGCGGTGCGTGCGTGCACGATGAGCGGCTGAGGAGGAGGAGACGGAGGCTGCGGTCTGAAACCAGATTTGTATCCTGGATATTTCCCATGAAACGTCGTTTTATACACACAATGTGTCTGTGTTGATTTATTAAGTCGTGCTGCGCAACAGGCCGCCTCTTTCCATCCCGATTTGACGCGTATTTTGAGGGGTTTTCTGCCTCCTGAGGATCCTCCAGCAGCGGGACGTTGCACGTTTTTTCCTCCAGATATGGAGTGTGAAGATGCGGATTACAGAGGAATCCCCGCCGCTGCTTTAGCCGCATTGGTTTCACCCTTCACGTCAGCGCGGTGCTGTTTTTGGCAAGAATAAACAAAACTATGAATACATGTTTTCTGCACAGAGCAATGAATCGGTGACTGCAGAGCACCACTGGACTCTATCCCTGCTAGCCTGTATGCAGTAGCTATTAGCTGCATTAGCCGGCTAACAGCTAAAAGGTGCAGGCTGGAGATTAAAACCCTTTTTTTGTAGGAATTCTGAGCAGGTTTTGCCCACGTTTCCTCCCCGCTGCATATTTATCTACAGGATTTGGGAGAATTTACTCATCCAGGAATGAGGTCTCGAGTGGAAAGGATCCGCTTGACCTTGTTTTGGGGTCTGATGCTGGGTCTGTCGTCCTGCCTCCGGCCCGCCACCGCAGAGAGTAAGTAACGCTGCTCCACACTGCTCCACTCGGGGAAACACTGTGTTATCCACGCTCCAGTGCGGCTGAAACATGGCGCTATATTTGACTTTATACATTGTGCATACATGACAACACTATTTGAAGAAAGGTAGCGTTGTTTTATTTGTAAATTACACATTTTACAAATCATATTTGAGTCAAAAATACCAAACACTCAGGTGTAAGGAGCCCCTGAATCCCTAAAAGTAAAAAAAAAAATCGTGTGCGCAGAAGTTTGATGATGACATATCTTGTGCGCACAACATATTGCGCACATAAAATTTTTTTGCTTTCACAAGTTATCATCTAACTTGTGTGCACACAATAACTTCTGCACACAGGGTATAATCTTGTGCAAACAACATACAAGTGGGAACAACATCATCATTTTGAGCACAAGATAATATCAAGTTATCACCTGACCTGTTCCCACAGGTTATAATGTCTGCGCACATGTTAGGTGATAACTCGTGTGCACAGGATAAATAACTTATGCACATTACATTTAATAAATCACATTTTGGGACTTCTGTGCACTTGTGATGTTTCGAAGAGTCAATTTGGTAGAACACAAGGTTGGTGAGTCAATTTTGCAATAGAAGATTTCAGCCTGTATCATATGACAGCGTGTGGTTATGTGTGTCTGTTGGGATTGTTTGTTATCGTGAACACATTGGATGCATATGCACAGTAGTTAATTGCAGTACTGATGGCTGTGGATGAACGTGGGAACTACAGAAACAGAGGAGTCCGTTAGATGCTGCTGATAAAAACACGAGCGTGACTCAGTGAGTAGAGAAAGTATGAGTAAGAGAGACTTAAATATAAACGTATAATATTCCACTTTGTTAACTGTGAGTCACAACGTGGTGAATTAGAATCAACAAAGAGTGGAAGGTCCCAACAGGAAGACCACAAACAGAAACAGGATGTGAGTAATTAAAGGGAGGCTTTTATTTTGTAGTCCTTTAGATAGATGAAGTGAGAAATAACAACAAACATGGATAGTGACGTTTTAAATAAACGCACTTCAGCCGTTTTCACACATGCACTCTTCAAAATGTCTAGAACTTTCAGGAGGACTGCCCCTAAACGTCCTGACCTGGTTGTCCACACATGCACCTCAAAGTGGGAAACTATCCCTGTCAGAGAGGGGCGGGGTCTCCTGAGGTAAGACATGGCGTATAAAGAACAACGTGGAAGTGGCGTACGAAGCAACAGAGTCCTCTACACGACGCTATAATGAGAATATCTTTCTTTCTATCAATGCTACGTGTAGTTGAACAGAATCACAATCTGAACTAAAGAGTGGAGAAGAACATACTGGAGAACAGGAAACAGAATGCAGCAGGTTCATTAGAGCACGGAGATCATAGAGGTGGCGTGCAGACAGTCTATGGTCGTGCAGCGATCACAGGGAATAAACGTCACCACCCCCTCCCACTCGCTCGAGGTGAATTCTCCTGATTATATCCTGCTGCGTTCTCACATCAGCTCACTCTGACTTTCTGCAGAATAAATACGAGGAGGCTGGAGGAGAAACTCTGGGTGAAGTCCGTCGTGTTTGTGTTCACACATGCAGCTCAGCCCGTAAAACTTCATGTGTTTTCTGCATGTGTGAAAGACGTTTGAATAACTTCCCCCGTCTTTGTTGACATCATACTTCTTTAATCGAAGGAGCATCACGCAGCCTTGATACGTTTTCGGGTGTTGTTTGTGTCTGTGTTTTGATATCATTCCCGTAATGTTGACAGAAACCACAGCGTTGAAATCTAAAAGTCTGAAGGGGCCGTTATGTTTTCCTTTTTCGGTACGTAGCAGTTAATCTGGTTTATCAAACAAACCCGGGGGGAGACCTTGAACTTGGAAGTGTTTTCACGAGTACCAGACTTCTAAAGCGTCAGCATGCTGATCAGGCCCACAAACATCCTGTCAACAGCCAAACCAGGGCGGATGTTATAGATTGTGTTCCAATAATAATCTATTAAAGTGAACTTTTGAGACGCACCGATCGGCCCTGCACGGTTCAGTACAAGAAATAAGACTTGAAGTGACGTGCTTCTGGACGGCAGCACATGGAAGGCCGCAGCCTCTGTCGGCTTGTAAACCTTCAGATTGAATGAATTGAAGCATCTTTATTTATTCAGATTTTCTTTTTATGTGCTGCCACATGAAATCTTTCCATGTCTCCAGCTCGCCTGTAAACTAGGCTTCCTGATTCATCCCATTCATGGTGACATGTTGGGGAGGGGTGTGTTGGGGGCTTGAACCAGGGTCTGGGTTTTAAAATAGACCAAGCCAAAGTACATTTGCAAGCAAAACAGACTAAGTTCTGTTGATTGGAAAGAGTGAGGAGCTTGTGAACTGTGTGTCATGGGGTTTACTGTTAGCCCCAGTGGTCACAGGACAAACCTGGGGGCCGAGAGGTTCTCCCATCGAAGTCCTACATTTATTCTCACTGCGCTGTGGGGCTGTGTGAAGGCGCCTTGTGTGGCTAAACTCCCAGCATTCCTGCTGGTGTACTGGATCAGTAACTTGGGACTAAAGGGTCGCTGGTAGGTTTTGGGTTAACCCGGTTTGGCTCTCTCTGTCTCTCAGGTGAACCGAACAAGTTTTATCTGTCAAGAATGATCTTTTGCAAAAGCTTCCCGACGCATTTCTTCTCCCCTCGCCTCGTCTCATGAGGAAAGTATTTATGAATACGTTCCCCCCCTCGGGCGCTCCGTCACTAACAGGATGGAAATGAGGAGTAAACAGACTCGCTGCAGTCTAGTAGCAGTGTATGCAGCACCAGCTTAGAGGGCATATTGCTTCCTATTTCTCGTCTTATGGGGCTTCTTGTGGATTTCCTCTGATTGTCTGTGGATAGTCTGGGTGCTGCAGCCGGCTGGGAAAAGGTTATCACGAGTAAATATGTGATCTGGAGGCTCATCAAAGCAGCACAGATAGGCTTGTGTACTCAGCTGTTGAAAATGTGTCAGTGTTGGACACTGGAGGAGGGGAGGGGGGGGCGTGTACACCTGCTGTTTGTAGTTTCACTTCCACCAAAGATGTACATGTTCAGGAGGATGAGGGTGGGCAGGAGCAGTTCCCATGAAAGACAGCCATGCTGGCGTTGCAGTGAGGCCACAGAGGGTGAAGCGCCGAGGCTGTGGTGACGTAACGTCAGTCGGCAGCGTGTCTTTTTTTATTTTTTTACAGGCCCGGGGGTTGGGATTGTATTAACAGGTATGCAGCTCGCTGAGGGCTGCTGACAGTGTGCACTGACAAGTAGATTACAGAGGAAGACATAACCGCACACTGCCCGCCTTAAATCACACCAAAGGCGTTTAATATCGGCGCAACAAAGACCCTCACCTCCTCTCTCTCTCTCTCTCTCTCTCTCTCTCTGAAAGTTCAACTTTCTTTTGACTTAGTGCACAACTTCAGATCCATCTGCTCTTTCGTGTTTTTGTCTGTTGCAAACTTTAAGTGTTTCCCACAGAATGATGCTATACCTGTGTGGTGGAGTTGGCTGCAGGGGGGGGGGGATTACTTAGTTTGCTCATTTTACTTCCATTCCTTAGTTATTCTTTTATCTGCACGCAGGTGTGCACGCTCTCACACACAAACACGCATACCTGCACATCTCTTACACACAACATCTCGTCCCGCTCCGCCATATTTTGTAGCTTTGTTTATTTGTGTGTCGCTGCTCTTTTGACATTTTTAATTAGCAGAACGCTGAAGATGCTCAAATAAAGGTTATTGCGTTTTTTAATGTTTCACTCAATATTCGGTGATCACATCAGGTGATCCACGTAGGAGGATGACGGACGGTGGCGTGCACAGAGTATGTGGAAATTGGGAGTAAGACTGCAGGACAGCAGCAAGCAGCTGCAGAAAGATCTTGAAACGAAGGCATGAGGAGCTTCAGTTTTGACATGAGCGAGCGATGAGCCTCAATCAGAGTCTTTACGGGACGGACGTATGAACAGCGGATCTCTCTCTCTCTCTCTCTCTCTCTCTCTCTCTCTCTCTCTCTCTCTCTCCCACACATAGACGATGTCGTCCAGGTGTCGTCTATGTGTGGGAAACACTACAATATCAGGTGTTATTGCAATGAGTAGCACTCAAGGTAAAGTTCTGTTAGTGTGAGTGTTTGAGGTGAATTTGGATGAAGAAACTAGCCTAGGTGTCTTTTGTGAACTTTGGGACGGCTGAGCTCAGTGTTGACCCTTTTTTTAAAATACTTTTTGTGTCAGAGTTGGTTAAAGTGACAGGAAAACCTTTGAATTCTGTAATGACAAACTTCGTACCTTAGAAGAAGATATGCCTGCACGCTTGTGGTCACACGATTCGACCAGAGTGTGTCGGCATATTTACTTCCTCGGACCGCTGTTTTTGCACTGCCCTGCACCTACGTCATGTGCGTATGACTAACACCTTTTTCTTATTTAAACATTAAAGCAAATGTTTCTTTATCTAATAAAAGAAGGCCAGAACAACGTAGTATGGGGCTGTATGTTAGACAAACAGAGACGTGCAGCGATTACCAGTTCACAATAAAATATATAACTCAACAACACTTAAAGGTCACATCTTCTTCTCCTCCTCTTCAGTGTAAATAAGTCTCAGAGCTCCTCTAAACATGTGTGTGAAGTGTCTTGTTCTAAATCCACTCTGATCCTGTATTTGATCATGCCTATAAACCCGGTCTAAACTCAGAACAGGCTGTTTCTGTGTCTGTAGCTTTAAATATGTAAATGAGCTGTGTCTGACCACGCCCCTCTCTGGAAGGGCTTGGGTGGCTCGGGCTTTCTCGCTCCATGTCCTATTGTTTACGGTGAGAAGGCAGACTCAGAGGGCAGAACAAACACCTAGCTGTGGGAGTGTCACCCACCTGGGGGAGGGGTTACTGCCCTTTGTGATGTCATGAAGGGAAAATCTCCAAACGGCCTGTTTGAGCACACATTTTCTGAAAAGTGGAGCAGGCAAAAGACAGAGAGGATGGACTTTTCTCATCATTGGGTGGTTTGTAGACAGACTAGAGACACATGTTAGAGTTAGAGAAACATGGTGAAGTGGATTTAGAATAATATTTGACCTTTAACTTTTAGGGTCGGTCAGTTTGCCGTTGTAGAAATGCGTACATAGAGAATAAATGACTTCCTTTATTAACTCAGAAAGTATTGTAACATGTTTTTAGTGCAGCCAGCAGCAGCATAAAGCTATAGCTCCAAGTTTAGCTTCAGTCCATTTAAAAAAGAAAAGTGTATTTAAACTCATGAAGCCTCCAGCACCAGTAATAATGTTTTATTCTACATGAGTAGTAATGAAGAAAATGATGAATAATTCGCTGGATTTGCGTCGTGTCTCCTAAAGCTGCCTGTGTCACATTCCTACAGTCAAACTTTATAGACCAGCATTGAAGTAGTCGTGTGTGCGACAACCTGTTGGCGTGTTGGTGTGAGTTTTCCATGACTCACCGCCCTCCAGCTTTTTGAAGTCTAAATCCTCCTCGCAGTGATGTGCGATAATGGCCTCCATGTTTCTGTGGGTGCTGCTGGGGCTTCAGGCTAAGTATTGTTTGGAGAAGAGCGCACAGGTGGGAGGAAAAGTTAGACAGGCACACAGTCCACTTATCATCGCCGATCATCACCATCAGGCCTTTACCACACGCTGTCCTCATGTGGGCTCCCAGTCTTCCCAGAAGTCAGAGCAGGGTTTTTTTTTTCTCTTTGTAGTTGTTTGGTTTGTGTTCACTGTAGCCCGACAAACAGACCCAGAGTTCACCGACTCTCCTAGTAACAAGAACAAAAACGTCCTCAAGAGGTCAAAAACAAATGTAAACAAATGTGTTTCCAATGGAACATAAAACGGCGTAAATACACGTTTCTACAATTTGTTCCCATCAAAGGCAGGACAGCTGTCCTTTGTTGTCTGTCGTCTGATCAAAGGCCCAGACCTTTTCACTTCTGCCAACGATAATCCTTCAATGCACCAGATTATAGAGTATGCCATGACTGCCACAGGTTGATACTTGTCATGTAGGGGGCGCTAGAGTGCGTTTTTAGCCCTGTGAGCTGCAGGGCTCTGAGGGGTTAATGTCAGCCTGTCTGATGGTCTGGACTGAAATACTAGCGCCTGAGAACTGTGCACGGGGTACCCTGCTAGACAATATCGTTTATATCCAAAATATCTCCAAACTCCCTCAGTTGAGCGTCCTTTCTTGTCGTCTTGTCGACGATGTTTTCTCCTGTTTTGATCTGGCAGGCTCAGCGTTTTCTTCGGTGTCGCTATCGCTCATTTCGGCAGCGTTTTCATTCCGCTCCGAACGTCTGTAAGCCCGCCTACCCATATCCCTGCGGCATGATTGGCTGTTCTTCTTTTTCTTCTTCTCTTTAATGTCGGGGGCCAACTAGTGTTGAAGGCGCATTAGCGCCCCCTTTTCCCAGTGGTTGGGTGGTGTAATTACAGGTTTAAATTGATCAAACTTTTATCCCAAAATGTTTTTAATTATATTGCGATAATTATCATTATCGTTTAATCGCCTAGGCCTAGTTGTGTGTATTTTGTTATGCAGTCTCCGGTTTCCAGGATTGACTGGCGACCTGGTGCAGGGTGTAACCCCGCCTCTCGCCCAATGACAGCTCGGCTCCAGCCACCTGCGACCCCGAACGGGATCAGCGTTAAAGATAATGGATGGATGTCGACATTGTGCAGCTGCCGTTTTTTTAACCGTTCCTTTGTGACATTTGGTATTTGACCCATGTTGACGTAGAACTGACTTTGTAAAGGTATTGAGATCAATAAATCATGTATCGCCATTTAGTTTATTAATATCCGGATATGATAATTGGTCCACATCGCCCAGCTTTACCTCGTTATTCATCCCGGGGCCAAGTTTCAAACGTACAATATGTAGAATGTTGAAATGAAAATATCTAAATTAATGAAAAAATGAACTAAACCTGTGTTATTTATATTTTTGTTGAGTTTCCAAAAGTTATCAAAGCCAGAGAAATCCTTCAGTTTATAGTTGTAACGGGACGTGTCTTGTAGTGGCTGCCGCCATGACAGACACGACATGTTTATGGTTGCCGTGGAAACACTGGATGTCACGTTAAAGACCGCTGCATGAGGAAGCGTGAGCTGCTACTGAAAGCTGCCGTACTGTTGCTGTATGTCTCTCTTCCTCAGGTCGGTTTCGTCTTGACTACGGTCAACTCGGGACGTCATCTTTTGTTATTGTTTTGATTGAGAGCCCCCTGGTGGTGGAAATAACATACTGTGCGTTTAATAAGACAGTGTGTAGGAGTGCGCTCGCAATCTTTTGGTAAGTTACCTAATATTTAGCCCCTAGGACGTCTATCCTCGGCAACTGGTAGGAACCTTGTGACGACATTTAGCACAAAGATTCGTGGATGAATCGTACTTACTGATTAACACTATTCAGACTGTCGTTTCAAGCCGTGATATTTACCTCCCTGTGACGTTTCGCCTTCAAACTGAATGTCGTGGAGGTGTAATGGGAGGACGAAGTGGTCCCCCTTCTGTACCGGCTTCAGAGGTAGTAACAGAGGCGTTACAGAGGAGAGACGGTTCCAGCGGGGGAGAACAGCGCTGTGTGTGTGCGTGTCTGACTGTGTGTGTGTGTGTATGTGGAGCTCCCGCTGTGCTGTGCTTCCGTAACGCCGAAACACAATGTGAAGTCACAGACGGGGACACCGATATTACGCCGTCACATAATCGGTATGAACGTACAAAGACGTGATGACGGCTGAGCTTAGTTACGGCATTTTTGTCAAAAGAAGCCGTCTGAAGGGGCTCAACTTTTGATGTATCTCCGTCAGCAGGCCGTTATTTAAGCGTAACCATAACTCGTTATGACTTAAAACCCGCAGAGCTTTTCACATCCCCACCAGCCTCGGCCGTCCTTCAGGTTTAGTGCTGCAGTCATTAAACCTTCTAATCATTGTGGGCATTTGATCACTCCCAAGTTGTTGCCATCGTTCTTTAGAAAGTCTGTCACGAATCACGATCCATTCTGTCTTTTGTTGAGTTGTTGCTGTATGGCGTTCACTCTCTTGATGTTTTATAGACGGTGTATTTCTGAAAGAGTACTCTGCTGTGATTGTTTAATGAAAGCCTGATAAAAGCAGACAAACAGAGAAGTTTAATATGAAGTGGAAACAATAGCAGCAAAGGACCTCAGGGCCGAGCAGTGTACACTTTATTGCACTTGAAGAGAGCCTGAGTGTTTGCTCCGTCACACCAGGTTAAGTTGGCATTGAAATTGAAAGCTGCAAAGCAAACATGTTCTGTCAACAACGGCACAGCTCAAGTGTACTGTCAATATTGAAGATATGTATTGGATAAACATCTCTGTATAAATACACGACTATTTCTGGAATGCACATTGTTGACATTGTTTTGCATATTTTTACCTTCGACATTTCAAAGTGTGTGTGTGTGTGTGTGTGTTAGATATCTAAGTAACGATTAAATTAGCGACCACGACCTCTCACCCTCACCTTTGTTTCCCTCTGCAGTATGTGGTCCCGGCATCGACATCGGCAATGACATCAGTGAATTCAGACAACTTGAGAACTGCACCGTGGTGGAGGGCTACCTGCAGATCCTCCTCATCGGCGACAAGAACAACAACAACATCAACCAGGAAGTCTTCCGCTCCCTAAGCTTCCCCAAGCTGACCATGATCACCGACTACCTGCTGCTGTTCAGGGTGTCCGGCCTGGACAGTCTGAGCGCGCTCTTTCCCAACCTCACTGTCATCCGCGGCCAGAAACTCTTCTACAACTACGCCCTCGTGATCTTTGAGATGACCAGCCTGAAGGACATCGGCTTGTACAACCTGAGGAACATCACCCGCGGCGCCATCCGCATCGAAAAGAACCCGGAGCTGTGCTACCTGGACTCCATAGACTGGTCCCTCATCATGGACGCAGAGTTCAACAACTACATCGCTGGGAACAAGCAGTCCAAGGAGTGCAGCGACGTTTGTCCAGGCATCATGGAGAACAACCCGCAGTGCAGAAAGACCATGTTCAACAACAACTACAACTACCGCTGCTGGAACTCCAACCACTGCCAGAAAGGTAAGCTGAGCGCCACACATGGCCGCTCATCCTCGATGAGAAATGTGTTCTTTGGAGGGTGGCGCACACACTGTGCCTACAAGTACGGGCTGCTACCAGAGACGTTATCGACTTTAGCTGCCCTGTTGTGATTGCTAAAAGGTCGGAGAGATGTTTGCTGTAATATATCTCGGGTGTTAAATGTAGTTACAGTGACGGTTAAGACATTTTACAAGTTGGGTAGTATAAGTTCCATATCAGGGATTTGATTCTTGCAGGTTTATCCAGATTCCAGATTTTCCAACCTGGAAAGTTCAACCGCATTCATGGACGCCAAGTAGAGCTGAACGATATATACTGCGATGTGTGCAGGCGAGTAATGGTCACATGGCAGGACTTGCGATGTCAGTCTAGTGACCTGAAGCACGTCATTTTGCTGCAAACCAAAACTGCCAGTTTTGTTGTTTCCCATGACTACTCTACTGTAAAAGTCTGGCTGATATCACCACCTGTATAGAGAACGGACCACTGTGCATGCAGAGTGTGTGTATCCTCTGCATGGTCAAATGTTCAGGCTACAGGGGGCGCTGCCGCCGTCACAGATGCTACGGAATGACGCTCGAGGCAGACGCTCAGTCACAGATTTCAGAATCAGAAATATTGAATCAATCCCCAGGAGGAGTTTACGGTTTGTCAGGGTGAAACAGTCCAGGGTCAGACGGGAGTGTGTGACACTCAGAGGGACGAGTTGTAAAGTATGATGTCCACGGACAGGAATGACCTCCTGTAGCGTTCTGGGGTTGAGTGTTTTCTCTAAAACAGCTTTTATACACAAGGGGAGGAGCCGGCCGTCCCGTCCATGTAAACATGGCTCTGACAACAACACAGCCAGCGGGACTCGAGCTTCTCACTCATTGTAGACAGTCATGACTCAGAGACACATTTACAGGAGAGACTGGATTTATGATTTATTTATGTGTAACATTCTTCCTTTAATGGAGAATAATGTAAATCGTCCTTTAAAACGTTTCAAAGATGCATTTTGGTTATTTTGTGGGCGGTTCTCTCATTTTAACCGTAGGTAATAAACTGAGTGTTGATGAGCATCAATCAAACCAGAGTGAGATCTTAACAGGTATCTATTGAAACTCTGTCTCTGCTCGCGTCTTTCCAAATGGGAGCGACTCCTTGGTTTAGAAAACAACACATGTATTTTCGGGTGGTTACCTGCTGTCAGGAGGTCGACAGCATTCCTCCCATGAAGGCGCTTATCAGGTCCCATGAGTGTTCAGTTCAAGTGCTCTCATGTGTCTAAACAGAATTAAAGGCATAAACGCCTCCGAGTTGAATTCAACTACTCCAAGCTCGGTGAGTGTGATGTCGCCCTTTAATTTTGTGTTTACGACTGCAGTGTTGTTTTGCTGGTGCGTTGCAGACGATGTGTTTTGGCTGACTGAGTGAGTGAGTGTGTCTGGCTGAATTGTTTCCCTGGTGACTGGCGCCTTGCTGCAGACTCAGCATGTTGATGTTTTCAGTCTTGTGACATGGAACTGTCGCAGGACTGCATGCATGTACATACATCACATACACATAGAGACACACACGGCCACAATCATACAACACACTCACAGTGCAGACGGAGATGCAGGCGCACACACACACAAATGTAAACAGACATAAAGATGAAGATATGTCGCACATACACACATACGCTGGGTCTTTGTTGGAGTGGCGGAGTGAGGGCGCGCAGGAGGAGAATCACAAACAGGAAGATGTGTTTGATGGCTGGAGGGATGTCAGGTGGAGGAGCAGAAGTCTGTTTATCATTGTTCTTCACTAAAGAGAGTCCACAGAAGTAAAGACCTCTCCTCTCTTTCTCTCTGTCCCAAAGAGTGTTAGACTCATGGAATAAAAGGAGAGGGTGCTTATCTAATCAGTCAGTCTAGTGGTTGGCGATACGACCTCAGATTCACATCACGGTATTTGTTTTGCTTTTTGTGGTTACAGTTTTACATTGTGGTATTAAAGGAACCATTTACACACTGCGCCCGCCCCGCTCCCCCTCTATCAGCCTGTTTGATGGGATTCTGTTCATTAGACCAGATTCAGGGTTTTAAGTTTGGTTTCTCTCCTGCAGAGGTTGCTGTTGAAAACAGATCATAAATCAAGTCAAATCATCTTGTACTTCAGACAGCGAGTATTCAAGTGAAACACACGTTCAGCAGGCCGACCTTTTGTGATGGAGAAGCACGTAGAAAGTCACAGACAGAAAGAGACACCCTGCAAGTGAGCACCCCCCCTTACTGTTGCTGAAACTTGGAGAGGGAAGAATACAAGTTTACCTGATTCTGCGCCACAATTCACTTTCATTGTGAACACTGACACTCAGTTTGAAGGATGATCCCGAGGCAGGAACAGAGTACAGCTGTACAGTTGTTTTATAAAATAACCAGTGCCCTGTTATGCTGAAATGTTGACAGTCTTTTTGTCACCAGTTCTTCAAGCAGCCGGTCGTGAGGAGGTCAAGTGAAACAGACACAGGATTGTTCCTCGCCTTTGCTTTCCTCACTTTGTTGAGTCTAGACTCAAACATGTTGTTTTCCAGGAGGCTGGGGGGGGGGGGGGATAAATGTGGATATTCTTTTTAAATAGCCAACAACTAATACGAAGTGTGTTTGCACTTCTATTAGCAGTGCTGCTGCGACAGCTGCTGCTACTACTGTTTCTCATGACTTCAGCCTCGACTGCTAAACCATCTGCTGCGTCGAGAGTAACTACTATTATTACTACTATTACTACTTCTAAGACTACAACAGGCACCACTGTTACTGCATGGTCCTCCACATTCAGGTTGTCTGTAGCTGTCTGTCAGAGCCTAACATGCACACACAGACTTCTGCTCCGTGTTACAGTGCAGAGACTCAAAGTGGTGACTGTGGGAAAAAGATTAAAGTTTCTGTCAACATGAGAAACGGGGGAGAAAACTAAAGTCTCTCAGGTGGATGGATTTAGTCTGTGTTGCTCCTGACTAGCTGGACTGATGGGACACTTTTAGGCATGACTGTGTTTGTGTTAAGTTTGCATCGTCTTTTCCAAGAGGTTGACATGTTTTGTTAAATCACTTAAGAAAAACTAAATATAGAAGAAGTGGAGAATGACCCTGTAAAGATGCACAAGAAAGCATGCTTGGCTCCAGAGGGAGTTTGTCATCCAGGGCGTCTAGCTGCTGCTGCTAGCTGCTGCGGCTAGCTGCTGCGGCTAGCTGCTGCTAGCTGCTGTTGCAGCCTTAAAACAGCAGTGAACTGAAACAACATGAGCACTTCTGCTCTCACTGCAGAGACTGCACTGTTATGTGGTTTATTAGGCGCTTTATTGGAGAAGTCTGGTGGCAGTAAAGCCAGTTGTCATTAAATTGAGGAAGGCCAAGGGTTGGAGTGGTTGAGCTCGAGGACTGAACAGTGTTCATTTCCTCAAGATGTTGTTTTGTGGCTCCGGTACCTGCAGATCAGAGGCTGGGTATATCAGACGTGTAATGCTTCCACAGAACCACAATTTAAGTCTCACAGTTGAGCAGGAAGAAACATTTTAACACCAGTTCTTTCGTTAAATTCAATTGAATGCATTCAAAGTGAAATGTGCCAGACTCACACCAAATTTCACAAGCCGTTTTCACACATGCACTCTAGATTATTTCAGGAGGACTGCCCCTGAAATCCTCCTGATCTGGTTGTTCACACATGCACCTCACAGCGGGAGGGGGGGCGGGTGGTCAAAGACTTGAAAAGCAACCCAACATGTTTTAAAAGCGCTTCACAGACTTTTTAGCACGATTCCTTTTCCAAGCTAACGTTCCTGACCCACTGAAAACAGCATGCGACCCACCTTTGGGTCCCGAAACCCCAGTTTGAGAGCCCCTGAAAAAAAAGTGTTTGATGGTCAGAAACGTTTAAATCTTACAAGACATGGAGTTGAATTTATAACTTTTTCTTCATATTGTATCAGAGCATGTTGGGCGGCAAATGTTTAAATACAGTTTGTAAACATTCACATCGTTTTCTGCCTTCTAGAAAAAAACCACCAAAGTTCATGGAGGTTGATTATCTCATCGGGATAATAAATCAACCAAATGAGCAAACACAAACACACCTCAAGTTCTGCTTATTCATCTGGCGGAGGACCGAGCGACAACCGCTCAGACGATCCTTGTAGTTTAATGTGTAATCCCTTCAGTCAAGGGTTAACAAAAGACAAAAAAACGCCTTCCAGTAAATCCCAGAGGACCCACTTTGTACTTTAATGATGTGCTTTCATCTCCTCAGATCGTACAAAGCACCGGAAAAACATCCCCCCATGCTGCTCGATGTGTGAGCGTGTGTGTCGGTTGGTGTGTTCGGACAGAGAGAGAGAGAGAGAGAGAGAGAGTGTGTGTTTACTCCCAGCATGCATGGACACGGCCCCTCTTCAGGAGAAGTCTACGAGTTATAAAAGAGACAAAAAAACCAGGGAAGTAAACATGGAAGAACGAAGCCCCCACCCCGACCGCCCCCCCACCACCGGAGCAGAAAAACACACTCGACTTTCCCGTTGAAGCAGACGGGCTCTGAACCCGTTTCTTCTCTGGAGGAGTTTAAGGAATGAGTTCAGGCTGAACACGTGTCCTTTATAGAGGGAAAACAGGGCTCGAACCTTTCCCTTCCGTCAGTTAATGATCCGATGAATGATGGACCGGGTTCGGTGAGAAAACGCCCCTGGTGGACTCACAGTGGACTCTCATGCCAGCGGAGCAGACGGCCTGTGAGCAAGGCACACATTGAAACAAACGATCCGGGGTTAGATTACTGAAGCTTGATACAGGCCGTTATCAGAACAAATCAAGTAATCAGAGCTGACTCAGAGTACAGCGATGACACGATGGAAGTGCTTTCACACTCACACAAAACGTGTTCTTCCCTGCCTGAGGAGCCCCCCCACCCCCACCCCCGTGTGAACAACCAGATCAGGAGGGTTTTAGGGGAAATTGTCCTGAAATCTTCTGGAGTTCATATGAGGAAACTCCGGATAAAGTCTGAGTGAAAGGTTCGGCATTTCCAGCTCTGCCTGAAAACTTCAAGGCCCTCATTTATCAACAGTGCGTATGCAAGGATTGAGCAGCTTTACTTTAAGTCTATATTTTAATTTTGTTGCTGACTCCATCTTTAAGTACTGCTGTCATGTTTGAGTCAAAATGCTGAATACGTTACTGCGGCATCCTTTGAACCGTCTATGTTAGCTGACATGCAGGCGACACACTGTCAGCTGTCTACCAGGAAAACACTTCTGTGTGTGTGTGTGTGTGTGTGTATGTATCTGTGTGTGTGTGTGTGTGGGAGAGAGAGAGATCTAAGAGGAGCCAAACATACAGAGAGAGAGAGCGAGAGCGTTGTGGAGTCAGTCCCAGCCCTCCCTCTCGTTGTCGCTGGTTGTTTTTGGACGTGGTTGATCCAGTGTTTATTTATTCGGTGCTTCTCGAGCTCTAAATCTGAAGCCTTTTTAAACATGAATGTTCTTAACGTGAACTTCACCTTCTTCTTTTTTTAACCTCACTGATGTTTTTCGGGGCTTTGTGCTGCACGTGACCTTAAATGTTGTCTCTCTCTCTCCCACCAAGAGTCAGAGGAGAAAGCTTGAATTGAACTGGAAGCGTTATAGAGCCGATGTTTGATCATGTTTAGAGGACCCGACGATTTTGGTAAAAGGACTCTTTGCAATTTTTTTCTTTCTGCGATAAACATTGTGATTTCAAATATGTAGGACTCGTTTCTGCTGCGCTGGGATCACAGCAGGTGTCTAATAAACTCAAAAACGCCTGCGACCCTCCTGTTATTAATCAGAATTTAATATGACCCTGTTTGCACAATCCGTAGTTATATGACTGCAATCCGAACATCACCACGACACACGAACTGTCACTGAACAAGATAACGCCGCGACACGAGCTAGTTTGAAGGTGAACAAACTGAAGTGTGGTGCTTTTATTTTGAAGGTGGACAAACTGAAGTGTGGTGCTTTTATTTTGAAGCTGGAAAAACTGAAGTGTGGTGCTTTTATTTTGAAGGTGGACAAACTGAAGTGTGGTGCTTTTATTTTGAAGGTGGACAAACTGAAGTGTGGTGCTTTTATTTTGAAGGTGGACAAACTGAAGTGTGGTGCTGTGTATTGACGAGCTGTTGACTCAAATGTCAACACTCAGAGGCTCGTTAATAAACGGCTCGCGGTGAGATGAATAAAGTTTTTCTCGGGTGTTGACACAGGTCAAAGGTCAACATTTCAGTCATGATGCAAATATTATTATTGCACCTTTATCTTCGCTTTGTAAAACAAGCTAACAAGATCTGCTGAGGGAGTGCCAGTTCCTTATAGAGCGCCCTCCTTCCTTGTTCCTCCATCATTATTTACAAAAAACTAACAAAAACATAAACACATCTTAATCAGTGAATAAGTCAGAGTTTTCTCTCCATCTACAGAGTCCAGTACATGCTCCAGTCTGTCAGTGCACGAGTCTGAGACGAGTCACGAGTCCTGAATATAAAAGTCTGAGTCCTGGACTCGAGTACTACAACACTTCTTTGTTTACCAGGAGGCAGTGCGCGTGCATGACTTGGCTGTGTGAGGTCCTATTTTTAGATGTTTTAACATCTAAGAGGTCACCATGTTGGTTCACTGAAACTTCTCATACTTGGGGTATGATGATCCGCATCTCCTCGTGCACCCCTTACCCTGACCCAGAATCCGGAGGCTGTCAGGCCGGGTAATTACAGGGACCGCTCTGTAAACCAGGCACATCCATGACTACTTTTAGTGAACAGTCACACCCATCCCTGGAATTCCTGGAAGAGAACATTACTGGTTTGGCTGTGTTGAAGTGCCTACTGTAATTATGTGGCCTTTAATTGTGCTCCGTTAACACCGTCAGATTGGGAAGAGCTGTGACCCGGGGACTGAGATGAGTCTCTTGGATTCTGAGGCCAGTTCGAAGAGGTCATGTAGTGTTGTGTGAAGGCTCATTCCCATCACTTCCCACTGCTCAGATCAAACCTTTGCCCTGATGGATCTTTTTATGTCCTCTGGATTATGGATGAAGTTTGTTTGTTTATTTGTAGTTATGATGAATGGACTTGAGCTTATAGTTCTTTTCTATTCTGACAACTCAAAACGCTTTTACAGGAGCTGGGGATCAAACCCTTGACCTGTTTGAGAGACGGCCGACTCTACCACTGAACCACAGCTGCCTTGTTGTTTTGAATGCGTGTCTGTATTTTGCATGAATGGAGCAAGTTGAACGTAAACAGCATCAAAAACTGCAAAAACACAAATGTGTGACACATTTTGCATCGATGACTCTCGGGTCCACATCCTGTGCTGCCACTTGAGCGTGCATACACCTGTCCAGGCGGTTAGCTTAATTCATGTTAAAGTTGTCACAATATTCGACACTGGGATACCTTAAAACTATCTGATCAAGCCGAGGTAATTACGTCCATGTGACCTTTCACCATTAATCTGAATGTTGTGAAGACGTAATGGAGGTAGTAAGAGAAGCGTTACAGAGAGAGAGAGAGGATCAGCTGAGCCAGTGGGGGATCGCAGCGCTGTGTGTGTGTTTGCATGTCTGACTGTGTGCGTGTGGAGCCCCTGCTGTGCCGTGCTGCTGCAACGCCAAAACACAATGTGAATTCACAGACTGGGAAGCCAATATTACGCCGTCAAGGAGTCAATATGAATGTACGTGATGACAGCTGAGCTTAGTTACGGTGCTTTTGCAAAAAAAAAGTCTGAAAGGGCGAAAGTTTTGTGTCCAGTTTCTTGTGCATCAGAGTTGGGAGGGTTTGGGTTTGTCTAAGGTCACATCACCAGAGGAGGATTGGATTAAGAGTCTCTGCTATATTAAAGTATGTAAACATACAAAAACATCCAGCACTTGAATTATGTGAGATGGAGGTTAGCACTCATGAATCATGCTGGAGAGGTTCTGTAGATCATCAGCACAGCCAACCAATCAGGATGAGCCAACTCAAGGTCAATGGGAATCTTCTACTCTGCCTCCTGCATCTTTCTATCAAATTCCAGGGATATTTCTGTCTTCCTGCTAAGAAAGCACGCAAACACAAAGACTGAGGAATGCAGACGACTCCTCCTGATGCAGCCTGTGTATGTGCAGACGACGCCTCCTATTGTAGCCTGCGTGTATGTGCAGACGACTCCTCCTGGTGCAGCCTGCGTGTTTGTGCAGACGACTCCTCCTGATGCAGCCTGCGTGTATGTGCAGACGACTCCTCCTGATGCAGCCTGCATGTACGTGCAGACGACTCCTCCTGATGCAGCCTGTGTGTATAAGCAGACGACGACTCCTGATGCAGCCTGTGTATGTAAAGACGACTCCTCCTGATGCGGCCTGCGTGTTTGTGCAGACGACTCCTCCTGATGCAGCCTGCGTGTATGTGCAGACGACTCCTCCTGATGCAGCCTGCATGTACGTGCAGACGACTCCTCCTGATGCAGCCTGTGTGTATAAGCAGACGACTCCTCCTGATGCAGCCTGTGTGTATAAGCAGACGACTCCTCCTGATGCAGCCTGTGTGTATAAGCAGACGACGACTCCTGATGCAGCCTGTGTGTATAAGCAGACGACTCCTCCTGATGCAGCCTGCGTGTATGTGCGGACGACTCCTCCTGATGCAGCCTGCGTGCATGTGCGGACGACTCCTCCTGATGCAGCCTGTGTGTTTGTGCAGATGTTTGTGTGTAAGTTAATGGTCTTTGAAAACAGTCGACCTGTGTTTGACACAGACTGTTAATTCACTCAGCAGCAGGATTGGAAAATTAATCCGCTGTGCCAACGCTGGAATTTTAAACATCCGAATGCAGGAGAAACAAGTGGCTGGTCGTATAAATGATGCAAACAGTATGGAGACATCCGTGTTTTCAGAGGGGCCGAGCTGTTAATGATTCAAAATCAAACAATACCATTAATAAAGACAAAGCCGACGTACACCGGCGAGGTTATTGAGGTGAAAAGGTGAGGGTATTGAGTTTATTGTGTCTGTTGACTTGGGCTCAATGCCATGTCCTTTCCTCCGGAACAGAAACAATGTGATATTTCATCAGAATCACTACAACACACACACACCTTTGTCATTGATATGATTTCAACAGTTTGGCTGTTTGACCGAACCATAACCTGAATCATCATACTCTTTGTCCCTGAGTGACTGTTAACATGTGTAATATCTGTCCTCATCACGAGTTACGGTGGAGCTGTAGGTATCGAGACACAGCTGATGTTCCAGCCCCTTGTAAAGCTCCCCCCCCTGTTATTGTCTGGCCTGTGTGGAGGCTCTGGGGACCCGGAGAGAGTATTGAATTTGTCTTGTCTTTTCCAGGTCAGTCAGCGAGGGGGATGCCAGGAATTCCTTCTGTCAGTAGTTATCCTGTAGTGTCAGCTGATGTGACAGATGTTTGCTCACTACACGTTTGACTGTTGGCTTTATTTGGACGAGCTTCAACAGAATATTTCTCTCGTGTTGTTGCGTACGCTTTGACTACGAGGTGATTGAAGGGTACGCGGTTGGCCGAGCTGTTTTGACAGCAGACTGTGTTTCTGAATAGCTGATAGGCAGCGTGTGTTTTTCATTTTGTTCCTGTTGTGTCGTGCATGAGGAGATTTGATAGAATAAGAAGAAGCAGATGTTTGAGCTGCATGTAGAAATGTTGCAGCTTGTTATCACGTATGTTGTGCCTTCCTGTCTGAACCTCCAGGACAAAGTCTTGATTGTGAATGAATAAGAAAGAACTGGTTTTGTTTGCAGAACGTGTCTTGTTTTCAGACTGGAGGATGAGCTGGAGGTTACAAAAGGCTGTGTGCCGTCTACATGATGTTTTCTGTTTTTGTTCGTGATGAGCCTTCAAACTTGGCTTCCTTGGTTTGTGTTTCTTCTTCTCAGTTGAACCCTGTAGCAACACGCCTCGACGCCCTTCCGTTTCCAAAACGATGACACACAGTGTGCTAGTCCAGACCTGGTCAGGTGTTATGAGGCAGTAAGTCCTCGGATTACCTTTCTATTTGTTCTGTCTTGCATGTTCTGATTTTGTTTCAGGTATACCATCACAACCCAATCACAGAAACTCCCCTACCCCTTCAGTTTGTTTTTCCACCATTCATCCATGACGTTTATCTAAACGGAGCTTAATGTTGTTTATCCACACACTAAAGGTATTCGCCTGTTTTTCTGCTGTCACATGCCTCAGCAAGCGTAAAAGTAAATTGAAAGTCAGTCTCAGAGACTGTCAGTGTGTGTCTGTGTAATTTTGTGAGGTGGCAGTGGGGTTTGTAGTTTGAATCCCCTCTCATTAAGAAAGTGACCTGCAGATAACTGCATGTCCAGCTTCTCTTTGCTAGCAGGAGTGATGTTCTCAGACAGCCTCACCTCTGTTAGTGTTTTTCCTCTTTGAACAGACTGTAATTATCAACAGGAAGCTCCAGACCACACATCTCCTGTGGGATGTCTTCTTCTCACACTGGGAGGAGGAGCAGGAGGAGGAGGAGGAGCAGGAGGAAATCCAGCATTACTTTACCTGCACTGCACAGCTGGTGCTTAATGGGAAAAGTGTCTGTACTTGTTCAAGTGTCTGTCTCGGTGTTAAAATAATGACGTCTGATTTAGATTCAAAGTGTAGTGAAGTGTTAGAGAAACATTGAGTACATCATGTATTTATTAATTGGTACAGAACTCACTGTGGCTCAGTGGTAGAGTTGGTTGTCTCCCTATCGAAAGGTCGGGGGTTCAGTCCCCGGCTCCTGCAGCCACATGTCCAATGTGTCTGAAGACATTTAACCCCAAGATGCTCCCGCTGCTTTGTCGTGTTAATGTGTATGAATGGATTAGTTAATACTGATGGACTCTTTACACAGCAACCTCTGCCATGAGAATGTGAATGATAAATGAAGCCGATGCTGAAGTGTAAAATCCTGCAGTTCCTCAAGTGTCCACTAGAGGCTGGCTGCAGAAGCACAGGAAGTCACATACACACCCATTCTAAAAAGCCTGTTTTTACAGCAGACATTAACATGTTTACAGCCTGGTTCAAAAAACCAAATAGGTCTGATTAGCTCATGTCTCGATCAGCACACACTGTACGGGGGGTGAATGTTTTGATGACTCATCAGTTTTGATTTGATGAAGGATAAGAGTTATTCACAATAAGGCGTGTAGCTGACCTGATTGACAGGTGGGCGCGGTGTAACGGTTTGTCAGGAGGCTTAAAACCCGCCTCAGCTCCAGCTCTCAGCCTGTCGTTAGGTTGACTGAAAGTTAGACTGAGACAGCATTTCCAGCATGGAGACCGCCATCGATGGGACTCCAGCGCCCCCTGCAGGAACAGATGGGTGACAACACTTCAAACATTAATATTAACAGGCTATGGGTGTAAAAGCACTTTGAGTAGTCAGAAGAATAGAAAAGAATTTTACTCTTGAGTCCTCTTTCCAGTGTTTTTTCCAGTGCACACGTTTTGGACAAATCACCCAAAAATCGACCAAATCCAACGTGAAGCAGTTTACATTTTAATCTCTGTCTATTTTTGTGGCAGACATTTGTCAATGGTCCCCCGCTTCTTGGAAGAGTAAAGGGCTTAAGGCGAGTGAGTGCATTTTAATCAATGAGCATTGAGGGAATATTCTCAGGAGGTCACGGCAGCGTTACATAACGGGGAGAAAGCCCGTTGCGCTGGTACATATTGTTATCTTGTATGAATATGCTGATTGGGATGGTGCATGGGTCTTGGCTGCCCAAATACAAACATGGCTGTTGTTGTTGACGTTGTGCTCCCTCTTTGTCGTTGTTCATGAAGCACTGTGTGAGCAGCTGGTCCAGCAGGTCGTCATGTGTGTCGCCTTCTTAACCAGGGGGGCTGTACGGGCTGTACTTACCGGGTTGTGGTTCTTGTCTGGTGTCTGCTGGGCGGCTCAATAGGTGACCAGTACAGGACTCGTCACGCATGTGGAACTGTGAATGGGCCCAATGAATGGACATCCTTGTTCTACTGACGTGAATCCGCCTATAGACGGCACACACGCACACACACGAGTGACTGGCTGAGCGGTTTTCTGAATGACCGCTTCACTGGCTCGACCTACACTCTGACAGACTGTCTGCAAGTAAAAGAACACACTTTGTACGAGAGTGGGAACAAAACATTATTGTGGTGTTTTCTGACCGTCATCAACTTCTTGTTCTGTTGGAGGAGATGGCTCTGCTGCCGTTTGTTCCCTGATTCAGCCCGAGTGCTGGACCAACACTGCGAGGACATGGAGGGGAGGGCGGCGGGGGCGGAGGGCTAAGAGTGGGGCAGCAGATGTAAACTTTGATATACAAGTTTGTATCTGTGTCTTTTAGGGTTGTTGTTGTTTTTGGTACCATGTATTTTAAAGTCTCCGTCATTTTAAAGGTCGGTAGAAACGAAAATGGCCGAAGCTTTAAAAAAAAAAAAAAAAAAAGCGTCTTAGTCTGCAATCTTTTTTTTTACTTAGGCCAGGCCGCCCATTAGGGGGGATAAAGGGGAAAGCTCTTCAGGGGTCCACTCACATGGGGAGGGCACACGGAGGTTAGTGAAACTTGGACCATCCTAATTTTAAAGGCAGGGTTGGTCATTTTCTCCAGATCCACTTTTTAAGATGTTGGTTGAAATTGTCTTTAGGTCCTGACAGAAATTAATAACTCACTCACTATAAGCCTGTAAAACCTTCAACCAATGTCTGCCACGAGGTACCAATCTGATGAACCAATCACAGCCTCCCTGTCTCCCTGCTCGCTCTCTACCTCTTGCGTGCTCTAGCCCACACTCAAAGCACGTCACCGATGACGGAGTTTATACTGTGAGTTTACTTACCGCTGAATGAGACATGAGACGACGTAGTTTCTACACAATGCAAGCGATGAGCTTTTAAAAAAAATATTTTATATACTTTAATAACCCCTGAGGGGAAATTCTGGTACGCACTCTGTTATTGAGAGACATGCTTCTCACACACACAGGCCTGAATCACACACATGCACAAACACGACCTGTGGACATGCATTAATGGAGAGATGTCAGAGTGCTGTGGCAGCCCCCACGGGAGACGCCCCCTGAGCTGGTGGGGGTTCGGTGCCTTGCTTAAGGGCACCTCGGCAGTGCTCGAGAAGTGGTCTGGCACCTCTCCGGCTACCAGACCAACTTCCATATTTTGGTCCGCATCGGGACTTGAACCGGCTACCGCCGCCACACTGCTTGTTCATGTAAGTGAGGGGCGTGGCTTTTGAGGGAGCACAGAGGGGAGGGGGTGGGTGGAGACGGAGCACTGAGGGTATGCTACTTTCAAAATCATGCTAGTTTTTGAAAATGACCAACCCTGCCCATAAAGGGATACTTCACCCGTTGAAACATGAATCTGTATCGACATTGGGACATATATTTAGTAGAAATGTGAAATTTTGAAGTTGGAGTCTTCTTGACCGAGAAAAGGCAGGAAGTGTCTTCTTCGCTCATGTGGATGAAAGACAACAACTCCCAGAATGCACAGCACCGCAGCCCACTCCCACTGAAGCTACGGTGTATTTACAGTCTGTCTACAACACATACGGCCGTTTACTCAACTGATTACGAGATTTCAGAAGGAATTGGCATCTTAGAAATTCCTGGCAGCAAACGGACTCTCTGTCTGTGTCCATAGGCAAACAGTGAGAGCACCGACACCACCAGTCCGCCCCAGCTCCGCCGCCGACAGGCAGGTCTTGTGCCCCAGCTGCTGAGACCTGCCTGTAGGCAGCAGACAGCTCCCGTTCCTCCATAAACCTCAACTGCTCGCCGCTATGCTGCGGCTCGTAGAGATAGCCACGAACATCCGATTCGAGCACAAGACCTTGAAAATCCCCTTCATCCATATCAGTTTGAAGTTGAAACATACTTTTTTCACCATTCTCGGTTCTTCTCAGCTTTCTCCACAGAGACTGTTAGCATAGCTTCCTAGCAAGATGGCGGATGTTAAGTTTCGATTCTGGCAGTGAGGTCCCGCCCACTGATCTGTGATAGGTCTGTAGCTTCAGTGGTCGAAAACATGAGGAACTAGCAATGTAGTTTCACCCCCTCTAACCACAGCAGCCTCTGATGGCCTCCAGCATCAGAGGCTGCTTTTCAGAAAAGAAATAAGGAGCTCTTTCGTCTCAGGGGAAAATGAGGGCGGGATGCACGACTTTCAAAAATACTACCAGGTTTCTAATGATACAAAGCTTAATGCAAATGGGTTAAGTGTCCCTTTAAGCAACAATGACCATTTCATTTTACACCTAAAACTCAACTTGACCTCTTAAAGGTATTGTTGCTTCAGTAAAATGTCGCCTGTTTCAGAACATAAACCCCCTCTTATGTAAGCGTGCCCTTAAACGAACTTATTTCAGTCGACTCCAAAGGCTGATGTGAGCCAGGCAGAGGGAGCTAACGCTAGCCAGGAGGCTAGCGCTAACAGTACTGAATGAATGTGCTTACGTTGATTTAAATCATATCCTGGGGGGGGGCCCTGCACTGGACTTTTCGGGGACCAAGAGATTTCTGCCTAGGACTTTCTTTTTTTTGTTGCTGTGCTATCAAAGCGGGTATCAATATTGTTTTATTTGTACTAGTGTCATATCTACGTTTAAAGTTCTGGTATTTGTGTTATTTGAAAATGAAAACATGAATACAGACCTGAATCGAGCTAACGAGGAGGCCCAAACCGTTCTGTTGTCCTCTCTGTGTGAGTTCACTCTGCGACTCAAAGCTGCAGAGGATGAATGTTCATGAATGAAACCGTGCAAATCAATACTGTTTAGTCTGCTGGTCCGTAGTAACAGAGACAGTCGTGTGTCGTGGCTGTTTCCTGTCTGGTGGTGGTTGGTTGAGTTGATTCTTTCAATGATTTTGGTTGGAATGGAAACCCACGGGGAGATTTCTGTCTGGCTGTTGGATGAGTTTGTTGACTTGGTTGTCTCTACAGTGCAGTGACCTCATGGCGTATCACTTAATCAACATATTACTTAACAATAGGGATGCACTGATGCACCATTTGACCATCGGCATCAGCTGATATCCGCCCTGTTTTTTCTTAAGACTTATCTTTTGGGCTTATATTCCTCTAAAGGAGAGACAGGATGATGGACAGAGACGGAAATCAGGAAGATAGAAGGAGAATGGTGAACGACGTGCAGGAAAGAAGATCTACTGATCTTAAAGGAAAGAGTCAAAAACATCGGCCCAATCCCTCCTGACTCTACAGTCCAGTTTGAAACTAGCAGGCTGTTGATGTCGTAAATCGTTCCAGGAGAAACCGCTCAGACATTTTCCCGCCTTTTGGCTGGTGACTGGTGTGAGTTTCCCAGCCTAACTTCCTGCTGGGCTGGTATTTCTGTTTCCCTGGAAGCCCTGTATCGGCTATTCGACCCACCGCAGCGATCATTATCCCACTGCCAGAAGGGCCGAAGGATTACAAAATGGAAAAAGGTGAATTAAGGACACTTAAAACTGCTAATAACTACTTACAGTAACTTTTTATGACCCACCCCTTGATTCCAAATATCCTTTTAAACTGAAGCAGGTATAGAGGAGTTGATGTTTAAAATATGATAAATGTAGAGTGCATAAAAACATGTTGCCAGTTTGCCGCAGTGCCACCGACAGCTTCATGTTTTAATTCAATAAGATCACTTCACGGTCCTCATTTTATGACACTCTTTCCTTTTCACCTCCACCTGAGTGCTTTTCGTGTTGGTTGAGTTGTCTGGCTCCCCCAGCTGCAGCCTCGCCAAGTATGTGTGTGTGTGAAGCATTTAAAAAAGACGTGATGTGTTAAATGGTGTTTTTAGTTTCCTCCCCCTCTACCACCTCCTCATCTCCATCTTTAAACCTTTCTCCTTCGTCACCTTCCTCCTCCATGCTCTCTTCACCTTCCTCTTCTTCAACATCTACGTCTTCTGTTCTTCACTCTGTGTCTTGTCCTCCTTGTCGTTCTCCTCCTCCTCCTCCTCCTCCTCCTCTCATGCTGCAGCTCTGCATCAACCTGTCTCTGAAAGTGCAGTAAGGAGGGTAAAGCTGGGATCCATTATGTTGCAGATGTCTGTTGGAATGCTGATGCACACTGTACGTACCCATCGACCCCTCCGCCACTCTTCACCTCGCCCGGGTCAGTCAGTGAGTTGTGTTTCGGAGGCGAACAGCTCCGGTCTGAGACAAACTTCAGGCACAGATTATCTCCTTCCTCTCCCTCAGCTTCCTCTTTCTGCAGGCCCAAGGCCGTGCATTATCACATTGCTAAATCACACCTTTCCGACACAGCTCCCATCATCCCATCGCAGAGGTCAGAGGGCGACACTGAGTCGGGGGTTGGCGGGGGCTCTGAGCAGAGAAAGAACATTCTGTGCCAGAGAAATGCGGCACTGGTTCCCTCCTGCTGAGCACAAACAGCTTGCTGAATGGTTGGTGGGACCACACAGTCTGGAGGTTCTGATTGGCTTCTGTGTCAGTCATGAGGCGGGCGGAAGGTCATCTAATGGGCACTGGGGGATGAGCAGTTTTTTGTCACACGGTAAGGACGGCTGATTTCTCCAATGGCTGGGATCAGATGAGTCTGAAAGGCAAAAGACTTTTATAAATGTCAGAAAGAAAACTTATGAGAGTGATTCAATCAGCTGACACGGAACACAGAATAGTTTAAGTCTCGATTCAGTTAAAGGATGTCAACATTTTTGAGCCCACTTATTTTAGAACGATACCACTTGTTTGAAGACGATACAGTATCTCTAATTGTGATGATTTCTAGTATCGAACAGTACCAAAGCTTTAAAATAGTACTGATCTGGGGCGCCGGCAGCGTGTGAGGAGGCTGTAGTTCCTCAAGCTGGTGGCCCGGGTTCGAATCCGACTTGTGGCTCCTTACCTGCGTGTCATTCCCCACTCTCTCTCTCCCTGTTCTGGACGCCCCTCGGTTTGCCAGATATGAGAGCAGTTATCAGGTCAAACCAACAGGTGTTGCAGCGATGGAAGCGGGCAAGAGAACTGGTTCAGATAGAAGTGATTGTACCCGACCTAAAAAGCCTCTGCATGTTTCTAATAAGCTCCACGAGCAGAAACGTGCTCAAACTAGGATCAATATTGGAGATGCTTTTGAAAAATGGAGAGAGGTTAGAACGCAGAAAGGTTTACAGACCGATGCAGAGCTGGATAAACACTGAAGCTTCAGTGTCCACCACATGGTGACCTGCGTGAGTTTTTAATTTGGACTGCAGTACCCATTTCAAACACTAGGTGTTAGAGTTTCATATCGCTCCTTTAAACGTGCAGTATGTAAAATCCGCCGCTAGGGGGCTCTCAATCAAAACAATAACAAAAGATGACGTCGAGGCTTGCAGTGTATTATGGGAAAAAACGAACGTATCAATACGAACGGGCGAAACCGACCTGAGAAAGACAATCTGTGTACTGACGATGTCTCCAAGTATAATTTACATGAAGTTTTTTATCACAGCAGCACATACAGCGACAGAACGGCAGCTTTCAGTAGCAGCTAGCGCTAGCTTATGCAGCAGTGTTCGACGTATCATCCGGTGTTTCCTTGACAACGATCAACATGTCGTGTCTGTCATGGCGGATCATCATGGCGGCTGCCTACAAGACACGTCACGTTACGACTATAAAATTAGGGATATCTCTGGCTTTGATAACTTTTGGAAATATTTGAGGTGATGTAAGTACTCAACTAAAACATATATATAACATGGGTTTAGTCCATTTTAAATTGAAGTTAGATATTTGAATGTAAACATTAGCATGCAATCTTACATACTGTACCTTTAAAGTGTTTAATAAAAATGAAATGATTATTGATGTTGCACGTCAGCAGTAAGATGTGAGGGATTCCTAAACTAAACCGCCAAATGTTGACGAGTTCCAGGCAGCTTCTCACGTCTCAGTGTTGGCAGGTCGTCTGACACAGTAACGCATCTTATCTCACCCTCTTCAGCTGCAGTCTTTCATAATGGCGTGAATAAAGAGTTAGAAATATATCCTTATGTTGGCGGACAAAATTCAACAGTGCTTTTTATTTCTCCAGAAAGCAAACATCCTGAAGCGGGGAAAGATCAAGCAGATGGTTGGAACCTCTCTGTTGTGTTTCAGGCCCCGGAAACGACTTCCTATCCCAATCCGACATCTGGTTTCTGCAGCATTACAGTCTGCATCCAGCTCTCTCAGCATCAGTTTACTCAATTTGATCAGTGTTATAAAAGGAGGACGAGTCATTAATAACCTGACTCTGGATAAATCTGTGATGTGTAAATAAGAGGAGTGGCAGCAGCCGTCTCCTCCGACCGTGTGTCTTCAGTTTGTTTTACAGAGTCGACGTGTTGAGACGTGCTTCTCTGTTTTATCTCTCTGCATCCTCTAAACAACACATCGTTTCCAGTAACTTCACTTTGTTTGGTTTCATGTTTAAACACAGCCGCTGGCTAACCTAAGGAGATGACATAAGCTAAATTACATGCCGCTCCTTTTGTTCATGCCCTGCACGCTCAACAACACACAAACCGTCTCAAGCAGAAACGGATGGTTTCCATAGCAATGAGTGTTTGTTTCTGCGGCACACTGTTTTATGTTTTTTGCACCAATCAGCTGCTGTCTCTGTTTAGTTCTGTCATGTTGATGAAGATGTTAAAATGTGTGTCAGATAGTGAGAGGAGTCTCTTAAGTGTTTGATTTCTCTCGATGATACTTCCTTTAAGTTTGGTTTAAATCCCCCCCGCAGCAGGGACAAAGGCCACCATGAGGTGTGGCTCCTTTCTGTGCCGTACGCGGGTCATTCCTGTGTTTTCCTTCCCGGGCTCCTCAATCAGTATCTCCCTGTCATCAGTTACAATATCCTCTTATTTAGAGGGACACCACAGCAACTGGAAGAGTTATTTGTAGCCGGGCTCGATGGAAAACTCGGAGTGGAGGGGAGGTTTTCTCTTTGGATCTGGGATGAACCCGGCACACAGGACTACTGGGCTCAACTCCAGCACACCCAGAAGAAGCTCTGAGGGGTTCATTTAGCTGTGTTTACCTTTAAGTTAGGCTGATAATTCAGATGCATATCAAGTTGTGTCTGTTGTTGGTAATGAATCTGTGTGTTGTCAATAACTCTCCACTAAATACGAATCATGTGATCAGGACTGTAGCTAATAGCTTCAATCCAGAGGCTACTTCAGGTGAATGTTAATTTGTCACGCTCTAACATTTGCTTGATGGTGGGTTGATGTGAATTTTGAGTCACAGGAAAAGGAACATTGAGGCAGGTTGGTGAAACCTCGAGCTGATTTTTATTTATCTTGATTGGCCTAACACTTCCTCTCTCTCTCTTCCCCCCCCCGCCAGAATGCCCGGAGAAGTGCGTCAGGCAAGTGTGCACGGTGGACGGCGAGTGCTGCCACCCTCAGTGTCTGGGCAGCTGCACGGCTCCCGATAGTGACACAGCATGTGCGGCGTGTGCGCATTACTACCACCAAGGACGCTGCGTGGAAGACTGCCCTCCCAGCACCTACAAGTTCCAAGGCTGGCGTTGCATCAGTGAGGATCTCTGCTCCAAAGTCCATCTCCCGGATTACGACAGCTTCGTCATCCACGGCGGAGAGTGCATGTCTGAATGTCCACCCGGGCACACACGCACTGCACCCAACAGGTGAGCTGCCATCCACCCTGACGTAGGCTGAATGGAGTCACTGGGTGCTTCTTCCGAGGGAATCAATCGATCTATATTTATAAAGCACTGATTCATAACAAATGTTAATTCAAGACACTTTACAAAAAGAGCCGGTCTAGACCGTACTCGATTTTATTTAGAGATCCAAATTTTAATCGACCATGAACACAGCACAAAGCAACAATTAGCAAAGTTACAGTGAAAGGCTCCGTGTCCACCTGGCGTTTTTTCTGGGCAGAAAAGCGCTGGCTGTGCGCTCGGAAGCGCTCGCATGAGCGTTTTGTGCGCTGAGAAGAAAAGCGCTGCACGTCAGCCCTGTCTCTATGACAACAGTCTGTTGACAACGGCCGCTGTTTGACCGACCCTTCTCCGTTACTTTTCACTGCATGTGTTATTATATTTGAGATCATTTTTTCACTTTACCATGAGCATCAATCAGAATATTATTGCCCTCGTACTTTGTCTGCATGATGAGTTTAATAATGACGACCCCGCTATCACGGCTCCGATCAGACACGGAGCAAGGAGGATGTGGGTACGACACGATCCGTAGGAGACAACAATACGGGGAATATCACCGCCTTGTCCAGGAGTTACTACTGGATGAAGCCCGGTTCAAGTCATATTTCAGGCTTACTAAGGAACAATTTAGCTATCGTTATGTTAGCAGGAACGGCTACATTCACAGTGTCAAATCGTGATTATTTGTGCAGCCCTGGTTCTGTCCTCGTCCACCGTTTTCAAACCCTGTTATCAGTTTCTATTCTTGAATTTCAGCAGGAAAGGGCGTTTAGTTTATAGACAATGATCCCCCCTCAGCTGGAGTATAAACCTGGAGTTGTTTTGTAAAATAACAAGTTTCTCGTTAACATTTAGCCACAGCTGTCAAACGTTGACGTAAAAATCTATCGGGGGCGGAAAGAAACGGATTAAAGGTCAGAGGAGAGTTAATGAATGAACGTACCTCTTCATTTACTGTCTCGTGTCTCTCTCTCTCTCTCTCTCTCTCTCTCTCTCTCTCTCGCTCTCCCTCTCTATCTGTCTGTCTGTCTCCAGTATGTTCTGTACATTCTGTGATGGTCTGTGTGATAAAGTGTGCGAAGAGAAGGTCATCGACTCCGTGGATGCCGCTCAGTCTCTCAAAGGCTGCACTGTTATCAAAGGCAACCTGCACATCAACATCCGCAGAGGCCGTAAGTACCGCCGTCTATCACTGTTCACTCTAACATCTCTACAGCTGGTCAGGGACATGGAAACACGTTACGTCCATATTTGCATTCATTTCCCAGTCAAAAACAAGTCGACTGACTTCTTAACAACCCCCAAAGGTTTCACAACGCAGGAGTGATTTCTAGATGAGTGCAGACCAGGCTCGAAGTCTTGAATAGTTGGGGAAGTGCATCATGTGCAGGTGTTGCTGGAAAAATCCTAAAAAGAGGAAGGAGGTCCAGGGACAGGAAGTTGATTAGGGATGGTAGAGAGGGAAATGAAGGCGAGGGAAAGGAATGAGAAAGAGAAGATGCAATCCATTGGCAGAGCTATAAGATAATGATTTAATGAAGTGATTTAAAGTTAACTGTGTGTGTGTGTGTGTGTGTGTGTGTGTGTGTGTGTGTGTGTGTGTGTGTAGACAACATGGTGGCAGAGCTGGAGAGATTCACAGGTTTGATCCAGCGGGTGACGGGCTACGTTCGTATCAGACACTCCCACACACTCAGCTCCCTGGCCTTCCTCCGCAGCCTCCGATACATCGATGGAGAAGACCTCCTGGACGAGTAAGCACACACACACACAGTTTACAATATGTAACATAACACACTAGTTAAAATGTCATCTAGAGTTTTCACAGGTCTATGATGACCTTTGACCCTGTCCAGGTTTAGGTCTACTGTTTGTTCACTCGGGTTCATTTCAAATGCTCGGGTCTCGGACACCTTCCGTCCAACAGAACCTTAACAAAGTTCCTCAAAAGTCATTACAACTTTAAACTCACACATTACATCTACAACAGCATATTATTGTTGTCCAACTGTGTGGATTCACATTGCGTTAAGGCGTTGAAGAGCCGCGAGGCAGGACGTGTAAACAAACAGCAGGAGCTTCACATACACACACTCAGGCATGCACACACACAGCACTGTTCCACCTTGCTGTGTAAAAGTGTAAAATCCTGCAGTTCCTCGACTGTTCTAAAAAGCCTGTTTTTACAGCAGACATTAACATGTTTACAGCCTGGTTCAAAAAACCAAACAGGTCTGATTAGCTCATGTCTCGATCAGCACACACTGTACGGGGGGTGAATGTTTTGATGACTCATCAGTTTTGATTTGATGAAGGATAAGAGTTATTCACAATAAGGCGTGTAGCTGACCTGATTGACAGGTGGGCGCGGTGTAACGGTTTGTCAGGAGTCTTAAAACCCGCCTCAGCTCCAGCTCTCAGCCTGTCGTTAGGTTGACTGAAAGTTAGGCTGAGACAGCATTTCCAGCATGGAGACCGCCATCGATGGGACTCCAGCGCCCCCTGCAGGAACAGATGGGTGACGTGGGAGGCACACACTAGACGACTCAGCCAGACCGTGAGACCACACAACTGCTGTTTGAAGTAACCATTCCACAGACACGAGATCTCATAGAAACTTGCATGATCCAACATAAGTTCAGACGAAACCAAATATGGAGGACAATTGACGTCATCAGCTGGCTGTCCTGGCGTGTGTTCACCACCAGAAAACAAGAACAAACAATACGGATGAAATCCTGGCTAATAAAATGGTTTAGGCATGGCTTTATTTAATTTGCTGCGCGAGATGGGGGTGAGTTGTTTAAGTACACAAGATCCAGTTAGTGACTCGCTCTGATTGGCTGCTGCAGGTATTCTGTCAGAGGCAGCCCGACCTCAAATCATAAATATAAAACGTGGAATATTTAAGATTCCAGATCAGGGAGGCTCCGACTTGTTCCTGAGCAGCGAAATAATCGTAGTGACACAGAACACTTGAGGATTATTTGGATAAATCAGGTGCGACAGGCTGTGAATAAGGCCACGCCCCCCCAGACCGTTGGAGGGGGCAAATCAGGCCCGAAATGGTCGAGTGTGTATCTGCGACACTAGTGGAGGACACTAAAGCTTTATCCTGGTGGAAAGAAACAAAATGATGTTTTGACTGTGAATGCCTAAAATGTTACGTATTTATGTCGGACAGAGATCCTTGTTTTGCATTCCTTCCTGTAATATCATCAGTCAGAAAAACAACACTGGAATTGAATGCAACAGCCCTGTTTGTCAGACCTTGAACGCAGCATAACTTCCAAAAGTCCAAGGAAAGCTCCTCTGTGGGTCATGGAGAGGCCTTCACTCCCCCCCATCCCGTCTGTTTCTCCTCGAGTTCACAGGAATCTCTCTGTCCCAAGGCCCACATTACACTCATTCCTGACTGTCTGGGTGTTACCCAATGACTCATACAAAGTGCACCTCCTCTCCCCGCTAACATGAAAAAACCAGTCCCTGCTGAATCGGATTTCCCAGGTCATTCTTCTCCCCGCTTCATGATCCATTCCCCCACCTGTCTACTCTGCTGCTTCCCCTTAAAGAAAGCTACTGACATACAAGCTACCCTCTTTCTTTGACACCTTATTGTTTCAAAGCTCATAGAAACACAAAGCACACAATACACCAGCACAGACATATTATACAATGCAAGCTCAAGTTGCACATTGTTGATTCTCCTTTTCATCCTCTCCTCTCTCGTCTGTCCTCCAGCATGTACGCCTTCTCTGCGTTTGACAACCAGCAGCTCCAGTATCTTTGGGACTTGAAGCAGCACAACCTCACCATCAAGGCAGGAAAGCTGTACTTCCGAGCCAACCCCAAGCTCTGCATGTCCGAGATCCGTAAGATGTGGGAGAAGACGGGCATCCAGGGCCGCTTTGAGGACAGCGATTTCCGAAACAACGGAGACAGAGCCAGCTGTAAGAGTCGCACAAGCTTCAGTCTGAAACCACAAACATTTAAATTGCTATTTCCAGGTCACATGTTGAGGAGCTACTCTAGCTAACGTAATTCAAACACGCCTGCTATGCCAGCTGCTGTACTGCACCTCATGTCAGCATCGCCTGCCTGTTCTGACAACAAGACGAATGGCTGCACATTTCAACAAAAACAAATGACAGGTAATTGATTTAACTCTGCTCTCGCTCTCTCATTCCTGTCTCTGCAGGCGAGAGCGCCATCCTCAAGTTTAAGTCCAACAGCACCAGCAGCACGAGGATCAAACTGACCTGGCAGCGCTACCGTCCCCGCGACTACAGAGACCTCATCAGCTTCATCGTCTACTACAAAGAGGCGTAAGATTCCCGAGTTGCACCATTCCCCCGCATTAGTTACTGCAGAACTGTTCATCATGATATCATCGTCATGGGTCACTTACCGTACCGCTGCGCACCACACAGCACCCTAACGAAGCACACCCTGCCGTATCGTATCTGACCTTACTGTATCGTATTTTGTCGCGTTGTACCGTACTGTATGTTACCTTACCCAGTCATATCGTATCGTATGGGAACACTGGTGTTTATATGACATATCTGTTATGATTGTTTAGCTCTGACTTTAACTTTCCTTTCAGGCCTTTTCAGAACATCACAGAGTTCGAGGGCCAGGATGGATGTGGCTCCAACAGCTGGAACATGGTGGATGTGGAGCTGATGCCGGATAAGGACTTGGACCCGGGAGTCCTGCTGTCCGGCCTGAAGCCCTGGACACAATACGCTGTGTTCGTGAAGGCCATCACACTCATGGTGGAGGACAAACACAAGGGTGCCAAGAGCAAGGTGGTCTACATCTGGACCAGCCCCTCGGGTAAATCAGTCTCACTGTTGAAGGTTGTGTTGTCACAGAAGATGGTACTGTAAAAACAAAGAGAAGGACATTTGATAAAGACTCGTCCTACTGGAAGGTTGAAAAGTGAAACTGTTTCCTGATGAGTTCGATAGTTTTTCTGGGTGTAATCTAAGCATGCTGTACAGAGATGGAGAGGAAGACGGTTTTTGTAAACGCAGCTGCGAGAATCGAACAGATGGAGGAGAAGCTGATTTACAAAAACTTTAACAGAACGAGATGTGAGACTGCTTGAGAATAAATCCAGCTGCACTAAAGTGATGTGATGTGAGACACAGAATCTCCGCCTAAAGGAGGAAACATTTCCTACAAGTTCTTAGAAATCAGGTTTCACTGTATGAAGCGGGAACAAAGTGACACTGAGAGCGGATTCATTTATGTCTTTGTGTCTCTTTCAGTACCCTCCATGCCTCAGGATGTGAGAGCCTACTCCAACTCGTCCACACAGCTGGTGGTGCGTTGGTCTCCCCCCATCGCCCCTAACGGAAACCAGACTTACTACCTGGTCCGCTGGCAGCAACAAGCTGAAGACAGAGAGCTGTATCAGCACAACTACTGCTCGAAAGGTACACAAACAAACGCACACACACTTAAATACCGAGGCCCTTTTCCCTGAGTGTTTAAAAAACACTTTACAGTTGAACTCTTCCTGAGTTGTTCTTTCACACCTGTTGAACGGGGGGAAAGCCCGACACTGAATGATTACAACTTTCCAAGATGGTTGGAAAGCAACCGGGTCAACGCTGTGATGACAGTGTTTTCTTTTATATCACCGCTACATATTATCGGACATATTCACATTATCAGTGATCGATCTCGTTACCTCAGCCCGCTCGACCCCGGTGAATTTTCCTCACTTTTATCTGCTGCGTTCACACAACAGCTCAACGCAAGTTTTGCAATGAGGCTGACAGGAACATTTCCGGATAACAGCGTGGTGAATTCGGCTGTTTCGTTTAGCTCATCTGTCATGAAACATTTCTGTTAGAGCTTTCACACCTGAACAAAACTCCTGAAAAACTCCTGAAGTTTTCAGGGTGAGCTGTATGTCTAGTTAGAGAAATGCTGTTAATAAGTGACACCGAGAGCCTGGTCTTTATGTATCCCAGCAGGCTTTGCACAGCGAAGAAGCCACTTGCAATACACAGTGAATGGGGGCAAATTTTCAATAGCGTCAGGTGGTGTGCAGAGGGTGATACAGTGCTTTCACACTTGCTGAAAACTCCTGAAAACCTCCTGAAGTGTTCGTGCTGAGCTTCATGTGTGAACACAAACAGCTGAATGTTTCTCTCTTCACCCGGAGTTTCTCCTCCAGCCTCCTCGTATTTATTCTGCAGAAAGTCAGAGTGAGCTGATGTGAGAACGCAGCAGGATATAATCAGGAGAATTCACCTCGAGCGAGTGGGAGGGGGTGGTGACGTTTATTCCCTGTGATCGCTGCACGACCATAGACTGTCTGCACGCCACCTCTACGATCTCCGTGCTCTAATGAACCTGCTGCATTCTGTTTCCTGTTCTCCAGTATGTTCTTCTCCACTCTTTAGTTCAGATTGTGATTCTGTTTAACTACACGTAGCATTGATAGAAAGACACATATTCTCATTATAGAGTCGTATAGAGGACTCTGCTGCTTCGTCCACGTCGTTCTTTCTAAGTCATGTGTTGCCTCAGGAGACCCGCCCCCCTCCCGTCCGACAGGGATAGTGTCTCCTGCTGTGAGGTGCATGTGGGAACAACCAGATCAGGAATATTTTAGGGCCAGAAGTATTCCTGAGTGCATAATATGTGAAAACGTTTGTTGTTTCCTCCCTCAGAGCTGAAGATCCCCATTAGGATCGCTGCCATTGGTGTGGGAGACCAAGAGGAGGACACCAAGCCAACTAAGCCAGACACCGACGGGCCAGACAAAGGCCCCTGTTGCCCCTGCCCCAAATCAGCCGAGGACATTGAGGCCGAAGCTGCTGACGCCTCCTACCGAAAAGTCTTTGAAAACTTCCTGCACAACTCCATATTTACACCAAGGTATTGCCAATCATCGTCAGTCTAAACCAGAATGATTAAAGCCTTCAAACTTCAAGTGGTCTTTTTATTTCACCTGAGGGTTTACCTCAGCACGGGGGTGTATGCTCCGAGTTTAGGGTTTAGGCAATTTACAATTCACAATATAATAATTTACCTGTACATATGAAATTAAATAATGAAGAAAAATACATACAAGAATAATGACAATTATTTACAGGTAAATAAACATATCTTATATTGTGACCAGTTATCGTTTTGTGTGGAAAACGCTGCACAATGAAAATGTCTGCGACAATATTTTGGTCAGTTTGGACGTCATTGTCCCTCCACTAGTTGAGATGAACCTTTGTGTCTCTGTGCTGCAGAGTCAGAATCCGCTTCATGGGCCAGGTATGTGCAGACATACAAGAAATCTCACTTTGGTTCATTTTCCTCCTTCTGTCCTTCCCTCTTCATCTCACCTCAAGGCCGCCGGATCGTCGCCGTAGAGATGTCTTCGGCATTGCCAACTCCACTCATCCCCGCCGCAACCGCCTGCACACCAACAGCAGCACGGTCCCTCCTCTCCAGGCGGCTGGTAACAGCAGCATGGCGGACATGGAGCCAGCGGAGAGAGAGTACGACTTTGTGGAGCAAGCTGTGACGGAGAGGGAGCTGCAGATCTTCGGCCTGCAGCCGTTTACGGTTTACCGCATCGACATCCACGCCTGCAATCGACAGGTCCAACGCTGCAGTGCCGCAGAGTTTGTCTTCTCCAGAACAAAGCCGGCAGGTCAGAGTAGAGAAATCATCTGTGTTGTGGTTCATGCTTTAAAGTGTTAGTGTTATTGCCGAAGTCAGGAATGTCTGCAGAGCGCTTTAAGGCTACAGGTGAATGTTCAGAGGTTGTTAATGGACACACAAGACTGTTGCACATATCACCATGGTAACCTGTCCTCTCCTGTGGTTCTACAGAAAAAGCTGACGACATCCCCGGTCCAGTGACCTGGGAGGGCCACGAGGACTGGGTGTTTCTCCGTTGGCCAGAGCCGCGTCACCCCAACGGACTCATCCTCATGTATGAGATCAAGTTCAAACTGGCTTCTGAGGTGAGACCAGGAAAATGGAGGAAAATCAATATGCCCTTTATGATACCATTAAATTAAAGCCATCTTTATGCACTGACTTCATCTGTGGTCTCCTCATTTGTAACTGGTCCTGAATGGTCTGGATTTGTCTGGACCAGAGAAGGTAGGCGGTTTTAAGGCACCCCCACACGGCCGTTTTGGACGCCCCTCGGTTTGCCAGATATGAGAGCAGTTATCAGGTCAAACCAACAGGTGTTGCAGCGATGGAAGCGGGCAAGAGAACTGGTTCAGATAGAAGTGATTGTACCCGACCTAAAAAGCCTCTGCATGTTTCTAATAAGCTCCACGAGCAGAAACGTGCTCAAACTAGGATCAATATTGGAGATGCTTTTGAAAAATGGAGAGAGGTTAGAACGCAGAAAGGTTTACAGACCGATGCAGAGCTGGATAAACACTGAAGCTTCAGTGTCCACCACATGGTGACCTGCGTGAGCATCCACTCTAGAGAGGAGGGGGGGGGGGAGGGGGGGGAGACAGCTCTCTCTGCAGTGTTTTGAATTTGGACTGCAGTACCCATTTTAAACACAAGGTGTCAGAGTTACATATTCCCCACTTAAAGTGGTCTGATAGCTGATTTTCCTGTTCACAGTGAAGTGTCAGAAAGCAGAAAACCTTTAAAGCAAACCATAAATAATTTCTTAAGTGTCAAAACTCTTTCGGTTTTATCAGCCAATGATGTGCGTTCTGTTTTTGTGGCAGACGGAGAAGCACGAATGTGTCTCCGGTCAGACGTATCAGGCCCTGCGAGGCGTTCGCCTGTCCAACCTCAGTCCAGGAAACTACTCGGTCAGAGTGAGGGCGACGTCACTGGCTGGCAACGGCTCCTGGACGCAGCCTCTGGATCTCTATGTGGCCGAACGTAAGACACACACACACACACACAAACACGCATCATCAAAAGCAGGACTCCTTATTATCGGACATTTTACAGTCACTGGAGTGAATACGTTTATGTGTTTTAACCCAACAGGATACGAAAACGTCCTCTACGCTATGATCTTCGTCCCCATCGCCGCCATCATCTTGATCTGCAGTCTGACGTCGATGGTGGTGGTCTTCAACAGGAAAAGGTGTGTGAGCTTCTCTTTACTGCAGCAGCTGTTTCCTTTCTGTGTGTCGTCAACGCATCCAAACCAAATATGAACAACACGCATCGAACTTTAATGACCTCTCCGAGTTATAGGCATTAAAACGGGGCGGAGATGTTTTTATGCGTTTGTTTGATGGTTGTTACGCTCTTGTATTTATCAGCGTTCCTGAGGATCCTTATCGGGTTTTACATTCGATTTCTCAAATCTTAAAAGGTCTTTAAATGTATTTATTTTTACTAGTGAGAGGTCTTAAATGTTAGATGGCCCTATGACGGAGACGTAGCGGAATACTTAATCAAACTGTCTACTTAGCGTTGTAAGAGTGTTTATTATTCTTTTTTGTAGATTTGTTTGTTGCCGTGACGATACCTAAAGGTTTTCGACTAGTCTTAGGGCGCAGTCACACTAGGCAGTCCATACCGTGGCTTTTAAATCAGTCTTTTTGAAACACTCTGACCCCAGCATGCTTTCAATCCTAAATGTTTTCAGATTCTTTGGAGGCTGAAGCAGCGTTATATATGATTATACGGCGTGCTTATCCCAGAAGTATGCATACATGCGTGTGTGGTGAGTGGCTGTGGAGGTTTGTGTGTCTGTAAACACTTTTGTTTTCTTTGGGTCAGGAACAGTGACCGGCTTGGAAACGGAGTCCTGTACGCCTCAGTTAACCCCGAGTACTTCAGCGCTGCAGAAAGTGAGTGATGTGTGAAAAATGTCGTGTTGTCATCGTTGTCAGAACAACTTTCAGAGCTTTTAGTAACTGTCTCACCTCTCGGTGCAGTGTATGTACCCGATGAGTGGGAGGTGGCTCGGGAGAAGATCGTTCTGAATCGTGAGCTCGGCCAGGGGTCCTTTGGCATGGTGTACGAGGGCCTGGCTAAGGGCGTGGTCAAAGACGAACCAGAGACCCATGTCGCCATTAAGACCGTCAACGAGTCAGCCAGCATGAGGGAGAGGATCGAGTTTCTCAATGAAGCGTCTGTCATGAAGGAGTTCAACTGTCACCACGTGGTACGAACACACACACACACACACATATTAACATCTTACGACGGCGTGATGGTTTATAAAGCGTGTTCTACTTCCGTGGTGTAATGTGTTTTGTGCAGGTGCGTCTCCTGGGAGTGGTGTCTCAGGGCCAGCCCACCCTGGTCATCATGGAGCTGATGACGCGAGGAGATCTGAAGAGTTATTTACGTTCCCTTCGACCTAAAGAGGTACTGTCCCACCTGATGCACCAGCTCTTTGTTCTCCTCGATGTTGACAACTCACTTAGCTTCATGTGATTTCGATGATTTGACACAAGCCCACACTGATGCAGAATATACCTCTTACATATGAGCAACAAGTCGTCTAATCCTCACATACTAATAAAGAGCTAAACGCCTGGAAGTGTTGCTTGAGGAACTTAAACGTCGGCAGTAGCTCAGTCTGTAGGGATTTGGGTTGGGAACAGGAGATAGCGGTTCAATTCCCAATGCGGACTATTTGGAAGTTGGTCTAATAGCTGGAGAGCTGCCAGGGCACTTCCCGAGCACTGCAGAGGTGCCCTTGAGCAAGGCCCCGAACCCCCAACCGCTCTGGTGCGCACCCCGGTAGCAGTGTGTAGCAGCCCCACACTGACATCTCTCCACTAATGCATGGCCACAGGTCCTGTGGCGAGGTCTGACTCTGTCTCCTCTGTGTGTTTGTGCGTCTGCAGCAGCAGTGGTCGAGCCTGTCTCTCCCTCCTCTGAAGAAGATGCTTCAGATGGCCGGGCAGATCGCTGACGGCATGGCCTACCTCAATGCCAACAAGTTTGTGCACAGAGACCTGGCAGCCAGGAACTGCATGGTGGCCGAGGACTTCACCGTTAAGATAGGAGGTAAACGACTGAGAAGGAGTCATGTAGGGGGACGGGAGCATGCAAATTAAATGGAAAATATCTCCTGGACAACCAAATCATTAACCTACATCCCAGAGAAGTGAACCCTGCAGCTCTGTGGACATGTTTCATCCACAGCTGGCTGCTTCTCAGCATGAATGAGATGCACATAAACATGTTGTCTCCACATCGATGAACTCAGAGTCCTTGTTTTCAGCATCTTTAGAGAGTAAACAGAGTCTCTCAGGCCCCTTGTGGTGACTGTAGGAATATGAGGAGGTTCATAATAACAGAAAGAGCGCCCTCTTGTGGAATATGCACAAACAACCTCACGATGAGTACAACAACAACAACAAGCATGCCAACGTGTACATCCTAACAAATGGAGCTGTTTGGTAAATTTGCCTCACTTCCTCCCTGTGTGTGCGTGTTTGTGTTTGTGTAGATTTCGGCATGACCAGAGATATCTATGAGACGGATTACTACCGCAAAGGTGGGAAAGGTTTGCTCCCTGTCCGCTGGATGTCCCCCGAGTCTCTGAAGGACGGAGTATTCACCACCACCTCTGACGTCTGGTTAGTGCATGAAAGAAATATTTACTGACACATGAAGGGGCTCCATGTTCTCTACACCCCCTTCCACTCTGTGCATAATTCTGAAGCCGTGAAAACGGAGAACATGGAGCCAGTGTCCGAGTGTGATGATGTCAGACACGTTGATTTAACCCCCTCGTTCTCTTCTTCTGTGTAGGTCGTTCGGGGTTGTGTTGTGGGAGATAGCCACTCTGGCAGAGCAGCCGTACCAAGGTCTGTCCAATGAGCAGGTGCTCCGCTTCGTCATGGAGGGAGGCCTGCTGGAGAAACCACAGAACTGCCCTGACATGCTGTAAGAGTCCGACACACACACACCTGCAGATTCACACCCCTGTAGGGCAATTACAGCAGCTTAGAAAAGAAGTTAGAAGGAGAACAACACAGGTGAGGTGAGCAGTTTGTCTCCTGTCGACTCACACACAGAGGCTGTTTTTGAAACCACCTACTACATACTACCACTAAACGTAGTATGAAGTATTTTCTGCATGCTGCGTGGGTCTTTAGTCTTGTCTCCTGCAAATTGTGCTTTTCAAAGACGTGAGCGTTGTCAACAACCAATAGGAGCATCCGCCATTCAAAGAGAACTGGTGGTATCTTTGTGTGCTTTGGTCTGATTGAGATTATTTCCTCTGTTATGATGGACGCTGCTGTCTGTCAATTTGACTTTTGACCTGCCGCTTTGCATTGTGGGAAACAGTACGCCAGGTAATCAGAAAGGCATCCGGGTATTTTTTGCAAACTGAGGATCTCATATTTGTTCTCATACTGCATTTTGGACCAATCAGAACAAACTAAGGCTAGTAGGAGGTTTCAAAAACAGAGTGTGTAAATAAACATGGACGAAGCCTGGGTGAGGTCACCCATTGGTTACTGAAGGGCTGTTTAGGAAGCCCATCCATGGGGGTCGCCATATTTGAAAAACAGACTCTATCACACTTTCAGTCAAAGTAAGGTAAAGAGCCAATGAGAGAGCTCTGTTTCTTTGCTTTACTATTTCAAGCCCAGCTCAGGCTCATCACATGAGGAGAATCCTAACAGATCTCCTTCTCCATAATCTCAAACATGCTCACACTACAAGATGTGAAAATCATGACACATCACAGAATTCAGGATTTCATTGAGATTATCGCACCCGACGGCGGGAACGCACCACCTCATGTGACCACACGTAAACAACGAGCCGGCGGTTACATTTGCGATTATAATGTTTTGTGCAGACAGGAAAACACATTAAAAACAGTTTTTGAACTTTTGGGTGAAGAAATGTCTGATGTGGACGACATGGATCGTCTGTTCTTCAGCTGGAGGTCAGACTGTAACTAACAAGTGTCCAGCGTACCTGTGCAGGTTTCGTCCTGTCGCCACTCCTGTCCACTTATTACTGTCCTCCCTCGTCTCTCTCTGTGATTGTAGTCACACACATCTTCTGCCAGACCCTTTCATGACGTAATCGTCAAGATTTTAAATTCTTAATACCAATAATGTTTGATATAAATCAGGGCATCCCCGACGATCTCCAAGCAGATCAGGGACCCTAAGATTGGATCTTTATACGTCTCACACTACAAGATAATCTGGGCAGATAATCGGTTCCTTGCCGCCTTCAGTCGGGAACAATCCTGTGATTGTCGGGAAGGAAGATTTGGACCTTAAATCGTCCCGATTATCCTGCAGTCTGAGCCCGGCTTTACAGGTCGGTCACCCAAAATCTAAAGGCAAACACTTGCAATGTCCAGCATTTTTTTGGTTAAGGTCACATGCTGTAATATATCAAAATAAACCAGGAGCAGATTTATGTCTGCAGCTCAAAACAACATCCTGGTTTGTCTTTAATTTCACAAGAACATCTCTCTGTGAGAGACACCTTTGGGCTTCATTTACTTAAACTCAAAGGTGGCCGTCATATTGTGTCAGGCGGTCTGAGGAAGGCTGGATGTAAAGCTGCTGTTCCAGCTGTGGCCACCAGGTGAGAGCAGCATCACGTCTGTTCCTCTTCATCGAGGAGTCGAGCTCACAAACAGCAGCTCAGGAAACACGGAGCAAACACTTTCCAGGAGTAAATATTAGCTTCTGGGTACATATTCTCTAGAAGGGGCCAATACTACAGGAAAACATGTCCCTGAGCTAACCCGTGGTGTGTGTGTGTGTGTGTGTGTGTGTGTGTGTGTGTGTGTGTGTGTGTGTGTGTGTGTGTGTGTGTGTGTGTGTGTTTGTAGGTTCGAGCTGATGCGAATGTGTTGGCAGTACAATCCAAAGATGCGTCCCGCCTTCGTGGAGATCATCAGCAGCTTAAAGGACGAGCTGGAACCTTCCTTCAGAGAGGCGAGTTTCTTCTACAGCGCCGACAACAAGCCACCCGACGCTCAGCAGCACCACCTGGACAAGATGGATGACATGGATGACGTTCCTCTGGACCCCGCCTCCTCCTCTCAGACGCAGCAAACAACAGTCCCACAACAGACCCCGCCCTCCCCGAGCTCCGAGGCTCCACCCACCCCCTCATTAGCACCCGGCTCCCCCTCCTCTCCCTGTACGTCGGCCGCTGCCATGGACAAGCAGCCTTCTGGTCAGCAGGCAGCCAATGGGCTCTCGGGGGCTGGCCATGCTGCGGCATCTGTGCGGCCATCTCTGGATGAGCTGCCGGCGTACGCGCACATGAACGGAGGACGCAAAAATGAACGCACCATGCCTCTCCCGCAGTCCTCCGCCTGCTGATCTGACAGAGACACCCACCTGACTGCCCCCCCCCCCCCGCCCCCCCCCCCCCCCCCCCCCCCCCGCCCCCCGCCTCAGTGGGTGGGATCTTGTTCTTTTTTTCAACACAAAGAGAAAACCATGTCCACCAGCTGGGTGTCACCCAGTAAGAAGAAGAGACTCACAGGAAGGTGGAGAAAGCCGTCACTGAGTCCATGTCCTGCTGTACCTCCACACACTTCTCTCTCATGATTCTAGTTTTGGTTTCCAGCAGCGGGCTGTCAGGCGTCACGTGGTGCCGCCCTCGCCGTTGAGAGAGGACGACCGGAAAACGGAGGAGAAAGAGTAAAATTAGTGGGAGATCTGGCTCCCTCGTTATGAACTTATTTTATAAATTGTTGTTTGTTACTTTTTTACATGTATTTCCAAATGGGGAAAACAAATGTGTAGGCCTTTAAGAATGAACGGCGTTTTGGTCGCTTTAGGGCGGGGCATTAAGTTAAAATTGTTGAGCATATCTAAAAGCACTTCAGAGAGGTCAGAGTCTCCGTCGCTCGTTCAGCCGTGATGCTGAGAGAAATGACCAGAGAGAGACAAAGAGTCAAATCTGCCAAATGCGTTGCCAAAATTCTCCTTTTTTCTAAAAGTTTCTCTTCTGCAGTTCTCGCCCTGAAACTCTCAAACACAGCCGCAACACGCCCTTTGACGTGTTCCCGCGCCATTCTCAAAATGTCTGATCGAATGGACGGGATCGAAACGTCCCTCCAAAGTCGGACACTCCTCCTCGTTTGCCTTTGATATCTCCAGCTCCTGTTCTTGATTAAATTACCGTCATGGACCTTGTTTTCATCTGAAGTCTTATCCTCTCACAAAGTGCTGTTCTGTTTCGGTTTAACCGACAAATCCAGTCTATAACGAAGCAAAAAAAACAAAGATGGTTGACGAAGGGACTGCAGAAGGCCGAGCAAAGGGAGAAGAGGAAGTATGAACACTATATCTATACGGCCTCTCAGTCGGGGAGCGTCCCTGTTGTTGTAAACAAACAGGTATTTTTTAGACTAGTCTTTAGTCTCCACATTTACGACATGTCGACGTGGGCGGAGCATTTACGTACGCACCAGTTGTTGTTTGTGTCACTTTTTCTAACTTTTCTACGGTTGGAGACGTTCATCATGTACAGAAAGAAGCTGCTATTCCTGATTTCTCTTGTGGTTGTAATATAGTTCATATCTATATATATATCTATATATATATATAAAAAGAGAAAAAAAAACTCCTTCAGGTCCGATCAAACGTTTCCACTTCAGTCCTGTTTTTGTTTTTTTGAAATGCTTGTCACTGTGTCTCTGAGCTGGTTTCATTTCTGTGTGTTCCCGTGAAGGTGCGACAGTTTGGTAACTCTCCCTCACGTCTGACGTAACGACCATCGATGCTCTCGTGTCGCTTGCGACGCTTCGACCTCTCTCTCTCTCTCCTCTGAGGGGCGAGGTTCGAGGCATCACAGCTGAGGCCCAACTCAATCTCAGGTCAAAGAGAAAAGTTTAATCCTTTTCTGCTCTCCTTTCCTTTGTTCTCCCCTTTTCGTGTGTATGCGTGCGTGTTTGTGCGTGTGTGTGTGCGTGCCTGCGTGTGTGTTTGTGCGTGTGCGTCCTTGTGTTTGTGCGTGCGTGCGTGCTTGCATGTGTGTTTGTGCGTGTGTGCGTGTGTGTGTGTGTGTGTGTGTGTTGAGCTCTGTCTGATTCTGTGTCCCTGAATCTCTTATTCCATCTCCTTTGATCAGGAGGCGTTCCTCCGTTAGATTAGGCGGTAACATCATTTCCTTAAAACCAGAAACAGGAAGTGGGGGGGGGGTCTCCGGTTCTCACCTGTTCCTTGCACTTAATGTATGGAGGCCCGACAGTGACAAAAAGGTCAGCAGAAAAGTCAAAACGCGTCTGAAGGCATCGATTATAAAACTGTTGCTTTTTTATTCCAATCGATCCAAAGACTGAAGTTTGTTTTTCTTTCCCCCCATGAGTTTATTTAAAACATTTTAAAAACATTAAACTATTTATTTTACTGTTCTGTCGACACGCCCATCGCTCTTTTTAAGTTTTTTTTTTAACTGCGTCGTCTCTCCGTCTTCTTGGACCCAGAGACTGTAGAGAACATGGACGTACACTGACGTCACTCATCCGGCTCTAAGTTTGGAAGCCGAACGATGACAAAGAGGCGGAGCCGAGGCAGACCTTAAGCACTCCTATCACACTGCTTTAATGCCCCCATCTGTCAGTCAATGCAGCCACGCCCCCAATTATGCAAATGTATGATGAAAACAATTCTCTCCTCGTTAAACGTGTACCAAGACAAAGACGACCGATGAAGTCCAAATTATTTCTCTAAACCCGGCTGTAGACATATATCACGAGGGGCTTCATGGGTTTTCCCCTGGCTTTTAGAGCCTGCCTCAAGTGGACGCTCATGGAACTGCAGTTTCTAGCACTTCGCCACTGGTTTGTTTATCAGAAAATCAGCGAGCTGCGTTCAGTCTGTGCGTGCTGCGTTCAGTCTGTGCGTGCTGCGTTCAGTCTGTGCGTGCTGCGTTCAGTCAGCGCGGTGGTTTCAGAATTTGGCAGCTAGGAATGTTCCGTCTTATATTTCTATTATCTCCGGCCGTATGATGTGTTGTTGAATTAATTGTCTTTTCGACTGTTCTGATGACCTTTTTACTACGGTTCCATCTTCTCGTGCATTTTTTATTCCGCCGGGTTTAAGGTACAAAGTAAATGTAAGTGTGTGGTTGTTCTGAAGGCGTGCTGGAGGAACATTTCACTCTCCGTTTCCAACATATTAACTTTTGAGTGTCGATGAAGTTGGTTGAGGAATAAGTGGAATTCTCTGACAGCACTGAGAGGTTTGATCGACGCTTTAAGCAAAGATGTGATTTAAAGACCGTGTCACACAAACGCTGATGAAGCTCCTCGGTGTGATTCAGAGACGCAGTCGATCAGAGAGCAGAGTCGTAACCGGAGATCCCGTCACACAGACGTTATTAAGGTTTAATGAAGACAAGTACGATCTGAGAGGAGCATGTGGAACAGATGTTAAAGGCTCCTTCACCTCAGCGCAGATATCCTCAGATGTTTTTATTTCTATGAAGTGTAAATCACTGTACAAACCCCCTCACATTTCTTTATCCCCTCGGGTACTTAGGTTTTGTTTTCCCTTCAACCATCCATCTACCTCACTGTTGTTGTTGTTTGTTTTCCTCTCGATTTATTTACATGTTCAGAAAACACACAAAACTTCTCATCTCTGTTGCCCGGCTGTTAGAGACGATCTCAGCGAGTGCTGTGAAAACGGTCAAACTCAAACCACAAACCGACCCATCCTGAAGGGTAAGAAACGTGATGAAAGCTGGCTCATATGTTTCTCTCTATCCTGCAGATAATCAATAAAACATTCAGACTCCTGTTAGATTAAAATCCCCCAAGTCCCTCCTTCAACCTGATAATTTCAGTCTCCACCTAGTGGTGCCTCTTGTGTATCCCAGTTACATCTGATGCTCATCGTTCTGTTCTTCTGGAGAGAGCTGTCTCCCCCCCCCCCCCCTCCTCTCTAGAGTGGATGCTCACGCAGGTCACCATGTGGTGGACACTGAAGCTTCAGTGTTTATCCAGCTCTGCATCGGTCTGTAAACCTTTCTGCGTTCTAACCTCTCTCCATTTTTCAAAAGCATCTCCAATATTGATCCTAGTTTGAGCACGTTTCTGCTCGTGGAGCTTATTAGAAACATGCCACAGACTAAAATGGTAAACATCCACCAGAAAGAACATTAAACTCTTTAAATTTAAGATATAGCTCAAACTAATCCTAATTTGATTTTGCTTTGTAAGAGAGCACGCCAACCCGCTGCACGCCTGGAACACATTCCTGCTTTACTCCGTCTTTCTTGGACGGATGTTGAAGTCCGTGTTTTGTTTTTGTGTTGCCTTTTCTCCTCGTGTAATTAATCCACACTACATGCATAGGGGGCCCGCCTTTATTCGTCTAAACATGCAGCAACATCAGGCTCATTAAAGGGGCGGGGCCTTACATGTGGGTGAGCGTTAATTAGAGGATTCTCGTCCATGGAAGGACGTTTAGGGTCAGACCTCTGTAGCTGCTGATTTTTTTTTTTAGTCCTGTTGATCTGTTCGTCTAGTTCGGGACAGTTTGACCTGATCAACTCGACACGCGTTTACTTTCTGTGTTCAGCTCCGTAAAAGTGATCTCACAGCATGCTGATGTTTTCCACACACACCTCCTCTGCATTTACACTCCGTCTCAAAGGGTCATTAGAGAACCAGGACCAGGTGGAGTTCAGGTAAAGTCGAGAACGTCTGGTTTCATCCAAGCAGTTCAGAGAACTGATAGTGTTGGTGACACCTCTCCGGGTTGAGGACTTTGGTTGTCAGAATATTCTCCTCGTTCTTTTCTGCTAAAGCAGAACGTGGTTGTTTGTGCATCACCTGTTTCCATGGTGATTCCTACATGGTCGTCTTCTTCCCATGTCCGAGCAGGTTTGTAGTTTCTGACTGGGAGCGGACCTGATCAGGATGGTTGTTGTTGGTGTTTGTGGTCTGATTTTGGCCTCACTTTTACCACTGGAACACCTCACAGAGCGACTTCGAATCAAACAAATCTCCCTTTGTGTTCATTTTTACCCCTCCCTTTTATTCTAACGTTGATGTCATCTTTTTCCCCGACTTTTCGTTGTGTGTAAATTATTCATAGCCTTCCAACAGTTTGTATGACAATGATCAGTTAGACTGAGGTTTCATTTTCTTTTGTACATGCTGTTGTAAGAATTGTTCCTGATTATCAATATATTCAGAGTACGGGGCGAAGTGATCGGCTGAAGGAAAAGAGAATGTCTGTTTCTCTGATTCTTTTTTTTCTACACGAGATTTAAGATGAATAAAAATGTATGCAAACTGTTTCGTCTGCTCGTCTTTGATGAACAACACACGAGGCTGCGTGTTGACCAATGAGAAGCCTTTACTCCACTGTTTGTCTGCAGGTACAAGTTACCACATTGAAAATATCAGTAGGCCTACATACAGATCCATCCATTATCTATACCGCTTTTCACACTTGGGGGGGTTCTGATGCAGAAGTGAAACTATCTCGTGCTCACGAAACACTATCTAGTCCATCCATCAATTGTCTTTCGCTTATCTGAGGTCAGGTTAAGGTTTCAACAGGTGAAGTAAGTCAAGCCAGATGTCCCTCTCCCCAGCAACATTTTCCATCTCCTCCTGGGGAATCTCAGGGTGTTCACAGACTAGATGGGATAATCCCTGGGGCTCTGGGGTCTCCTCCCAGTTAGGCATGCCGAGAAGACCTCCAAAGGGAGGCGGCCAGAGGATCTTAATTGGATGTCTGAATCACCTCTACTGGTTCCTTTTGATTCGAAAGAGTAGCGGCTCTACTTCGAGCTCCTTATCTTGTCTCTAAGGCCGTATTTCAGTCTAGGGACTGGAGGGTCGCTGGCTCCCAAATACCAAAGTATAGAAGTTGGTCTGGTTGCTGGAGAGGTGCTAGGTCACTTCCCAAGTAGCCTACTGCTGAAACCGAAGGCACCAAAACCCCAACAGTTCTCGCGCGCTCCACATCAGATCACATGTTGGATTACACAGTCGAGATGGTTGCTATAGCAACAGCATTATGGATAAAGCAGGCAGAGATCGTTGTTTGTTCGGACACATCGAGGGATTAAAGGAAACGAACAAGCAGATCAACGAGCAAAGCAGGCCTTAAAGCTGGATAATAAAATTATGGTCGTATCACTCGGTGAATTAGAAGCTAAAGAAACGATAAAAAAACAGCTTTAGAAAGAATGGCAGCACATCTGGGACACACGCACCGCAGACCGACACCTCCACAATTTACAGGCCAAAGTGGGAACAGTGAGGGTGACTAAGGGGAGTCAGTCATACACGACTAAATAAAGACACTTAATGTATTAAAGGAGCATCCTACGGGTTTCTGTGGACACTGCCAGGGAGAAGAATCAGAAGATCATGTTCTTTGACGACGACAGAGAAAGGGAGGGTATAAAGGCAGGGTTGGTCATTTTCTCCAGATACACTTTTTAAGATTTTGGTTGAAATTGTCTTTAGGTCCTGACAGAAATTAATAACTCATGTGCTCTGAAAAAGTAACAAAGGAAATCCGTCATCTGTAGCAGTTGTAAGCCTGTAAAAACTTCAACCAATGTCTGCCACGAGGTACCAATCTGATGAACCAATCACACGCCTCCCTGTCTCCCTGCTCGTTCTCTATCACATGCATGCACGAGCCCACACTCAAAGCGATGAGCTGACGTCCCCTTCTGGACCAACGGCGCTTATTTTTATTTTGCTATTTTTAATTTTTAATATTTTATTGTTGGCCTTCATTGTGGACAGCAAAGTAAGAACTTTATTGTACAGGGAAACATGTTTCCTACGGTGCACATGACAATCAACACTTTGAATCTTGAATCTTGTGCATGTAAGTGAGGGGCGTGGCTTTAGAGGGAGCACAGAGGGGAGGAGGTGGTGCAGACGGAGCACTGAGGGAATGCTACTTTCAAATTCATGCAGGTTTTCGAAAATGACTGGAGAGGAGGAAGTTTAGAGAGGAGGAGCTAACCTTAAAAAATGGAGCAGGGAGCTTAATGTTCTACTTAAGAGAAACTGGGTTAATCAATGAACATTTTTAGGTGTTATTTATTTTATTTTTTATTTCTTTAAATTGAAGATTAATAAACTGTTGTCCACACTCTATGACAGTAGGTGGCAGTAACGTAACGGAAGCTTGAGTGCCACCTGCCATTAACGGGGGGAAAAAAGACGAAGAAGAAACACAAGGAAGTGACGTCATGCGTTTACGGCAGATAACTGTTGCCTCCCTCGTAGTCGTCACAGCTTCTTTTTCTTTATAAACATACATGTAGCTTTTTATTGGGCCATGAACGTCAGTGGAGAATAAAGTGGAATACAATGGATTTGCTCTGTTCAGGTAAAAAATGAAACTACAACTCTGTGTGTTGGTGTGGATGCTGCTAGCAGCCACTTAGCTAGCATGCTAACTGTCAGTGTGTTTGGACCATTACAGAGCAGCTCTCCTCCGCTGTCATGATGAAAACATTAGATAACTAAATGTGTTTGATTACAGGTGATCATTTAAAGCTGCCATTAGCTCCAACAGCAACACAAAGAATCCGCTAAACTTCCTGAACAGAATCAGACTTTAGACTTGTTTCTGTGCTCCTGTGGGTCATCTGGGGTCAGCACCCCGTAGAATACCTACCTCGTTTGGTTGGTCACGGTTCTCGTTTCGGTTCGGTTCTGATTGCTCTGGCCGTTTAAGTGCTTCTTTTTAGGGGGGCGGGGTGATCCATATTGGGGGGTTTAAGGCGAATTTTACAGGAACAGCAAGGAATGAGGGGGGGGGGGACTATTTCTTTATTTGTACCTTTAAAGGTCCTTTAGTGACTGAAATGATAAAGTGAGCTTACTCTATGATCAGACATTAAGGAAACATGCTATGTTGAAGTGCTGGCTTCTCTGACAACAATGCAGCAGCCAGTATGTCCTCCTTCTAACTTTAGATTCTGGTCTTGAATGGTCTGGATTTGTTTGGACCAGAGAAGGTAGGCGGTTTTAAGGCACCCCCACACGGCCGTTTTGGACGCCCCTCGGTTTGCCAGATATGAGAGCAGTTATCAGGTCAAACCAACAGGTGTTGCAGCGATGGAAGCGGGCAAGAGAACTGGTTCAGATAGAAGTGATTGTACCCGACCTAAAAAGCCTCTGCATGTTTCTAATAAGCTCCACGAGCAGAAACGTGCTCAAACTAGGATCAATATTGGAGATGCTTTTGAAAAATGGAGAGAGGTTAGAACGCAGAAAGGTTTACAGACCGATGCAGAGCTGGCTAAACACTGAAGCTTCAGTGTCCACCACATGGTGACCTGCGTGAGCATCCGCTCTAGAGAGGAGGGGGGGGGGGGGAGACAGCTCTCTGTAATGTTTAGAATTTGAACTGCAGTACCCATTTTAAACACTAGGGGTCAGAGATACATATCGCTCCTTTAAGCAACATTTCCATTTCTCCACATTCCTGGTGTTTGGTTCAAGTCTCAGTGAAATGAAGGCAGCGTTAAAGTGTGTCAACATATTTGTACCACTTTGACTTAAAGGGGACATATTGTGAAAAATCCACTTCTACAGTGTGTTTGAACATATATCTGGGTAACCTGAGTGTCTACTGACCCACAACATGTGAAATAAATCCATCCAGTCCTTTGTTTGTGGTCTGCAGAAGTCTTTCAACACGGAGATAAATGCTGGGTTTCTAATTTTCTCAACCTGTGACATCACAGTGGGATTCTGGAAAAAAAAAATCCCCTCCTCTCCCCTCCCCTCACCCCCAGCCTAGAGCAAAACTTTTGCACAGGTCTGCCATTTTTATTCTCGCTAGTGAAGGAGTGATGTCTACCAGGAAAAGTCAGGGGGGCTCATTGCATTTAAAGAGACACACACACCAAAACGGGGCGTTATGAGAGAGCTGGTCTCTAGAATCATATAAGTCAGTCTGTACTTGGTTGTAATCATCTTGCTGTATCTTCTTTGGCTGCAGTCAGTCACATAGTTCAAAGAAACAAACACTGCTGCCCCTTAATGCTTCCTCGCTGCTTTTTCTTTCAGTGATGCCATAAAGAAGAAGGCACTGCCGAGTCTCCTCCCCCCACCCCGGGGGTGAAGAGGTTCCTTCAGACATGGCAACTGAACTCCATGAGACTATTTTCATGGCCAAGCAGGAGCGCCATAAGAACCTGTTTCTGAACTACAGGAACCTGATAAATTTCCCCGTAGAGCTGCTGAAGGATGAAGGCCTGCAGTTTCTGGAGAGACTGTACATGAAGAGGAACTCGCTCACTACGCTGGTACTGACACTTCACACGTTGATGTAGCTGCACATCAATGATACAGCTGATTCAAAGATTATTAGAGAACAGCATAAAACATGTTTATGTCTGCACATTAAAGGGTTAAACTCCTCTCTCTCTCCCTCCATCTCTCTCCATCTCCCTCCATCTCTTTCTCTCTCCCTCTCTCTCCATCTCTCTCTCCCTCCATCTCTCTCTCTCTCCATCTCACTCTCCCTCCATCTCTTTCTCTCTCTCTCTCTCTCCATCTCTCTCTCCCTCTCTATCTCTTTCTCCCTCCCTCCCTCTCTCTTTCTCCCTCCCTCTCTCCCTCTCTCTATCTCTCTCTCCCTCCCTCTCTCTTTCTCCCTCCCTCTCTCCATCTCTCCATCTCTCTCCCTCTCTCTATCTCTCTCTCCCTCCCTCTCTTACTCCCTCTCTTTCTCTCTCCATCTCTCTCTCCCTCCCTCTCTCTCTCTCTCTCTCTCTCTCTCTCTCTCCCTCCCTCCCTCTCTTCTTCCCTCTCTCTCTCTCTATCCATCGCTCTCTCTCCATCTCTCTTTCTCTCTCTCTCTCCGTCAGCCTGATAATCTCGCCCAGAAGCTCCCAAACCTGATTGAACTGTGAGTATTTAGCTAAGCTGTTTGTTATCTCACATCAATATGTGACCGTGTGACAGGGAAAGTTGGCTTTTAAATTTACGCGTCTAACATTTACACCGGCTGTGGATTCTGGCCTCGCCTCGCGCTGAACTCCATTCAGCTGTTCTGGAACCGGACACTCCGAGTTCCCCACCTGAGGGTAAACCCTCTCAGAGTTCAGGATCTTGCTGCGTTCACGTGTTCCTCAGATGGTCCCAGTTTCCGAGTTGGGAAGTCGTTCTTCCAACAACAACAAACAACAAGGATGCTACGAAGAAGATGTGTGGAGACGTCACTGTTAAGAGTTTAAACTCCACGTTGATGGAGTTCTTTTGTCACAGACACGTACGAGTCGCTGTTCGCAGTGAGACCTAGATTAGTTAGTAAAGTCATTTATTAACATGTAACAATCCTATCAAGTCCTGTCCAGGTCCTGGAGGGCTTTGTAAGGTGATAATAAGGAGTTTGAAGTGGATACGCTGGGGGATGGAAGGTGATGGAAGTGGAGGTCATGAAGGACGGGGGTGATGTGGTCACGGGTGTGGATGTGGGAGGCTTTACTGTTTAACCAACATGGTTCATTATTTTCAATATGTAACCTTTCCTTTTTTTCTTGAAGGTATTTGCACTCAAACAACATCGTCATTATTCCTCAAGGTGAGTCCTCTTCCGCGTCATGATAACGACTCTTTTAAAAACAGAAACATCTGTCCTGGTTTCATCTTCTGTGTTGGATTATTTGAAAGCAGCTTCTTCTTTTTGATCCCTCAGCTATCGGGAACCTGGCCCGACTGCAGTCCCTGGATCTGAGCAACAACGCGCTGCAGCTCCTCTGTCCGGAGATCGGACGGCTGAGATCTCTGCGGCACCTGAGGCTGTCCAATAACCACCTGAAGTGTCTTCCTGCAGGTAAACTCAGCAGCTGCTCTAATACAGAGAAGGAGGAATTACAGGAATATTACAAACAGCTCAATGAAAAACAGTTACGTCCAGTTGATCAGTTTTTGTGTTATTGAACACGTTGATGATGCTTCAGATTGCACAGTCCAAAATAAATTGTGAATATCGGAGGAATTAAACATTCTATAAAATCAACGTCTAGAGTATGAATATCAAAGATTGTATCGTTTGCCTTTGATGGTTGAGAGAGCACTAACCTGCATTGACTTGTAAGTGTTAAATGTGCCAGCAGGGGGCGTCAGAGCTCCTCATACAGGTAGAAAGGAGAGGAAAATGAAGCCACAGCTCTTTCTGAAAAGCACAGTTCAGTAGTCTGAACCCTCGTGGTCATTCAGTAGACTGAACCCTTGTGGTCGTTCAGTAGTCTGAACCCTCGTGGTCATTCAGTAGACTGAGCCCTCGTGGTCGTTCAGTAGACTGAGCCCTCGTGGTCGTTCAGTAGACTGAACCCTCGTGGTCGTTCAGTAGACTGAACCCTCGTGGTCGTTCAGTAGACTGAACCCTCGTGGTCGTTCAGTAGACTGAACCCTCGTGGTCGTTCAGTAGACTGAACCCTCGTGGTCGTTCAGTAGACTGAACCCTCGTGGTCGTTCAGTAGACTGAACCCTCGTGGTCGTTCAGTAGACTGAACCCTCGTGGTCGTTCAGTAGACTGAACCCTCGTGGTCGTTCAGTAGACTGAACCCTCGTGGTCATTCAGTAGACTGAACCCTCGTGGTCATTCAGTAGTCTGAACCCTCGTGGTCGTTCAGTAGACTGAACCCTCGTGGTCATTCAGTAGTCTGAACCCTCGTGGTCGTTCAGTAGACTGAACCCTTGTGGTCGTTCAGTAGACTGAACCCTCGTGGTCGTTCAGTAGACTGAACTCTCGTGGTCGTTCAGTAGACTGAACCCTCGTGGTCATTCAGTAGACTGAACCCTCGTGGTCGTTCAGTAGACTGAACCCTCGTGGTCATTCAGTAGACTGAACCCTCGTGGTCATTCAGTAGACTGAACCCTCGTGGTCATTCAGTAGACTGAACCCTCGTGGTCGTTCAGTAGACTGAACCCTCGTGGTCATTCAGTAGACTGAACCCTCGTGGTCATTCAGTAGTCTGAACCCTCGTGGTCGTTCAGTAGACTGAACCCTCGTGGTCATTCAGTAGACTGAACTCTCATGGTCATTCAGTAGACTGAACTCTCGTGGTCATTCAGTAGACTGAACCCTCGTGGTCATTCAGTAGTCTGAACTCTCGTGGTCATTCAGTGGGCATTTTTTGGGTCCACCTCAGTAGACTGAACATTTCAGCATGGATACTAACTTCCTGGTTTTGTGCAGTATGGTTTGGATGCATCCTTTCAGGAAATGAGTTGTATTTTAACTCCCACAATGCAGTGCAAAATTAAATGTAAAACTTCACTTCACGTGATCCTCCAAATAAAAACAAACGAGGATGGATGCGGCCGGTTCGGGTAACACATCTTTCAAATGTTAAGTTGTTAAATTGATTTCATGCAATGTGAAGTTTTGTATTATTTACTGAGCCATCGTGAATATCACATCTGAGCTGGAGTGTCAATAACATGAGGCGGGCTGATGATGTCACTTCCACACTGAACGAATCAGACGAAGTAGGAACAAATATCAGCCTACTGAACAGTCGGTCCTAACAGGATACAGCACGGAGAGAAGGGACCGTCTACTGTCACATTGTGGAGGCACTTTGACATTCAGAAGCCCCTCTGGTCTGATGCAGACTTTAGATATTTCCTGAATCAGTACAACATCCGGGTATCTTTATCACACTGAGGATCTCACATTTGTTCTCATACTGCATTTTGATCAAATCAGTATGAACTACTGGGATAGTAAGAGGTTTAGAAAAGAGCCAGAGACTGAATACACTCCGGGGTAATCAGACGCAGGTGAGGACAATGAGGGGAATAAAAACTGGAGGGTCACACACAAAGGCAGGAAGTAACACTAGACACGATACAGAGGGTAAAAAACTACAAAATAAAACAGGAAACACTTAAAACTTAACCCGAGAAATACACACAGAGCGTTCAGCAACACAAGGGAAGAACAAGACAAAAAAACAAAACAGGAAATGAAATCTGAAGCATGAAATAAACCACTCATCACACTCTGTCCTGTCTGTTTAAATCCTTTTATTAGAGATCGGTGATCTGCAGGAGCTGGAGACTCTGGACGTGTCCATGAACCAGCTCATTTCTCTGCCAGATCGGCTGCACCGCTGCGTCTCTCTGCAGAACCTGACAGCCGATCGCAACCACCTGAGCCACTTCCCTCGGCAGATCTGCTGGCTCCACCGCCTCAACCAGCTCTCCATGGCTGCTAACCGGCTGACCTTCCTACCGCTCGGTCAGGATAACCTCTGATAACCTCTGTGTGTTACCATAGTGATGAAGAATATAGCGAGGAGGACGGCACTCATATCTGTGTGTGTGTGTTTCAGATCTGGGCAGATCGAGGGAGCTGCAGTTTGTGTTTGTGGACAACAATGTGGACCTAAAGGGCCTCCCGTCCTACTTATATAACAAGGTCATCGGCTGCAGCGGGTAACATGCTGTGCTACTTTAATATGTTGTGCACGCTGTGAATAAAGTTTGAAACGCCACAGAAGAAGAAGAAAGAAAGAAATCCAGTATTTTAGTGCTGCTGTGTCTGTGTTGCTCTTGTTCAGGTGCGGCGTGTCAGCTCAGGTGTCGGAGGGTGGCCTGGGTGAGGTTCTGGGTGAGGCGCTGAGTGAAGCGCTAGTCGGGCTCCCAAATGAGGTGAAGGTGGTTGGTACGGGGACAGATAACGTGGTTCCCCTGGAGGAGCTCGCCATGAGAACCCTGCACCGCATGTACAGCCAGCGCCCAACAGGTGAGAGGTTGTATACTCACTAAAGCCTGACGTACACCGAACGGTTTCAGGACGATTTAGGCACGATTTTTAAATCCTACAACTGATTAATTCAGGCCGATCGCACATCGTTAGTCTTGCAGTGTACACAGAGGCGCTACGGCTATCTCGGCCTGATCAGCTGCGCCCAGCCGGTTGATAATTTCCTGACATGTTTGATATTTCGGTCGTACGACTGCACACACTCGCACAGTGAGAGCAGAGACACAAGCCGATTTCCTGATTTTACCTGCACAAACTGACAGACAGCGTCCGAAATCACCATGGCAACAGCAGGCGTGCCTGTTTTATCTGTCTTCCCCCACCTATCATGAAAGAAACTTTAGCAGACCTCCAGCTGACAGAAAATCTTTGTTCTGATTGAGCTGTTAGTCAGCTTCTGATACGGATGTTTCAGTAACAATTTTGCGAGTTGCTGATTCGGATCCTGATGTTTTTTTATTCATAGTTCTTCGTATGAGATTTCACTTGTTATCGTCCCTCCTCTTCAAAGGTCTCTGATCGTTCTCAGTGACGGTGTCAGACTCTCACTCTGCCGACATTTTCTTTAAAAACAAATCAGTTTGTCCAACAGGTGACTTCTCCTGTCGGATTAAAAAGCTCTCCTCTGGATCAGCAGGGCTGTTAAAGCTCGACATCGGTTACTGACATCGGTTCACGCCTCATTATTTACAGATGGGCTGACGATGATGCCGATACATCGGTGCATCGAGAACCTCATGTTGGCAGTATTTAGAGTAAAATGATCCAAAGCTCCCTCACTCGGAGAGTTCTGCTTTTCCACCTGACTGTGAGTTATTTTGTTGAGCTGTCAAAACTGCGTCTTTCGTCTGCTGCCTGCCTGAATGCTGCATGCAGCATAACTTTGGTCTTCAGTGTTAGATTACTCTGCCATCATCCTGTCTGTCAGCTGTATGTTTACATATCTCGAGGTCATCTCTCCCTCCTCTCGACATGTGACAAGAGAACTCTGACTCCCGCCGCTCTCCGCTGTGACTCTGCTGCTGCACACGACAGACACTTCCTCTTTTCTATCAGAGCGTCTGCTGTTTGACTGAGTGTTGATAACAGCTGGAACTAAAGACAGAACAATAAACGTTTGGGGGCAAATCACATTTTCATATGCCAAAGATATGGTAACACGTGTTACTACATTTCCTGTTAAGAGTCTAATGCACAAATATTACACCCTGAAAAGTATATTTCAAATGATTCCCTTCATTTCTATGTGTTGCTCAGCACGAGACATTATCTGCGCTCCGCCGAGCTGAGAGCAGCGCAAGGTCGCGCTTGCGGATAATTAAAACATGTTTAGCAGTCATCACACAGCTGTGCAGTGTGAAATCGTATGACCCAATCAGAAACAATTACATTTAATTAACAGTGAACGCACAAAATGAAAATCTGTCACCTGACACGATAAAGGTGTTTTCAAAGCTTGTTATAAATCATGACTGAAACGACCTAAATGTGGCTGCCGAGGTGAAAAGACATGTGATGTCATGTTGTGATTTTTAGACCTCAGCCTGTTGCCTCCCATCGCCCTCCCAAAGAGCCTGCTGGACCTGCTGCAGTTTCCCTTGGGACACTGCCATCGCTGCAGCCAGGCCATGTTCACCATCATCTACCCCAAACTCTTCCCCCTCAGAGAAACCGCACTGGCAGGAGTCCATCGCAGGTCAGAACCAACCCCCCTTCCCTTCAGTCTGTTTCCTACAGAGCTGCTACAGACTACTCTCAAAGATAAATATTTTAAAGCTATACATACATGCTCATCTGTTTCCTCACTCTCTCTCTCCTCTGAAGGACGACGGTGAGTTTTGTGGCCTATTGCTGCTCCAGTCGCTGCCTGAGGACCTTTGACCTCCAGGGATGATGTTGTTCCCCCGGACACATTCAGCTCAGGATGCTGCTGGGCGGTCTCCAGAAGATGACGGACAGATGATTGTAGTTCTTGTGAATCTTAAAGGGGTTTTGCTTTGATGAAGGAACTTTGTGCTTGAGTGACTAAAACTGAGAGAACCTTAGAGATGTAGAGGATGTTTGCAGAGGACTCGTGGCTCGTTCAGCAAAGTTCAACACACTTTGGCCAAAGACTTAAAGCCACTTGATGCTCCTGAAGGAGGAGTGTGGTGACGGTCAAAAATAACATCTAACATGTGTGAATGGTGCACCTACAGGTTCATTTAATAAGAAACTATGAGTCTGATTCACTAAGAATGGATAGTACGCTTTAGCTCCAAACGTGTGCATCATGTTCTCCCTCTATCTGCTCTGACTCATCAAGCTCTGATTCTCTCAGCATGAAGCTCTGATGATATTTGTGTTGAGTGTCGATGCTCGGTGCAGTATGCTCTTGTTAAGTGTGTGAATGTGGAGAGAAGCTGCACCTTGATTCTGCACAGAGCTGAAGTCTAATGCTGATGGAGCTGCACTCTCACGCTGACAGACGCACTCTCACGCTGACGGAGCTCAGTTCTGTCCACATAAAGATGACGAGCTCGGAGGATGGGACACTTTTTCAGGGTTCATTTTGATGCCAGACTTGAGTTTCACTGTTTAGAACAGTTCCTCCTCTCTGAATGGAGCAAAGAAAGGACGACTGGAAAGCAAAAGTTTGCAGTTTGCGTGCAGTTCACCCTTCGTGCGTGCTTTATGGAGTTCCCGCCATCTTTTTCTCTCTCTTTTTGCACAGGTTAAGCCGCATTAAAAGCAGCGCGATCCTTCAGTGAATCAGTCACTAACAGTATTAGACGTGAAGGCAACACTCACAAATGTGCACTTTCCACTTTCAGTCATTTGTCACACAGGCGTGTTTTCCTTCAGACACGTCAGGCTGAAGGTGTAAACATCGACTGTTTAAAAGCATTAGACATTTAAAGGCCTGTAGTCTTTCTTTGAGGCTGCACAGATTGTTAACTAAATGTAATGAGGTCTGAGTTTATCGAAGCTCCAGTCTGTAAAACAAGCCAAGGATGAAACGCGTCACAACGTTAAAAATAAAACAGAGTCTGAAGAGTGATGTCAGACGTATTGAAGGGCGGGTTTTATAGATGTTGAAGGAGGAACATGTTCCCTTCTGCAGCACTGTGAGGTTCTCCTGTTGAACTGACTCTTCTGTGTGTGTTTTTGGTTCATTACTGTGAACAAGTTTTATTTGTGTTTGTTGTTTGACATTAAATGTTGACCATCTTTTTGATTCTGTTTGTTTCTGTTAAAGTGAATCGTTCAGATTTTTAAAAAAAAGACTCAGCAGCCATTAAAAGGAAGTCAAAGGTCACACATGATGTAAAACACTCTTCTCCATGTTTCTCTAACTCTAACATGTGTCTCTAGTCTGTCTACAAACCCCCCAATGATGAGAAAAGTCCATCCTCTCCGTCTTTTGCCTGCTCCACTTTTCAGAAAATGTGTGCTCAAACAGGCCGTTTGGAGATTTTCCCTTCATGACATCACAAAGGGCAGTAACCCCTCCCCCAGGTGGGTGACACTCCCACAGCTAGGTGTTTGTTCTGCCCTCTGAGTCTGCCTTCTCACTGTAAACAATAGGGCATGGAGCGAGAAAGCCCGAGCCACCCAAGCCCTTCCAGAGAGGGGCGTGGTCAGACACAGCTCATTTACATTTAAAGCTACAGACACAGAAACAGCCTGTTCTGAGCAGGGCTGAAATAGAGGGGTTTATAGGCATGATCAAATACAGGATCAGAGTGGATTTAGAACAAGACACTTCACACACATGTTTTGGGGAGCTCTGAGACTTATTTACACTGAAGAGGAGGAGGAGGATATCCATCCAATATCTTCCGCTTATTCTGGGTCAGGTTGCGGTGGCAGCAGGCTAAGCAAGATGCCCCAGACGTCCCTCGCACCAGCAACGTTTTCCAGATCTTCCTAGAACAGTATGTGACCTTTAAAGCCAAAGCGACAAAAACAAGCTGATTTTAGAAGTTTTTGAGCTGGAATGAAAGAGGAGCTTTCCTAAATGGACGGTGCTCTGATTAAACCCATAAAGAACAATGTTATATATCTTCATCTTACAGACATGAGCACCTCCATGTTTTTCATTGAAGGTGTTCTGAAAAGACTCGAAGCATTAACACTGTGGAGAGGTAGAGCAGAAAACACAGCGGTCCATTATCAGGATCAATACTGCGTTAAGACGAGTGTTGGACCATGATCCTCTCTGCCTGTTGGTGCTTCAGCTCTCTGCACTCCCTCAGGGACGATCACATCTCTGCTGACTGCAAGTATGAAATAACACACACATGCTGCTTGGTCATAGAAAAACACAAGATACACTGATTCACGATCAAAGTCTACATGAACACATCAGAGAGCACTCACACCGTCATGCTGTTATAGAAATCTGAACCTCCTGATTGTGTAAATGCAGGTGAATCTTTTGGATTTGTACGAAGGACACAAAATCAGAGGAAGGGAAATCAACAAATTAAAAAACATGAGAGTAAAGAGGGATATAGGAGCCTTTTTGGCTTCTTGAAGATTAATTTGGAAGACTCGAAAGCCTAAATGTTTCTGTATAGAAACCCGATTAGGTCCAAGGATCAATTTCAAAAAGGCGCCTACTTTTATTAAAGGTCCAATCAGTGAGATGTGTAGAGAGTGAAATGATAAAGTGAGCTTACTCTATGATCAGACATTAAGGAAACATGTTGAAGTGCTGGCTTCTCTGACAACAATGCAGCAGCCAGTATGTCCTCCTTCTAACTTTAGATTCTGGTCCTGAATGGTCTGGATTTGTTTGGACCAGAGAAGGTAGGCGGTTTTAAGGCACCCCCACACGGCTGTTTTGGACGCCCCTCGGTTTGCCAGATATGAGAGCAGTTATCAGGTCAAACCAACAGGTGTTGCAGCGATGGAAGCGGGCAAGAGAACTGGTTCAGATAGAAGTGATTGTACCCGACCTAAAAAGCCTCTGCATGTTTCTAATAAGCTCCACGAGCAGAAACGTGCTCAAACTAGGATCAATATTGGAGATGCTTTTGAAAAATGGAGAGAGGTTAGAACGCAGAAAGGTTTACAGACCGATGCAGAGCTGGATAAACACTGAAGCTTCAGCCATTATACAAGTGCTTTCTCAAAGTGTATATAACAGAATTCCAGACAGTTTGATGATTGAAGGCTTAGGACTTAGGAACTATTAGGAAAAACATTGGAGGTGGCAACAGACTGAAACTATTGGGAAAACACAGAACTGAGGCATAGAGCGAAGACGTTTTCACACATGCACTCCTGAAAATATCTAGTGATTTCAGGAGGACTGCCTCTGAAATCCTCCTGATCTTGTTGTTCACACATGCACCTCACAGCAGGAGACTCTCCCTGTCAGACAGGAGGGGGGGGCGGGGTCTCCTGAGGTAAGACGTTAAGTAAGAAGAACGACGTGGAAGTAGCGAATGAAGCAACAGAGTCCTCTACACGACGCTATAATGAGAATATCTTTCTTTCTATCAATGCTACGTGTAGTTGAACAGAATCTCAATCTGAATTAAAACCGCAAGCGGTGATGAAGGGCCCGAAGCACTTCGTGCATGTCGGGGTGTGTTGCGACCGCGGGAGTGCAACTGCGAGACGTGACCAAGCAGCAGGCCTTACAGTTTGATTGGTGTAAAAGTGAAAGTTTGACAATACACTGAGGCCACGCCCTTTTGTGTAGAATCATGCTGAGCACAACGGGATATCTTAAACATGTCTAGAACACACTGACACTGAGTTGGCAATGATTGCATGAACAGGGTCTCAGGGAAGTATGTTAAAATAGGAAGACTGAAAATGCAAAATTTGGTCATTATTTATACATTCAAAAAATAATGGTGGACTTCCTTTTGGGTTTTGACAATGGGCACTGTGGCATTTTATGTAAGTCCTGACATGGTTAATATGCAGAAAAAATGTCATGCATGTCGGGGGAAAAACCTCCTGGGGGGGGCCTTTTGAAAGAATTTCATGGGAGTGCACGAGACATCAAAGTTTGACAGTACACCATGGCCACGCCCTTTCATGTAGAATCTTGGTTTCACATAACTTTGGATCTTTAACATGTCTAGAACACACTGACACTAATTTCTTAATGATCGGAAAAATGGTGGCTCGGGGAAATACGTTCAAATAGGTAGCCTGTGAAATGCAAAATTAAGGCATTTTTTTAAACACAAAAAAAAATATGGCGGACTTCCTATAATGTTTTGACTATGGGTGTAAGAGGAGTTTATGTAGGTCCTGACATTGTTAATGGGCATAAAAATTTTCATGCATGTAGGACAAAAAAACATCAATGGGGAGGCCTTTTTGAAAATTTCAAGGGGGCGCCACTGAGCCATTTAGCCACGCCCACTTACTATACCCACATGACAAGTTTAACTTTCCTACTGAGATCATGTGTATGACGTTTGGTGACTCTACGACTATATTAAGCCCTTCAACAAACTACTTCCTGTTTGTGGCGAACGACGCGTCTGTATGGTGAGAGCGTTTGACGCAGACATTTGAGCTTGAAAAGGTAGTATGGCCAAGGTCTTAGGACGGTCCACAACCCTTTTGAAGAGGATATGAGTAGCAATGGCTAGTGCTAATTTACAAGCAGTAACTTCCTGTTGTCAACAGGTGGCGCTGTAAGTAATACAAACATTTTAAGCATGGATGTGTTCAGGGCAGGACCTTTATCATGCATGACACATTTGGTGATGATTTACCTCTGCATGGCAGACATATAGGCATTTTGTGGTTAAAAAATGGATTAAAAAAAACATGCAAATTTGACCGCACGCCAGGGCCACGCCCTTTTATGTAGAATCTTGTTTCCACATAACTTTGGATCTTTAACATGTCTAGAACACACTGACACTAATTTCGTAATGATCTGATAAATGGTGGCTCGAGGAAATACGTTCAAATAGGTAGCCTGTGAAATGCAAAATTGAGGCATTTTTTTACACAAAAAAAAAAATGATGGCGGACTACCTGTTAGTTTTTGAATATGGGTGCCAGAGGATTTTATGTAGGTCCTGACATGGTTAATGTGCTTGAAAATTGTTATGCATGTACGTGAAAAAATTTCTATGGAGAGGCCTTTTGGAAAGGTTAAAAGTGGCACGACGAGACATCAAAGTTTGACCGCACGCCACGGCCACGCCCTTTAAGTTTTGGAAGAGTAGAGCACAATTTAATATGTTGAACATGTCTAGAACACAGTAACACTGAGTTTTCATCAATCGGATGAGCGCTTTCGAACAAGTTAATTCAAATAGGTGTCCTGTAAACGATCGAAAATCGCGTTTTTTTGACTTTCAAATAATCCTACTGGACTTCCTGTTGGATTTCGAGCATGGGTGCAAGAGGGTTTTTTGTTGGTCTTGGCAAGATGGATATGCATAGAAAAATTCAGAATTGTAGGTTCTACGTGCCGCTGGGGCTGAGTGTTTGAAAGATTATAGGGGGCGCCACTGAGCCATTAAGCCACGCCCACTCGTTTAAATGATATCACATCTTTAGCTTTACCACCAGGATTATATGTATGACGTTTCGGGAGTGTAGGACAATGTTAAGCCTGTGAAAAAACTACTTCCTGTTTGATGGCGAACGATACGTCCGTAGAATGACAGCGTTGGACGTAGGCGTTTGAGCTTGAAAGTCTTGTATGGCCAAGGTGTTAGCATGGTCCACAACAATTTTGAGGGGGAATTGAGCTACTGTGCAGCAATGGCTAGTGGTAATTGAAAAGTAGTAACTTCCTGTTGTCAACAGGTGGCGCTGTGACTTATCAAAAAATTTCAATCATGGATATGTTCAGGGCAGGCTATATATCATGCATGAATTTTTTGGTGATGATTGATGACTCCCCATTAGAGTTATAAGCATTTAATATTTTGGCAATGTGCCAAAACGCACGTTAAAATTTGAACGCACGCCACGGCCACGCCCTTTGAGTTTTGGAAGAGTTGAGCACAATTTAATATGTTAAACATGTCTAGTACACAGTAACACTGAGTTTTCGTCGATCGGATGAACGCTTTCGAACAAGTTAATCCAAATAGGTGACCTGTGAAACGCCAATTTGAGCCATTTTGAGCCATTTTTTTTTAATTCAAAAAAATATGGCCGACTTCCTGTAATGTTTTGACTATGGGTGTAAGAGGATTTTATGTAGGTCCTGACATGGTTAATGTGCATACAAATTTTCATGCATGTACAACAAAAAAACATCTATGGGGAGGCCTTTTTGAAAATTACAAGAGGGCGCCACTGAGCCATTTTGCGAACTTATTTTACGAAAATGCGAAAATATCAAATTTTTCGCCAGACCTGATGACCTTGCACATTTTGGTGAGTTTTCATTCACGTTCAGGCCCTCAAAAGTGGCTTCAAAGAGGAGGAAGAAAAAAAACGATAATAATAATTAAAACCGCAAGCGGTGATGAAGGGCCCGAAGCACTTCGTGCATGTCGGGGTGTGTCGCGACCGCGGGAGTGCAACGGTGAGACGTGACCAAGCAGCAGGCCTTACAGTTGGATTTGTGTAAAAGTGAAAGTTTGACAGTACACCGAGGCCACGCCCTTTTATGTAAAATCATGCGGAGTACAAGGAAAGATCTTAAACATGTCTAGAACACACTGACACTGAGTTTGCAATGATTGCATGAACAGGGTCTCAGGGAAGTATGTTAAAATAGGAAGACTGAAAATGCAAAATGTGGTCATTATTTATACATTCAAAAAATGATGGTGGACTTTCTTTTGGGTTTTGACAATGGGCACTGTGGCATTTTATGTAAGTCCTGACATGGTTAATATGCAGAAAAAATGTCATGCATGTCGGGGAAAAAACCTCCTGGGGGGGGGCCTTTTGAAAGAATTTCATGGGAGTGCACGAGACATCAAAGTTTGACAGTACATTATGGCCACGCCCTTTTATGTAGAATCTTGGTTTCACATAACTTTGGATCTTTAACATGTCTAGAACACACTGACACTAATTTCTTAATGATCGGAAAAATGGTGGCTCGGGGAAATACGTTCAAATAGGTAGCCTGTGAAATGCAAAATTAAGGCATTTTTTTTAAACACAAAAAAAAATATGGCGGACTTCCTGTAATGTTTTGACTATGGGTGTAAGAGGAGTTTATGTAGGTCCTGACATTGTTAATGGGCATAAAAATTTTCATGCATGTAGGACAAAAAAACATCAATGGGGAGGCCTTTTTGAAAATTTCAAGGGGGCGCCACTGAGCCATTTAGCCACGCCCACTTACTATACCGACATGACAAGTTTAACTTTCCTACTGAGATCATGTGTATGACGTTTGGTGACTCTACGACTATATTAAGCCCTTCAACAAACTACTTCCTGTTTGTGGCGAACGACGCGTCTGTATGGTGAGAGCGTTTGACGCAGACATTTGAGCTTGAAAAGGTAGTATGGCCAAGGTCTTAGGACGGTCCACAACCCTTTTGAAGAGGATATGATCAACTGTGTAGCAATGGCTAGTGCTAATTTACAAGCAGTAACTTCCTGTTGTCAACAGGTGGCGCTGTAAGTAATACAAACATTTTAAGCATGGATGTGTTCAGGGCAGGACCTTTATCGTGCATGACACATTTGGTGATGATTGACCTCTGCATGGCAGACATATAGGCATTTTGTGGTTAAAAAAAAACATGCAAATTTGACCGCACGCCAGGGCCACGCCCTTTTATGTAGAATCTTGGTTTCACATAACTTTGGATCTTTAACATGTCTAGAACACACTGACACTAATTTCGTACTGATCGGATAAATGGTGGCTCGGGGAAATACGTTCAAATAGGTAGCCTGTGACATGCAAAATTGAGGCATTTTTTTACACAAAAAAAAAAGATGGCGGACTACCTGTTAGTTTTTGAATATGGGTGCCAGAGGATTTTATGTAGGTCCTGACATGGTTAATGTGCTTGAAAATTGTTATGCATGTACGTGAAAACATTTCTATGGAGAGGCCTTTTGGAAAGCTTAAAAGTGGCGCGACGAGACATCAAAGTTTGACCGCACGCCACGGCCGCGCCCTTTGAGTTTTGGAAGAGTAGAGCACAATTTAATATGTTGAACATGTCTAGAACACAGTAACACTGAGTTGTCATCAATCGGATGAGCGCTTTCGAACAAGTTACTTCAAATAGGTGTCCTGTAAACGATCGAAAATCGCGTTTTTTTGACTTTCAAAAAATCCTACTGGACTTCCTGTTGGATTTCGAGCATGGGTGCAGGAGGGTTTTTTGTTGGTCTTGGCAAGATGGATATGCATAGAAAAATTCAGAATTGTAGGTTCAACGTGCCGCCGGGGCTGAGTGTTTGAAATATTATAGGGGGCGCCACTGAGCCATTAAGCCACGCCCACTCATTTTAATAATACAAAAAGTTTGACTTCACCACCAGGATTATATGTATGACGTTTCGGGAGTGTAGGACAATGTTAAGCCTGTGAAAAAACTACTTCCTGTTTGATGGCGAACGATACGTCCGTAGAATGACAGCGTTGGACGTAGGCGTTTGAGCTTGAAAGTCTTGTATGGCCAAGGTGTTAGCGTGGTCCACAACAATTTTGAGGGGGAATTGAGCTACTGTGCAGCAATGGCTAGTGGTAATTGAAAAGTAGTAACTTCCTGTTGTCAACAGGTGGCGCTGTGACTTATCAAAAAATTTCAATCATGGATATGTTCAGGGCAGGCTATATATCATGCATGATTTTTTTGGTGATGATTGATGACTCCCCATTAGAGTTATAAGCATTTAAGTTTTTGGCAATGTGCCAAAACGCACGTTAAACTTTGAACGCACGCCACGGCCACGCCCTTTAAGTTTTGGAAGAGTTGAGCACAATTTAATATGTTAAACATGTCTAGAACACAGTAACACTGAGTTTTCGTCAATCGGATGAACGCTTTCGAACAAGTTAATTCAAATAGGTGACCTGTGAAACGCCAATTTGAGCCATTTTTTGAAAATTCAAAAAAATATGGGCGACTTCCTGTAATGTTTTGACTATGGGTGTAAGAGGATTTTATGTAGGTCCTGACATGGTTAATGTGCATACACATTTTCATGCATGTACGACAAAAAAACATCTATGGGGAGGCCTTTTTGAAAATTACAAGAGGGCGCCACTGAGCCATTTTGCGAACTTATTTTACGAAAATGCGAAAATATCAAATTTTTCGCCAGACCTGATGACCTTGCACATTTTGGTGAGTTTTCATTCACGTTCAGGCCCTCAAAAGTGGCTTCAAAGAGGAGGAACAATAAGGATAATTAAAACCGCAAGCGGTGATGAAGGGCCCGAAGCACTTCGTGCATGTCGGGGTGTGTCGCGACCGCGGGAGTGCAACTGCGAGACGTGACCAAGCAGCAGGCCTTACAGTTTGATTGGTGTAAAAGTGAAAGTTTGACAATACACCGAGGCCACGCCCTTTTATGTAAAATCATGCGGAGTACAACGAAAGATCTTAAACATGTCTAGAACACACTGACACTGAGTTGGCAATGATTGCATGAACATGGTCTCAGGGAAGTATGTTAAAATAGGAAGACTGAAAATGCAAAATTTGGTCATTATTTATACATTCAAAAAATGATGGTGGACTTCCTTTTGGGTTTTGACAATGGGCACTGTGGCATTTTATGTAAGTCCTGACATGGTTAATATGCAGAAAAAATGTCATGCATGTCGGGGAAAAAACCTCCTGGGGGGGGCCTTTTGAAAGAATTTCATGGGAGTGCACGAGACATCAAAGTTTGACAGTACACCATGGCCACGCCCTTTTATGTAGAATCTTGGTTTCACATGACTTTGCATCTTTGACATGTCTAGAACACACTGACACTAATTTCTTAATGATCGGAAAAATGGTGGCTCGGGGAAATACGTTCAAATAGGTAGCCTGTGAAATGCAAAATTAAAGCATTTTTTTAAACACAAAAAAAAATATGGCGGACTTCCTGTAATGTTTTGACTATGGGTGTAAGAGGATTTTATGTAGGTCCTGACATTGTTAATGGGCATAAAAATGTTCATGCATGTAGGACAAAAAAACATCAATGGGGAGGCCTTTTTGAAAATTTCAAGGGGGCGCCACTGAGCCATTTAGCCACGCCCACTTACTATACCCACATGACAAGTTTAACTTTCCTACTGAGATCATGTGTATGACGTTTGGTGACTCTACGACTATATTAAGCCCTTCAACAAACTACTTCCTGTTTGTGGCGAACGACGCGTCTGTATGGTGAGAGCGTTTGACGCAGACATTTGAGCTTGAAAAGGTAGTATGGCCAAGGTCTTAGGACGGTCCACAACCCTTTTGAAGAGGATATGATCAACTGTGTAGCAATGGCTAGTGCTAATTTACAAGCAGTAACTTCCTGTTGTCAACAGGTGGCGCTGTAAGTAATACAAACATTTTAAGCATGGATGTGTTCAGGGCAGGACCTTTATCATGCATGACACATTTGGTGATGATTGACCTCTGCATGGCAGACATATAGCCATTTTGTGGTTAAAAAATGGATTAAAAAAAACATGCAAATTTGACCGCACGCCAGGGCCACGCCCTTTTATGTAGAATCTTGGTTCCACATAACTTTGGATCTTTAACATGTCTAGAACACACTGACACTAATTTCGTAATGATCTGATAAATGGTGGCTCGAGGAAATACGTTCAAATAGGTAGCCTGTGAAATGCAAAATTGAGGCATTTTTTTACACACAAAAATAATGATGGCGGACTACCTGTTAGTTGTTGAATATGGGTGCCAGAGGATTTTATGTAGGTCCTGACATGATTAATGTGCTTGAAAATTGTTATGCATGTACGTGAAAAAATTTCTATGGAGAGGCCTTTTGGAAAGGTTAAAAGTGGCGCGACGAGATATCAAAGTTTGACCGCACGCCACGGACACGCCCTTTGAGTTTTGGAAGAGTAGAGCACAATTTAATATGTTGAACATGTCTAGAACACAGTAACACTGAGTTTTCATCAATCGGATGAGCGCTTTCGAACAAGTTACTTCAAATAGGTGTCCTGTAAACGATCGAAAATCGCGTATTTTTGACTTTCAAAAAATCCTACTGGACTTCCTGTTGGATTTCGAGCATGGGTGCAAGAGGGTTTTTTGTTGGTCTTGGCAAGATGGATATGCATAGAAAAATTCAGAATTGTAGGTTCAACGTGCCGCTGGGGCTGAGTGTTTGAAATATTATAGGGGGCGCCACTGAGCCATTAAGCCACGCCCACTCATTTTAATAATACAAAAAGTTTGACTTCACCACCAGGATTATATGTATGACGTTTCGGGAGTGTAGGACAATGTTAAGCCTGTGAAAAAACTACTTCCTGTTTGATGGCGAACGATACGTCCGTAGAATGACAGCGTTGGACGTAGGCATTTGAGCTTGAAAGTCTTGTATGGCCAAGGTGTTAGCATGGTCCACAACAATTTTGAGGGGGAATTGAGCTACTGTGCAGCAATGGCTAGTGGTAATTGAAAAGTAGTGACTTCCTGTTGTCAACAGGTGGTGCTGTGACTTTTCAAAAAATTTCAATCATGGATATGTTCAGGGCAGGTTATATATCATGCATGATTTTTTTGGTGATGATTGATGACTCCCCATTAGAGTTATAAGCATTTCATTTTTTGGCAATGTGCCAAAACGCACGTTAAACTTTGAACGCACGCCACGGCCACGCCCTTTAAGTTTTGGAAGAGTTGAGCACAATTTAATATGTTGAACATGTCTAGAACACAGTAACACTGAGTTTTCGTCGATGGGATGAACGCTTTCGAACAAGTTAATTCAAATAGGTGACCTGTGAAACACCGATTTGAGCCATTTTGAGCCATTTTTTTAAAATTCAAAAAAATATGGCCGACTTCCTGTAATGTTTTGACTATGGGTGTAAGAGGATTTTATGTAGGTCCTGACATGGTTAATGTGCATACAAATTTTCATGCATGTACGATAAAAAAACATCTATGGGGAGGCCTTTTTGAAAATTTCAAGGGGGCGCCACTGAGCCATTTCGCGAAATTATTTTACGAAAAGGCGAAAATATCAAATTTTTCGCCAGACCTGATGACCTTGCACATTTTGGTGAGTTTTCATTCATGTTCAGGCCATCAAAAGTGGCTGCAAAGAGGAGGAAGAAAAAGAACGATAATAATAATAATAATAAAAAAAATAATTTTTTTTTTTAAGGGTTTCAATAGGGTCCTACGCACTTGTCAGTGCTTCGGGCCCTAAAAATAATCACAAGGGATCCAAGAGGGTCCTACGCACTTGTCAGTGCTTCGGGCCCTAATAATTAAAACCGCAAGCGGTGATGAAGGGCCCGAAGCACTTCGTGCATGTCGGGGTGTGTCGCGACCGCGGGAGTGCAACGGCGAGATGTGACCAAGCAGCAGGCCTTACAGTTTGATTTGTGTAAAAGTGAAAGTTTGACAGTACACCGAGGCCACGCCCTTTTATGTAAAATCATGCGGAGTACAACGAAAGATCTTCAACATGTCTAGAACACACTGACACTGAGTTCGCAATGATTGCATGAACAGGGTCTCAGGGAAGTATGTTAAAATAGGAAGACTGAAAATGCAAAATTTGGTCATTATTTATACATTCAAAAAATGATGGTGGACTTCCTTTTGGGTTTTGACAATGGGCATTGCAGCATTTTTGTAATTCCTGACATGGTTAATATGCAGAAAAAATGTCATACATGTCAGGGAAAAAACCTCTGGGGGGGGCCTTTTGAAAGAATTTCATGGGAGTGCACGACACATCAAAGTTTGACAGTACACCATGGCCACGCCCTTTTATGTAGAATCTTGGTTTCACATAACTTTGGATCTTTAACATGTCTAGAACACACTGACACTTATTTCGTAATGATCGGATAAATGGTGGCTTGGGGAAATACGTTCAAATAGGTAGCCTGTGAAATGCAAAATTGAGGCATTTTTTTACACACAAAAAAAATGATGGCGGACTACCTGTTAGTTTTTGAAAATGGGTGCCAGAGGATTTTATGTAGGTCCTGACATGGTTAATGTGCTTGAAAATTATTATGCATGTACGTGAAAACATTTCTATGGAGAGGCTTTTTGGAAAGGTTAAAAGTGGCGCGACGAGACATCAAAGTTTGACCGCACGCCACGGTCACGCCCTTTGAGTTTTGGAAGAGTAAAGCACAATTTAATATGTTGAACATGTCTAGAACACAGTAACACTAAGTTTTCATCAATCGGATGAGCGCTTTCGAACAAGTTACTTCAAATAGGTGTCCTGTAAACGATCGAAAATTGCGTTTTTTTGACTTTCAAAAAATCCTACTGGACTTCCTGTTGGATTTCGAGCATGGGTGCAAGAGGGTTTTTTGTTGGTCTTGGCAAGATGGATATGCATAGAAAAATTCAGAATTGTAGGTTCAACGTGCCGCCGGGGCTGAGTGTTTGAAATATTATAGGGGGCGCCACTGAGCCATTAAGCCACGCCCACTCATTTTAATAATACAAAAAGTTTGACTTCACCACCAGGATTATATGTATGATGGTTCGGGAGTGTAGGACAATGTTAAGCCTGTGAAAAAACTACTTCCTGTTTGATGGCGAACGATACGTCCGTAGAATGACAGCGTTGGACGTAGGCGTTTGAGCTTGAAAGTCTTGTATGGCCAAGGTGTTAGCATGGTCCACAACAATTTTGAGGGGGAATTGAGCTACTGTGCAGCAATGGCTAGTGGTAATTGAAAAGTAGTAACTTCCTGTTGTCAACAGGTGGCGCTGTGACTTATCAAAAAATTTCAATCATGGATATGTTCAGGGCAGGCTATTTATCATGCATGATTTTTTGGGTGATGATTGATGACTCCCCATTAGTGTTATAAGCATTTCATTTTTTGACAATGTGCCAAAACGCACGTTAAACTTTGAACGCACGCCACGGCCACGCCCTTTAAGTTTTGGAAGAGTTGAGCACAATTTAATATGTTGAACATGTCTAGGACACAGTAACACTGAGTTTTCGTCAATCGGATGAACGCTTTCGAACAAGTTAATTCAAATAGGTGACCTGTGAAACGCCAATTTGAGCCATTTTGAGCCATTTTTTTAAAATTAAAAAAAATATGGCGGACTTCCTGTAATGTTTTGACTATGGGTGTAAGAGGATTTTATGTAGGTCCTGACATGGTTAATGTGCATATAAATTTTCATGCATGTACGACAAAAAAACATCTATGGGGAGGCCTTTTTGAAAATTACAAGAGGGCGCCACTGAGCCATTTTGCGAACTTATTTTACGAAAATGCGAAAATATCAAATTTTCGCCAGACCTGATGACCATGCACATTTTGGTGAGTTTTCATTCACGTTCAGGCCCTCAAAAGTGGCTTCAAAGAGGAGGAAGAATAAAAAAAAGAAAAATAAAAAAAAAGAAAAATAATCATTTGGGTTCCAATAGGGTCCTACGCACTTGTCAGTGCTTCGGTCCCTAATTAAAACCGCAAGCGGTGATGAAGGGCCCGAAGCACTTCGTGCATGTCGGGGTTTGTTGCGACCGCGGCAGTGCAACGGCGAGACGTGACCAAGCAGCAGGCCTTACAGTTTGATTTGTGTAAAGGTGAAAGTTTGACAGTACACCGAGGCCACGCCCTTTTATGTAAAATCATGCAGAGTACAACGAAAGATCTTAAACATGTCTAGAACACACTGACACTGAGTTCGCAATGATTGCATGAACAGGGTCTCAGGGAAGTACATTAAAATAGGAAGACTGAAAATGCAAAATTTGGTCATTATTTATACATTCAAAAAATGATGGTGGACTTCCTTTTGGGTTTTGACCATGGGCACTGTGGCATTTTATGTAAGTCCTGACATGGTTAATATGCAGAAAAAATGTCATGCATGTTAGGGAAAAAACCTCTGGGGGGGGCCTTTTGAAAGAATTTCATGGGAGTGCACGAGACATCAAAGTTTGACAGTACACCATGGCCACGCCCTTTTATGTAGAATATTGGTTTCACATAACTTTGGATCTTTAACATGTCTAGAACACACTGACACTAATTTCGTAATGATCTGATAAATGGTGGCTCGGGGAAATACGTTCAAATAGGTAGCCTGTGAAATGCAAAATTAAGGCATTTTTTTACACACAAAACAAATTATGGCGGACTTCCTGTAATGTTTTGACTATGGGTGTAACAGGATTTTATGTAGGTCCTGACATGGTTAATGTGCACAAAAATTGTTACGCATGTAGGAGAAAAAAATGTCTAAGGAGGGGCCTTTTGGAAAGGTTAAAAGTGGTGTGACGAGACATCAAAGTTTGACTGCACGCCACGGCCACGCCCTTTGACGAAATAACGTACAGAGCACAACGGGAGATCTTCAACATGTGTAGAATACAGTAACACTGAGTTTGCATCAATGGGATGAACGCTTTAGAAGGAGTTCGTTCAAATAGGTAACCTTTGAAATGCGAATTTCAGCCATTTTTGCTGCATTCAAAAAAATATGGCGGACTTCCTGTAATGTTTTGACTATGGGTGTAAGAGGATTTTATGTAGGTCCTGACGTGGTTAATGGGTATAAAAATGTTCATGCATGTAGGACAAAAAAACATCTATGGGGAGGCCTTTTTGAAAATTTCAAGGGGGCGCCACTGAGCCATTTAGCCACGCCCACTTACTATACCCACATGACAAGTTTAACTTTCCTACTGAGATCATGTGTATGACGTTTGGTGACTCTACTACTATATTAAGCCCCTCCACAAACTACTTCCTGTTTGTGGCGAACGACGCGTCTGTATGGTGAGAGCGTTTGACGCAGACATTTGAGCTTGAAAAGGTAGTATGGCCAAGGTCTTAGGACGGTCCACAACCCTTTTGAAGAGGATATGATCAACTGTGTAGCAATGGCTAGTGCTAATTTACAAGCAGTAACTTCCTGTTGTCAACAGGTGGCGCTGTAAGTAATACAAACATTTTAAGCATGGATGTGTTCAGGGCAGGACCTTTATCATGCATGACACATTTGGTGATGATTGACCTCTGCATGGCAGACATATAGGCATTTTGTGGTTAAAAAATGGATTAAAAAAAACATGCAAATTTGACCGCACGCCAGGGCCACGCCCTTTTATGTAGAATCTTGGTTCCACATAACTTTGGATCTTTAACATGTCTAGAACACACTGACACTAATTTCGTAATGATCTGATAAATGGTGGCTCGGGGAAATACGTTCAAATAGGTAGCCTGTGAAATGCAAAATTGAGGCATTTTTTTACACACAAAAAAAATGATGGCGGACTACCTGTTAGTTTTTGAATATGGGTGCCAGAGGATTTTATGTAGGTCGTGACATGATTAATGTGCTTGAAAATTGTTATGCATGTACGTGAAAAAAATTCTATGGAGAGGCCTTTTGGAAAGGTTAAAAGTGGCGCGACGAGACATCAAAGTTTGACCGCACGCCACGGCCACGCCCTTTAAGTTTTGGAAGAGTAGAGCACAATTTAATATGTTGAACATGTCTAGAACACAGTAACACTGAGTTTTGATCAATCGGATGAGCGCTTTCGAACAAGTTACTTCAAATAGGTGTCCTGTAAACGAGCGAAAATTGCGTTTTTTTGACTTTCAAAAAATCCTACTGGACTTCCTGTTGGATTTCGAGTATGGGTGCAAGAGGGTTTTTTGTTGGTCTTGGCAAGATGGATATGCATAGAAAAATTCAGAATTGTAGGTTCAACGTGCCGCCGGGGCTGAGTGTTTGAAATATTATAGGGGGCGCCATTGAGCCATTAAGCCACGCCCACTCATTTTAATAATACAAAAAGTTTGACTTCACCACCAGGATTATATGTATGACGTTTCGGGAGTGTAGGACAATGTTAAGCCTGTGAAAAAACTACTTCCTGTTTGATGGCGAACGATACGTCCGTAGAATGACAGCGTTGGACGTAGGCGTTTGAGCTTGAAAGTCTTGTATGGCCAAGGTGTTAGCGTGGTCCACAACAATTTTGAGGGGGAATTGAGCTACTGTGCAGCAATGGCTAGTGGTGATTGAAAAGTAGTGACTTCCTGTTGTCAACAGGTGGCGCTGTGACTTATCAAAAAATTTCAATCATGGATATGTTCAGGGCAGGCTATATATCATGCATGATTTTTTTGGTAATGATTGATGACTCCCCATTAGAGTTATAAGCATTTAATTTTTTGACAATGTGCCAAAACGCACGTGAAACTTTGAACGCACGCCACGGCCACGCCCTTTGAGTTTTGGAAGAGTTGAGCACAATTTAATATGTTGAACATGTCTAGAACACAGTAACACTGAGTTTTCGTCAATCGGATGAACGCTTTCGAACAAGTTAATTCAAATAGGTGACCTGTGAAACGGCAATTTGAGCCATTTTGAGCCATTTTTTTAAAATTCAAAAAAATATGGCGGACTTCCTGTAATGTTTTGACTATGGGTGTAAGAGGATTTTATGTAGGTCCTGACATGGTTAATGTGCATACAAATTGTCATGCATGTACGACAAAAAAACATCTATGGGGAGGCCTTTTTGAAAATTACAAGAGGGCGCCACTGAGCCATTTTGCGAACTTATTTTACGAAAATGCGAAAATATCAAATTTTTCGCCAGACCTGATGACCTTGCACATTTTGGTGAGTTTTCATTCACGTTCAGGCCCTCAAAAGTGGCTGCAAAGAGGAGGAACAATAAGGATAAGAAAAATAATCGCAAGGGTTCCAATAGGGTGAGTTTTCATTCACGTTCAGGCCCTCAAAAATGGCTGCAAAGAGGAGGAAAAATAAGGATAAGAAAAATAATCGCAAGGGTTCCAATAGGGTCCTACGCACTTGTCAGTGCTTCGGGCCCTAATAAAAATAATTTTTTTTTTTAAGGGTTTCAATAGGGTCCTACGCACTTGTCAGTGCTTCGGGCCCTAATTAAAACCGCAAGCGGTGATGAAGGGCCCGAAGCACTTCGTGCATGTCGGGGTGTGTCGCGACCGCGGGAGTGCAACGCCGAGACGTGAACAAGCAGCAGGCCTTACAGTTTGATTTGTGTAAAAGTGAAAGTTTGACAGTACACCGAGGCCACGCCCTTTTATGTAAAATCAAGCGGAGTACAACGAAAGATCTTAAACATGTCTAGAACACACTGACACTGAGTTTGCAATGATTGCATGAACAGGGTCTCAGGGAAGTATGTTAAAATAGGAAGACTGAAAATGCAAAATTTGGTCATTATTTATACATTCAAAAAATGATGGTGGACTTCCTTTTGGGTTTTGACAATGGGCACTGTGGCATTTTATGTAAGTCCTGACATGGTTAATATGCAGAAAAAATGTCATGCATGTCGGGGAAAAAACCTCTGGGGGGGGCCTTTTGAAAGAATTTCATGGGAGTGCACGAGACATCAAAGTTTGACAGTACACCATGGCCACGCCCTTTTATGTAGAATCTTGGTTTCACATAACTTTGGATCTTTAACATGTCTAGAACACACTGACACTAATTTCGTAATGATCGGATAAATGGTGGCTCGGGGAAATACGTTCAAATAGGTAGCCTGTGAAATGCAAAATTAAGGCATTTTTTTACACACAAAAAAAATTATGGAGGACTTCCTGTAATGTTTTGACTATGGGTGTAACAGGATTTTATGTAGGTCCTGACATGGTTAATGTGCATAAAAATTGTTACGCATGTAGGAGAAAAAATGTCTATGGGGGGGCCTTTTGGAAAGGTTAAAAGTGGCGTGACGAGACATCAAAGTTTGACTGCACGCCACGGCCACGCCCTTTGTAGAAATAATGTACAGAGCACAACGGAGATCTTCAACATGTGTAGAACTCAGTGAAACTGAGTTTGCATCAATGGGATGAACGCTTTCGAAGGAGTTCGTTCAAATAGGTAACCTGTGAAATGCGAATTTCAGCCATTTTTGTTGCATTCAAAAAAATATGGCAGACTTCCTGTAATGTTTTGACTATGGGTGTAAGAGGATTTTATGTAGGTCCTGACATGGTCAATAAGCATAAAAATGTTCATGCATGTAGGACAAAAAAACATCTATGGGGAGGCCTTTTCGAAAATCTCAAGGGGGCGCCACTGAGCCATTTAGCCACGCCCACTTACTATACCCACATGACAAGTTTAACTTTCCTACTGAGATCATGTGTATGATGTTTGGTGAGTCTACAACTACATTAAGCCCCTCAACAAACTACTTCCTGTTTGTGGCGAACGACGCGTCTGTATGGTGAGAGCGTTTGACGCAGACATTTGAGCTTGAAAAGGTAGTATGGCTAAGGTCTTAGGACGGTCCACAACCCTTTTGAAGGGGATATGATCAACTGTGTAGCAATGGCTAGTGCTAATTTACAAGCAGTAACTTCCTGTTGTCAACAGGTGGCGCTGTAAGTAATACAAACATTTTAAGCATGGATGTGTTCAGGGCAGGACCTTTATCATGCATGACACATTTGGTGATGATTGACCTCTGCATGGCAGACATATAGGCATTTTGTGGTTAAAAAATGGATTACAAAAAACATGCAAATTTGACCGCACGCCAGGGCCACGCCCTTTTATGTAGAATCTTGGTTTGACATAACTTTGTATCTTTAACATGTCTAGAACCCACTGACACTCATTTCGTAATGATCTGATAAATGGTGGCTCGAGGAAATACGTTCAAATAGGTAGCCTGTGAAATGCAAAATTGAGGCATTTTTTTACACACACAAAAAAAGATGGCGGACTACCTGTTAGTTTTTGAATATGGGTGCCAGAGGATTTTATGTAGGTCCTGACATGGTTAATGTGCATGAAAATTGTTATGCATGTACGTGAACAAATTTCTATGGAGAGGCCTTTTGGAAAGGTTAAAAGTGGCACGACGAGACATCAAAGTTTGACCGCACGCCACGGCCACGCCCTTTAAGTTTTGGAAGAGTAGAGCACAATTTAATATGTTGAACATGTCTAGAACACAGTAACACTGAGTTTTCATCAATCGGATGAGCGCTTTCGAACAAGTTACTTCAAATAGGTGTCCTGTAAACGATCTAAAATCGCGTTTTTTTGACTTTCAAATAATCCTACTGGACTTCCTGTTGGATTTCGAGCATGGGTGCAAGAGGGTTTTTTGTTGGTCTTGGCAAGATGGATATGCATAGAAAAATTCAGAATTGTAGGTTCAACGTGCCGCTGGGGCTGAGTGTTTGAAATATTATAGGGGGCGCCACTGAGCCATTAAGCCACGCCCACTCATTTTAATAATACAAAAAGTTTGACTTCACCACCAGGATTATATGTATGACGTTTCGGGAGTGTAGGACAATGTTAAGCCTGTGAAAAAACTACTTCCTGTTTGATGGCGAACGATACGTCCGTAGAACGACAGCGTTGGACGTAGGCGTTTGAGCTTGAATGTCTTGTATGGCCAAGGTGTTAGCATGGTCCACAACAATTTTGAGGGGGAATTGAGCTACTGTGCAGCAATGGCTAGTGGTAATTGAAAAGTAGTGACTTCCTGTTGTCAACAGGTGGCGCTGTGACTTATCAAAAAATTTCAATCATGGATATGTTCAGGGCAGGCTATATATCATGCATGATTTTTTTGGTGATGATTGATGACTCCCCATTAGAGTTATAAGCATTTGATTTTTTGGCAATGTGCCAAAACGCACGTTAAACTTTGAACGCACGCCACGGCCACGCCCTTTGAGTTTTGGAAGAGTAGAGCACAATTTAATATGTTGAACATGTCTAGAACACAGTAACACTGAGTTTTCGTCAATCGGATGAACGCTTTCGAACAAGTTAATTGAAATAGGTGACCTGTGAAACGCCAATTTGAGCCATTTTGAGCCATTTTTTTAAAATTCAAAAAAATATGGCCGACTTCCTGTAATGTTTTGACTATGGGTGTAAGAGGATTTTATGTAGCTCCTGACATGGTTAATGTGCATACAAATTTTCATGCATGTACGACAAAAAAACATCTATGGGGAGGCCTTTTTGAAAATTTCAAGGGGGCGCCCTTGAGCCATTTTGCGAATTTTTTTTACGAAAAGGCGAAAATATGAAATTTTTCGCCAGACCTGATGACCTTGCACATTTTGGTGAGTTTTCATTCACGTTCAGGCCCTCAAAAATGGCTGCAAAGAGGAGGAACAATAAGGATAAGAAAAATAATCGCAAGGGTTCCAATAGGGTCCTACGCACTTGTCAGTGCTTCGGGCCCTAACTAAAGAGTGGAGAAGAACATACTGGAGAACAGGAAACAGAATGCAGCAGGTTCATTAGAGCACGGAGATCGTAGAGGTGGCGTGCAGACAGTCTATGGTCGTGCAGCAATCACAGGGAATAAACGTCACCACCCCCTCCCACTCGCTCGAGGTGAATTCTCCTGATTATATCCTGCTGCGTTCTCACATCAGCTCACTCTGACTTTCTGCAGAATAAATACGAGGAGGCTGGAGGAGAAACTCCGGGTGAAGAGAGAAACATTCAGCTGTTTGAGTTCACACATGCAGCTCAGCACGAACACTTCAGGAGTTTAGTGCAGGTGTGTACGAAGCTATAACATGACATGTGACATTTGGAAACATCATGCAACAACACAGTAATGTAGTGATGACTCAGAGAGTGTGTGTGTGCGTGCGTGCGTGTGTGTGTGTGTGTGTGTGTGTGTGTGTGTGTGTGTGTGTGTGCGTGTGCGTGTGTGTGTGTGTGTGTGTGTGTGTGTGCAGTTCATAGTCTAAGAGTGGAGTGCTGTTCAGTCTTCTGTAGATAACAAACTGAAATGTCACGTCATGAATACTAATTCCTTATTCAGAGTTGCGGTCCATGTTTTCATCGCCTGTTTCAGTCTCCTATCAGCTCAAACTTCTGCACAGTTCTGCTGCGTGCCGAACGAGTTCTCGTGTTCATATCTGATCAGATATATAAAGTGTTTAAAGTGACGAAGAGGTACAGGTCTCTTCCTCGTTGGTTTTTTAAATCTCCTGTTTTCATCACTGAC